>JAXDDW010000014.1:1988750-3190000 GCA_034670385.1 Hoplostethus mediterraneus
CAGGCTGAATAGGCTAATATTAAGCGTTTCACTCAGTGTCACTCAGTCACTTAGTTCTGGTACTGTGACATAGTCAAAATACTAATAAGCAAGATCAACAGAGATCAGTAACAACGAACAAAAGTGAAAGAAAGAAGACAGTTACAGTAGTTAAGCTCACTCTAAATGATTACCAGTGTAATTGTTTTCCAAATGTGCAGTTAAATGAAACCATGACTAATACTTTGCAATTGCAAAAATGTGCTTGCTTCTCTGTGATATAGCCTACATTTCCTGCTGTAGTGGCCTTGTACTTCACGCATCATAACACAGAAAAAGGAAGACACTCAAAATAAAACACACTCCATTATGTGTGCACAGACTGCACAAGAGCTGCAGACTGAGCAATTTGGCACGCAGGCAGTTTCTGTCGACACTCTGCTTCTGTTAGCCATTAAATCAAAGGTTATCACAGACAGAAGTGTCAAAGGCAAATGTCTAACAGTGTTGTCATCCTAAATTCTTTTCTCTTACTTGGTCCCCATACTTAACTGTGTTTCACACAAAGATTTTACTCAAGTAACAGTTGAAGGTTATGAAATTAAATAGGCCATTTCATTTTTCTGAACATGCTAGTTCTTACAGGATGAAACACAGGACAAAGGCTTTAAGATGAGGGAGAGGAAAACAGAGGGCTGATTTTAATAGTGCTCAAAACACCTGAAATTCATTGGAGAGTTAACACTAAGCGCATGGTGTGTGCAGCTGTGGCTTCAATAGAGCTGTGAGAGTCACTTGGGATACTCATCAGACTATTTTTATTTTGATGAATGTGCTGGGAAAATAACTAATTTCCTGTCTGCCTCTGAGCCATCTTCACAAAAAGAGCTTCTTCTCCTCTGCTAAATGAATATTTCCATCACCGTGATTGCACTATTCCAGTCTATGTGCTCTGCTATCATGTAGCACCAATACTGTTATGTGGTGCTGAACACCACTGACCACTCAAACATCTAAGATAGCTATAAATGTCCATGTTAATAGGAAGTCATTTAGTAGCTGTAAAATATTATTGCACCAGAGGATATTGTGGCCGCAACCATGGCACATCAAGCCCTGTCAAGGCAGTTGGCTTCATCTGTGAGGGGATAGGCTAACTGGTCAGTTTTGGTAACATGTCATTCCCATCCCTGTAACTTCAGCTAAGCATGGTGGACTTGCCTGTGCTCTTCGCTGTCATTTTTCCTTCTCTGGTGTTCATACCAGTTAAAAATTCACAAAGAAATAGCTGCATATGAACTTCAGTCCAGTATGGAAGTCCATTCCTGCTGCAGATTAAATGTAAAAACGGATGAATTGTGATTTTTGTTTTCTTGCAATTGCAACTTTATATCCTTTTTAATTGTCATTTAATTGGATTTTTTTAAATTAGTTGTTTTTTTGTTTTATCTCAATTTGAATTCTGACCTTTTCTCACAATTGCTTACAAAATCTATATCTCAGAATTCACAAACACACATACACACACAATTTGGTAATATAAAAATGGAGAAGTCACCAAAAAAAAAAAAAAAAGCTTTCTTTCATGTTACTGTGCACCAGTGATCTAGTGGTAAATAAAATGGTGAGTAAACTATGACCTCCAGTCAGTGATCACCATAAGGCACCAAAACCACCACTCTAAACAAAAATCAATTATAATTTCCAAAAAGGTATTAAGCATCCACAAACAAGCACATAATTCATGATAAGCTGCAACCTTAATGGCTCTATGAAACCAACTACATCTCCCCTGCATTGTTGTTTTGATGTTAGCTTTGCCCTTTTGTTTCTATTTTTTGGCAATGCTTTGGGGTGCAATAGGTGGCACACACAATGTTGTTACACAGTGAGTTAGACAGATAATGTAATTAGTGGGCTCCACATGTTTGAACAACTTGACTTAGATGAAGATCAGACCATATTTTAGGAGCCATTTACGCAGGAATGCAGGTAATGTTAAAGGGTTCACAAATGTTTTCTGTACTGTAGACAGAATAAAAAGCAACCAATTAGAAAGAGACGGGCATAAATGACAAAACTCTGTCTTGAGTCCAACAAGCCATAATTCATGCCACTCATCTCAATGTGACTTGGATCAATAGATATAGATGATAAAAATAAAGCCAATCAGTAAAGCCAATCAGCAAAGGGGGAGGGGCTTATATGCCATGACCAATCGATAGGAAACTCTCGAGTCTGATGAACTATCACTCATGTCAATGTGACTTTGAGATCAATAGCTTTAGATGATGAAAAGAAGCCCAATTTGGGGGAAATTTCTGGGATGGATCAACAGACAATGAAAAAAACAGCCAATTGGGAAAGAGGGAGGAGCTTAAATCACATCGCTAATCGATAGTAAACTCTCTCTTGAATTGGCCGGAGAGACCAATCTATTCTTGCTGCTAATAAAAAGGTGTGTAAACTGAATTTAGATGGGTTTTCCACTGCATCACTGTGTGCACCAGTCACAAAAGCTCATTCACAATCTGATTTTTCAGACAGCTTGTGTCATCTTTCATGTGTCTACGTATTGAGAGGAACAGTTGAAAATTCAAAATGAAAATTCTGTTAATTATCGGTTTAAGTTTTTACAACAACCAAACACACAAGTTTGCCCCCGCAGTTCCATCTCAGCCTTCTCCCAAACTCATGCATGCAGCTCATGCAGTATAATCCAAGTTTTTTGTGGACAAACAAATGTAATGCTAGTCCAAAAAGCCTACATTTACCCCATTATCGCCTATATTTGCCTCACTGACACTTCCTGGTTTCTGAATATTCCAGGGCTTGATAGGGTGCTGAGGTTTTGGAAAAAAAACTCCCCACCCATTGGAATTCAAGACACCCCCAACTACTGTAACTCAAGGGGACAGGACAGGTTGGGGCTGTGCCAGAGGTTTGTATAAGAGGAATTAAGTTCTATCAATGTTGTTGTAATTCCTACTAGTCACTATTAGAGGTGACAGAGGTCATAGATTACTTAATGTCCCTTATGTCACCTTTAGCACCATCTCGGCAACTTGGCTATCATAGAAATTCCAGACTGTCGAGTCGAATCAAACTGGGAATTAGGGAAATGTGCATGTCCGTGAGTGGCACTGCACTCATGCTGACCCTTGAATCTGAGTGTTGGGCAATTTCACACATCTCTTACAAAACTAAAAAGTGTGAGGTTACTGTCTGGCACACACCGTTACATATACAGGCAAGCAGTGTGGAGCTACTTTCTATTGCACAAGCACAGCGCTAAAATCAACTGAAACAAAGATACATGACTCCAAAGCTCCTAATATCAATACAGTGATCCGATTCAGGGACATTACACATATTAAAAACAAAAATTACCTTTAAAAAGTAGCTTGCAGGGGCATCCTGGGAGCTTCTTTGGCTATGGCACATACCATATAACTGATCGTATCCAGCCTGAGACCTTTGTCACATGTCATCCCCCTCTCTCTCCCCCAATCCTTTCTGTCTCGCTCTACTTTTGGCTATCTGATAAAAAAGGTAAAACATTCCCCAAAATAATCTTTAAATAAAAAAGCCAGCTGGAAAGAAGTCAGTTATCAGCTATCTGGTTAAAAAAAATCAGCGCCTGCAGAAACCGTTTCTTGTGAGGTGAGCTTCAAGAAGGGGATTTAATTTTAACAAATTAAAAACAGCACTAAAAAAGGCACACCAAGACAATTACTGTTATTTGTAGGTGTACCAGTGCGTCCAAATTTAATTTCCAGGTCACACAATCTCAATTTTGGTTGCACTTTAGGGCCCTGGAAAAAATTATAAGAGGTGTTAAGTGTTCATCTGTGTGTTAGGCTGTGTGTAAGTATAAGGCTCCTCCATCACCTGTGACCACATGAATCTCAGAATTCTTCTGAAGTCTCAAATCAGGGCTTTCTGCACGCTCATTAACTCCATTGGTGTAAGCCACATTAACCCCATTCTGACCACAAAATGTCACCACTCTCAGTTTAGCTACATACTGAGGCAGTCTACAACAAGACATTTCAATCCAAAGTCTGCAGTTTAAGAGAGATCTTCATCAGTTTGCTGTCACGTCTTACTAAAAACAAAAAGGGGAAATGCTAGACATTACCCATATTAATATAATCTCAGGGTTTGACAAACAAAAGGAATCTAATTTGCTTTGTCTACAGCATTTGTTTCAAATTATTTTGGCTTAGGCCAAGCTGATATATTTCTGCCTAAGTAGGCTACCACCTGTAAGCCCAATGAGGAGCAGCATCTGTCCCTGTTATTATTGTCATAGCAGGGGCCGTTGTATGAAGATAGTGTGAAACAGAGCATCTTGGACACACAGAGCCTCACTAATGGAAAATTCTGCACACAGCTCCTGTTACCGCACTTCCACAAGCACTGCCCTCTTGAAGCTGTGTGCAGCCGGGCCTGAAAGAGGGGAGGAAAGGTGCCTGGCATGGCAGGGTAATATCACCCTCCACACTGAGAGAAAAACAACCTGCTCTTACCCTGGATGGTTCCATGTACTGTATCACAATAGCCTCATGTGCATTAGAAGCAGACCTATAGTATGCTTCGGCCTACACTTGATGTTCAAATGGGGTTGATCTACCACGCAGATCCAACAATGAAACAGACTGTTAACTATTTGAATAGAGAGAATAATACAAAAGACAGTGGGGAGTTAATGTCCACATGAAGTCGACCGGCAACCCTTTATTTTTATGTGCTTGTTTTATTATTGTATGTCTTTTTCATTGTCAAGGACATAGTATTTTACTTAACAAATGACTTACTGTCCTCCCACAAATAAATTCACACTTTTAGATTGAATGTTTATTAAAGACCAATGCAGATCTGACAGCATTCTTTCAACCATGCTCTTATGACTAATTTTTATGTTATTTTGATGTTTGGTTATATGAAAATGATGATGCCTTAACTTAGAGAACAAAAACAAATTAACAAGGGAAATTAAACTACAACTCTAAAAATGACAACATGGAGTGAATGACGATTGATATGATGGAATTAATTGTTGTTGGCATCAGGGGCAGGGAGGCAATACTTCCTTTTTTCTGAAGGATGCCATCTAAATCCAAACATTTCCTCCTGAATATTCAGGCCATGTGAATACAATATTCATTTTGCTGCAGGAGAACAGTCGATGCATAACAATGAGATCCGCTAATGAAATCAACCATCAAGCTGAAATACATATTAAACTGGGGTCTTGGGGTGTCATTTCCTTTTTGCATCGTTTGTTCATTTTCCTCATTTCTTTCCCCCGACCTTTCAATATTTTCCCCTAACTTGAATTTGCTTTCAGCCAAGAATGATTGCATATCACTGCTTTATTCAGTCTTTTTTGCAATGAAAATAACCTGCATTTCTTACCAAATTAACATTGTTTCCATAAACACATTTATAATACATTTTAAACTGAGACAATCATTCATTTTGAGTCAAACACTACAAATGAAAAGTGACTTAATGTCAAATTGATGCCGTTCTATATAACTATCAGCCTGGAGAATGAATAGAGCAAAGCAGTTTCCCTGCATTGGTTTTCTTATACCTCAAAAAGATGTACAGCAAATGTATTTCCTACTGTGTTTAAAATGGAACCTATTGTGTGTTTTCATGGAGGAGGTTAATGCTCACACATTTACTTCACATAGTTTAGGCTTGTGTATTCAGAGTATAAAGGTGCAAAAACCTGTTACAAAGTGATTCATCTGAAGTAATATTACTGTGTGCTAGATTTTGAAAAAAAACTTCGATTGATAAATCATTTACAATGAGAAGACATACAATCATCAACAATACTCACTAACTCTAGCTTAAAAGGACAGTTAAAGACAAAATAGAAAAGGCTGCGTTACCAAACAATTTAATCAAAAGGCAACATGGTTCTCCATTAAGCTGTAATTAAAAAGTTCAGTTTAACAACCCACGCTTTGCTTCCTCTTTATGCACTAACGACAAAAGGCAGTTTCATGACTGCACATGCAATCTCTCCCTTAAAAATTGACATTTTAATCCTTTTCCACTAGCCTAGTAAACAATGTCAGTGAGATAATTGATCAAAGTGCGTGGGGATCCCTGTGAGCGGCAGAAGGTCACCGCCCGCCAGCCGAGCTGATAGGGAAAACGGTGCTGATGTTCCCGAGCTGCCATTTTTCTTCCCTGACAAAGACTCCATCTGCCACTGAGCCATTTGCAGCCTCCAAGTCAGAATATCAATGATTTCCAACCATTCTACAACTCGGCGTTCACCTTGGCATCACCTCTACGCACGTCTGAGCGCTGACGGCACAGATCTTCTCTGTGTAGGCACTGCGGGCTGCCAGCACCACCCTCATCCAGCTAAGTGGCATTTATGCAGCTTAAGGATGGCAAGCATTTTATTACCAACGATATTATTGGAACATTTTTAGATCTATGTTCCAGGAGTTGCAGGGTTTCAAAATATCTGGTTCATTCTCAAACAGAAGTAGAAGAGATGCAAGAAGTCCGTGGCAAATATCAAACATGCCAACAATGACAAGACTGGCAGAGATGCTTACTTGGAAGCTTTTTTCAGGGCACACTTCACCTTTAGGATATTCATTTTGTGGTGCACAATGTTTTGTGTGTACTGATGCAGGCAGGGAAGGGAAAAATCCCCATGCCTCTGCTGAAGTCATGATGCCAGCAGTAAAAGGGGAACATAAGGCAGCTGGCTACAACAACCAAAAGATACTAAAGGAAATTCAGTTTTCCTCAACGCCATCTGCACACTACAGAGAAGCCCTTATGGGCCTGCAGTTCTCCAAAAAGCTCCCTTGTAGACCATACCAATGCTGTCCCAGGACCCAGGCCCTTCCTGACCTCTTACCCCTGGGGGGAAGCATCCTACTTAACTGACAACAAATTAGCCTCTGTGGCTGCAGCTGGTCAGAGCTCATCCCTCAGCTTTGAATACTGACCCTGTAATTACTCACCATAAGATCACAGTTGGCCTAGACAAAGTCTATACAACCATGCAACTGAGAAAGAGTGGGGCAAATCACATTGTCATCAAATCAATTCAGAAGCAAGGAAATTCCATATGCGCCTTCTGGACTCTATTAATTCCTTTGCCCATAGTCATCTTGTTCTCAAGGGTCTCAAGGCACATGGACAGCTCTGTATCAAGCAAAGTTAGATCTAAATGCTGGGGATGGATTTGTTTTTAGCTTTGGTGTTGGCCAAGCTCAACGAGTGCAGCCTCTGGGGCTGGGCTCTGGAACGACACTCAAGAGGATAGTGAGGGAGGAGAGGTGTAAAGCAGTGTCCCCTAAATGATGCGTCTCTGTTCCTGACAAAGGGGTTTAACAGAGGGGTCTGGGAGATCTATTCTATCTGTTGGTGAGGCAGTGCTTAGAGCAGGAAATGTGTGACCCTGTACTCCTCAAGCCCAACCCCCCCATGGTCTTATCCCTGTTGAGCAGAACCACCCTGACCCAAGCTGCTCCACATAAATCCCCCTTGCTACCTGCACTGTGTTCCTTAAACTATTCTATCGCCAGTCCTCCTGCTTTTAAAAAGAGCATGTACCAATGTCTTCAAATGTCCCGTCTCAAAATGGCAGGCTACAGATGACCTTAATCACTTGTTGAGTTGTTTGTGACTCTCAAGAGAGAGGGAAAGAAAATTCACATCTATTAAATGACGTCTGAGTAGAACAAACAGCCCTGTCTCCTGAAGATCTGAGAATGAACCTAGCACAAATAAAACATAACATACTGGCAATTGTCAAGTCAGCATAGTGATTATTCTTTACAATGAAATAGAGATAGGCTAAAGTACACTTACCAGTTTCTGACATTTAATTCAATACAAGGCACCACAAAACAGAGAGCTGTTGTTGATACAGGAAAATCAGATGATGATTCAAAAGGTCAAGGGCATAGGTATAAATAATTAGGGAAAAATCCCCACTCCAGCGCAACTAATACCAAAACAACCAATTAAAAAGGGTGGTTATCTTAACAGTGATGCAGAGAAAATAGGATTTCCTATTTTATAGGACTTTAAGAGGAAACTGAGAATCAAGCCTACATTGGAGACAAAGAGTTCCTCACTGCATGCTGCTATTGAACTTTAGGCATTTGCTCTCCTCCCTGTGTCTGCCTTGGCTAAATCAGACATTACCTTACATTTAAAATAGGGCAATGTAAACTATCTAGTCTCGTTTCTGTGATGAAATTTGAAAAAAAGCTAAACAGTACTAACAGAATGTTCTGAATAGCCTCATGACTAGAACAAGGCTGATACAGAGCCAATAGTTATAATCACTAGATCCTCCTCTAATGTTCTCTCAGCATTTTTTGGAACCACTGAAGGCCAATTTTCAGTTCGCCATAAAGGCCCAGACACAACAAGCCAACGTCAAAGAATTAGCGGCGACCAAGGCCGACTGTCAGATTGCTTTGCATTACGTCACATCACCTGTAACAGTTGTACTTGAACACACTGCAAAGACTACAGCAGACAAATTACACACAAGGTACATTGGCAATGTATGGTATTTCTGGGTCCATTTGTTGTTTGCCGTTGTATTTTTCATATTCCTGTGATTAATTGCCCAAACGTAGACGACGTGACGTTATGTCAAGAGATTTCCAGCGCAGCTACAATGGAGTTTAACAGAAGAAAATAGTTCAACAATGTGAATATTAAGGTTTTGGTGTCAGTCACACACACTGAAAGAGCAAGCTCTTCTTTGCAGACTACCCATTTTGCACGGACGTTCAAAAATCATACAGGAAGAAATTTATAGCAGAAGAGGAAGAGGTTTCTCAAATAATAGTAGCAATAGACCAGAATGCACTGCAATAACAAGAGATGTGCACAACTGTCCCTTTTTCTCCACTGACAACAGCTAGCACTACCGCTATTGCTCTCTACACCTACACGTAAAACTCACAACTGATGCTGCATTCATGTGATATGGGAGTTACCGTAGATTCGCACTTCCGACTGGAAAAAACACCCATACACTTCAACCTCCTAGTGGTAATTGCAAATAGGAGATATGGGATATCCGATATCTTCCACCTGACAGTAAAAAGAATCAAAGTGCATCAAACATGGCTTGCACAAATCTACCACAGTCCACAGTCCAAGGTAATATAATAATTACTATTTATAAAGTATGTTTCTGCACACTCGACTCCGTTTATGATCAGCTAGAGATACCAGCTGCAGTTTGTTTCATTGACAAAGCAACTTCTTAATGAGTTGTTGTTGCCACGGAGCTAGCTAGCTATAGCCAAGGGCTTCCCAACAAGTTGAACACATGAACTTCCAGGTTGGAGCAATATGAAATCTTTCCATCTTTCCGCTTCATCCGACATGACATGAATGCAGCAGCAACAAGTTCAGGCATGTCAGTAACTGAAGTAGAAGTAGACAAGGCAGGTTGAGGGAAAGTGGGTACAACAAAAAGGTGAATTACAGAACTCCATCAAAAAATAACTGGAATGCATTGAACATAACAGGTTGATGACATATCTGAGGGTGAATTTTTCCTTCAAGTCATACCGAGGCTTGCCGTGTGACCTAACCAGCAGTCCTAGATCAATACTCCTATTCTGAAACACATTATGCATAACAGCCCAGCACTGTTATTCTCAGAATCTTAACAAATACAGTGACAGATCTTTTCTCTGTCAAATTAGTATTTATACATTTAATAAAGTCTAATAGTTGAATCACTCACATTAGTCTATGATTTACCTTTGACAGAGCTTTTTCATCACCCTTCACATCATTTTTCCTCCCTGCATGTTTTTTTAATCCCCTTCACAGGAGTGGGCTCCAATATTTACTACCACATCATATTACACAGCCACAGCAATCTGTTTGCCATTCTGGTCCAGTCACAGAATATAGCCGACTCTTTGAAGGCACACTGTTAACTGTAGGACATAAATAAAATGTAAAAAAAGAAAAGAAAAATAACACTGTCACTTCAGCAGCTCAACCCCATACTGCACAGCACGCACGCACACACACACACACACACACACACACACACACACACACACACACACACACACACACACACACACACACACACACACACACACACACACACACACACACACACACACACACACACACACACACACACACACACACACACACACACACACACACACCTTCTGATCACCTCTTTCGCTCTTGGCTTTGCCTTTCTTCTACTTCTGCAGTTCACCACACTTCTTGCTGCCCCCAAATCTTCTCACTATTTTCTATTTATCTTGTCACACTTATCACCTGTTTTTTTCTGTTTTCTTACTTGTCTCTTCTTTCCTCACCATTGCCTCTTCAGCAGAAGCGTAGGAAGGTCAGGTTCATAGGTAAACTGAAGGTTACTGATAACTGCTATAGTAAATCCTGGAAGGCTTCTATTTCACACACGGGCTGCTCAGCTTCAGAGAAGATAGGATTCCTGTGGCCAGACTAATTTTCCCATTGCGATTCCAGCTCTGTTTGTCTACAGCGCTGAAGATGACCTGTCTCTTGCCAGGGTCAGCCACATAAAGATTCTAATAGGTTTTATCTCTGGCTCAAGTGGTGGCCATGCACATGTCACTGAGGCAGAACTTCAAAAAAATGTTACTTGATAAAAGAGCGGAAAAGAATAGAGAGAGATAGAGTAGGTGAGCCACAGGAAAGAAACTCCGACAGAGGCCATGTATGGATCCAGAGACAGTGGACTTAACTAATTTACTTTCTCTGGGCACTCAACATTTCAGCATGGCACTTTAAGAACAGAATTCTTTCTCTTTGGAGATGTTTCACTTGCAACAAGAGCATGCCTGCTTAGTGTTGACTTGGTGCTGGAGCCAAGTGGAAAGGAAAAGTCCAATAATAACACCGCCCTGCTATATGTGATATGCACCTGACTCTACCTGACATGTCATCTTTCTCTGCTGCTTCAAGATGAATACCTGATTGTTTTATTTGCAGCTACTGCACATTTTTAACATATTTAAACTACCTGCAAAAAAAAACCCGTATGTCACACTTTCTGATAGGAGTGGAGGTCAGATTGAAGTGGAGCTGATCCCTACCACCACTGTCTAGGGGCAACAATACAATTTACAAGGGCAGCCAAGCAACAACTGTATGCATAGTGGCTCTTCAAATTCCAAACAAAGGCAAAGGACAGCTTCAATCCCACCAATTACCCCCGTTTGGTTGACAGTAGTTTATTTCAAAATAACATTTCAAAGTAAAAAAATGTTTTCTTTTTTCCCCAACAGATTAATATGTTGTGCAACTTTGACGCTCTAATTCTGAGCAAGACAGGAACTAATTAGATATTCACAAAATGAGAGCAAAGTGTAATGCAGCGCAAACTAATTCCATTAAGGAGGACCTTGTTAAATCTCAGCCTAATTGGAAAATTCTAATCCTATACCTAAATAATATTTTAAATTGAGGAGTTCCGCTTAGTCCAGCTTTTCCATTTATGACTTACAATTTCCAATTTAACAAAGCAAACTGATTTTAGGAATACAAAATCAAGAGAGGGACTTCAAAGAGCATAACAGGACAGATGGACGGTAGGCAGCCAAACACTTACTGTATGAGACTATCCTTAGTTCTGTGACATCACTGCTCTGCACCTGAAACACAAGACAACCACACAGTCAGCTTAATTGCTTAATTTTATTGATTTATTCATTCAGCATCATTCCTATCTGAAAGCTTCATGAAAATGAAATAAAAATGGTAATTTGGAAGTGCTTAAGGCCCTAGGGGAAGATAACTTTTCCATTGAAAACATCAACAGCAAATCAAAGTACTGCAACCCAGAATTTTTATGAAACACAACATAGAGCGATTTACATTCAACACAGCAAAAACACTTGGAATACGGTCTACTGTATGACAAGAGCAGCTAGGTGGCTAAACAGCCAGCATTATTTTTGGGGCATCCACTAAAGAGGTTGGTGACAACAATGGCATTTAATTCACCTAAAGAAGGCCATCAAACAAATGTCTGGAATTTAAGTAGCAATTAAAACATTTTTTCTGAAAAAGCGTCACATGCAAAGCATTGCAGTCTGTCTCTTCTACTGAAGCTTCTGTCTTGAAATTGGCTCAATTACAGACATATCAACTCTAAGGCTTTATTAATGTTCATCCTCTGCCAAAGCAGCTATCATGTTCAAGAGATTTTATCACAAAGAACAACACTACTTGTGTAAGCACTGCAAACATTTCTGACCGGCCAGCAAATGTGTACTATTTACGCATTTCCATCTGGGTTCGTTTTGTTTGGAATGTGAAGGAAATGAACGCTGGGCCAGTTTTACATCAGTGTCAGCAACAGACTCGGTACGCTGCATGATTTCAAGCCTTCATACATCACTCAAATTCCCTTAGTCCAATCTGTCTTTAGAGCCACTGCAGCATCGCTAGGAGTCATGGTCCCATATTGCAAGTGCAACTGAGAGCTGAATCAAGTCTGAGAGCTGAATCAAGCCTGACTACCGATAATCACTAAAAATGCTTAGCTACAATAATGTAGTATAACATGAATGTAATATAAAGAGATATTGTAATTTATCTCACTGTCCTACCACCTAAGCTTTTGCCTTTATAATGTTATGTGCACTGTGAACTCCTTTCTAGGAACTCTCCTATTGCAAAAGGAATACCAGTCATGTTTTTTTTTCTTTTTCTTTGGTTCAGGCTATTTGCATTCATTTTTTAGTCAGGTTCTGACTGCTGCAGGCTATGCTATTATCCCCATATTCTTGTTTCAAAATGGCTTCAAGCCAATTAATGGTATCTAAGGAACAAACTTTCATCTTGATTGGCTCAAATAAGGGGTTTTATTCACATAGTAATCAGAGAAACATACTTCCCATTTTGCCTTGGTAACACACCTATTTTGAATATCCCTAATGCTATATCGATATGGGACACTTTCTGATTGTGATCAGGTTACATACAACACGGTAAAGCTGTATGCCAGATTGCAATGAGAGCAGAGGGTAGTAAGTGCCAGGCGATGTCTTCCTGTGTGTGTTTTCTCTAGGTAAGGTGTGGTTCATGGAAATGAAAGCCAGCTGAGCAAAACACAGGCGAACAAATGTTGGAAAAGTCATAGATGCTAATGACAATAATATTTTTACTGGCCTTCACTACCCATTACCAAACAGGAAGAAATGGATCTAATTAAACTCAAATTAACTAACCTGATGTTTGAATTTAGAGGAGAGTGGAAAATACCCATGATTACAAGACTGGAAAGGATCATTTAATTTTGTTTGTTTGTTTGTTTGTTTGTTTGTGCAACCGTACAGAACATAGATACAATTTTTTGGGACAAACCTAATCTTTAGAATGTAATCTACTGTGATATTAATACCTCAATGGAACCGATTTAACTTGATGCACTGAATGGTTCAATCATAAACTCCTTTCCTCACATAATTTCTTGTTAATGTTGCAGTATAGCAAAATACTTAAGATTATTTCTGCAAATATGCCAGCATAAACATTTTCCATTTTTGTCCCATTTTTTAAATTCCAACATTTCTCTTAAGGACGTTTTTGTGTTCAGAGCACCACTGTTGTATTTCTTAATAGGTCAGCATATAGTTTGAGCCCTCAAAAGAAAAAAGATAAGACTATTTAGATACTATAGTAACTGCACTTATTTGTTATTGATTTTATTAAATATTTAATTCAGACACGATAAGTAACATATCACATCGCTACCCAGTCACAGATCTTCAGAACTCAGTCATCTGATGATCAAAACACCAATCACGAAAACTGCAATGGCTTCCACATGGAGTGAAAACAACATAGCTCACTTCATTTCACGCTGACCCACCTGAACAAAATTGTTCTTCTAAAAATGTCTAAACACAGCCAGCCCCCAGGCTGTTACTTGAAACTTCCTCTGTTGTCAGATATTATCTTATAGGACAGTAGTCTGAGAGGCATATATATATATATATATATATATATATATATATATATATATATATATATATATAAAAAATATATATATATATATATATATATATATATATTTATTTTATTTTTTTGGGGTGGGGGGGGGGGGGGGTCCAGGCTTTGGAGTTGCCAGATTCAAATCTTATGTCTTCATCAGCCACAGACCATTCAAATTCCCTTGAAGAATGTAATGTTCTGACAAGAGAAAAAAGTTCAGAGTGAAATCCACACATCTGGCCTGTTTCATCTGCCACATTTAGGCTCTGTGCTGTTCCCAAAGAAAAAGTCAACTGATGAGAATGTGTGAAAATGGGAGGATATGTTGTCTCATGAAAATATGTTGTTACCCTCTCGCTGTATGCTTTCTAAATCAGCTATAAATATTCAGATTACACATGGGAGCTCTCAGAGGATTTTTGCCGTAGCTGAGAAGAAATGCTTCCATCCTTCCATTCCATCCACACAAATGCACTCACATCAGTAGCAGCAGCAGCAGCAAAGTGAAGCGGATGCACTTTTTGTACGTCACCTACAAGCGGCTCATCCTGCTGCTCCATCTGTGTCATTTTGTAGTGTGAATATCAGTGGAAAAAGATAGATTACTTTCCTTTATACTTGGATGTTTCATCCAGTGGCAAGAGTAAAAAAGGTCACTCTCCCGTCTTAAATAAATGTCTTTTCGCAGTAACTCTTTGAACTACGCACGGCTGAGCCCGCTCTTGTTACTCAGCCATCTTTTCCGTGCCATTGTTTAAAGAACAGACAATGGCATGGGCCTGCCTGGAGAGAAAGATGTGTGCAAAGTGATGAGTAATAAGTAACAGTTAACCTATGTCCTAATAGCTGGTTTCCTTCTCCATCCTCTCCTTGACAGCTGTGTTAGATTAGAGTTATACACTTTGGCCGGTGAGGTCAGGATGAACATTTTGTCTGTCAGACTTGGGGCTTAACATCTTTACTTCATTCACCAAGCTCACTCCTTCACTTCCAACAGACAGTCTAGACTTGTGTGTTAGGCCTACACATACACGCTATCACAATATCACTCTGGTATTGGGCCTATGAATGAGCGCTACCAGTATCACTCAATACCCAATGTGATTTAAGTTGTAGGGAAAGGACTTTTCATACCTATGTGCAAGTGCTCTCTTTATGATCTACAAAATATATCATTTAGATTGAAAAGAATGAACAATAACCCTACAGCATGCGTGCCTACATGTTGTTGTGAAGTACCTCTGTACTCATACAGATTATTTCCTGATAATCCACTTCAGCCAAGCTGTGGATCCTTTCAAACCACTCAGCTAAAACAGGGTCTAGCACTTGGGAGCATTAATCCAATAAAAAGAAGTTTGTTTACTGTGGCTGGCACATACTTTCAATTTTATATCACATCAGTCAGTAGTTGACTGTGTATTTCTAACCAGATGTTGCTTCAGAATCAGAATGTGTGAGAACGTTTTTTATAGGCAGAAAGGGAGTTGTATGACTCTTAATGCATCAGTCTTCCATACAATCATGTGGAGAAGCATGCCCACTGCCTGTGTCTCATCCAGGAGATGAGGGAAGAGCCTAGTCAATTAACTAAGGCAGACACTAAGATTTTGGCCTATGCTGACCCAAACATTTTTAGGGATGGATTCCTTTACTTTTCCCCAGTCCCTTATCAGGCCACACAATGTTGAGTAAAAATTAAATATTTAAAAATGTGGCTGCAGCAGCAGCATGCCTACCACAGCTAAAATGGGAAGCGTTTGTGGCAGCAGTGACCAGATTTTAAATGCAAGAGGATCAATAAAAAAAGAGGGCTGCTGAGGCACAATCTGTGAGTGGAATGGTTTACAATGGCCACTGAAGGTCTGTATTGCTCCTGCAACCACCTGGCCCTAAATTATGAGTTTGGAGTCTATTCAACAAATCTCAGCTGGCCTGCAATCATAGCTATGGATGCATCTAAATACTAGATGGCCTAACAAATAGTAGGCCAGACCACTAACATTTCAAACATCAACCACATTAACACAGCAGAGACTTCAATCTCTGAAGCATCCCTGGATCAGCTAAAGCATTATGACAAGCATCTCCCGGCAGAGAGAAAATAGACCAGGAGGAAGATGAGTGAAAAAGAGTAATCTCCCTGACATATTCCTAATAATCCACCTCCCTAGTACCTCTCCCCCAAGCTCACCCAATCATGAAGTGTCAACCCTGACCTACAAAAGGGACTCCCGTCAAGCCTTAAATGTTTAAAAACATCAATCATAAAAGACAAAGAGGGGACATTGAATTATACAGTATTAACCTCCAGGACTTGCATACAAAGACCTTAGATTTATTTATGCTTGTGTGTTAAGAGCCCCCGCACCATTCTTTACAGTGAACTGGCTGCCAATTTGATGAACCTGCTCAGCCCTCAGCAGGAGTCCAGCGTCTTTGATTAATGAGTGCAAGCTTGTGGAAAAGGGTAAGAATGGGAGAGGCAGGGGAAAATGGGTGAAAACACAAAATTATTACCAGCCCTCAAACCGAATGGTAGCCATAATTACTGATGGGTATAGTTCATCCTTTCAAAAGAGTCCCAATAACCGGGACCCTTTCATATCCCACACAAACATGTTGAGACAGACTAAGGAAGTAAGAAATCTGACAACCCAGACATGTTTAATAAAATCCCATTTAAAATGGCAAGCACTGTGACAAATTTAGCCCAAGAAAAAAACAAATCTGGATAACCCGAACAGCCTCTCTTAACCCCAGTAGCCTAAGCAAAGTGAAATATTAGACCACTGACCCTAGCCTTTGATCTCTATAGCCTTTAAAGCCCAAACAGAGTTACAGAACAAAGTGGATATACCACATTGTGTACTGCCAATGAGATTAGTAGGCCTACTGTTTGCAATATCTTGTGCAATACATCTTATTATTGGCAAAATACTTGGATTTGTTTTTTTGTTTTCCCCTACATATTAAGCATTAACTTATTAGGCGTCTTGCAAAAAACAGTCTATAACCAAGTGGATATAATGATTGAGCTGAAAATAAACTATTAATCTTAGCACTGGGGCTGCTAACATTTAAAAGTGCTGTTTCAAGCAATTTGGCAACCGTGAGCTACATTAGAGACTTTCCACCCTTGAAGAACAATACCCTGTGATATTACTAACATTCAAACGCGATACTGCTGACTCTTTTTTTCTTAGTGTTAAAAGCTCACAATAGAAGCCTGTGATATGTAGCCCTTCAATATTGTTCACTCTGCAGAGGTTTTCAAGGACATGTGCTCTGAATAAATATGAGGCAAATTTAGTGACCTTCTAGCTGTGTATCTGGTTATTGGTTGATTCATTGGCAGTTACTGGATGCATGCATAACACATCAAGGCTATAATGTGATTTATCTTGCTTCCTTGGCTACTGAAGCCATTTAAATGATGGACCTTAACAGGAATAATGTTTACTGCCATTTCACTTAGACCGTGTGTGGAAAAGGCCCACACTAGTTCATTACTATCAATTATATCTGCAAATACAAATCAATTCCACTGTAGTGCAAACAAAAACAAAGGCCTGCCAAAATAAACAAAATGTGGCATATGAAATTTGCACCAGTAAAACATGCACTCAATATATAGGACCAATTGTTTACAAATGACTGTGCACTAAACACTACTGTATGACAAAACAGAGATGTACTGTAGGTTTGATGTTGTCATGGCCACGGTTGAAAGGGCCTAAAACAAGTTGATTTCCAGAGAAAACATCTTGTTCAGGTTAACATTAATGTTTACGTTAATTGAAGCACTTGATTCATTTGATTCAGTTGACTTGCTCTTGATGTTGCATAAATGTACTTGAGCATTTTGCAGTTTCTGTCTGTGTGCCCTGTGTCTACGCATGTGTTGCTGGCGATTTCCTAGCAAACCAAAACAGCTATCTAAGGCATCTAACATTCAGTCTAAGAACTGACAGTAAGGTAGAGGGCATTCAAATAAGATGTTGCCGCTGGGCTTTTACCAACTCATAGTAAGCTAAAAGAGCTGGGCATGAAAGGTACTGGACAGTGACACCTTTACCACAGGTACATGTAAATTCCCACCCACTTGGCTTTCTGAGAATGCAGTGATTTATGACTAGAAAGTTGATTTGTGTTTCTGTCCCCCAGGTTTAGACAAGAGTCACTACATGGTTTTAAATGTATTTCTTGGGCTAGGCCAACATCTGACGTTAATTTAAAAAAAACACCCCAAACTATCACATATGTCTAATGAAAGCTTAAATGGTATGACAGGTTAAGTAAGAAATTGTGCACAATTTAAACTCAATATAAAACAAGGTCATATCCCTCTGATCTTCACCCCTCGAAAGTTTCATAACTTCATGACCTAAAAGCATCTTATAAATAGAGGGTAGTCATTTAAATAACCCAAGATGGCGAGTGGCTTGTTGTTAGGCTATAGGAAAGCAGAAAAATGGAGGATATTGTCATAAACACAAAGGGTAAATTTCAACCCAGACCGCAGCTGCACCATTAGCTGCGCTCTCCTTTATGAGGAAGCAACATAAAGACAAGACTGAGGGGGAGCTTCGACAAGCGGGCTGCCCGTTTGATACCACCAGCAAACCTTTTAATGCAAGCCAAGTTGAAGACGCTAATAATACAATAAAATACCAAGATTGGGATGAATTCATTGCATTTTCCCTGTTATTAAACAAGGGTTAATTAGAGACCACAACATTCCATTCCATTACTTTTTGACTTAAGACTTGATATTTGGACTAGCTAACTTAACTTGTTTAGTTTGGTAAGGTTTGCAACATCTATTCACTAACGTTTATGAATGAACGGTGGGTCCGCAGAGTGGACCAGCTGGCTACAAAGACATGATCCGTGCTGCGAGGTAACGAAAAGAAAGAACGAACAACAGTGACTGGCTCGCAAGTGCCGGTGTCTACCGTTAACGTTAGTTGCTCAACTCCAGTGATAGAACGCTCTTGTCTTGTCACTAAGTTACCGTTTCAACATGGCTACGGTTGTTATATTTCTTTACAAAGTGTCAAAGTGTACATTTGTAAATGTGTTACAGTAATGACAACTTTGTATCGCCGTGCTGAACTCACGGAACCGATAACGTTAGAATGTGGCAAGTGTCGAAGAGGATGCTACAGCTACCGGCTAGCAAACTAACGTTAGCTTAGCTGTTAGCCAATCGACAGAACCAGTGAAATGACAAAAACCGGACCGTATGGATCACCGCTAGCAAACTTCCCACGGTAAAAACACAGACAATAAAACTCACCGTGGCGTCGACAGTCGGCGTATTCTTCTAGAGTACAAAATGAAAAATATTCAGTAGACATTTACTTCCCAGTTTTGCGGTGTTTGAGAACGGTGGCAGGAGATGAAGAGAGACTTGGTCAGTAATTGAGTGAGGGTGAGAGTGTGACTGAGTAGGTTGCCAGTTGGTCTCGAAAAGCAAATTGAAGAGACTCTCCTCAGCCTCACGCCAGGGAACTCAAGACGAGTGACGTCAGCCAAAGGCTTCTACAATGCAAACTTCTGTTCTCAGAATTGCAGGACACTGAACCTGTCAGCAAGTGCACAAACTTAGTCATGATCAGTGGGTAACCTGATCTCAGAAAGGTGGGGAAATATAGGCTGCATTTGGTGACAAGCCAAAAAGGAGAACCACCAGTGTAAAATATTTAAAAAAGAAGAAGATATAATTACATATATTTTCAAAATAGTATTGATTTCTGATTTATTGTCATGTAACCTACATCATCATATACTAACTACTATTTAGACTATTAATTTATTTTGTAAATATGTACATGAGTTTATAAAGGTAGGTAAAGTTTAGGTGGGTTTACGTCCCACTACATCCCTGGTATAGTATAAATAGATTGAAAACAAAGTCCATTGATAGTTAATTATTTTATATATTATATAGAATAATTACTATTACATGTTCAAAATATTAGGTTGAAGAACATTAGATTTGACAGACTGTTCATTGCATGCGGTAGCAGCATACTCATTTTATTTGCATAGCTTGTTATGTAAATGATGAACCAAGAGGGTAGGCACAATAGGTCGCTATGGTAGTGGCATGATGGGATAGGCTACAGTTTGCAAATAGTACAGCAAAGAGGTATGTCCAATTTCTGCAAGTAAAAAGGAGTGACAAAGGGAATAGATGCTCTCTTTTCTTGTGCTTGGATTGGAGATGGGAACAAAAGGGATCAAGGGCTACAATAGCTATTATACAGAAACCTATCAATCAGCTATTAATGTTTGTTTTTTTCAGATAATATAAGTAGACTATTCAAGACCTCTCCTTCCCCCGATAAACTGACTTCATTTGGGCAAGGACTGCCATCTGTGCCTAATTTTATTTATTTTTTGAGCACTAAGCAAGCAGACAATCAGCAACAGGCTAAGCTGAGACCTTGTGACCCAGTCTGGGTTTAGACAAGGGGTGCATATTATTACACCCAACAACAAACATCCACAACACAGCATACTGGAAATACTGCTACACTGTAAGAATGTACTGCTGTAGCTATGCTGTAGATCCCACATATAGATATCCACAAGATAAACATAGCTTTGTAATCAGTCAAATGCTGTAGAGAGGGGAAAAGTTCAACTTTTCTTTTCCTGGGGGGTTAGGATTAATACAAGAATCAAAGAAAATATAATTTCTGTGTTCAGCAGCATTAGCAGCTACTTTTATTTCTGTATCGTTGAAACAAAGTGTCACTTGTAATTATTCAACGTGCTCCTTGTCTTATGAAGATGTAGTAAAATCTTTACTAAAGAGAAAGGAACAGCAGCTGTTTCGATGTTCAGGGGGCAGGATGGGCTTTATTTTAAAGGACTGCACCTTTTGCCGAAGCAAATTGTATGTGAAGTCGAGGTAATTAAGACACAAAGACACTCTTGAATTAAAGATGTGGAGAAAATAAATCCTTATTCAGCATTTGTAATTTAAAACAGTTTTATTTGCGTGTTTGCCGTCCTTTGTGCTCATTGATTTTTCTCCCCTCTTATTCTGGGTCAATTCAGACACTGCAGTCAGAGGAGCTCCTGACTGGACGTGGGTGAAACGCATACCCGCCTGGATCAACAGACACAGTGGGAGAGGGAAAAAATGATTTGATGATTTTGTCGCCCTAGCCGTGAGATACCTGGGTTTTTTTTAATTGTATTGGAGAATCTTCATTAGGGAGAGTGAGCAATGAAAGAGATCAGAGTTGCATCACTATGAAAGCCTTTCATGGTCAGGGCTTTTTTTTTTTGTATGCAATCAAAATGTCAAGCTTACCTTGGTCATTTGTAACATAGTAAGTGGCAGTCGCATGGCTGCAATGCAAGCAGCATGCTGGGGGAAGGGCAAGCAGTCTGTCCCCTTTTAAAGGGATTTTTTTAAAGAGTCTTGATTAGAAAGTATAATGAGATACCAAAGACACAGCAAAGATGATCTCTCAGGAGACTGATGGAAAACAAATTAAGATGGTGATTTTGCTTTAATTATTATTTTTCTATCAGTCCACAGAAAGCTCAGGATAGCCATAAGGCACAGGAGTCAGGCTTACCGTCATTGATTTTCGCCTGACATATTTAAAGAATCCAGATTTTAATCATCTCAGCACACAATGCTCTGATCCCATTAAAACAGGAGCCTTCCAGCATTGCACTTGAATTTGATTTAGAAAATGGCACATTGTCTCCAAGCTAAAATCTGGGTAAATGTATCCCTAAAGTTTTGGGTCTGTATTTATATTTATATGTGTGTGTGTGTGTGTGTGTGTGTGTGCGTGTGTGTGTGTGGTGTATTCAGGTTTCATCCAGATGCCAGCGCTAACACAGTGCTGACAACAATGTTGTGTTGAGCAATTTACAAGCGATGAAAATTGTAATCATCTGTGCCATTTCATGCGAGTTGTCAAATCTGGAAACATACATAAGATTGTATTCCCAATCACACTAGCAGCATGGACTGTATCTCTTTTTCTGCCTTTTTAAAAAACTCACGCTGATTTATCAAAATAATGAAGACAAGTCAAATTTTACAGTTGCAATAGCTTTCTTGCCATGCATGAAAATGAAATGGTAAATCAGGGTTACCAGCAGGTACAATGTTAAAACATTACAAGGAGGGATTGAGAAATAAGGTAAGTGCATTGGTTGAGTGCAGATCCACTTATGAAAGATTGCTTAATAATATCGGATCTGACAATTTAATAGAATCCAACAATGCAATTACATGTTGGGGACATTTTTTTGCATTTACTTTGCACCAAAATTTGCCACTCTCAATATTACCGCAGTGGAAAAGTCAGGTTTAAGCATTAATTTTACACACACAAAATATAATCAAGTGTTCTACTCTGGATGGTGTAGCAGAAGGGTAGACATGATGGTGTCGTGGCTGGTCATCTAACTGATTCCATTTTTAAAGAAAGGGTTTCTCGGGGTCTTGGCTCAAAATAGACTTTATTCAAAGCCCATTCAGGGAGCAGCCATCTAAATAGTGTCCTTTGTTTTTCCTTTGTTAATTGGAGCATGTTCCAGGACAGTGGATGGGGGGGGGGGGACATGAGATTTCCAGAACATGAGAAACAGATGCTCCACACTTTTGTATACACACACCTATCCCTGAAAAGGCAGGGAGGGATGAATGAGGATAAGCAATGAAGAGAAAGAACTGCTATCTAGTGAAACCCTGAGTTAAAAGAAACACGAGATGGTGGTAAAACCAGAAGTCCAAGAGAAAGTTGGTTTAAATGACGGCATTGCCTTACAAGTTAGACAACAGTCCTATGTGCGGTATGGACACATCTACTGTTTCCGCCGTAGTAACAAACACTACTGACTCACACAAGGCTTCTATGTAATGCACTGGTACAAGACATTGTGTGGTCTATAAGCAATCCCCAGGCTTGGGGCTGAGGTATGCTTCTTGGCGTATTTTGCAGCGAGCTGAATCTTTTGTTCACACATAACACAATAATTCACAGGCTTGATAAACCGGTGTCTTGCAAACCACCATGGCTCTCATTTTCATGCCAACTGTCACTCTGTGTCATATCTTATTCATGCACACCACCGTCCATTTTAATTAGTCATTTCAGGTCAGCGCAGACCCCCTCCTCCTCCAGGCAGCGGCATGGCAGACGTGTGAATAAAATTCATTCACTATTATTTGAGCAAAAATAGGCCATTACAGCCATAATGATAAGACAACAGCCCCTCGTGATTATACATTACACACCTTCCAGTGAAACAGCGAGACAATTTTGCGGAGGCAACAGAATAGATAATAGATAAACTACTTAAGCCAAGATTTGTTTGGAAAAATAAATGGCTCTGCCAGTAAAGGTCATTATAAATTAGAGCAAAGTAAATCCCATTATTATCCAAAAAGCTCAAATGAGGCATTTCCCACCTATATTAATGCTACAATTAATTATGATAATTACCTCTGTGCAGGAAAACAAATTTAAATGGAAGAAAACCTTCCCTTGCATGGCCATCTGTTAGGTTGTTTTTTTTCTCATTACTGAGCCACACCATAACAAAATGTTGTAAATCCCAGTTTTTCATGTCTATTACTGGTGATATAGGAGCTAAACACTTGTCTGTGTTATTACAACAAAAGACAGATCTCTGTGAATGTTCGGGTTCATACGCAAGCGGACCTTAGAGGCCGTGGAGGGAAAAAACCCGCTCTCTAAGCATTCTAAATGCATCATTCAGGGCCCCATTCAGAGACAAGCGCTTTCACAGCAAGCTGCTATTGTATTCCTAACCAATGAATTATGCTTTGTTGCATATTCATGGCGGCCTTGTCCAAAGCAAAGAGGGTGAATCAGACTCTTGGGAAAACTGGTGAAGTTGCGTTTAACAAGTAGATATGTCCCAAAGAATTCCTCTGTAATTGCACATCTGCTGAAATCCAGGCAAGTAAGCCATTTCTAAGCTCTACTTAAGCAAGACTCATTCCAAGCGGTATTGTTATATTCTACTGCCCTAAGCCCTTGGCAAAAGTAAAAAGGGAATTTTAGCAATAACTTGACTATTAGGTGGCAGTAGAAGATAAAAAAAATCCAAACTACACATCAACTTGTGGATATATATGTAGGTCATCAGTAGATAATCTGTTTCTTTGTCCATGGCACCAATCCCCTACTCCACTCTGCATCCACTGGCCCTCTCCTATAGATCCATACCGCCTGCTCTGTCCCTTCACCCTACGTGGTCACATCTGTTAGCTATTGGCTACCACAGCAGGACTAGATGACTTCCTTTCCCATCAGGGAGGACCTTTACCTTGGGGATCAAATAAGCTTTCTCCTGAAGTTCAACGGATCTGGAATTACATCCTACATCAGTATCCGTCTTGTTTTGTTCCCGCGTTTAAAAGGGATTTGTGTTTCTCCCCCCAAAAAAAACAACCTAAAAAGGTGCATGTTTCTCAAACAATCATTTAGGTCATTGTCCTACTGCATCATGAAACCATTCACATTGTGCCATTGCACTGATTTTCTTCCATGTTTCTGGATGTAACCCATTTGTGAAAAATGATTCCTTTTCCTGCAAAGTAAAAAGGACCCAGAGGCTCAAGACAGAACTGTGATTCACTATCCCACCTAGTGGCTAAATCTATGAATTACCCAGCATGCTTCAAAAGGTAAATTATTCACTGTTCTATTAGTGCGCCTGCATTAATGATACTTGGGTGTGGAAATGCATTTGACAGTTCAGTGTTCACTAAAGAAAAACTGATGGGAATGGGATAATGTCCCATTTCTAATAACATATAATCAACAGAGACATCTACAGCCGAGATTCCAACGCACTCAAACACTGGATTTCTAGTGATTAGAAATTAGATGTGCACGAATAGAAGAAAAAAAAAATCTCCTTTCTACCTTTGGTTCCATTTCATCTTGACATTTAGAGGGACTGACACTTTTCATTCCATGAGATGAAAGTGATTTAGATATCCTTTAGGGACTAATTACACTCTAGCCTCAAGTTTGGTGTCCTAATTCATCTTTTTCTATTCAATTATGCATTGACAGATGTATATTTAGCGGTAATGTTCTGTAAGGATCATACGGAACGGAGAGAAGAAAGCCGGTGTAGCCGTTCCCTTTTCTCTACTTGCGAATTCGTGACATTCCTCGGCAACACAAAGCTGAAAGGTGACATGTTACTCTCAGGTGCTATTGGGAGACATTTTCAATTGTTGGCCTTGAGGTCCCTAGGGTCACTCAATTCAATACAGGCAAAGACACGCCCTAATTACAACCAAACATACTTTATTATGAAAAACACACCAACAGGGTTAAAAATGCTTTCATGCTGGTGAAAATGTGAAACAGTAATAAGTGGGACATTTCACACACTTCTCATCATTCTGCATTATATATATATATATATATATATATATATCTCTATCTATCAGGTAACCACGTCACGGTTATTTTAAAAAACCCTGTGGATTTTTGTACTAAAATGATAATCATCATCATCAATCAAATGGTGACTATTACTGCTCTATCAGTGCTGAAATTGTATGTCGTGAAGATCTAAGAGAATACTGAAATGACACAAATGTACACAAATGATGAGCAAAAAGGGCCTTGATGATTGATCCTAATCATGACTGCCATGTAGTGAATAGGTCGAAACAGGACAGTTTCACCATCGTGGTGCAAAGGAAAGTTGATAAAATTATTGTTAGGATCACACCTACTCACAATAGAAAACACTAAGTTGGTAAGAAGCCATTCAGACAGGGCAAAGTGCAGGGAAAATTAGTCGAGGACGACTTTCCATATCGACAGGCTGGTCTACCTGTAAAATCAGCTCTTTTGGACAACGCAAGTCCACCTCAATGGCTACCTTTACATGCATGGAGTAATCAGGCTATTGGCCAGACTCTGGCTAAGGTCTGAGTTGAATTAAGCTGTTCACATGAAGCTTTGATCCCCTGCGATTGAGTATCCCTGCTGTCCCAAATAAACTAGTTAACAGAATATTCCAGTCCCACCCACCAAAAAGTACAAACGGTTTCTCTGCCAGCTACCCCCTCCCTCGTTCACTTAGCGATAGCTAATGTGTGGGGAAGAAATTATCCCAGTAGTAATCTGTGCAATCTTGACACTCCTGACAACCTGATATTACTGGCAATTATACGTTTTTACGATAACGAATCACGGATCCCAAGAACGCCAGGCTATAGATGCGCCTGGAAATGCACTCGCCCTAGAAATACAGACTAGAGAATTCCAGCGGGTCGGAGTTTGCACAGACGACGAAAATGCAAAAATGAAATGATGTTTACTTGCCACAGTAAACTGTTTGATATCGGAGTAAGCCAGGCGTCATCTCATTAGGAGCTTAACCAAACTGAGTTATGACATTTACACGTGTCGACCCAAAGCCACTTGAGTGTGGAATTCTCTGTGCATGTGAACACAGCCAGTGAGGAAGACCTGATCCCCCCCCCTCCCCCTCCCCTCCCCCCCTGTTGTGGAACTGAGGGAAGGGGCTCCTACGGCATGCTGTCAGTCTCCTCCGCCTCCACCAGGCAGGACCGGTCTGTAGCCGGGGCTCCGAATGGCGGGTGGTACTCAAACCCCGTGAAGATGCTGGAGCCTCGATTGTGCCTCTGGTGCAGGAACCAAATGGCTGCCGAAATTCCCATGACGGCTAACACGCTCAGAATGACGAGGGCGGAGAGCAGCGGGCTGGGCCCTGGGAAGGACAAAATAACAACGCAAGGAAGGTCGCCATTGTGTACACACGCTCACAGAGGAATAAGTAGAGAAACAAACAAAAGCTCAGAGGTCTACTTACTATTACTCCGTTCAAATCCCTCCGTGACTGCGAAACAAACGAAACATGTAAAAAAAAAAAGTTCACATCCTTAAAATGAAAATACCCACAGTCTGGCATTATAAGTAAGTGTTAAGTGTAAGCATATCAACAGGTCGTTTCAGTGCATGTATTCATCAACACGCACTTACCCTGGTCGGCCTCACAGATCACTCCGTTCTCCACGTCTTCCAGACAGCTGACATTCTCCCACTTCCCCGTGCTGCTGTGCAGTGTCGCGCACGTATCCATGGGCACCAGGTCAGGCGAGGCGGGGCCGTCCTCCCAGTTAGCAAAGCTCACGACGCGCTCGCCAAACCACTTCATGTCCTCACCTGACGAGATAGACCAGTCAGCAGCACAGCATGAGACACCACGGGGGGCCAGAGTAATAAAGGCCCGGCCCGTTCCTGCTTCCCCTTTGTTCTTCCTGCTGCACGGAACCGGTGGTGTTCGTGGACAAAATAACATTGTTCAAAGAAAGTCGAGATTTACACATCAAAGTGAAAACCTGCTTTTTAGTGGCTGTGCATTTTTTAGTTTCCCCATTCTGCCTCCTTCATAGAATCAGGATTTCCTGATGTTATGGAGTTCCAAAGAGGAACTGACTGCAAGTCTAACCAAAGAGACAAATGGCCGCTGTTATTGAAAATAACTTTGAGAAACAGCTTCATGATTTACATAAACATCTAACCACAAGTTTTCCCCTTTTGTATTATTTCATTAGGAATAACAGTTTAGCCTGTGTAATGTATTGATTATATCTTTCTCCAGCCAGGTACTTACTGGTAGAGTCGAAATACATGCCCAGCCACACATTGATCTTGCCTTTCCACACCTCCGGGCTATACTTAACGATAAAGTCATTCTCCTCAGCACTCTGGATGGTCACCAGTTCTACAAAGAGCAAGCAAATGCATCACCACAGAAGCAAAACATGTATTGAGAATATATATTTCAAAATTGCATTTTCTCTATGACAAAATACTTGGAAAATGCCATAACTGAGGTACCAAAGCCTTCGCAGAGGTTTTTTGCGCTGTCAAAGGTATAGCGTTTGAGTTTGTCTTCTTCTCCGTGGACAAAGTGGAAGCATCTTTGTCCAAAGGGCACCCAGGTGCGTCCGTCTGCAGGGCAGTCTGAGGAAAACCGTGGGACAAAACATGGACTTCAATTGGGTATGGAAAGGTGAGGCGCTTGCCATACCTTACCATGAGTGACTCCACATTTGATCTTGCTGCTTTTATTTGTAGAACAGAGCAAAAGGTCAAGCAAGGAAATCTATTTGGAAGCCATATCTTCCAATTCACATCAGAGGGGCGTTCAAGGACCAATACCCTTCTAATCTGTGTGCATCTGTGCAAGACAGTTAGACAAATAACCGCTAACAATTTGGCACACTTATTAATGATAATATCCCGTTAGTCATGAGTCATTGCTCCACTTTGGCCCTAGATAGTTAGTAGACATGCGCAGGTTTCCATGGTTTGGTGGCAAATAAGTATTAGATGTAGGGACTTTGTCACAGCTTAACCTTTAGTGTGGTTTGGTGCATTTACGCCCCTGTGAAAAGCCCACAGACGTTGGTCTGAAGACACGGAAGAGGGACGAAGCACGAGCGTTTGACCTTCCAAAGTCATTTTTGCTTTTACGCAACACACTCGTATTGTACTTCTGGCGTCACGGTAGGTTATGCTAGTATGTTCAACAGCCCACAGAGAAACGGGGACGCGCGATCAACGTCAACTCCGCTTTAAAAACTCACACGAGAGCAAAGTCCGCAGGTTCCGTTATCGCCGCAGGCCGACACACAACACGAAATGCACTTCCCAAAACTACTCACCTCCCGCTACAGACGACTGCAGACGGATACAAAACACAACAAGGCAGCATAAGGCAGACGGAGAAAGGCGATATTTCTTATGCGACTCCATGACAGCGGGTCCGAATCACTGCGCCAAACTTGTTTCCCAAGTGTTTCCCAACTTGCGAAATCCCACCCACACTACACTCTTGGGCCCGGAAGCCAGACTGTAAATACACGACACACGCTGGCCAGCCTGCACCGATTTCATGTTTATGCCTGACTGTCGTCGTCGTCGTCGTAGCTCGGGCTACGAACTACCACAACAAGGCCCCTCCTGCCGAAAAGCCCACATAATACTCCTATGATATCCCTATGATTTTCCTACGTGGACTTCCTGGGACTTTCTGTGGTACTCGAGTGTACTGTGACTAATTATCTGAGTTATCGTCCTAATTACACGCTGCTAATGTTTTGAATCTAATATGTTGTAACATCCCTATAATATTCATCTAGGTTATTATATAGTTGTGTATATTTCTATAGTACCTTTCTAAAATGTATTAAAGGGTTGCTGTAGTTCGTTACCGGACGGGTTCTGTGGTTCTTTGTTATTTTCAACGCCACGGTGAACAGAAGTCTAGTGTAGTAACAGATACTACACACGGGGAACCTCTAGAGGGCGCTGTAACCGCAGTGTTCGTCAGGGTATAGACCCAAGTCTCATGGTTTATATACTTCATCTTGAATATAGTGGCTTATCAGGAATATTTCAATGTTTCATACAACTTGATTTTAGTTCAGTTTCAACTGGACACTTTTTATCAGACAAAAGTCCAAATTTAAATTGCCATTAGTGGATGAGAACATTATGAAGCTATAGGCCTATTGCCTAATACTGTTGGTTAATGAGTGATATGCAGTATGGAAGTATGTGAAGCAACACTTCCTGTGTGTATTTTATTCATAAGTAAGCACTAGTGAAGTACTACTATATTGTAGTCAAGCACCAATGTGGTGTAATTATAATAATAATATATATAATTATAATATTTGTTGCATTATAACAACGTTGCTTCATTAATCACAATACTATTTGTGATTAGGTTTTAAGACACTAGTGTAAGGAAAAGTCATTCTCTCTTCCTAAGTTTTATGCATCAGAGGTGGTAGATGCAGGGTACTTTACCTGAGTGAGTAAGGGAGGGGCGGGTTGAGAGCGACAGGGGGCGAGTGGGTGCTGGGAAAGAGGGTGCCCACTTCGTGGCTTGTAGGCACAGGTGGCTCAACCACAGACATCTGGAGCGTGAGTCTCGCTCCTCGTCTGGAGCTGGTGGCGTCCCGTAGGGTGGCCCGACACCCTGCAGGATACCGGGGGGACCCATCTGCCATGGCAAGGCCCGGTTACGGACTGCCACATGCAAGCCACCAGAGTGCCCCCCCCCCATATCTGCTCATACCCAAACTGTGTTCAGGCCACGCATGTTCTCAACAATACCAGGAGACCGTGTTGATAGTCATCACTCGGTCCTCACCCTCTGGGTTAAGACTGTAGTAATATGTGCATACTGTTCGTCCAACACAACAGATGGTCTTAGCTAGAGTATGACTAGCTTATATATTGCTCAGTCTGGAGCACAGGGACTTGGTTGGGGAGTAGAGTACATTTATGCTCTATTTCCTTTGCCAGTATTGAGCGGCGGTTGAGCTATGGATTGAATTATGAAGACATAAATGCTATTTGTTAAATTGTACAGTGTGATCACCATACAGCTATTAGATGTGAGATAGGTTTGGTGGAAGTGTTAGGTGTTTGATTCTTTCAACTCGAGCTCAGCACAGTGTAGTGTTATCTGATGTACAGAGACACAATGATACCAGAAAGCATCACATTAGTGAACGACTTCTGGCCCACGGAGAGGATGTCTCACATAACGTCACTGAGCGGCCTAATATATGAATCCCTTCTCAGGCTACGTGTGAGGCAGGGGAAGGTCGATGTCACATTACTGGAGTCGTGACACATTGCTGAGATTCTCATCTAGCTAGGAGGAAGCTGCCAGCAATATCACTGCGTGACCTTTGTCAGCTGCTGGCTTGTAGGGAGAAGTAAACAGATGCTGTTCTTTCTGAGTCTCTGACACCAGAGCTTACTGTAAACCCGGCTGGAGGACCGGCTACACCAGAGCTGGATACAGGATGTGAAATACTTCTTTGCCAAAGCAGAAGTATTGTTTAAAACCATACTGAAAAGAAAGTGAGAATACTTTGGGATTTTTTTTTTTAAATGAGTGCTTGGTTTATGGTGCATACACTTTCAAGGCTAGTCGTCTAAGCAAGATGAATCCAGCAAGGCATCATTTTGGAGCTCTCAAGTAATCTGGTTTGTAATGAAAATGTGTTTTTCCCCATCGTCCGATACCTTCTGACTCTATTGAAGATACTGAAAACTGAAAACTGAGAGGCGGCACTTAGACCCCCGCACCCTCTAAAGCTGCAGCCAGACTGTAGGCGTTCAGTTTCAATAATAATCACATAGTATCATATCCTCCACCTGTGGTTATGTGATCCATTTGATGTTTTATACAAATGTGACTTTTGACTGCTTATTAAACTTAATGCACTAAAACAAAAAGCATATGCACATTTATGGATCATTTCTACACCACAGTGGGAAAAGGAAGAGTTTGCATGATCCCATCCTTACCATTAGGGGTTTTTTACTCTAACTGCAGACTAGGTTTTGGTGAGGCACAACAACAAACATCAGGTCAGAGGAGAGGCGCACGGTCGTATTCGCCGGTTGACTCTGAAGCAAATGAGCTCTTCTCACAAAGACCAAACCCGTAATAGATGGAAGCTGGAAGCTTTTGAAGTTTTTATTAAAAAAAAAAACGTCAAAGAAATGAACAGAAGTAAACCTCAGGTAACAATCTACTGAAAAAAAAGTCTTTGGCTTAAACAAACACTACAAAACAAAAAATACAGAGGAAGGATTCCTTAAACTGGACATACAAGTTACCACTGGCAAATGTGTGGCACATGTAAAACAAAATAGAAAATTAACTCTCATATAGATATCTCTATGAAAATCTTTTATTTCCTCAAGCTGTCTGTACAAAACTCTTCATAAATTATTACTTTTTTCATATAACTTAATGACTGTTCAACATGGTGGTTACTTATATGAGCATTTACTTTTTTCTTTGATGCACCTTTCCAACTCTTGACCCAGATAGTATGGCACTTGGTTCAGACACCACTAGCAGCATAAAACCTCACAAGACCCGACAGTATTACTTCTCAGTCTCTGGCATCACACAGAAATCTCAAGTATAGTCACAACGGCCCTTTTCTTCTGCAGCGCGCTCTAACCAGCTACGGAGGAAACCGCTGCTGCGAGTTTGTCTGGACTCTTGACAAAGCAACAAAGAGGTTGGTTTTAGGAGCGTCAGATCCAGTGAATACCACAACGCTTTGTTATCATTGGTCTTCAAGAACTTGAATCAGCCTCTGGAATCTATTGCCGTGAAAGCAGCAGTTCTTCTTTTGAAACTATGAAACTGAATGTCTGACTAAAAACATGCTCTACGCACAATTGCCCTCATAATGATCACGATAATACATCATAAAAAATAAAAAAAAAGTTAGGTGTGAAGAAAATCAAAAAGTATTAAAAACAACCTGAAAGGAAACAGCTGTATGTGGCCAGCTCCTGAGCGTGGCATTTTGGTCTGGAAGGGCGGGCTGGACCTGCTAACCCGGCCTAATACAGAGGAGAAAGGAAACTCTGAGGTAGATAACTGGTCAGACCGACCACCAGGTCTAAATCACAGGCTTATTGGAAGACACTTTAATCAAAAAGCCTGCTTTTAATCCGCTATGATCAAAGAATAATAAAACTTTAGCAAAAACATGATCTGCTGCGCCGCGCCGTATCAGACCCGACTGCTATTGTATCATTGTGATTTCATAGTTTCAAACTTTTCTTTCCTACTTCTTTCCTATGTAGTGATGAAATCCATGTGTGGCACATGTTGGATCCAAGCCTTCCTTCATGCTTGTGTGTGTCCATACTAATACCTATGATAACTGAATGTAAATGTACAAAAAAGGCACATTCTCCAAACTGCAATCTAGCCTTGCAGAGTCAATTATATCCTGGTTAAAGAGACAAATGATGCTATTTCCTCAGTGTACTAGCTCACAGTCTTTGGTGAAGTAAACTACATTTGAAAGTGCCAAGTTTGTTTGTTTCCTATCAAAGAGCGAGGTGCAATAAAATCCGCATATTCATCTCAATTGTTCCCAACTCACTGAACCTTTGCCTAAGTTGTAATACAAGGCTTTGATTAGTTTTTTTGCACAATCACAAGTCCATGTTTTCCTGTTAGCATTTTTCGAATAAAAGTGAAAAAGACACACCCTGTCAAAATGACAGCCAACATCACCCAAAAGGACAAAAAAAAACGACCAACAAACAAAAAAACAGGTTGTCCCCCCCCCTCCCCCTGTCTCACCCCCCCCCCCCCCCCCCACCCCACCCCGGGAAGTTAATTTCCAGCTAATCTACAACACCACGTAATCAAAAAGGCAAGATTCAAAAGGTGATCTCTCAGCAGAATTTCTACCACATTCCAACAACCAGAGACACGTAAGGTCTTCTGATTAAATAAACATTACATCCTATTCAAATCTTCAGATGTAGTCATTGCATTCAAAACATTTTTTTTTTTTGTCTAAAATTTCTACTTATATTAGTTTTGGGAGAGGAAAAGCAAAAAAACACCTAACACAGCAGATTTCATTAGCTATATCCAAAGGAAAGCCCTATATAGCTGATTTACAAGGCAATAGCTCTCAGTATTTTTCGCTCGTTGCCGGCCTCGATGGTGGTCTGTACAGCTATTGTATGGAAACTATTAAGGCAATTTTTTTTTATCAGACAGCAAGATCAATCTAGAGCACTAAGAGAAATCACTTTACAAGAAAAAACACTGAACACTTCACCATAGCAACACTCACACAGCAAGCACAAAACACCTTTTTTTTTTAAAGATGTCTGGCTAATAAATCTTCAGAAAAAAAAGAAAATCATAAAAATATTAACAAAAGACATATTTACTATCATGCACTTGGAACAACTAGTCACACAATGCTTTAGATTCTTGTATCCTGTGGCAATCCTTGGTAAAAAATAAACGTTTTGTATTATCAAAATAAGACTTTTTTTTTTAAAAACTTTTTTTTCTCTCCTTTTTCTGATATAATTCGCATCATTTGATGAAATCAATCATTTATTTGCACCTACTGGAACTTATACCAAAAATAGTCTCGCTTATTCTTATTATAAACATAAGGAAATAATTGCAGAACCTGTGCAAAACGGTGAAAAATCCTTAGCGTCCATTGCATTTGAGGAAGCCGTGATTGTTTTAGCTGTTGTCCGAATGTTACCTCAGAACTACTTGGTTTGTTGATAGGTGTAAGGTGAATGATCGCCAGATGAATCCACTTGTGACTGTGCACCATTTTCCTGAAAGAGAGACGCAGAGTAAGATGCACCTAATTCTTCGTTTCTGACGTTCTGATTTAAGTGAAGACGCGTTTACACGTCTACAGTCAGATCGCCACACTAACCTCCACAGGAACAGTTGTCTGCATGTGTGTGTACTGGGGGATGTAGGCTCCTTGCATAGCTGTGTTCGCGGCCATAAACTGCACAACGAAGGAAAGACAAACAATCAGATCACTCTACGATCACAACACAACAACATTGATCATGTGCACGTTCTACTGGCTATGACCTAGAATTTCCAGAGCCCTGGGCACATTATTCCCACATTGGTATGATGCGTGAACTCATGTTCTGACCCCATGCAGTGCTCTCTCACCGTTCCAGCGCTACCCAGGGAGAGGTGACTCATCTGCTGCGCGATGGGGGCCATCATGGAAGAAGGCTGCAGTGACATAGATGGGTCCATAGAGGGCGATATCACCGCTCCCTGGGACAAGAGTGCGAGAGTTAACTGTATGCAGTGGGTGGAGAATCAAAGACATTCGAGGAGTACGGTGCTGTAAAAGTCAAATAGGACTCGGAGATCGACGCGAGAGAACAAAGAATGTCAAAACAGAGTTATGCTGAATATCTGGGATAGGCTTAGAAAGGAATAATGCCTTGATGCTGCCCTTTCTAGATCATGCACCCTCATAGATCATAGGATTGGGTCGCAGACAAAGAGGGAGCCTGTGTGATCTCAGACTTCACATCCTGTGCCCACAGCAGAGGGTGAATAGTCTCACAAGTTTTACAAGTCTTCATGCCTCCCGTCTAGTTGGTCTGAGGCGTCTAGCAGTGTTTTCTAATTTAGGTTGGCTCATTTACAGAACCAGGATCAGTTCAAAACCGTCTGTGAGAAAATACACACAGAATCTGATGGCAAACTCAGGCGTTTCCCCTAAATCCTCAATGATCCAGTCACAGTCCCACCTTATGTTTATGACTACTACTCTTCTGCCTTACTGTTCACATAGCAACGTCTCAATTCTGCCAGTAACACAGAGAGTTTTATTGGACAGAAAAGAGAAATGACGGAGCGAGTTAAAGGAAGAAAGAGGAGAGAGGAGATGAGGATGACGAGAAAAAAAAAAAGATGAAGAGAAGTGGCTCTTACTGGGTGCTGCATGATGTAGGACTGGTGAGGCACCCAGGACGGGTTCTGCACCTGGAACATCACACACATGGTCTCTGTCAATACACCGGCGATGGGGACACTATGCTATTTCCAGAGCTCACGTGCTACTGCGGCTGGCAACAAACATGAAAGGCCCCCGGTGGCCCGTTGCCAGGTATTTTAACCAACACCCCTAAAAACCTGACGGGACACATTTCTGCCGGGCGATGACACGGGATAAACAAATATACACGGCGCCTGGAATGTTGTACACGTCTCTATCTAAAGCACTGCAGTTACATTATAGAGCCCGGGTGAGAAGGAGGCGAACCTGGTATGTCGAGACTGGAGAGATATAAGGAGACATGGACGTCTGAGCAATCATCCTGTTGGCAATACTGTACGGAGACGGGAAGAATCTGTGGGCGCAGAGCAAACTGTATTTCAAAACAGGAAGCATGGAAGCGGTAGGAGGTAGAAACACAAAGTGGCCAATCCGGTGCGATCTCTTTACTGTATCTTACCCATTTTGCATAGCAGCTGCATTGGGGTCATATGTGAGGGTCATTCCAGCCTGGGGGTGAGAGGGGGGAGGGGGGAGGGGGGGCAGAGGAGGGAACAGATTGGGCAACTGAACTGAAGCGGTCAACAACACATACAAGTCTAGCACATGTGGAAATCCCTTCGTGCGTCTCGAGTTTCAGGCCCGTGTATTAATGCATTTGAAGTACACACCGTTGACTAACATTGAACCCGTGAATGTTAAGTCACCCATACGAGACCTCCGGTATGAATAAATGGCTGCAGATCAGGCTTTCCCCTTCAGCCTCTCGTACCTCAGACTGTGTCACGTACCTCCCCCGCGGGGGTTGTGGGGGGGGAGAGCAGAGGGCACCACTTACCAGTCTAGCGTCGCCGTCTCTCGCCCAAGCACGACCGTTCTGGACAAATTTATTCTGGCTTTGCCTCTTTTTCTGCCCGCCGTCAGCAAACTTACACAGCAAGGGCTCAGAGGGTGCTGGGAAGAGAGAGGAGCGAGAGAGAGAGAGAGAGAGAGAGAGAGAGAGAGAGAGAGAGATAGGCTTTTTTTTTAAACATACACTATCCATGCATGGTGCTGTCTGTCATGCTTACTGTACAGTCAATCACTCCCCGAGCTGAGCTGGAGCCTGGGAGTGGGCATTTACTAGCCAGCCTGGGAACACAGACATCTAATTTGGCAGCTGTGGAGCTGTAATCCCCTCCCTTTCCTAAAGGAGGCAAGGCCAGCAGAGACTATTTCAGTCTAATAATCCAATTAAAAAGCTTAGAGTGGGAGTGGAGGCCATACAAGGCATCTCTCTCTCCCTCTCCCTCTCTTTCTTTCTCTCTGTGCTCTGCCACTTTAGTGTTGAGTGTATAGCAGCTCTTTACCAGCAGACTCACAGACTCCTGCTGGGAGCAGAGATCAGCTGGCCGGCCACTTTATCCTGCCTATACAACCCCACCCATTAACAGTGTACACATTGTGATCATTACAAGACAAATGATGTTATTTCCTCGTATAAAGTCCTTTCACAGCCTCTCGGTTTGCTCATTTAAAAACAGGGCTATGGCTCCGTCACATCGTTTTAACGCCATTATAGAAATGAACATTTCCACGCTGCTGCATCTGCTAATACTTGATAAATGTGTCTTACCTGGAAAGCCTGGAGGTGTCTTGATAAACTTGCCATTGAAGTGAGAAATAACCGCATCACATTTCTCAGTTGACTCCATCCTGGAGTTATAAAAGACATAAGTCATAAAAGACAAGCACAATTAAATCGATGATGAATGCAGTAGCCTTATGTGAGTCACTTTCATACAGAGGAAGAGTAGGTGCTTTCCAAGAAATGTTTCCTTTCTTTTTGAATGGTTGGATCAACATACAAGACTTTTATCTGAGGCCTCAAGGCGTAGTTGAGGTTAATATAGTTTTGGAAACAACATGCAAAGACTCGACCACATCGGCCACACAGAGACACACGCACACACGCACACACGCACGCACGCACGCACACACACACACACACACACACACACACTCCTGTGATGCATGCAGAGATAGCCTTTCTGCTCTGTGAATCAAGAGCCTGGTCTTTCAGGTTTTTCCGTCAAATGTCTGGTTATGCAAGCATGACTGGAGGGGGCCCACATTACCGCTATAATTAAACCACACCAGTCATTATGAAACTATAGAGTTTCTATTGATCCATACTTTAACTCTTCCTGCCGACAGCAAAGTGATGGTTTTCATGCACTGATTGTGGAACTGACGCAAATTCTGGATGTTAAAGTGAAAGCTTTTAACCTTGAACTTGAATTTTTTATGATGTCAAACAGGCCAACCGTGATTTTTAAAGGGTTATGTGTAACATAGACATCATATATATCACATCATAATTTATAACCTTGATATAATTACAGTCAACAAATGAGACCATGGTCAAGACGATTGGTAGCCTCTATCTCACGCCAGTGGTATTGTTAGTGTTTAATAGAGGAAAATAAAGTCGCAACACCTTTACGTCCTTACTGCGCATTTAATGAGGACCAACGCCTTCATCGGGGATTCACGCCGGAACATTGGTCCTCATTAAAAAACACAGTAAGTAGGTGGAGAGTGCGACACTTTTCTCTAGTTTTCCAATGTGTACGACCACATTTCCCATAAACCTTCATTGCTTCCTGTCGCAAATACCAAATACCCCCCACCCCCGCCCCGCCCCCTCCCTGGTGTGTTTGTATTCTCTTTGTCTTTGCTGAAGCGTACCGACATATTGGAAGTGATTTTTCCACCACCATCACCATAAACCAGACCAGCAATCTGACCCGGTGGTACTGGTTTGTTTAAGGTAATTAAATGTAATGCAGTAATGATTGATTGGTGTTAAAATGCTAGCACCCTTAACAACCTGTCTCCTAGCATTATTGGGTTCCGGACACCAAGTCATTGTGAATAAACGGCGTGAGCGTCTGACCTGGCGAAGCCCACTCCTCTGCTGGCTCCGTTGCAGTCCCTCAAGATGCGAGTGGATATGACCTGGCCGAAGTGCTTCAGCATGTTCTCCAGCTCCTGCTCGTCCATTGAATAGGGCAGGTTGGAGATGTACAGGTTTGTTGGGTCTTGCTCTTGTTGCTGCATTGTGATAGAAGACAGAGAGGTGTTGGTAGTGACACTTGGAAACACACCTGGAAGCACTTCTTTGTATTATCGCATTCACGTTGGTTTCAGTAAAATGGGAAGGCGGAAGGGGGGGATTTTCCTAATAATTCCTCCTTAGCAGTGGCTACACATTAAATAAGGACATCAAGGATAGGGTTAAAGCTCTATATAATGCCTCTGCTTCTTCCTGTCCATCTCTGTTGGGGGACTTAGTTAATAAAGGGTCACCATGAATAGCGATGAATGGAGATTTGCATGCAGCCCACGGTTGCTTGAGGCCCGCATCAGCTGATTTCTTCCTGTATTTCAATAGCATCAGCAGAAACATAAGACACGGCTACGGGTCCCCGGGGAGCGGCCGCTCACCATTAATATTCATCAGCGTCCTGCTGCATTCAGAGCCCGCTACAGGGATGGATTGGATTACTAAAGTAATACGCTGACAGAAAAATCAACATCTCACTATTAGGAGACACGGAACGAGCCCCCGGCCTGCGGCGCAGCACCCAGAGAAGGTGTTCAATCAGAGGGATTGGTTCTGAGGTGACAGAGATGGAAGGGGAAATGAGGACGGAGGGAGGGGTGCAGAGACGTATTTCAGCACCGCGCTGCCGTGTGGCTCTAATAGCTACAAAGAGAGTGGAGCCCGTCGCTAACGCTCCTTCCTGTTTACCACACGTGCAAGAACACACATGCTCGTTGCAAATGATATCCAAGGGCAAAACGACTGCTTCGCCACTTTACCCTTTCTAGTTGACTTGTTAGATGGCAGGGTAAAGCATCGATTCTGTTAGCTCACCCCAAAAGAGGCAACTGATAAATTGTTAATTTCTCCTGTGTGTTGTTATAGGACAATAAAAACCTCCATTCCTTGATAGAAAAAAGAACACTAACCTAGTTTTAATTGTCACATAGCTTCTATTCTAGCAGGAATCTCAGTTGTGATTTATTTAAAAGGCGTTTGAGTGTAGGGTGAATGACCACATGTTTCATTGATGAGTCACCCAGAATAGCCCTTCTGCTTTCTGACTGACTCCATCATCATCTGAGAGGAATTAGAAGGAGAAAAAAAAAAAATCCCTTCCTGTGCGTGTGCAGCAGCTCTTAAAAATGCAGGGACAGAAATTTGGCAGCGAGATAAGACATCTGTTTGTGCTGTGAATGGGGTCACCAGCCAACCAGTCAGTCATTAACTGTCATGTGACCGGGGCGTGCTCACAGATCCGAGAGCTGAGGAAGAGAGGTGCAGCTGACGGAGGGGGGAGTTACCGTTCGCCTAGCCTCGGAGAGAGAGGGAGTACGAGATGGTCTGCTCTAATGATGTGATCTACTGTTAAGATGTCCTTTGGTCATATACTAGAGGACGCTGCTAGTGATAGTGGATGAAAAAATGAAACAAGGCCAGCCTCTACAAAGCCGCACATCTCTCATTTCAACAATGAGAATATAAACAATCCCATAATACAAGAGTTTGACTATATTGCTCAATTCGTGTGCGTCCCAGGTATGTATCCAGAGAGAGGAAAAGACATAGTCGAGTATCATTCAGGCATTCATTCGCTGAAATAACATAGGTGAAAAGACAGGAAACTCTTATCCGCCGACTTTCCACCCACTTGCCTTTGAAATAATAATGAGTGAATGCCTGCTGAATGGCGGCAAGGCAGAGAGAAAACACGTTCAGGAAAAAGGACCTTTGTCGGGGAGTCCATTAAGCCCAAACAAGCCTCGGCAACAGCGAGAATAAAGCTGGACTGAAAGGCTCCAACTTTATAATGGCATTTACCTTACACAATGCAAAGATTATACTTAGGCATGCCCCTCAAAGCAGCTCTATTTTAATTAAAAAAGTTAAATGGGTGCATGGAGGCATGTCAAGAAGCTCCAGAGATTCCCAGACAGCGGACTGAGGCTAAAGTGTTCTTGTTTAGCGCTGTATGGGAACTAATTACCTTGACTTTACTGGTTCTCGTTACCATAACAACGCGTAATTATTTACTTCCTTTTTTTCTGATGTCAGAGAGTGTAAACTATCTGGACAGAAGTTATTGCAGGCGTAGTCTGAAGTCCTTCATGTGAAGGTCTACTGTACGATGTCTTTGAGGAGCTCCCACTCTCGCTAACATTTCTATATTATAAGGCTGAATAACATTGAGCAGCATTAACCTTAGAACAAGAGCACATTTCAATGATTTGATGAAGTGAAACTGTTCTAAAAACCCACAAAAGGTAGATGTGCTTAGCTATGGTTCATGCTAAGGGAGAGAATTCCCCCCATTTCTTTCCCGTGTTTACAGGGTGTAGGTCCGTGTCTAGAAAGGCTAAAGTAATAGTGCTATGCTTGGAGGCGCTAGATGTATTAGAGGTGCTCTGGAGGGGACAGGAAGACTAGTCTCTGCTCTCAGAGAGGCTTAGTAGCACGTCCCCAGGGTGGATACCTTCCCCAGCACGTCACCCTGTTGTCAGCGCAGTGCATCGCTACACTCTACACCCCATAGTCTGCCTGTCGGCGTCATTCACTCCTGAAGCCCTTCCAAAGCCTGGCTGGCAGCTCTCAGCTGACAGGATTCCTTTGGGAACCATTAAAGATGTATACACACACACACACACACACACACACACACACACACACTTGCAGAGGGACACATATACATAGCGAACCATACACACAAACACAAGCAAATACATAAATACAAAAATAAAAGCAAACTAACATGTACACACACACACACACACACACACACATACATACAACGCACACATCACATGCACACGCCGCTTTCATGTTTTGTGAAGCACATTCTTCCTTCGTGAGTCACCGAGGGATCTACAGACCGACCAAGTGCAGGGCACATACGCACTGCGGTCAAGGAGATTCCTGTCCTGCTATTTAATACCACGAGGATTAGGTTTTAGTTGCCTGACCAATCAGACGACGGAGAAACAGTGTAACCGAGTGAAGCTGTATGGCCGCGATTATGGGATTAGACTGAAAGTGTATCCTCACCTTCGCCATCTGAGCTTGGACACCAGTGGTCTTCAGGGCAGCGACAGCTTTCTGAGCTGCGGCGGGGCTGTCAAAGTCCACAAAGCCGTACCCTGAGGGACCAAGCAGTGCAGAGTTAGGACAATATACTAATAATGTATATATATATACAAATATACAAACAATATACAAATAACGTGTGTTATTTGTGTTGTGCGGGGTGACCTCATGGCGGTGGTCTGTGTGTTTGTTTGTGGATAGAATGTGTGTTTGTGTATGCAAGCCCGGCTCTATATGTATATGTGCATGCATGAATGTTTATCTATCTATCTAACTGTGTGCATGTGTGTGTGCGTGTGTGTGTGTGTGTGCGTGTGTGCACGTGTGTTTTTGTATCTGTGTAAGTGGAGGCAGGAAAGCGCTGAGGCTGCAGATAGCAAGCGGTGACGTTCATGGCTCAGGTCAGCTCTTTGTCCTCGGGGGGTACAAACAGGGTGGACCGATAGTCCCCGGCCTCCACACTGGCTGCTATATTTAACTTCTTTGAGCTCATTGATGGTGAATGTGCTGGTATTCTTTCACAGAGTATCAATTGAGAATTTAAAGGGGTATCCATCTCTTATTATTGACATTAAACGTGCGCTGGTATTTCTTACGTGCAGAAATAACAGCAAACTGGGAATTCCTTATACCGATGGGTTTTGAAGTAAAATGGCTATAGTGAAATAGACTAAACTTTAGGGTCACACAAGGTTATTCCTAATGCCATCTCGGAGTTCTATTAAAATTCACTTAGAGCTTTACAAGGTCTTTAATGGTGTCCCCTTTCACTGAGAACCTTCGATTAACTGGCATCTGTATAATCCAGAGGAGAGTGACAAAGCATTCCCTTAATCCCATCAGCGCTAGATAGAATCAGTAAGTCCCTCCTTAGTCAGCTGGGCAGTCTACCAGGATTGAACCGGAGCCAAACGCTGTCACTCAGCGGAGAGAGGAGGGGCCCGGGAGCTGTCACTTCCTCCCAGGACCCTCCCACGGCAGTGACACACCAACAGTCAAGAGCTGAGGCTTAAAAATAACATAAGCTGAGTGGCAGCTTTTTTTTTTTTTTACCAGCCTGTGTGTCTGTTTCCTGACTTGCCCAGCCCTTCTGAAACGACCATATAGCTGCTGGGTGACTTAAGCAAGGCAGAGCTGGTTTCCTTTACAGCGTTGCCAAACCCACTGTATGAATCCGGAGTCAGCAGCCAAATACATCATTGATATTTCAGCACAGCCCATTGTCTATATAGTATAACGACATTAGGAGCATTAGGTATCATATTACAAACTGGAGGTCTACCGATTTTGGTGTAAAAGCGATATTCTGGCTCGTAGTGAGGCAGGAAATCCTTCACGGCAATTTATGAGATGGTCCTTTTTATTGCGTTAAGCCTGGAGGTTCTGACTGACCATTACTTCTTGATTTGTGCACAATTTTCATGAGAAGGAGCAGGAAAAGAGAACAAAATGTTACCCCATCAGAGGGCCACGTTGGAAAGGCAAAGGCAAACCTTACACACCTTTACATTTGTTTGTTGTCTTGTCCAGGATAGCCTTTGTTGATACAATTTTGCCATACCTGTGAGAGGAGAAGAAAGGGAGGTATTGTTAGTCGGATTATACCAGACAGAGGCTGTTATAAAAGACACAAAGAGGGAGGCTTGTGCAAGAATTTATGACATCACTGTAAAAGTATGAGAAACAGGAAGTGGTTTCCATGTGGAGCTGAAAATCTCCACGAGCGAGTGCAAAGTTAGACAGGCCTATCCCTTTAGCCAAACAAAACTCTCCAGATATAATATAAACCCACAAACAGTGAGGGCAAAAATAAATATTGGTATTCAAACCAGTTCAAGTATTCAGCATTGTATTGTTATGGTATTGAAACTACAATGTGTAAGAAGAGTAAGAAAGTGTGAGGCACTTTTTCCACTTTCTACATTTACAGTCTAACAGCGTTGGACCAGAGCCGCCCAATGACATTTCCCAGTTACATCCTGTGTGTTTTGGAGCTCTGCGGTACACTGTTGCTGCCCAGACAAACGAATCCCACACTGACCCCTGAAAAAGACTGGCGAGCATGTAACAAACACGACCGCAGATCCCGGCAACCTTTTCACTACATTTACGCAGTACAACACATCTAGATCCAGACAATCACAGCAAACGAGCCCCCTGTGTGGCGCTACGCCCCGGAGACCAGCGATTAACGAGGGGATTTGGCTGAGGGAGGAGGGCTGAACTCTGACATGGATGACAATCAGGCCTTCCGTCTCCACACTGAGGCTCTGCTACACGAGGTCCTGACAGATCTGAGGTATTTTTTACCTGCCGGGACAGTCATTACGGACTGTGGCTTCATAACATCAGTACAGGATGACTTGCAACAGCTGCATCTTTCTGAATCACGCTCTCTTACCACTCGACGTGTTTTTTTTTCATTTGCTCCTCTAGGCCGGCGTGACCTTCCACTGCGCTCCAGTGGGTTAAGAGCCTGGAGGATGAAGGGCTTCCACTAATTGACTCCAAATGAATCAATCGCAGGAATCACCGTGGTGTCAGCTCTCCAGCCAAGCGGGCAACCCCCCGACACCGCCGCCGACCCCCACAACCCACCGCCCACCCCCACCCTTCGAGCCCAAGCAGCAAGTGATCCGGGGGTGGGGGGGGGGGTGGTGATGCGAGAGACGGAAAGGGTGAAAGTAAGAGGTTAAAAAAGGCAGGGGATTACCACACCCCGCCTCTAATCTAGGACATAGAGAGGTTCATCTGTGTGAAGGGACACAGCTGAACTCCCAGTGGATTGCCATTTGCTTACTATTTCAGTTCTCACACTGCACTTATTATGTTATGCAAAGCCAGCAAAGGGTTATAACAAAGGTCATTACATTATTGCTTAGGTAGAAAGTACCCTTAGTGAAAAACATTAATAATAGTGATAAGGGTGCGTTCAAAATCCCGTTGTTCACGTTTAAATCCGTCTTTTAGTAAAAATGACAGTGGAGCTGTGTGAGGAGCTCTGGTTGTCCGGTAGCTTCCCCTAGCAGTCCATCACCCTGCGACTGAGCTGCACAGCGCTGTCAGAGCAACCTCGGGAGCTTGAATCACCCAGAATGTCGTCTCTGACAGAGAGGCAGCACACAGACAGCAATACAATTTCAACTGCTGTCTCCTCTCAGACTCGCTCCCATTCCAGTTCCCCCGGATCAGATGCTAGTCCCCGCATGCTTATTGATTCCTGGTGACACCATTTATGACCATTGTTCTCTCAGTCACGGTAAGTCATTCTGTTTGTCCGTCCATCTGTTTGCGTTTGCAAAGGCAGCCACCCATTACAGTAAAGTTAGGTTGGGCTATAGAAAACAGCTAACGGAAGAAGTAATAGAGTACAGTGAGTTCATATACCTCTGGATACGTTTGGTTAACAGGCAATTACATTTTGGGTGTAATTTCATTGCAATCACGTGCAATGTGACATAGAGGGAGAAAAATGTAGGAGAATGGTTGTAGTGTATATAGCATATAGTATGGTTCTCCTAATAAGACAAGCCAAATAACCCTAAGAAAGTGATATGTAGTATTTTTAGCATTTTGTATGTATCCTCAACTCACCAGTTCTTAAGCTAACCGATGTCCGTCAATACCATGAACATGAAAAACAGTGAAGTCCAGTAACGGATAGAAAATATGTACATCTATGAGCAAAAAGAGATGTTGGTTGGTTGGTTATCAATTTGGAACTTTACAATATTAGTTGGTTTTGGCATTAACCACCACCTTCCTACCTTGTATAGAATACATTAGGTAATGTAGATGGGCCTCAAGAGGTTAGCTAGGTACCATCATCTTACAAGCAGTCTACTTCATGGAAGTCAGGACAATAGTGATACACACAACCCAGGATGTACCCTGCAGCCAGATAGGGGGGTATTTTAGTGAGGGATTAGGCTAAATACAACACAGGGTAAAAGAGCGTGAGCCTACGACCTTTCTTTCATCTGAACTCTAATCCCAAATCTTATACGGCAACAGCAGCTTTGCTCTGACAATACCATCAAAACTGTAGGAACATGGTCAGAATGCAATGTCCTTACAAACACCATGTTATTACTACGCCTATAACCCGTCTGCATGCAAGTGTTACTTAGCAGGGCTTCAAACCCTTCAAACTTTATTGTGCAAGTAAATAATGAATTTGTCTCTGACGTGATAACATGCTACCTATGAATAGTATGTTGAGCCCAATTCTTAATATAAACATGTTATTTGTAGGATCAAAGTTGATATGTAAAATCTGAGCTACATTTGAGGTTACGTTGGCATTTTATCCATCTCAAGTCCTATCCTTCAAAAATCTATTCATACCTGAAATATGAAGAGGAAGTGAAGGAAAAGGAAAAGGAAGTAAAACATGAAAGTTAGCCGAGGTTATTATCACATTTAACCAACTTACTAAATATTTCTATTTTCCAGAATGATTTTAGAAGCTTTTATCCTTACCAACTAAGAAGCTGTTTTTTTGTTTTTATCCCTGGGCTCTTAACTCTTCAGTAAAATATAGGTGTATGTTACTGCCGAAACCCTATTCAAACACTCAGAGATTATGCTGGTATCTTGGGAGAATGGCTGTATGTGCTGCAAAGTCAATATCACATTGTGAAGATGGGGGTGGTGGAGGGGGGGGTTGGAGGGGGGGGGTTGGAGCGGGGGGTTGGAGGGGGGGTTGTGGGGAGTCTGAGACCCGGAAAGCAAAGTAAATGAGTTCTCCAAGTCACCAGGGTGGTCTTTCTGCTTGGCAGGCATAAAGCATTCAATACACAAAGAGGGCTGTGGACAAGACCACCGGTGTCAGTATCCGTCCTTTATCCACACACGTGATGTATGAACTCTGCCTCAATACTGTCGGCTACCCCTTCCTGTCTGCTCTGTCCTTACACGGGCTACAAGGTCATTTCTTTTTCATTTCACATTCAAATGCAACGTCCCTGCCGGCGATATTGTTGCCGCATTGGTCAGAATCTCAAGCATACAAGCCCCATCCCCCTTAGAGGTCTGACCCCGGGGGCCAAAACCTCCACTTATCATTAACAGCTGGTTACTTCTCAACTATCTTGGAAGATATTGAGACGGGCCTGTAGGGCTCTTGTCTTGTCATTCGGCCTCAGCGCAATCGAAATAGGGACAATTTATGACAGCAATAAACTATTAACTCATGACAAATCATGTCCACAGAGCGCTTTCACAGATGAAAAATCGAGTGGTCGCCATCGTGGAAGCCCCCATTGTGCATCTATCCTGCATTAGCACTGAAGCAAACACAGTGGGCAACTCTTCTTGAATGCTATAGCCTTACAGAAGACCAAAACTGAGAGATTGCATTACAAAATGTGGGTCTTTCAATAACTGGTTGTCAGGTCCTTCGTTTTTTTTTATGTAGTATACAGTAAAATGTGGGCCTTCTATGATGGCATATTTACATCTTACTTTTCCATTTTGCCCCATTATTTTACCACTTGCACATCAATAACTAACTGCTACTGTATACTGAAACCAGACTGTGACACTACGTGACTCCACAGATCAATGGCCGATCAACGGCTGGAAAGAGGAAGGGGTGGTACTCACGGCTGACAGAGCTTGACCAGGTCATGGTCTGTGGTCACCGGGGGCAGACCCCGGATGTACAGGTTGGTTTTGCTGAGCTGTTCCCAGCCCGCAGTGCTACTGCTGCTGCTGCTGCTGTTGTTGGTGCTGCTGTTGGTGCTCGGGCTGGGCGGAGCCATGGGGTGTGAGGACGGGGCAACAGGTGGCTGGAAAAAGGAAGGGAAATGTACAAAATGATGTCGAGTCCAAGTCAAAGCAAACAGCTTGCCGTGAAGTGTAAAAGGAAGAGACGAAACAGAGGCAATGTGGAGATCCCAACAAACACAGCATGAGAAGATGCTATTCTACGTGCGACATAACATTTTGCTGACAAAATATAATGCAGTGTTTATTGATACAAATGGAACAGAATGTGACACGGCCCTTCTGCATTACATTTGTCCAATTCAGTGAACATTGAAGGAGGAGCCATCTGTCTCCGGGCCCTGAATTGTTGTGTGGCGAAGCTAAATCATCCATAGTCGCACGTGCAAAAAAAATGGATACTCGGATCATTTGTATCAAGCGGGCACCTGTCCAGCCTGAGGATTCATGTTTCGCAGTGCAGCGATACATATCTGCAGAGCAACCTCCTTCACGGATTGGGAGTCAGCACAATCCAGGGTCCGCAAGGGCCTGTAGCTCTGACACCGCTGTGACACCAAAAGCCCACGAGTCTGAAAGGAGCCGGTCCCAGGTCAACACAAACAATCAGGCCCCCGGTGCAGCGTCACACTGCTTGACCCTGAACACTCTCATTCAGGATTAGCTTTACAGTCAGTACGGTTCGAGTGGCTTTTAGGTCAATTGGTGTGTTTCTTTGCCCTCTGAGGTTGAGGGGGAAAAAAAAAACAGTATACAAACAATTACCGTTTCAACAATTTAGACATAACATGCTATTCAGTTTCAGTTCACCGTGTTTACGAGATCGTGTTGCTGAGAAAAGACTCCCCTCGCTGATTGAGCAACGCTGTGCTTCGTGTTCATAAGGACACACAGATGTCCTGAGTCTGCAGAGAGCTTTCCCCCCGTCAAGGACTCTTCCCCCTTCTTCAGTGTCTGACACTGATTATCCTCCCCCCTCCCCCTCCGCGGAATCACAAGAGAGGAAGCTGATGGAATCCCAAGCATGAGGTGGTGACAGGATTGAGCAACCCAAGTCTGGACTCAAGCCTAAGCGGGAGAGCTTCTCCTCTGACCGACCGACCAACCGCCACACATGCTTTCCAACTTGACCCGCTGTTTTCCTGGCCACACCAGTGGCAGATGTCCTGGCCTCCTCTGCCTTCAGCCAGGTGATTCCTCCCTTTGGCATATTCTATATCATGAATTTAAAATAAAAAATAAGAACTATTGCCGGGTTTTCAGCGTGTAGTGCCCCCATTCATTTTGGTTATTTTATGATCATCTAAGCGAATAATGATTGATGTGTACTGTTCCATAAATTAAAGGTAAAGGATTACTCCTTATTGCTATGTGATGGATGGTTCTTTGGCCCAACCTAGTGAAACTAGAATGCATGGTCTGGCGCTCCAGTAATTGCCACATACACACACATCAGCAAAAATGGTGGCACAGCTAATGCTAATGAATAGGAGTGATGAAATGTTGTATTATTCTGTTTTATTATTCTGGGTAAAATCACCTTAAATCAGCTCAAATCAACAGAATGAATGATGATCATTGATAAAAATGTGAAACATGTCACAGTTGCCCTTATTTACCAGCAGCATAACAGTGGCTACATTTTGTTGGTGTTTGTGAGGCTATTACAAGGAAATAAAAATATGTGTTTCAATTTCACCTGGTTCTGAGACTGTTCTCAGGCCAGCCAAGAACCAACTCAATATGAAATGAAAACAAAACAGGAAATACTCTTTAAGTGCCCCAGTTTAAAGTGTATGCGTGATAAAGGAATAGTAGTGAATATAGAGTTCATACTGGTGCCTTCAGGAACTGTTCCTTCAGGAACTCCTAGCTCTCAATCTTCATAGGCGTTTCATTCAAACTCATGTAGAGCAACACAAGTCTGCAAACGTACCTTATTTCTAAAGATCTTAAAACACTGGAACACCTGAATAAACCTGATTCTTCATTGAAGGGGATTTTGAATAACAATACATGTTAAATAATGCAACAGACCCTGAAGATAATGTAGAGCTGAAACTCAACACCCCAGTATTCCATGTTTGACCTGCACTACTAGAGTGTTAAGAATAGGATTTTTTCTCTCATGACAATATCTTCATTACATTATTGTCTACAACAAATGATTAAAGAAGTTGAGCAGTAGTTCCAGATAAGAGGAAGAGAAGCACAACAAAATGCGGGTTTAAAAAAGGGGTGGGGCATATAACAAAGATAAGTGTATCTTAAGTATCTTAAGATCTTAAGTGTAAAAAGCTCATTCATGGAATGTTTTTCAGTTTAAAAAAAGCAATTGTCTGGGGGACTTTTATTTTGAAATTGTTGCAAATGATATGTAACAACTGCAAATGTACATTGTAGCTATTTGCCAGCTGTTATGAAGCTGTTGTTTATGATTATGAATGTGTAACAAAAGCTCATGTTCATATCACGTGTACAACCAATTACGCAACATCATATTAGGCTGTGAGGAGCAACACAACTACCCAAATAAGTTTAATGCACATAAACACTGCCTATGTAAAGGTTATTGGTTGGAGGAGACTGCACAATGCATTACATATCTCACTCGTAGAATAGTAACACAACACAACACAGAACCAAAACAAATGCTTATGAATTGGTCAAACTCAAATTCAAGGATTATCTGCTAAATAAATAAGTCAACTAAACTCACCTTTAAAGCTAGAAATAGATAGATAGTGTTAAAAGTCCAAATTGGCATGTGTTCACTATTAGGGAAGAGAATGATTGAGAATGACTTCTCAAATGCTAAGTTCAGTGTATCAAGGAGACACTGTCAAATATTGTCAAGTCTGAAAGGGAACTAGCAGCCGTGAAAGACAGTGGAAGGGAGTTTTCACTGTCTTTCACTGCTGCCACCCTAATTAATAGTCCAGATAAGAATGACTGCAAGTCATTTCTGAAATATCTATCTGTCAGGGATAGTGCAATGCCCGAAAGGTCAACTTGTGCATGTCTGCAAACTTTCCAAGTCCTTATTGAATCAATTCACCTTAATGTGACGCATTGAGAAGAATATGCGGGGGCTGAAGGTGCAGATGTATGCTTTTAGATATGATGCAAGTTATCATTATTGTCATCATAGCAATCAAGTTCATCAGGTATCTGTTAATAGGCTTGTCCAAGAATGGGAAAGGTGAAGCATAACCTTCATTCCTGTGACTGATGATGTGCACCAACACCACACACACACACACTGTGCGCTCATCCCACTGGAGAGCAACAGGAAGTGTGCCACTACTTCCAGCTATATGTGGACAAAGACAATCTTTGAGGAGAATGCCAGCAACAGAGCCCTCCATTATTATGGAGTCGGGGCTACATGTTAGTGAAACTTCCCTCTTCTGTGGGACTGAAAGTGTATTTGTTTTCATACATCTGCCAGGCTACTCAGATACAGGACTACGAGAGTCTGTGATGAGGAGAAGGCGGCATCTTATCAGCCTGCTCCAGACCAGCAGAGCCCGTCCTATCCGAGCTAGAAATACACAGGGCTTCCAGTAACAGGCCTCGCCCATGGAGCTCTAGCCACAGGCTATAAGTGTGTGCACTATTAGGATGACAGCATGAGCATGACTGTGAATAGCACAGAGTGCTCCAATATGTTCATTTAAATCTCTCAGCTAAGGGGAATTAAAAAAAAAATCTATATGTAACTGGGACACACTGAATGCATGAATGAACAATATTTCACTATCCATTTCTATACAGGCCTAATCAGAAACAGAATACAAAAAAATGACTCAGAAGTAGATCATCATGCATTTCGAGAAAGTAGTTCAGCTGATATGCTATGAAAATGATATTTTTCATTTTATACATCTTTAATGAAAACTCTTTAATGATGCACAACATCTAGACCAATTTGCGACAACTGTTTACAAACGGTTTGGTTGCTGCTCTGTAAAGTGACGTTTCTGGCCAGATCCAGTGTTTTTGTAATGCACGATATTTCATGAAAAAAACACCATTAGACGTACATACTATTGTCCTGACATCCCATTTGGTCACCATAGCATTCAACTAAACACCAAAGTAAACCTAACTCAAAAAACTTCAGATCCATAGGAATATATCTCCCCAACACGACTCGACCTGGACCATAGTCGACCAGCAGGTATTATCATTATATATACGCAGCTGCATCTCAAACCTATCATATGAAATAAACACAGGTACAGAACACCGTCATTTTAAACAGTAAATGTAAACTACAGTAACTTTATATTCTCAGAGCAGAGTAGGCTATAACCATTGTTAGGTTAGGCTATAGGCAGAGAGCTATTTCAGACCGACCTGTTTTGCGACTTCCATTAAGTCAGCTCTGTGGACATGATGTCTGAAGGATAGGCTTTTGCAAATAAAAGCGTATTTACCTGCTTGCGATACGGAGTCCTCAGTGGGTTGCCAGTATTAGCAAAAATCATTCTCAGTCCGAATGGAGAAGATAGTTGTTTTTGTTTATAGTTAACCAATTTCTAACTAAACGCACCCAACGACTGGTTTAAGTAGAGGCAATTTCGACCACATATATATCCTCCTTATTCCACTAAAGCATACGCAAATAAGCCTCTATACATATTACATACATATCCTATAGAAGGAGGCGACTGTAGGGCAGTGGAAATCCGCTTAAATTGTCCCAACTTCGATTGCCCAACCCCGTTTGTTTGACTGGCTTCATTGATTTGCAGTCAGCTCTACGCAGGACGGACCCTGCTACGACGGGAGAAACCATCCCGGCATCCGCTGCAGGGGTGACCTTTTCAGAATGTCGCCCAAAAGACGTTAAAATTATTATATGTGTTTTGTATTCAAATATTAAAAGCCGTTTTTAAGTAATACTACATGCGCCAACACTTATATTTACCAACGTCAACACCATGTGATCTAAAAATACAAAACTGTGATAGTATTTCACCCTCTGTTGCTGTTCATGTAGTCGGGAATGCATACCTAACATTCCACCGTGCGGCTGGCCGTCGGTGTGATCTGAAGTTTCGTTTCTCTCCTTCCCTTTTACCTGTACCACATTTTTGAAGAAGTATCACGGAGCGATTTACGGGAATATAATCCCAACGAGGGCAAGTCACGTGACGCGCTGGGTTCAGGTGTAGTAATACAGGGATGCCATGTTTATTACACAAGCGTGAAGCGTCCTACAGCGTCCACTAACCTACTGTAGACTGCTTTTGATCAATATTAGCTCCAATGGGAAGAGTAGTGATTAATTGCCGTGGGTTTAAAGAATAAACCTGAATTAAACCTGTTGGTTCAAGGGAAACAGAATATCAGTTCCGTTAGGGGTTCTTCATTGTGAACGCGTCCATCTCACATAGTTTTAAAATATAATGTAATTAAAAAAATTTAAAAATGAAATAAAGCCCACAATGCAGAATATCATACACATTTGGATAATATGCAGATCAATCTGTATACATTAAAAGTACATATCTCAACAAAAAATATAGCCTATTTCATTAAAAAAAAATACAACCACAATATGGACTATCCTTAATAATTTCAAAATTCCTATTAGACTTAGACAGACTTTATTGTCATTCAGTATACAACAAGTATTATCAGCTGCTCTAATGCCCATGTCAAAAAACAAACAAAAAGGAGTCTCCAAAACCATGTCTGGGTTCTATGTGATGGGGCTAACCTCTCTAGGATTAAGGATTACGTTTCACAGTAGACTGAAATTTAGTGGAAAGAGAAGACTTCCGTGATGGCTTGTGCACAATAACAGTGATGGACCCCCTATCTTGATGTGAGTCACGGGGGGGTGGAGCTTTATTGAAGCAGCAGAGAATGTTAAGGGGCTCAAGCTGGCCTATAAATCAAAAGCACTTCACCCACCGCTGTCACCTGCTGATTAGAAAACCAACACTGGTGGTAGAGAATGTTAATTAATGGCGACCTTCAGCAAGAAACAGGCACCGTGCTCTAACCTCTCTCTTGTTCTGCCTTGATAGTCTCCCTAACAAGATCAGCCCTCACAGATCCGATCCTTCTCCTGATTTCATCTTGGGCAGCAGTTGTCTGTCTCGTGTCAGTGCTTAGAAGCTTCTGACGGCCACAGACCGGCCTCTTAAATGATCCATCAGTCACTGCCAGAATCAAATATTATACCTCGTCTGCCCGGTCAAAAACCCGTTAGGCTCTTTCTCCGACTCTCTGAACCATGATTGAATGCGCACCAGTGACAGTATGAACGAGAGAGCACATATAGACCAGGGACCCACCAGCTGAGGCTCTTCCGTATTAGTATGATGAAACATGTAAAATGGTATGGGTGTCTACCCCGCTGTGCCCACTGTGCCAGAGTTCCCCCTCAGCATGCTCTGTGCTTATCCTTGTCTGCCAGGACCAGCTGTTAATAAGGACACACATTTTTTACATGATGCCAAAGAGGGAAATGTCAAACCGAACCCAAAACAAAATCAGAATTCTCATCGTGAGCCCACAACGTTAGTATATATGTCCTTGTTTTAACCTTCCTCTGCATTTTCAGGTTTTTTAAAGGCAGGCGCAACGTGAATTCATAGGTGCGATATGCGAGGTGCCGTCCCCAAATGAAACCAAAGGTCACTAGCAGAGCGTGTAGAGAGGTTCAACAGGCCAACACGAGGAGTCAATAGGTCACCATTAGAGGAAAGAGAGAGGTCTGATTCAGCACTCTGCTCAGGTCACGGAGTGAAAGGGGACCGGGGCAGACAGAGGGCCAATAGAACCGGCAGCTTTCATGAAGCAGTCAAAGGAAAGGTTAGCTCATTGTAATCACTCTTGCATAAACCTTAGATGTTGTAGCTTATTACTAATTTGGTACAATGTACTCAAACATGTAGTATAATCGTCATTTTGTTGTTTTCCCCAAAGGTAAACACATAAATCCCCTTTGAATGTATCATAAACTAGATGCAGAATGAATAGCTCACCAACAAATGAACTTCGCAGGAGAGCCTAGTGATATGCCATGACATCGCACAGCACCAGCCACACAAGTCACTTTCAAAGCGGCTTGTTGTTTTGCTGCGAAAGGACAGGCACCACCGATGAGAGCAAACAAATACCCAGGGAGCATGCCCCTCCCCCTGTAGGGGATCTCTTTCGATTTCATTTTAGATGCAGGTTTACTTTCCAGGCACACAAACACCAGTGCATGCACAGACACAAGGGCACAGAGACACAGAGAGACGCGCACATGCGCGCACACACACACTCACACAGACTCTCAGGGTATTTCCAAGGGAAATCAACAGTGTTTCTGGTTGAGTGTATTTTAAAACATTGTGCTACTGATTCCCAAACTCTTCCTTTTTACTAATGAAAGCAATCCATTATTCTCCCAGCACATGACTCCAAAGTATATGAAGCGAGTGGAAGTTCTCTGTTTTGCCCTCACACATTATAACAGCAATTAAAGTCTCACAGTTAATTCTTTGAAAAGCAGAGAGACGTCTCCTGATTTCCACTTCCCCTCTGCGAGATCCGTCTGTGAGAAGCAGCACCGCCACAGTCAGCTCCAGTGTCGGGGCAGAGAGCCTCAGCAGCTCCAGGAAGCTTTTAGAAACAGCTTAGTGTTTACCTTCCTGCCTGGATGGAAGGGGTGGGGCCGGGGAGGAGAGGGGGGGGCGGGGGTGTAACCCCTCTGTGGCACCGGCAGATTCATTTCCGCCAACTCTTGAGCGTTAGAGTGGAAGTTAGCCACAAAAGAGAGACGTGAGTGCCTGTGTGTGTGTGTGTCACACAGGAAGAAAAGCCACATATCCACAACTCTTGTCTTTAATTGAGGCGCTGGTGTGGGGGTGGTGTGTGTATAGCAGCTCCGCTTAGTTATCCATGACTAGGAGTCCAAGAATGAATAAGTATGAGTCACTTTACTGGCTCCCAAGAAATGATCAACAGTTAAAAGATGTTCACTGTCTTTTTTAATGACTGGGGAATAAATGACTAGATCTTTGCAATGACTAATAAGCAGAGATCGCTATATGATAGACGGCACCCTGCCCACATATCCCAAGCCCTTTTCATATATCAATCGCTGACCATGTGGTAGATAATCTGTGTTTGATTTACAGCACGGAGGATTTGGATATAAAACACTGACGTTTTGCCATCAGAAGCACATTGCCGATTGCAGCAGTGGCACTGCTAGCCAATTAACACGGGTTATTTTAGTGCTCCTCATTGTGTTTACGTGCCTTCCTGAATAATTCACTACAATTCATTCCATACAGTGTTAGTGAACTTGGAACATATCTATCTTATTAAAACATTAGAATAGAATAAACATTTAATAATGTGCGTCCACTCCATATAGCGCTAATGTTGGAAATGGTAATTTTTCATATTCTCAACATTATATAGAAGTCATAGGGCACGGCGTTTCATAAATAATTCAAGGAGGAAGAAATTGATCATCATTGCAACCGTCTGATATGAGATGTTTGTCGTTACAGCTCGTAAATAAGTTATTGCCTCATGACAACGCACACTAAAGCCTTCATGAGAAATGAAACTTCTATTTCATTGGACTCCAATAACACTCTCTGTCCTAATAATAAATAAAGATTATCTTAGGCTGTCATGAATCACAATATTGTTGACACATTATAATTGATATCAAACAACATATTGTTTTATTTCACTGTTAGCTTTTGGAATTGATTGCACATCCAGAAGATTGTGTGATAAGGTGATTGCATTGCTATAACCTTCTCACTGACAATTTAATACACGTATTAAAAACACTTTGATGGCCTATCAGCGATAGACCGATAACATTGATAAGACTACGGTGACTCCCTAGGTCATAATTATTGATGTATAACATCATTTAACTGAATGATGTTAAAATGTTATTCTGCATAGCTTACGTGAATGTATTGACATGTTTTATAGTGTTAGAAATGGATTTAGATTTCTCTTCAATTTCCACTTAACTTAAGAAGGTATGAATTAGAAACTAAAGTCAACCTTAAAGTCAAAAAGAAAAGATCTCTTAATAATGAGGAAAGATTTGTTATAACGAGAAAATCTTGTTTTGTGTTTTTTTCAGATAACGCAATACATCACATCGACTTTAAACATCACTATTTAGGTGATGTTTAAAGTCTCTACCAACATTTTTACTTTACTTTACATTTACTAAAAATGCAAAATCTTATAGTCCCAACTGGAGCCAATTTTTCATTACACTACTAAATAGATCACCTCCAGAGCTTTTGTTTGATATATACATCTCATCTTTTTGCCCAAAATGCCAGTCGCGCCCCTTCCAGCTCCAAGCCCTCAACTTGACAGTGACCATCAGTGGCGCTGAAGGTTTTATTGTGGAGCTGGGCCCTCATTTTCCCCACGTCAAAAGTCCTAAGAATGAGCATCATACGTGCACAAAGGGAGTTGTTTCAGGCCTGACACGGACATAAAGAGCAGCACCACTGTGCTGTTTCATTGTGTACATTCTGCTGCCAGGCAACTCTCCAAACTTTATTGTAAACATTGTATAGTGCTGTCCAACCTCAGCATAATGCCATTGTCCACATTCTCGCCATGTAAAGGCCCATGGCAGTTAATACATTCGCTCTGACAATGATTAAAAGCTAATTTTGGTGGTGGCAGCTTGCCATCAAATATCAAAACATTACCAAATCAAAATCATTACCAAACTGATCCATCACATAAGACGTAGAATTGAAGTTACCTAATCATTTTTTTCCCTAATATCCAAAAGACTCCTATCCTACTTCACTGTAAACTACTGTGCATTAATCCCATGCCTGTGTGTGACAAGCCACAAATCAATTCAACACAGCCATGAGGAAGAACACCGGAAGAAAATTAGAACTGTCCACATTCTAGAAAAAAAACATTAGAAAGTGTTATGATCATGATGATACTTGAGGTCAAATGCATTATTAAGACAAATAAAACAACATTTACTTTGATGAGGACAACCAAGAAAGCCCACCGTGGGATACCCATAATGTTGATTCATAGGAAGACAATTGTGCCATCACATCACTAATCATGAAGTTGTGCTCTGCTCGAGCTTAAACGCAACAAGGAACAAGCCGGATATATCAATCTTAACATCCCTTTTAAACATAGGGGATAACGTGGATGAATGGCCTCATTCTTGACTCCGTCCACTATATTCAGGGAGTACTTCTGCGAATGCACCAATAAAGTGTGACTTTGATATGGTATAACTACTTTGTGTGTTAGTTTGGAGGCATTGCCTGTGTTTAATTGTCTGTCTAGGACATTTGTCATCGCAAAAGGCAGTCAAGCTGTCAGAACCTTCATGGGCTTGAGTAATGCAGAGCATGAGGAGCCTCTTTATGTTAGCCGAGACGCCTGCGGGTCAACCAGGGACTTTCCTCAGAACCTCATACGCCCTATCTCTTTACATTTTTCACACTGACGCTTTGTGTGATAATCTGGTAGAAGCAGTTGAAATATTCCTCAAACCCCCAAACCCATACTCTGTCTGTTCTAGCCTGGTTTGAAAATGTATTGATTTCAAAACAAGGTACAAAATAGACCTATAGCTTCCCAATTGGCTCATATTATAGCCCTAGGATTAGGTTCAATAATGTATCAATGTGCAGTGTTCTTCAGCTCTAAAAAGTAAATCACTGCTGCCTACCGACATTAGTTCTGACAAGTGCTATAATAGTCCATATAATAAAATAACAATAACAATTGCACATTGTTGCGTTTTTCTATAAATCAGTGGACACACCCACACACACACACCGTACCTTGGTTTGCAGGTATTGGGGGCAGTAGTAGGAGCACTGGGGGTACATCTGTTGATTCCACACTTTTCCCATGAAGACAGAAGTGTAAAGTGTAAACCTCTCAATGGGGGGAGGGGGCGTCTGGTAATCCCAATATTCCCGTCGCGTCCCGTTTTTCCACTAGTGTTGAACTGTGTCGGACCTCACCCTCTCTGGGAAACACAGAGCGCGCCCCACCCCCGCCTCACCCCCTCAACCCCCCGGGGGACGTTGATTCTGCGTGGAAGTCGGAAATACTGTGTTGTACGGTGACAAATGTGATATAAGTGCATACGTTTAAGTGGCTCAGTTCAGCTATCGATTTCTATTAAGCAGAACGAGCACTTCCATAAAATATTCAGACATCCGCCATTTCTTCGTTTTTTGTCTCAAACTGTAAGGATGCTTTGACGTAGCTACTAAAACGGGATTAGAAAATAACCCCGAAAATAATTTTTGCTTCTCGCTTTGATTCACAGTTGACAGGCTGTGTGAAAGTAATAGGTTTTATCCGCCTTTTAAAACGATTAAAAAATTAAAAAATGCTAATAATAGCATTCGTTTCTGAGGATTGAAGCTCGTCCCCTTTTCCTGTAATGTGAACGTTTATCAGATATTTTGCTCTGCGAGAGGTTTCTTGTTGACCCTATGACATAATATATAGCAGGAACTGGGAGAGGACTTCCTCTAACTCAGAATCAGGAAACTGGACAACCAAGCAGGAATGTCTTCTTGCCCTATTTGTGCATTGGACGTTGGGGTTTTAGAGAACAGAAACTTAAAATCATCACCTTTCACATCCATAGCCTGGTCGAGATCCTTCTTGGTGTTTGCGATGTTGAAATAACATCTTTTTTGTGTGTCTCTATGGGTATCGGAGGACTTAGTGAAACCCTCATTCATTATCTTCCATCTGCTGTGGACAGGAAACATTCTTTTTTCCCCCCAAGCATGGTAAATCCATTAGAAGTGCCCAGGACATACAAAGTAAAATAAAATACCCCATAACAGTTCAGTATATAAAGAATTTCATTGTATGAGTGCAGCTCTCAGGACTACAGAATCCGCACACAGTTTTTCCAACATGCTCATCTTCGCCACATCTTCCACCAAGCTTGCCTCTAAATGGCAGGAACCCCCTGAGGCCAGAGCCCCAACTAAAACAATATTATGAGCTTCCATTACTGATGAACCAAACTAGCCTACTGGCTCGGTGTGGTGTAGGGTGGTCTGCTCTGACTTCTTGATGGCAGCCATATTACATATCCTATTTTCATACCTATCCGATAAACACAGATCTGTGCCCCTATATATACCATGCATGATGCAAAATGTTACTGTGAAGTAAAGATGTGTAAGAAGAAGGAAAGCGGAAATGGCATCATTCTTTCATTTCCATCTTTTAACTCCTTTTCACTCTGGGTCTCACTTTACTTTCTTTTCATTCTCCTCAGCCTGCCTGAAATCTGATCTGTGAGTTTTCCCCCTGCATTCCTCTTCTCTCCTCCTCCCCCGGCATGCCAGAATCCACAGCTCTGCCCTCTCTGATCTCACATTCCTGCAGACCTACAGCAGATTGTTTATTTTGCTGGACATGGAGGAAACATGGGGCGGATCAGTCAGTGGCCCAAGATTTACGGCTGAGCTCAAGCCAGGCTGCAGTATGATGTGCATCCAGGATAGGATCTGATAAATATAACATCTGTCATTTGATACACCATGATAATATTTTGCAAGGAAGAGCATCCATTTCTCCTTGTTAATTGTGGTGATTGTGGACATTGATCATTCCATATAAAGAGGTACCTTAACCACTCTGGGAGGAGGGACCATGTGACCTTTTATCCTAATAGACCAAGGGCAAAAATCAACCCCATCTGACCTCCTCAGATGTCTTACCCAGGCTGCGCTGACAGATGCTAGTAAAGAACACCACAGCTCCCCAGAGATCTTTGCTGCTGAAATTTACGAGGCCTCTCTGCATCGCTGATATCCTTTTGTAAGTGTTCAGGTCAGGGTATTGGACAAAAATCACTGTGGGGGACAGAAAAGATATCCCTCTTCTCACTTTATGGTGTATATTGGCCGTTTATATCTATTTTAAGTGGCTGCATACAACAATGATTGATGATTGTGACGGTAACAATGGTGTATAATGACCAGAAAGCACCTTTTATATTTCCCTTCTGCCGTTCCACCAGTCCATCAGCTTAAAGTAGCAGGCGTTATGCTATATCTGTAAGTGCTCATACTCTGCAGGGAACAGAGAAAGCACATAATCTGAATGACTGCAGTGCCTCAACGTGAAATGTAAGATAGTTGCACCTTGATCACAAACCTTTCTGTCATTCAGCCTGCAGCCTGGAGCTATGTTGTGGTAGCAATTATGACTTCTGATTCACACAAATGAGTGAGTAGTAAGGACATACCTGCGTTGCCATGGTGGTCCTATGAGATGGTTATCCCACACTGCATTCTGAGAGAGCGATAGAGAGAGAAGAAGAGAGAGGAAGAGAGAGAGGGGAAGATCAAACGGAACAGAGTGCCACATGAAAGGGAACAGAGTGTTCTTGGGTAAATCTGCCTCTCTTCCTATCAGCTTGTGAATCTGTTTCTCCCTCCGGACTTGCTCATCTGCTCATCCTTGGTGTGGTTCACTCACAGCCAGCCGTGCCAGATAGAGATGATCAGACGTTTTGATAAGGCTATTTGGGGTAATAAAAAAAAAAAACTCCTCAAACTCCTTCTTTCCGGTACGGCCATGTTCTTTTGTATCACGCAAGAAAGATATGAATATCCTGGGCAGTGCAAAAAAACAACACCAACTCTGGATTACAAGAAGGTATATCTTCTTAGATAATGCTAGTGGCTACAGGCACTTAACGTATTGTATGCTAGCTAGCGTGTTAGCATGTGCACAGGACAGAGATTTCTACTAGAGACACAAGAGATGATTTTGGTCGTACTCCAATCGGTAAAAGGTAAATTGACCAACAACCCAAAAAGTCTGGATAGTCCTTTAACATAAGTTCTTCCTCAGGATCGATGGAAGAAGGAGGATTAAACCGGGGAAAATGGTACTCGAGGTGAATTCTGAAATCATCACTTATCAGTATCCCACAATCTGATGGATATTTTCCTTTCCTAGATCCACAAGGCAAGGGTTACGGCAGTCAGGTCAAAGCAATCCTGAAGAATATGTGAGGCTCTTAAGATGGCCTCCTATTCCCTTCCTTTAAGGAACTCTCAGAGCTTTTATCTGAATTGGGGTTGTTTGGGGCAATCTGGGTGTGTAAGTCATTCTCAGCAGGGGAAGAGGTTGAGGTTGAAATGTCATTGTGGGTCATGGATGACAACCCCTGTGGCAGGACTCCCAGAGGAAGATCCCCAGGGTCTGAGGAGCCAGGCCACTGGAGCCCCACTGTTCCAGACCGGCCACACAAAGACCTGCAGCCCACTAATACATACTCAGACTGAGGATGGAGACAAGCATGGCTTATCCAGTTATCTTGCTCTGTCCTTTCTAGACAGTTCTGTGCTAAAACAGTTACAGATTGAGGTTGAGGCAACAACGTATACCAGTACCCAGTATACCAATTTAAAAATGGAAAGGAAACGTAGGTGCATGAACTATTTTTTAGTATATTTAGGTTGTGAATATGAATTGATTGCAAAACATACCAATGCTGCTAAACCTCATCTCCTGCCAAGCACAAACGTGGGACCTTACCCTCATCTCTCTTGCAGAAAGTAAAGGAATGTGTCAATAAAAAAATCCAGCATCTCCCCCTTCTGGCTATGGTGAGGCAGCAGTCACCAGTCTGGGCACATCTCATATCAACTAAACAAAGTAATAGCTTGTATTGAAAATACACACTTACATAAACAATTACGAGATGTACACATTTTTGTAACTTTTGAGGGAAAAGGCTTGGCACAAGATTGTGTACTTATTAGTGCAGTTCGAGAACTACTACATTTCCTGTGAAATGGCCTCTCTTCACTGTAAGGAGTGTACCAACATTATTGCACCTTTTTTTTCTGGTGAGTGACTGTGTACACTAGCCAACAACCATAACTATTGATAGCAATAAAATGTTCATAGTGCATTTAATCAGATGTTCTACCAATTGATTTCCACCGAAATTGAATTCCACAGAGGAATAAATATCACTTCAGTCTATAACATGTTTCATAATGGGATCTTTACGGTTTGAAGTTTACTTATATCATGTAATTTGCAGTGTACTGGAATATACAGAAGTGAACCAGAGCCAGGTGGGAATGACGTCAACTGCGGCTCCCCATGAACAATTGAAAATTACATCTTTATGCAGATGATACCATTCCTTACTCTGGTGCTCTATCAGTTCAGCAGGCCCTTTAAGTGATCTTCAATGAGGAAAACCTTTTTTTTTTAAATTGAGATTGCAAGTTGATACTAAATTTTGAATAAAGAATCTCCGGGTCCAGATCAACTGCATATTTATGCTTTTAAAATAAAATTGAAATATAAATATTTAAATATAAATTCTGTTGGTGAGCACCAGAGGGATCTTTTTTTTTGCTTTAATGGGCCTGTCAAATGGAACACACTTAATCAAGGAAGAGACACTTACTCCATTTTCATCATTCACTTTAAAAAAAAGAAAGAAGAGAAATGTTCCTTTTCTATTTTATTTAGATGCATAATGTAATTCATTCTAAACTGCTGAGTTTGTATGGTGTTGTTTGTCTTAATCACGTTTTCATTTAATATAATTGAATAATTTTATTGTGCAGTGTCTTATATTCTACCTTTGAATTCAATCTTTGCTCTCTGAATATCCTTTATAATGAAGGTTAATGAATTGACTTGATAAATTCAACTCATGACCACTACATGGAGCCAAATGTAATTATCTTAATCTTTGAATAGCATCCAACTCATTTCAGTGTGGAGAAATACTCCAAAAGAAAATGTTTTGAGATAAGTGAATGCATTTTTTTGACAGTAATAAATAAATATGTATATTTTTGTTAAGGGTGTATATATGTAGGTCCCCGTGTTAACCTAATTTTAGTCTGAAGTCATTTAGCTGCCATCTGCTGGTTACTCTTGCAAAGCATTTAAAGTGCATTTTTTTCTGTTATCCGTCACTGGGTGCAGATCATTTACACTACATTAACATTTCATTGCTCTCCCTTGTTGATATGTAACACATTCTTTGAATACATTTACACCTAAATACCAAATATGCTGTAAACTGACAGTAAGTAAAATCTAGCACAGAAGGTCACTGCATACTTTTCCAGCACTGTTATTATGTCTGAGGATAGTGTGCAATGCTATTACCCAAAAGCTGCAAATGTATATTAAGACTCATGCAACATATGCTTGTTCAGAGCAGAGACTATTAGGTATTATTAAGTGTGACAAGACACAATTAATCGTTGCATACAAGTTTCAAATTTTACAATTGAATAATTTCCATTTCATTATTTTTCATTTTCAGATTGTTTTGATGATGCCAACTATAATGCAAAACAATGGCTTTATTTTGGCAGGTTTCCCCTATAAAAATCCCAAGGACCGACTATGAATAACAATATTAAATCATGTGGCCCTCACATTTCCTCACATATCTAATATATTAAATTAGCCTATTATGAGGTTGCAACAGGCATTAGGATGTTTTAGATAATATCAAGCTTTTAGTCAAGTTTGTTTGCAGAGTGTGTAAATTCTGTTTGAGTCTGGTTAGCAGCATGTTTGCTGTCATATTTGTATGTTAGGGGAGGCCGACATTTTTGAGAGAAGTAGATTTAATGTTTCAATACTGTGAGAAAAAATAATCTGATAAAAGTAGAGTAAAATCAACGTAGCATTATCTGGTTTGGGAACTGTTTTTTACATGCACAACAGTAGGCCTGCAGACGTGTAGGCAGAAAGAAGAACCCAACTAACCACCAAGCTCGAGCTCTCTATCTACAAGTTGATTGGTCAGGATCCACTGAAGGCGGAAGTCTACAGAGCAGGGGATTCCCCGAGGGAAGTTCCCAACTCAACCAGACTATGTAAAATGTACATTAGTGCGAAACACACCATATCCTCTCCTGCGTTTCGTAACGTTGCTGGCCATTTGAAGAATACTAAGGAGTCGTGGTGTCAAAACAATAATTTTGACTTTACTCGAATGAAGGTAAGGAGATACTCATTGTCGTAAGACAGGCAAACCCGCTGCTCCGTAAAGGTACTCGACATCCACCGGTTGAATGGGCTATGGCTAACCAGTCGCTAGATTTACACTTAAAAGAAGACGGAACTGGATCGAGTGGTTTGTGAACAACAGTTGAAAGTGATTCACTGCAGTGTCTCGGTACAATGTTGCATGTTGACTTTTTTCTAACTCAGGTAGCCTTCATACAGTGGCTACATTATGGTGCCATTGGTGACAGCCATGGTTATTATGACATATATGACGATTGATCAGTTATTGATGAGCAGCTATGGGGGAGACTGAGATCAGCCTATTTCTTGTTTTGTATCTCAACATTCGCATGTCCACATTCATATACACTGTAAGAATAGGGGTTACTTTGAGAATACAGTGGTACTTTTTGGATGGATTTCATTTGTTCTGTCTGAACTTCTCAATTGACTTTGGAAAAGATAAAGAAATGTAGCCTAGGGTAATCCTTGTACAAAACAACCACACACAGCATAATTTGACTTCACCCGCAGAAACAATAAAGTGTTTGAATTATGAAATGCAGGACATTTCATTATGTCCATCAGAGATCCACACTTACACAGCAAGAAAAAATATTTTTCATGTTACGTTTTTAAATTAAGTTTAAGTTTAAGTTTATACATTTATTGTACAATAAGGTCATTAAGGTCTTCTGCTTCTAATCACTGTTCTCATGGTGCCAGAAAGTGCATCACAATTCTTTAAAAACATGTGCATATATTGATCAGACTTTGAGATATTTGGATTGTTGAAATCTCTAGCATTTCCCTTTTGCAGCTATTTTGATATTCCACACAAACTGGGCCTATTCTTCAATAATCAGAGATTATAAAGTATATATTCTCAGTTATATGACAATTTTCTCATTATATCAATTGCATGCAGAAATCAAATTAATGTGACTCTTCTGTCTAGATGATCTGGGACCACTTCAAGATTTTATTGATTTGATTTCATCATTCTAGAAAAGTGCGGAGACAGGCCGACACAAGTCTGTACATACATGATAATCACCAAGCGGTTTCCATTGCAGTCCTGCAGTCCTGCAGTCCAAAATAATAATGGCCTCTTTGGGAGTGTGTTTCTTGAGGCAGTCACATTGGAATGAATTTGTGAAAATTGTTGCACTGTGTTTCAGAACCTTGACTGTGTGATTTCACACATAGGGCTCATGTCTGCTGTGTCAGTGATGATTGTGGATTACACGGCATGGAGAGGAACATGGGAGACCAGCTCAACAAAGCTTTTGAAGCTTATCGTCAGGCCTCCATTGAAAAAGACAATGCTAAAAAGGAACTACAGCAAATGGTAACAACATGGAGATAGACTCAAATATTTAAAATGAGGCAAATAATAATAATACAACTGACTCTTTTTCTATTTTGCTAGAAAGGTTTTGTAACTGACTTATTGAAATCATGTTATTTTGTTAACAATCAAATTGAAGTTAAATATGAAAATGTGACACTTGCTCATATATATATATATATATATATATATATATATATATATAGCCATATAGGCGGGCCCCAGATATTGGTGCTGGAAATATAACAGAAACCTCATTTTACAGACTGAACATTATGAGCGACACACTCAAAAACTTATAAAGCAGATAGAGGACCAGCAGCAGTTGATTTCCAATCTTGAAGCTCAGTTGATGTCAGCAACAAAGCAACCATCAGGTTAGTGAGACACGCCAGATGAACCGTCTCCTCATATGCAGACAAAATGATTTATTTAATTTATTTCACTGCATTCTGAGCAGTGACCTTTACAGCAGGATGTGAAGGATTTACATGTGCTGCTGTATCAAGACCTTATAATACTGAATTCATGTTACCCCTTTCATCTAGCTATGCTTCCTGTGTGCTGACTGACTGTTGCTTAATTTACCCTCTTTTTTTTGGATTCTAAGGAGAGATGAAATGCGAGCTGGCTCCCAGAACACAGGAAGAGGAGACGTGCAACCATCTACTCGATGGGACCAGCGCTTTTAGGGAAATGCATTACCTGGTGAGTTTAATGTGCTACTGTGTTTTCTATGACAGGGTCCTCTGCTCTGCACGGTGTGGAAAATGCACATGCGCTAACACATCTACACATGCAGGGCATGGTCTCTCTGTTTAATGAACACTGCAGTAGTTATGCTGCACAAAGCGTGGTTCATGGGGATATTTCAAACATATTTCCTCCTGTGACTGGAGGTTTTAAGGTGTGTCTTTAACTTTCAGCATCATACTTTTTGTAACGTTTTTTTCTCTCTCTGTAGCCATAGAATTGTTTTCACACTAGTCAATCAGCAAATGTGAATGTGTGTAGTTTCTTACCCTGGTCTGCCCAGCTCGATTATTTCATGACACTAAATAATAGCGACTTTAACTTTCAGAGGGGACTGTTGATATGTTTTCACGGATTTACCTTGCTTCCGCTTTCCTGTTGATTTAACTGATTGTGGGCATAAGAGGATTTCCCTACTGGAATAGAACCAAGCCTCTATTTTACTTCAGGCAAGGTTTATCCAGTTGCCAGAGTGAGTTCTTGTTTACACCACCAGATGGTGCTAGAGGATAATATCACCGCAGGGTTCGTCTTACAGCAGTTTTACTTTTAAGCATTTCTTTAGCTGGTGGGCACCCATTACTGAACTGCATTTTTTTTAATGTCTAAATACAAAATTACAAATGTGTTTTAAAATTTGTTGCTTAAATAATTACAGCCCATGATGCTGTAAATGTAATGTTTTTCAGAAGGACAATATGGACACTGCTGTGGTTGTTCCTCCTAAATTGCCAGTTAACAGCAGCATTGACAAGTATGTGTCTCTTCTTGCACAACAACCCGTTTATCATAGACACTGTAGTGAAAAAAAGGCTATTTTCTCACTCATATTTCTTTGTTTCTCAGTCACGATATGTTGGAAGTATTTGAAGCCATTCAAGGGAAATTCCAGCAGATTCAGTCGCTAACCAGAAGACAAAAAGATCACCTAAAAAGATTTTACGGGGGAAATGATACATCAAATGGTAACTGCTCAATATTGCCTGCATTTGCGCAAGACCTGAACCCCGAATCCAGTTCTTCTTTTAATTAAATTACTTAACAAAATATGTTGAGTTACCATTGCCTTGGATGTGTCATAACAAGTCAAGTTTACTAGCTTTTGTTGTGTTCTTGAACACAGCGACACCGTACAGTAATGCCTCATTGCCCTCTTGAACCGTGGCCGACCACCTTTGTGAAAATAGAAAAAGCAGATAAACACATTTAATGATTCCACTGAGAAGTGCAGCGTGTTCGCTCTGGACATGAGTAAGAGTCCTCAGTAATCAATGAAAAATAAAATGAGAAGTGAGAATGCCCTTAAGATATATATATATATTTTTTTTTTTAACATGCGCAACATCTAAAATCAAAGCTTGTATGTTCTTAAAGCCCGTGCTGGAATATTTGTCGACTTAGACCAAATATCTGTATGTTAAAATCTGGTGTTTCTCTGCCATCTGACAGACCAGCGGTTCTCCATGCCCATCCAGTGCACGGACGGTACGGCAGAGCAGGCAGAAAGACCCTTTTCTTCAGCTTTAAGGTCAGCAGTAGATATCCCACACCCGCCTACGTCTCTGGCGTCCCGCGGCGCCAGCCCTGAGGACAGGGACTTAGTAGACTCTCTCACCAAACTCAGTGTCAAATTCCCGCCCTCTGCGGACAGTGAATACGAGTTCCTGAACAGTACTCCGGAGAGACACGTTGGTCTGCCCATGCCTAGGAAACGGCCTCTCAGTAGCGTCTCCGCTGCAGTGACAGAGGAGGTGTCTGTGGAACTGGCCATGCCTTTTGTCTACCCTACATCCCCCTCCCACTCCACATCATCCTCGCTCTCCCAGGAGAGTGTTCGGGGACCCCAACAGGTGAGAATCACAGGAGAAGGTCTGAGAAAACTAGTAGCAAATTATCAGTTTCTGATTGGTCTTTGCTAATGGATGAGGAAAGGAGTGTGAAGAAGAAAAAAAGCCGTTGGCTTAACTCAAAACATATTACTGTGTAATGTGTGCTGATTTATAATTTAGCATGGATACCCTGGTTATATTTGGCATATTTGCCGGAGAGTGTGAGCCAGATGGAAGCACATTACAGTGTCTCAATCTGATGAAACAATTACGATAGTTAAGTGTGATCGTATGGGCTACTGTGTATAACCACACTCAACTCATCTGCCCCAACATTGTGAATGACATACTGTAAAATCTAATGTTGAAAACATCCTGCAGATAACACATTGGACACATAAATAAGTTTTTATTCTAAAAAACAAAGTGCAGTACTTTCCCTGGCTTACATCAACATGGGCAGCTATGCACATTATCATCTGTAGGATAGTTTTTCTAGGTTGGATGAACTTATTGGCCGTACTCTAGTCAACAAGAAATAGTTAGATAATTAAACACTTGAGAATCGCTCTATGCCTTTTATTACATATTTGTTCAGACAGTGGGTTCACAGAGGACATGCTCTAATAGTCCTTAAAGCAACAGATACTTCGGCTCAAAGGCCAAGTGGCTCGGCGTACTTTTAAGTGGGTGAGTGTCGGCATTGTTAAGCGTATGAATAATACAACATTTTGTGTGTTTGCAGCCTCTCTGGAGTCCCGAGCTCTGCGATGCAGCGGATGTGGGGACAGAGCTGGAGGTGGCACAGAGGAGCAATCCGGATAAATGTGCTTTCTGCAACGCTGTGGTTCCTCAAGACCGTATGAACAGCCACCTATACTCACATTTTTCCGAAAAGACTGAAGCCAGCAATTGACAATGGCAGCAGAGACTTGACTGGCCAATGCGACAGTGCCTCCAAGACTTTACTGTATTCATGGTTTATTCATGCCTTTGTTGCCTGCCATGAAGTACATGCACTGTACTGGATTTCAAATGACACTGCCTTTTGCAATAAGACTTGAATCCATCCTCAGTCCCATTTATTTAATGTTGAAGAGTCGAATGGTACATTCTCATGCTCATTGAATTTTCTTTTTTTTAATATTACTTTGAAATTGTACTCTAGACCTAAGTGATGATGATGCACAGTAGATGAGTGTAATAAAGCCATCATTTAACCTTGCAATGAATATTCTTTTTTTGTTAACTATGTCATTTACATTGTTTTTAATATGCATATATCTATATATAGAACAGGGTGGGATACTGTTGTAAGTGTAACCACAATATATAAATGTACTAAGATGGAGAAGATGCAGCCTTCACGTTTCTTTGATATTTGATAACTCATGGTGTTTAATTGTGCATTTTAGATTTTACTCAAGTTGTGTTCAAGGACTCAAAAAAATATCAATGCATATTTTTCAGGGAGATCTTCATTCTGAGAACTGACGGAGAATGAATTCACTGTGGAAATGTAAGTTTTGTACTAATGTTTGCTGAAATGTGACTTACGTTAACTATTTATGCTGTCAATGGGATTCTATATTTTTGATGAAAAATATCAGACACGTGAAGGGGAAAAAATGGAAGATATATATATATATATATATATATATGTATATATTTTTTTAGTACACTTACTCTGTAACTACGTACTCTGTCTGTTACTGTGTAAGAGCCAGCAACATGCCATGCTTTGCACATGTTGATTAGTGAACTCTTCAAAAGAGTTTGCATCAGCAAACCAGGCTGTCTACTTTTATTTGTCAATACAAATTGCCGCAACTGTGTGGTATTCTTAGCACAGAGCTGCAAATAATTCCAACTTTTAAATCAATTTAAGTTATATTGCCATATGTTACTAAAATTCAGCTTGCGCAGGTGGTACACACAACGCTAGGCACAAGCCCATAGTTCAATTAGATGCCCAATTATGTTGCTAATGGTTTTAGCTTGAGCAAATATTATTCTTATACATATTTATCTAGACGGATTTTATTTAATGGATAAATGAACACAGATGCGTTTTACTCTGTGAATTAAATTTGGTTCCAAAATGAGATGTCTACCATTTGGAAAAAGTGACACCTACTCAGAATTCTAATAGTTTTCCTAATAGTACCAAAGTAAAGAGAGCTATTAAATGATGACTGGTAATGTTTGTGTTCTAAAATAGATATATAGCATTTTGGAATAGATCTCTTTTCATGTGTCAGTCTTTGCCTGAATCACACCATCAGTCACTGACTATCCACTGTGTGTGCGGCACTCTGTCCTTCATAATACAGGTTCCATATACTATTTGACCAAACCCGGTCTTTTTCAAACCGTAGCAACAGCTTTTTGACGTCTGCAATATTTATTCACAGCTTTGCAGACAATTGCAATGATTTTCACTATCTTGTGTGATGATGTGTTAAGGAAATGGGGGACAATATGTGTATTGAAACACATCGTTGTGCAGACAGGACCTTGCAGCCCTTCAGCTATGGGCTGGTAACACTTGCGCTGGGTCGATGAGCTGGTGTGAAGACCGCAAACTTAAAAAAACAACCGAAAGTTATTTCCAAAAATGCAAATATCATTTAATAGACTCGGATTAATTGGATCATTTGTCATTAATCAATATTCACCGCTGAGCATTTCACCGTGTTTTATAAATGGCTCAGAAAATCACAGCATATGTAAAAACGGTGATTCTGTAATGCTAACCCCCTCCCAACTAGTGAGTCAGTAGATTGATGTTTTTGAGTCTCTTAAATACTGTACCGAATCACAACACATCCTCTGAGTGAGGGAAAAGACTGCAAAATGCATGTCATTTGCTGTATTTACAAAGCTGACCATTGCATTCTCATCATGCACAATGTGTCGAGCATAATGCATGTTTATTTTGGAGTGACATAAACCACAGAATTTCACATCTCACGTCGCATCATGAGCAATGGGGGGAGAATTTATTCTGATTTTTTGGCAAATACAAATAACTACTATCCCTAATGATTCTCTCTGGTTAATCTGTGAAGAGTTGAACATTGTGCTGTCTGCATGCTTTTCTCTCTGGGATCATGAACAGCTGCTTGCACATAATTATGTTGTCATTCCTTGTTATTTGGAAGAGGAAAGTCGTACTGACAGCTAGGCCTATGATTTTTTTTCATATTCGTTTTAGTATATAATTACTCACTTGTTAATAAAGTAATGTGAACCGCTTGAGAAAACCTTTTTTTTTAATGTCAAATCTAGAGATATACGGGCCATCTCGTTCGGAGGGAGTTCTACCAGTGGGGAAGAATGCTAGGAAGTAGATTTGAGAGATATAAAAAAAATAAAAGAAGAAGGATATGGATTGAAACGCAGAAGCAGCAGGCTGATTACAAGGTGTCAAAATTGCCAGGAGCAAAAAGGTGAAAGCAATCAGGGGTGAGAAGAGTGCAGCATTCGTGAGGGGCAACTAATTATCCATCTCATTTGTGGAGAGCAGCATTTGAGGCAGCTCTAGCCCACTGAATGGTGACAGATTGGTGCGGAGGAGAGGGGAGGTGTTAGAACAATGGAGCCCAGCTCACCATCATTACTGCATGCTAATCAGCAGTGCTGCTGCACCACCAGTCGGTGCTGCAGAGAGTTCGGGGGGGATAGGGAAGTCACTGGCTTCAGGGGACCGCAGTCATTTCCAACTAGAGGAGAGAGGGGAGAAAACTAACATAAATGTGCTGGCACTCTATCAATGCTTGCTTGAAGCCAATAGGTCTTCCAAGGCAGAGACTGATCCCTGTGGCCTGCATTATCACCTCCCCACACTGGAAATGTCTTGTAGATAAAAGATAAATTGAATGTGGGAGCATTTTAAAAGTGCAATAATACATCATAATATGATATGAGGCACTATTATAAGGCCATATTCATTTAGGTTGAAGGCTGAGGTTTTTCCGACAGTGATGATTCAAATGCTATCTTGTACAGAATATGCCCACTATATGCCCAAATTAATTTGCGCTGTATAAATGCATCTAAGTTGCTAAAAGTTTTGACTATGCTCTCCAGAACTGATTAATTGTAAAATGAAATAGGATGCAACATTATTATTTAGTGGAATATGATATACAAATGAGAAATAGGTTCTTAATGTGTATACAACAGACCTATCTACAAATGTTTATATTTTGGTGACCATAACATCATAAACTGCCATGACACCTTCCACCTTTCACATGTTTTGAACTGTAGTGCACATATATTGCTTGATATTGACTGGCATCTTTCGGCTTTGTTGACAAAAACAAAAGTGGCTATGAATCGTTATACGGCTACGTTAAACTAAAATCGGTGTCTTGTACCATATGGTCACACGCAGCACAACAGTGGCATACGAAGATGGAAGATACAGCAGTGTGTGTCTTTTGTTGATCGAGACCATTTTGAAATCTACACATGTGGCGAGGCTTTTAGCACCAGTGAAGCCCGGAAGTATTTGTTCAACAGGACAGAGGGTTGTGTTTGATTCTGGTGCATTAATATGTAGTGTTGATTAACATGAAGCGCTGTCACGTTTTTTTTTTTTTTTTTTGTTTTAAATTACACACCAACATTTGGCAAGTTAGTTTAGTGGCTCAGACTCTCCTGCTTTCGGTCTCTACACATGTTGACAGCAGTTTTGGAGTCAGACCCCGGTCGCAATGCAGTAGTCCTTGTATTCCTGTAGATCTTACATCTTTGTAAGTTTGTGTCCTGGCATTAATATCTTGTTAAGCTTGTCATAATGTTATATTTGCAATACTTAGACGCGATAAATATTCATATTGTTTTCATTGTTGAGTAATTGGATTATAATGACAGTCGAGAATAGACGGAGAGACACCGCTCTAATCGAGTCATTATTTTAAAACAGTTACTCCTCTAAATATTTATCCAATGTTTATGGAGTCATAGCGTTGCCATGCAGACATAACACGGGCAAAAAACGTGATTGTTAGAGGCTTTAATCGAATGGAAACAAAACAGAGAGCTAGCAAGTGCACGCAGGTCACCTGGCTGGAATGCCCTCTTAACATCAGTGTCGTTCAGATAATTAACAACTTCGGAGAGAAACATATTCAACTGTCTGTGCACTGGTCACCGTTGGCATGAGGCACTGCCAACTCTCATGGCGTAGCGAGCTGAGAGTATCACCTCACAGTTGCCTTGCCATGCGTCGGGCTCGCCTGTGCTCTCTGTGCAGAAGTGGCAGGGCCCGACTTTGTGTTCGATTAAATGTGTTGAAGCCCATCGCTGCCTGCGCAAAGTCTCAGAACAGCCCCTCTCTCCGCGGTGTGTTTGTTTCAGTGCTGGTCTGAGAGCCCTGATTTCTGGAGCAGAGATTTGGCAGTCACAGCAAGTGATGACAGAGGCAGTGGTGAGATCGCACCCAGAACCCCAGAGGAGGCTCACATTTCAGACGGATGAGAGGCTTGCTCAATACACAGAACACAAAGGCACCGGTCGGTGTAATTTTGAGCACACTATTGTTCTGAAAAATCGCCCGCATTGTCCGGTTGAAATGACGAAAAGCGATTTTATACGTTTACTTGGGCATGGTTTGGGACCACTGGGAAAGTCTTGGACATTTGTAAACCGGTTAACTTTTGGAAGACATTTGGCTGCCAATATGAAATAATTGTATGACTGAAAGTCTGCCTCACAAGATGTCCTCTATATCAGTGTCCCTCTGCTACATCAGTGTAGGTTGTTTTCCATCATGATATGGGGGTGGGGTGGAGCTCGGGGATGTTAGTGGAATGATAACTTGCACTTGAAGGGTTAAGGCGGCATGAAAGAATCCATTCTCGGTTTAATGACCTAGCCTTGCTGGGCGAGGACGACAGGGAACATGCTCTTGACTTGTACTGAATTTGCCAATTAACACCTCCAATAACAGGCTGCCTCTGAACATCACCAACGCAGGGAGAGGAGGAGCAACTCTCATGCACTTTGTTTTTCAGCCTCTGATCCTGTAACAATAAGGTCTATGAATTCTGCATGCAGTGGAAATAATTTTGTCCTAGCACACCGTTGGGCTCATTTTGGTTTCGCAGAGGGTTTTTTTTTTTGTTGCACTAGCCATCATGATAATCCTCTCAGTTGACGAGCTGTTCAGCTATTGACTATGAGACTGGCAGTGATGTTGGAAATGCTGTATTTTTTTTCACGTGCTGCATGAATCCTTATGTACTTCTTGGACATTCTATTTTCGCACTTGCCCATATGGCCGTGTGCAGCTTCAATTAGACACACGACTGGTATCTAAGATACACTGCGCTAGATTGTGTTTTCCCTTCTTATTGTTTTTTGCACGGAAAGACCAAATAACAATACTGTCCCCGATAGATATGTTAGAAAAGATCTACCCTGGATAACGTCCCCGTTTCAGTCCACCCCTCTAGTTTCACACATGCTTATCAGTCTCCCAAACAACACCTAGCACAGGTGTGAATATGCAAGTCCCCAGTGAAAATCGCAGTGGGTCCTCTTTTGTTGCCCTCAGAGTCCTCTTGCATGTACTGGTGGCTTTGCACTGGGGCCGAGATACTGGTGGCTAGCAGAAACTGCAGAAACACCTTTGTCTATGTGCAAGGTGGACATCCTTACACCAACTGTGCTTAATGAATCAAAAACCTGCTCCCAGACATAATTGAAAAACGGTGCCTAAGTGTACAGTAGCCGGTTATAGCCCGGCCACAATCACACTATAACACATTGGTTTCGCAATTCATTAGCAGGTACTTTAACAATATATAATAATTGAAAGATGGCTGAATAATTGATAGTGGTTCACACCATAGGAAAGGTGGAGTGATCCATCTAATGATGTTAATAAATTGTAGTGGAGTAGGACATGGACGATAACACTCGAGGTGTGAGCTGTGTGCAGCTATGACGGCAAAGGCCTCGTCCTAACGCTTTGTCAACATAACAGATACAGACGCTGTGAAGACATTTAGTCAACTTCGCGTCAGCGAGATTACAGAAGCGCATTTGCTCAAGGTTACTAGATCGTGACGCGCTCGTCGTTCTTACAACCACCCCTTTGTCCCAGGTAGAAGAATAGAAACCCCTGCTAGAGATGCTATACTCGGCGTTAAGCAGCCATCTGACTCGGGCAGAGCTTGAAAGTCATCCTGGCAGGCCTCTTTCCTGACTGACACCTCATAGGATTAGTGGGAGGACAGCTTCGCTCACCGCCCAGTGGCTTCGCTCAGCTCAGGCTATACTGTCTTGCTCTTCGCTATGCTCTTAAGTTCAGATATGAATTGAAAAGCCTCTGTCCTCCATGAGCCCCATTTACCCTAAGTCGTGGTTACAGCATTAAACAACTTCAACATATTTGGCTTGTTGTTTATTAGTCTTGCATAGTGAGATATAACACTTTTTGTGTTCTCTTTGTGGAAGCTGTGAAAATGGCACGCCATATGTAATGCACTTGCTTGCTGTTGGCCTTGCCAATTCCCCCAAGATCAGTCATTCCTGTGCCAATGCTCACACTCTCTCTTTGTCCTTGTGATTTGATTGAGCTTCTTGGATTGGATGGATTTCTTCTTGATGCCTTGTCTGGTGTGTAGTTGTTGTTGAATTGATGTCACTGGTGGTCCAGTTAAAATAACCGCGATCTGCGAAGGAACATACGCGTTCAGTTGTGCTTCCGAGAGAAATTATTCTTTAAATCTGTGAAAAAATGGGAACAAAGGAATCGTGCAACTAAAGCAAAACAACCAACCTAAGTCACACACGGCAGAACAAACCACGCAAACCCTAGCATGACAGATGTAGACGAACCCCATCATATAATGTTTTTCTAATTCTGCACAAAACAAATTGGCTGCGGATTCTGTTCACACCTTTTGTAACCTGGGGATAGCGGGCACCATTCTCCCCCGTCATACCTGTGACAACAACCTGCTCCCAATGCCCTAATCTGCAAGGTAGAGACCTGCTGCTGCTGCTGCTGCTGCATGTACATGTTGTTTACTTCTTTCTCCGCTGCTTGTCCCTGTGGTTTTTACATTTACAGAATCACACAAACTAAAAGAGAATATGTGAACGCCTCGCAAGCTAGTATTTTTTTTTTTTTTAATCACACAGACATTTTAGCCGAAGCAATAAAGGCATACTGGTGGTGTTTCATTTAGAAATGGCAGTCAGACCATCATTTTAGAATCAACAGATGGCCAATAGATTGGTTTAAATATGAGTAACACTACTGCCTGCTTTGGAGTTGGCTCCAGTAGTGGTGTAGTGTACTACTGTCTTATCATATCTCCTTGTGTGAATGATGATGTCATCCTGATAGATGCTACTCAACTGGGATCAGAACTACTCAGTGATGTCTGTGGAGACAAGCTCTGGGAGATCCCTGTCTGGCTGCATTATTCAACAATACTCCTTACCTCTCCCAGGGAAAAGGCACTGCTGAATATTTGAAAGATAGATTTGATTTTTTATTTAAAGGTATAGATTTAGATGGGAGAGGGGGGGGGCGGGGAGGGGGGGGGGGGGGGTAGTGATGGTGCCAGTCGGTCCACCCCGTTTGGTCGCCAAGGCAACTTGCCGAGTTTTTCAAAGCGATCTACGGGGCTCGTTGGCTGACTGCTGTCTCACTGAGGGATGTTTTGGACAAGTAAGCTTCTTTGAGCGCTTTTTCACTGCCACCAGCCGTTTACTGATCACTGTATAGCCACAATAATAATAAAGAGGAATAATAAGAATTTGCAATTATTGCATTTCAAAAAGTCATTTTCATGGTCATTTTAAATAGTAATTCAAAAGCACCTATTTCCATTTTCAAAATCCAAATCATGATCAAAATCCAACATGGAGAAATAGAGGCTCTGGTCTCAACGCCAACATCAACCAGAGTACAGCTCAGCCTTCCCACGGCAAATGAAGTACTTGCTGACTAGTGACTCTCATGACACCAAGCAGAATCACCACGTCTGGAGCCCAGACTGTATACCTGAGCTTTTGGCTGTGGCTATTAATGCTGTTCCAGCCTTTAACTATGGGCTTCACTTTGAAATTAAAAGTATTTACATCGAGTGAAAGCAAAAAGATTCTCAGACTCTCCTTGGGCTCCGGGGGCTGTTTTGTTAAACGGAGTGTATCAATATTTCAGCCGAAACATAAGAAAAGAAATCTGCTCATTGATAACGTATGACTGAGCGGTGCCAGATTTTTGCTATTGCAAAAACGGCAGAGGAAAAACATGGCTGCAAGAACTACTGCTCAGATCCTGACGAGCCAGGCAGGAGTATTGATCCATCTGGCTCTGAAGACACTGTCATGTCACCTCTGCATTTAAGTGTTATCTTGTCAGGTTCAAATGATCTAGCTGTCAGGTCTGGAAGAAGCTTGCCTGTGTGATGTTGCTTTGTCTCTAATGTCCAGATGTTGCGGCAACACCCTACCAGTGTGACATTTTAATTCATGACTTGTTCAGCAAATATCAAGTTTTTTTATATGTATTTTTCATTTGACACATTACATTTTGCTTGTGTGTGCCTGTACATGCATACTTGCATACTGTGCATGTGCAATACTGCATGTGAATCCCCATTTATTGCATGGTAGTAGATTATGTATGATCATGTGTGAGAATTCCACTCAGTTTTCATGATTTGATCCTCTCCTTCAACAGTCGTCATGCATTTCTTCGTCCAAATCGTCAAAAAACATAAAAACAAATGCGAAGAAAAGCTCAGCAGCAGAGCTAGCCTCTTGCAAATCGCTTAATGATTGATTCCTTAGCCTCACTGCAGATTTAATTGATACTTAAAGGGTGGGAATCCAGCCTCGTGTGCTGAAAGGGCACAAACCATTTCAACCAAGGTGTGGTAACAGGGTGAAAATTTGAAAAGGAAGCTCCCTCCTCACTAATGTTAACACACCTACCGTATTACACTCGCAGCACTAATTTTCATGTGTCACACGCATTTGCTGTAGACGGCATTTTTTTTTCCAGTCATCTTTTTTGTGTTTTATTATTATTATTATTTTTTTCTCATTCATGAATCTCTGTGCTGTTCCTCTGTGTGTCTAATTTAGACCCAGTTTTAGCCAGTTGCCCAGTCATTTAGAGGATGAATCAGTTTCTCGTGGCTCGTGGAGATGCTGCAGGCCGGACACAGCATGTTTGGCTTCTATAAAAGCAACAGCAGGACACCAGCCAGTAGTTCGCACTTGTTGGAGCATGCTGGCGAGGGTGTGAAGGTGGATCCTATCTTGATTATAAGGTACTGTCTTTATTTCTCGTCTGACGTCTCCTCTCCTCTTCTCTATGGCGTTTCTTGTCGCGCTTGCATCTCTATATGTTTAACTCGACTGTTCATATTGTCAAAAAAACTGTGTCTCTCCTAAAATGGACCACCGTCCCTTTAACAGTCTTTTACACTGCCATAGTTTATCAAGAAGACTGAGGAACATATGCCGGTTTCCACCTGTGTTTGTTTGCGACAGAGCAGATGTAAGTTGTGCAGACATAAATCATGTCACATTTATTTTTCTTCTCGACTTGGAACATGGTTTCCTTCCCTGTAGAATTCAGAACTGATCATTAACCTTTCCTTTGGTTCCTTCCCTTGCCTGGTCACATCTCTCTATTTGGTTCCTGGCCCCATATGCCACTTTCCTATTTCCTGCCTGCAGACAGCAGGGAGTAGCTCTATTATCACCTTCCTAGAGCTGTCTTTGAATGTGAGAGGCAATTCCATTTCACTCTGCCATGGGGAGGAGGAGGAAGGAGGCACACCGTAGAGCACAGGAAATTGGTTTAGGGTTACCTCTCGTAGCCGAATGTAAGGGTGCTTTTGTTTTTCTACTCGCTTAGATTCAGGCATTATCTAATGTGAAGATGTAGAGAAGTCCCAAATAAGAGCAAAGGTTAAGCACTGCATATCATGTCTGGTTTGTTGGCGTGAGCACTTCGTCGTTAACTTCACTTAGCGGTCGCCTTCTGAAATATTAATCATCAAGGCAGTGATATTACACTGCTGTGAAGCTGCGCTAAACATGCTGAGGATGCCTCCAACACTTTCCCTCTCAAGTGTGCTCACTCATCCATTTTTGCGCAGCTGCTTTTGCTCGTAAGGTCACGTTATTTCTGGGCTTGCCTTTTTTTCTTCTTTTTTTTGGGTCGTCTTCCACCTTTTACCAGCCACTAGTTTTTTGGAATGGTAGGGCTCTTGACAATATTGCTCCTGGATAAATTATACATGAGTTACGCAGAGTGATAATCTGTGGGCCTCTCTTTTCACACTGCATTCCCAATGAGCTGCGTGTTGGCCTGGTGTTGTTGCCTGTGATTTTAATGAAGATTATTCTTGTAACACGGCAATCGCCTGTTTGCTCCTATCCTTCCCTGAATATCTTCTCTTCAACTGGAGGATTTATGCACTTTCCTTGAAGGGAAATTCATTTTATTCACATGATTTAATTCTAAAAGCATCTCTGCCACATTTAAGATGCTATCTTTTTCATGCATTTGATAATCTTCAGGTACTAACTCTGTTTCTAAGCAGTTGTTTTCAGAAATGTCACATCCATCATCATTTCAACCCAACTGTCTATTAAACAATACAGTGGAACATATTGTGGTTGCGACTGGGTTATTGCCACAGTTTGCAGACATTATCTGATCTTCATCTTATCCATACAGGCTCACATCAAAAAGGGCAAAGCTTAGGCTGTTCTTCCCCATTGTTCGGCTTTAGGCCAATAGTGCATGGGAAATCTCAGAGGAGTCTCAAAGGAGTAAGTGCACACTTCGTGGCATGGCCACTCTTAAGATGGAACTGATGTTTTATAAATAATTTCGAAGTTACAAACATCAGCCTCACAATCACAGCGATCCAATGATATTCATTTGGCATAAGTCAGTTTCATTTCTGTGTGCTTTTCATCAGAAATGGCTTAAAAAGTCGAGTTGGCCTGAATTTTTCATGCCGTGGGCTTACTGGGGGACAGTGGCCGATATTCTTCACTTGCAGACGTCTGACAGCGCATGGCAGCAGAAATAACAAAATGGTCACAAAGCCCAACTGCACTCCCTGGGTCACACAGCCTCCTTAATATTTAAAGAGACTACCAGCGAACCAAACAGTTGATAAAAGGTCAGTAGCAGGTGATAAGAGAAGCTTTAGTTGGGACATTAGACGCTCCGTACACTTTGTGATTGCTGACATTATATCCCGGCCATTTGTTAAGCCAAATATTACAGACCAGGGAAGCTAAGTATCTGTAGGCATCGCCCTCAGGGGCTCTATTACTGGGAGGATTATGATATTTCACAAGTCGTACTTAGCTGTAAAATTGGTATGAGACAGAAATCACACATTTATTGTTACACATGGATTTTATTACATGCCATCATCTGCGGTAATATTATTCTTTTCTTTTTTTTTTACTGTAGAGCTACACAATTTAGTCATTTTAAATCCTTAAGAGTGTGTTAAGCTGTCCTGGTTTTGTTAAGGTCATAGAAACAACTGACAGAAAAACATGTTCTCTATCGAAATCAAGGGCTGAATAGAGATAGTGAACATGTAATGGGATGATTGTGTATATAGATGTTCTGTTGCACGGGTCCCTGGCTATGCCCTGAGCAGCACCGTGCATCACATGGAGAAAGATGAGCAGAAACTTTTTGCCTTTGTCAACCAGTAATTGGTGACAACTCAGGGATGTTGAATTTGAGCGGCACGCGATAAACAAAAATGCAAAAGTGTGTGTGTGATCATAAGAAACATGAATAAACACAGACTGGAGAGAATGACATGATGAGGGAAAGTGCAATTCATGGAAAACTATTCTTGCTTCTGGTTTATTTTGCCCTTCGGTTTTCTGCAAGATGCCATGAAATTTAAGTTGCGACCTGTATTTGGTGTTGTTTGCTTTTCATAAGCTTGAATCACAATTGTCCTTCCTCTGTACTATTTTCCTTAGAAAGAAACAAATGTATAATTTAGTTTTTTTGTTTTTTTTTATTCAGGGGGGTGAACTGTCCCTACAGTGTAAGTCCTGGTATGGTAATAGGTATTGAGATCCGAAAGCCATCTCACTTGTCTTTCTCCCTGTACGTCATGATCACCTGTCCCGAGGTTAATTTGCTGTGAGCTTTGTGGTCAGGAGTCACAGTGGGCTCCGGCTAGGCGACCCTTAAAGGACATCAATAATGAGCGGGTGTAGGAGTGCACTTCTGGGTAGACGTAGACGCGTGTCGTGGTGTGTCCGGGGAGGATGGCTAATAAGGGTTTAAAAGCCACAACTGTCCACACCACGCCTTAGCAGACCACCAGCTGTCTTTTCTTTCAGAGAGCACCCTGATTCCCTCTGACAGAGCAGCTCACTGATGGCTGGAGACCACAGGGGGTGATGGTTATGTTAGCATAGCGCAAACAAGGCACCACCACACATTATAAAATTAGCCCCGCTGGTTAATTAAAGTCTCGGGGTAAATATTGGTCTCGTCTTTCTTCTGTCAAAAAAGGTATAGGACAAAAAGAAAAAGGAGGAAATACTTCAACTTGATTTATTGATGGAAATTGCGATGTGACGTCTGGCAAACAACATATAAATAACTTAAGGGCCATCTTAAATGCATTCCCATGAAATTTTTAGTGCCACTGTAATATAAGCCACTACCTGTCATGAATCCCAAATAACCTTGGCTCTATCCTCTTAGTTCAGCCCAGTGTGCCTCATCCCTTATTACTGGCCTGACAGGGAAATGTTTACCCATCCGACAAGAGACAAGCCATTTCATAGTCAGAAAAAGCAATTTCACCTGACTGGAGTAGCACACTATGTCCCCATATCCTTGCTGGCTATAATTTTGTTGTCATTTTGTGTGCTGTGATCACATCATTGAAGTGACAGTACTGGGCATTAGGTAAAGTCCCTAAGCTGGTGCTCACTTTCAGGCTTTTTCTCTCCTTGTCATTCACATTGATTAGATTAGACCCAGGTGGCTAACAGATTTCTTTGGCACAACAATAAAAATGGTGATACAGCCCCGTTAAAAAAAAAAAGTACATTGTTTTATGCCCAACTGAACACTGCAAACTAGAACTGGTCGTTCTAAATCGGCGTGTTTTATGTATTTTCTTTTTAAAGATTATGTAAATGTGTCAGTAGTGGAGGTTGTAGTATTTCAGGTTCACTAAGGAACAAGAGCTATTGTTATCTTATACCTGCAATGACTCCAACTACATGTTTCATAGATTCTGCATATACTGTCATATGGTTAAAAATACCCTGACTTATTTCTCTCTCTCTAAATAATGAGAACTGCTGTTCTTAAAACAGTTAGGGAGCCAGTGCATTAAGCTCAGCTGGTCAATGCAGGGTTTGGGCGTAGTACTGCCCCCGAGGGACAAGGCTGGCCATGGGCATGGCAAATCAGCCCCCTCCTCTTTGATTATGTCCACTAGCTGGGCCAATAGGAACAGAGCACTTAGGCAAATAAGCAAAAGGCACCAAACCAAACTGAGGTGCTGCACGGTTGATTCAACAATTGGTTTGTTCAGGGAAAAAAGCAAGCCCAGTTTGCTTATTAAAGATCGGTGATGGAAATGAACCATAATCCTGTAATGAGGAGAGTAGAGGGTGGCCTCTCTAGCTCGGGCACAGGCAAGCCCGTGCTTGCATGTTTCACAGGGGTAGATTGCCGGACCCCATAGCCCTACTGTAATGACCTCTCTTGTTAACTTCACAGATGCATGATTCTTCATTAGAGCTACAAACCGGTTCGCTTCCATATACCCATTATAGAAATAGGCATTGGTTTGACTTCCTTAAACCTGCCTGATTCTTATGCACTTTTGCAAGTTTATTAAAGCATAATAAAGCTATAATATAGTTATCTAGCAAAACCAGATAAATCAATGCAGTGATATTGTCTGCAAAATATGATTTGGAATATCCTGTACAGTAAGTAAAGGTCTTAAAATTGTAAACGTGCACAATTAGCAGTTAGTTAGGCATGGATGTGTTTACACTGCGGACCCTGGTTGCAGTCACTACACTCAACTGCTGACTGTGGCATGACAGGGCTCTACCCAGCCACTGCACGCTCCAGTCAGTCTAAGACTCCTTTATCAATTTCCAAATCAACAGTCTCCTGATACCAACAATTTCATCACACCATGCTGAGGACTTCAGATGTTCTGTGAAAATTCAAATGAAATGGGGGAAGATGGATTTTAGCCAGTGACAAAAGAGGGACTTCTAGATTCTTCTTCTAGATGAAATTGTGAGTTACCTCAAAGAAACCCACAACCTGCTGACATCAAACAAACTTGAACTCTATTTTAATATATTTTTTGTGGGAAATTCTTGAACAGGTCTTATTAATTATAGCCATATATAGACAGTTAAATCTGATATGGATAATGAGCCCTGAGAGAATCCATTTAGTTTACTGCAATATCCCCATGATACTACTAAGAACCATGGTCAGTCCTAAAACGACTCAAAAAAGACAAAACGTATTTAATAAATTGTATTCCAAGTATTTTTATAACACAATTTTTTTTTTTGTATTTTTACTTTTACTATCTGTTCTGTTTATCTGCCGGGACATGCCCTGTTATCAGTGCACTGGTTCATAACTTCAGGGCATAAAATATTTACCAGCAGTGGGACTCATAAACACATCTTCAGAGGGTCGCCATGATTTCACGCTATATCACAAACATTTTAAAGCATCAGATGCACTGCCTGTCATAGTCTGTCATTTTTTGGCGTGTTAATAATATATCCTCGTTTCTTCCGCAGACATACTTTGGCACTCATAACACATTAATAGGTAAATAACGCAGATAAATAGGTAAATAACGCAGGTGATGCGGTGGCAAACCACTATAAGAGGAAATTAATGTCTTTTCATTTTTTTGGATGAAACATGTATATTCTTGTGTATATGCATTAAAAGAAATATGCGGATATAAAAGCATTACTTTTACCAGATATATGCTACCCCTGCAAGCAAACACTTTGCGCACGGAGCTCCTCGGATTGTCCTAATTAAGAGCTGTCTAATTAAATTACTGTCTTGGGGTAACCAATGACAATACTTGTTTCATTAGCAATGCAGGAAGAGTGATGGAGAGAAAATCCTTCCCTGATTGCAGGATGGTGTCAATTGGCTAATTTGCTGCCTTCCACAAAGCACCTCATACCGTAGGAAGGCGTTTTTCATGGTGTTAGATTAGTTAAGGCGTGTGCAAACGCTTGTGATATACGTTGAGCTAATAGTGGTTTACTATTGAGCTATGCAGGTCGAGAATTGCATCTCGCCAGCGAGTGATCTCTCCAAGAAATTTATGAATGTGGGCAGTGGCTATCCACACTCCGATGGATCTGAGCTCTCGTTGCAGGACCATCCTATTATATCTGCAAGTGACAACCTGGAGAGAAGTTCACCTCTGAAAAAAAACTCTAGGGAGATGACGAATCAGTCAGAGGCAGACAATTTTCCCGACTCCAAGGACGCATCAGGGGACGTCCAGAGGGGCAAACTATCTCCTGATCTTCACGGAGTCTCTGACATTCGTCATAATTTCGATGGATCTGCGGGAGAAAGGTATATCTTTTCTCAATCCAGCCAGCCGCAGTCAGTCTCAGCATCTCCGAGTGCCATGTTCCCTTATCCGAGTCAACATGGACCAGCGCATCCGGCTTTTTCTATTGGAAGTCCCAGTCGTTACATGGCTCACCACCCGGTCATAACTAATGGAGCTTACAACAGCCTTTTGACCAACACTTCTCCGCAAGGCTACCCGGCAGCAGGTTACCCTTACGCGCAACAGTATGGACACACTTACCAAGGAGCGGCTTTTTACCAGTTCTCCTCGGCGCAAGCGGGGCTTGTCCCGGGGAAAGCCCAGGTGTATCTGTGCAACAGGGCCCTATGGCTTAAGTTTCACAGACACCAAACAGAGATGATCATCACAAAGCAAGGACGGTAAGTATCCACGACGAGGATCATCTGTGAGACGCGCGCGTAAATATGAATTAGTAGAGTTTTGGGGCTAAGTGTTTTATCGGAAGTTAAATACCAATGGGAATAAACTTCAAATAGCAACTGTTTTTTTCCCCAAAATAAAATATTAAAGGCCTTTTGGCATTACACCAAGGTAAATTGCTTGTAGATATAATGTCGGGACGGGTGGGATCGAATCGGTCGTACAACCTTTTATTTTTTTAAAATAATATTAATGCACGATGAATAAAATAACACATTCTAAATACACTGCTATTTTCTTTCCACAGACGAATGTTCCCCTTTTTAAGCTTCAACATTTCCGGCCTTGATCCTACTGCTCACTACAATATATTTGTGGATGTAATTCTTGCTGATCCCAATCACTGGCGATTTCAAGGAGGCAAGTGGGTGCCATGTGGGAAAGCAGACACGAATGTGACAGGTATGATGATTAAAACATCAATTAATAACGTTTGAGCCTATATTAAGCTCTTGTTGTGGGTTTTACTTGACTGGGTTCAAATTGTGACTACTTGGTTAAACATTTTGGCTTAAAAATACTCGTGGCGCATTCATTTTTCTTTTTAATGTAGTTCAGTGTATTTTATTTTATTTCTCAGCTCTCTACATATTGTCGTTTCTCCATAGGAAATAGGGTGCACATGCATCCGGACTCGCCAAACACCGGTGCGCACTGGATGCGTCAAGAAATATCATTTGGAAAGCTGAAGCTTACAAACAATAAAGGTGCCTCCAACAACACGGGGCAGGTAGCGCAGCACAAAATTCAATGTTTCAGTGACAGACTTTGGCATTTTTGTGACATTATTGTTTAATATAAATTTGGTAAAAGTGTAACGAAAAATCAATTCACCCATGACTTGACATCCATCACTTGTTTATTGCTCAGTTATTAGGCTACTGTACTACTTTTTTCATGGTTTGCTATGTGATGATTGCTATGTTTATGATTTGTAATTTAATTTGATGGATTGAGGCTATCCTATACTGTAATTCAGCAATCCTGTGTTTGAATGTGTGATTCGTGAAATGTTTTGATTTTTTTCCCTCTCCAGATGGTGGTCCTACAGTCTCTCCACAAGTACCAGCCCAGGCTCCATGTGGTGGAAGTGAACGAGGATGGGACAGAGGACACCAGCCAACCAGGAAGAGTCCAGACTTTCACCTTCCCAGAAACACAATTCATCGCCGTCACAGCTTACCAGAATACCGACGTAAGATGAGTTAACGTTTGACAGCCACACTTGCAAATCACCCATCCGAACAAGTCATCTAGTCTCATGTCTCGCTCTTAATTTTTTTTTCTTCATAAGACAACAGAAATATTCTATCAAATTGGGAGAGTTGAGATAATTCAGCAACTTTCTAGAAATAAGTAAATGATCTCAATTGCGGATAATTCCACTACAGAAAATGCTAAATTCATTCAAGAGAAGTCTCTCAAAGTTGCTCCTTTCTCAACCCATTGGCAGATTTTCTCATGTGTTTTGATAAAAATATTTTTTAAGACTCAATACTAAATTACATAACTTGTTAAAAATGACTTTGTTTGTGTTCTGAGCTCCAAACACACGTTTTGCGTCGCTCTAAAATCAATGTTTTATTTTCCACAGATTACGCAACTGAAAATCGACCACAATCCATTTGCTAAAGGATTTCGGGACAACTATGACACGTAAGACATTATTTTCTTCCGTGATCAGGGTTTTTAGCTTTTTCTTTAATATTAATAATCAGAATATGATGTTGTATGTATTTTAAATGATGCCGAATAATGATTTAAAGCAGGAAGATGAAGAAGAAAGGAATCAGGGTATTTCTTATTAAAGGGCCTTAACACAAACCCGTGTCGTTATCACACTGCTGAGCTAAATATGAGCTAATTTAAGTGAGAATAAGGCAGATTTCAAATCTTGTGAAATGATGGGAAATGGGATTTTTTTCAAATTCACAGGTGGTAAATTCTAAAGGTGGTAATTCTAAACTAATTCATATCACATCAATGTGCTATGATAATATCAAGCATAAATGCCTGTTGTTTTTAACGATGCTCATTCACCGCGCCGTTTGGGCCTATTCCTCTTTGTATTTGTTGTCAGCCTCTCTCACTGCTAAAAATGTCCATCTTAACGAGTCAGTTAATCTATTATTGAGTCATGGAAATGTGTGCCAATGTCTGCCAGTGCGAGATAATTGAACTTGTTTGCAATGCAAATTCGCCTCTTTCGAGATTTGTTTTTAAAAATCTTACAATATGTGGAAATAAGACGGGTGACTCCACTGTCATCGAGATGTCACCCGATTCAAGACAATTGTTGAAACAAGGGCATTATCTCACCCCGATGGTAGATTTCCCCCCCCCCCACTTGTTCTAAGACTCCATACTAGACTACATAACTTATTAACACGGACATTTTTTGCAGTGTAGTTTTGCCTTTTTAGTGAATTGGCTATAGCTTACATTTAGCCTACGTTTGAAAATTGTCTGTTTTCTTTCCATCTTTTCAGTGTCTACACGGGTTGCGACATCGACCGCCTAACTCCATCACCGAGTGACTCTCCTCGTTCACAGATCGTGCCGGGTGCGAGATATGCCATGCCTAGCTCTTTCCTGCAGGACCAATTTGTCAGCACTTACGCCAAATCTCGCTTTCACCCTGGCGTGGGGACTGGTCCTGGCACGGAGCGCAGCGTCCCACTCGGCAACAGCTTGCTATCCCCGCAGCAAACCGAGGAGCCCACTGTTGCCACCCCCCCGCAGCGATGGTTTGTCACCCCTGCCAACAACCGACTGGACTTTGCTGCCTCGGCATACGACGCGGCCGATTTCGCCGGTAACGCGGCCACCTTGCTGTCCTACGCAGCGGCCGGAGTGAAGGCTCTTCCTCTGCCGGCTGCTGGCTGCTCCAACCGGCCTCTTGGCTATTACGCAGACCCGTCGGGCTGGGGCGGACGCACGCCGCCGCAGTACTGTAGCGTAAACAGCAAACCAAGCTCGGTCCTTTCCTGCTGGCCCTCTAACTCTGTCGGCGGCAGAGCAGGCGCCAACTATCTGGCCGAGGACGGAGACGCCATCCCGACGGAGAGATCCCCGATCGGTGGCTCCGAGGAGACGAAACCCAAGGACCTGTCGGAGTCGAGCTGGATAGAGACGCCGTCCTCCATTAAGTCAATTGATTCAAGCGATTCTGGTATCTTCGAACAGGCCAAAAGGAGAAGAATCTCGCCCTCTGCCACGCCGGTTTCAGAAACTGTGTCCCCGTTAAAATCTGAGATGCTGGCACCGAGGGAGTGTGAGAAAAATTGCACCAAGGACATTGGCTACTATAGCTTTTATCCTCATAGTTAAAAATCTATCTATCTATCTATCTATCTATCTATCTATCTATCTATCTATCTATCTATCTATCTATCTATCTATCTATCTATCTATCTATCTATCTTTCTATCTATCTATCTATCTATCTATCTATCTATCTATCTATCTATCTATCTACCTATCTATCTATCTATCTATCTATCTATCTATCTATCTATCTATCTATCTATCTATCTATCTATCTCTATCTCTAAATAGGTCAAATAAAAAAAGATGGGACTTATCACCTCTACATTTAATGGCCAAAGTGTATATTCTTCCATTATTGACCGACCAGTTCTTTTATGGGGAGGGAGTTTGGGTGTTTTATTGATTCCATACTTTTTAGTCATAAAAACACTGTAATTATGAATATAATGTACATAATATTTACCATTTGGTGATAGTGAATAGATGTACACAGCTGGATTGAATTTGATTCCTAAGTAGATCTATGACTTACTTGATAGTGTTTAAAACGCAAACCCTCTTCTGTTAAGTAGCCTAACAATGTTAGTAAAAGATATTGAGAATCTATACATAACATGTCCTTGTGTAGCATATACTGGCATAATAATCTCTGTCAGTGAAAAACGATGTATTTTGTACTTGATCACAGTTGTAGGCTGCCCAAATGTAAAAGCTGATGACGTAACCATAATAAGATCAAATCTAAATTCATGATTGATGTGGTTAAAGAATTTATCAATGTTTATAATGTAGATTTAGGGTCATTTTTATTTGAATCGTCTCTGGGGCCTCGGTTATTTTTCTTAGCCTGTTTGTGTAAACTTCTGTATCTGCTGTAACGTGATTGAAGCATAATAAAAGATGTTAGCATCAGGGCACATCGCCCTGAGAATGTCGTTATTCAATATCATATTAAAAAAAATACTTGCATTTGAATCGTCTTAATAAAAAAAAGGCTAACGTTTCCTCGGCCATTGCTTTATGGACGCCTCACGTGGATCACGAAGGTTTTTTTTTTACAGGAGACAGGTCATGTGAGGAGGATCCAAAACGGATCCGAGGATCCCCAGAGGTCCCAGAGGCGCTTCTAGGATCCCCAGCAAAATGAGGTATCGTTTACTTTCCCTGTCATATTCCAGTAGAAATTATCCCAATTACAGGATGTAGGCTATAAGAATCTTCTAACTATATACTCACCAGTATTATTTACCCGTGTAGCAATTATCAAGACCACCATAAATATTCTCACGTGGGCCCCTGAGACTAAATCTAACCGGGGTCGTATTTGTTGGTTCCAGGGCATGAAAACAGTTTGAGAAACCTTGATTTAAAAAAACAAAAAAACAAAACAATTTCCATTTAATGTGAGAATTCCACGCTGCAGCCACAAAAAGGTCAACTGAGCAGAGTAGAACAAAATAACGAGAGGCGGATAATGGATACTAAGCGGAGACAAGATGCATTGTAATTGCATCAGTCGCTGTGTAACTAACTATATACGTGATAGTGATGTATAACCAACAGTTTACATTGCCACAAAGGAAAAACACCGCGCTAAGTGGACCTGTTTATGGTATAGATGTGTGTCAAATAATCAGAGTTGTTGTTGCCAGCAGCGCGCACTGCATGTTAAAAATACTAGTGTTTAGTTAGAGTGGTATTGTCATTTATTTTGCCAAGAAATCTTGTAGGGTGGAAACATTTTGTTATAGTTACACACACAGACACATTGTGAAGTTGAACGTTTTCTGTGCAGTAGCCAAAGCAAAACAAGTGTTGCCTAAATGTGGTAGTCTATTATGAAGACAGGAGTACAGGGGAGATGGGGCATGGTTGTACCATTTTTCACAGTACTCTCCAAATCTCCATTTGTGTTAGATCTCAGTTGTAAACTTCTTACATCTGTGTTATACAATGTAAGGGCTTCAGCATTATTTTGTCTCAGAGAAAACGCAAAATAACTCATAGAAATAACATCCTTTCATGTTTATTAACTAAACAACTGTGTGTGCTCATGCGTATTTGTGTGAGAGAGTTTAACATTTACAGCATTTTTTGAGAATGATTTAACATTAACTGTCAGTTTAATATTAGCTACAAATAATTATAATAGATTTCTTGTGCAGATATTTACACATTGTCCTCTCAGATGAAATATTTTAGCATGGTTATAGTGATCTGTTTGAGTTTAACATTAACAACAGACAAAATAATATGCACATAATATGGCCTAATTATTTAAACAAAACTGTGTTTGTGTTTGTGACACATTCCTTCTGTTACAACTATCCCACCTCTATGTATTACCACTATCCTACCTCTATTTGTTGCTATGCCCAACCCTAGCAGCCATGAAACCGCTAACTAGTGTAGACTCATGGTGTAACATTAGCATAAGCTAACCACATGGCATTTACCCCCAACTAAATTTGATAATTCTGAGAGTTACACAGACTGCTATTACTTATAGCCTCAAAATCAGAACTTTGGCTGTAAAATTGTCCTTTCCACATGTGGGTTCAGGACTGAAAGGAGCATCTACTAATCACATGATGTCTAGCTTGCTGTTGACTGGAGGAATTGAAAACGTTACAACCATCCCTGGTCTCCCCTACCTGAAATGACCCAGACAAGGATGAATTCTGGCCTGCACAAAACTCAATATTGTGTTACATTTGGTTTAAGTTAATGTTATTCCTTTTGCTGCATACAACCAATTCAAATCTAAGATTAATATAACACTCTATCTAATTATTGTTCTTTTTAATTGTGTCATGTTAAGTTAAATATATTTAATATCAAATTGAGATCAACTTCAATCAATAAAGTTAAGGATGTATACAATCATTTTGACTGATCATTATTAAACAGTGTGCACTTACATCAAAACTTAACTGCTCACGACTTGTCATAACGCAATGTCAAGTCAAGAGGTAGCTACATTGAATTTATATTTGGCTTATCATCGAATCGTATTGTGAGTGTGTGTGTGTGTGTGTGTGTGTGTGTGTGTGTGTGTGTGTGTGTGTGTGTGTGTGTGTGTGTGTGTGTAAATGGCAGGCAGTTATAGACCTTTCCAAGGTTAAACACCAGATGGCGGTAAAGACTTTGCTACAATTAAGTGAGCCCAAATAGACCGAGCCAGTTAAGGGAAGCAACGGTGTTAATACGTTGTAATACGTTAAATATACACTGCAAAAAATCAGAGGTACAATGCTGAAGGTCCAACGAATAGCGAAAACTTTCCACAACTCACCACAATTCATAAAGTGTAATCTGCAATCTTATTTAAACTCGAAAAAAAGAAGAGACAAGAAAACCATGAAATCTGTCTAGGAAACCAACAAATACACTAATTCCCCTTATTCTACCATAAAATACTCATCCATCCCTCCCTCCCTCACAACACACACTCTCTTCATCCTTTAGTTCACTTACCTTTACACAAACCCTGTAAAACTCCTGTCCTGTGATGCATTCAAGTCCCATTCCTTTTTCAACTGCTATTAATGATAACATGATTCTTGATCTTTGTAGGGATATTCTCTTTTTTCTTGCTACACCCCAGGGAGATGAGAGCGCAGGGTCTGGATCTGGATCTGGTCTTTCTCAGGGACGCTCCAGTGGGGTAAGGGTCTGCAGTGTTGTTTCAGTGTCCCAGTCCGCTGCTCCACCAACCAGGCTCCACCATCTAGAAAGGGCCTGGCTAAGGAGGCCTGGATAAAATACACTCAAAATTACTTCCTCTTACAGAGGATGTGCATTTATAGTCATTAGTCCTTCTTCTTCTGCAAAGGCAGAAGAAGGACTTTGAGTTCAACAGAGTGCCCTCTTTTCACCCAGAGAGGAATTTGGCATGGTTTAGACCTCTAGTACATCTGGTACACAGAGTTGCTACTTTCCAACCTCAGTTCATTTAGTGGTCACATATGCAGCAGCTACATATACAGTCCTCTGCAAACCTGAGGCTGGAGTGATGTGCCCGGGTAGGCTGAGAGGAGTGAAACCATGGTGTATGGAGTGCAATGATGTTTATAAATCACAAACCTATTGAGGTCATTTGTGAATTTACGACTTTACTGTCTATGATTTTATTGGATATGCTATTGATGAAATACCCACTGAACATAGAAGCGATTGCCACAGTGGCATGACAGGGTGATTTTAGAACTGATTTCATTTGGTGCTCAGAAAGTGGCTTTATGTGAAGGTGGAAGCTTTTTGGTGAATCAAGTCAGAGTGAGATACACAAAAATGTAGAGACCCAAAGAGCAGCTATTCCCACTAAAATAGCCTAGTGAGTGGGACTGCTGAGTCAGAATCTAATAAAACAATGAAATAGTTATATAACGTGGCAATGGAAGCCCCCATACGCCTCTCATATTTTTTTCTTTTTACATAACACCTGGAATAGATTATTTGAGCTCTTTTCTCTAATAACTTCTTCATTTCCCGTGGTTGCATTGACGTGTCAAGCTTCTCACTCCTATAATATAAAGTTCAAACGAGAAACGCGCCGCGTCAAACATCACGACAAAGACGCGCTAGGTCTGATCAACGGGAACAGCGTTGATCACCGACAGCGCTGTCCGGTCTCTATATAAGCACGTGACCGCCGGGCGCTCGCTCGTGTTTTTTCCGCTCCACATGACAGGGATGACACGCGCCGGAGGGCTTTGCTGCCAGTCTGTCACGGTCAACTTAAAAGTGAAGTGAAGATGGACACGAGAGACCAAGGAGCTCAGATGGAGCCGCTGCTGCCACCGGTAACGATCACTGCGTGTTATTTTATGACAGTTATTAATTATGTAGGTTATTATATGATGCGCATTTTCATCCAGACTGCAACCCCGCTGGCGCTATGGAAGTGTTTTTTTCCTTGTGGAAACTGATTTTTAAAATGGCAATGTAAACTTTTTCTTGCATACGATAGAAAATCAACACCAGGGGAACTTCTTTTCTGATGTGATGAAATGATGGGATGATGGAATGATTACCTAGAGCCTAACAGTTTCACTAACTGGCTCTTGTCAGCCACAGAAATTACGTTTTGTCTCCTGAACAAAATGTATATCAATATATCAATTTATATATATATATGGACACACAGGTCAGTGAAGGAAATTGCACTGAAGTTGGTATAGCCTGGGTGCACTTCAACCATGTTCTAGTTTCTAAATTGACATGAAATGCATGAAACATAATCTAACTTAATAGTAGTTGATGACCAGTGACAGGGGGGATCTCTTCTTCTTGTTCTTCTGTTTCTGTTTTTCAGTGAGATGATATTTTCTGAAAATGAACTTTCCCATCCTGCACATGTGGTGATCATGTCTGATACTTTATATGAAAAAGAAAACTCCATTGTGACAGATGCCCTGTTAATCTAGTAAATAGAGACCGGTGACCCCATGCCACCCTCTCCAATAACTTCAGAAGAGATTTGTTTTCATTATCCATTTGCTGTTTACATCCTGATCTGCCTTTTCCATTTTCTTGAAAAGTTTGCACTCAGAGTCTGTTTGTCTCCGCTGGGTCTTAATGTCTCAGATAGTTCGCACTACTTTCAAAGTACTTAGCAACAAAGGCTGAAAGGTTTTGTTTTTGTTTCAGTTCAGAAGAAACTCAATTCTAACTGCCCGGAGTTAATTGAGTTTCTTCTGAATTTAAACAAAACCTTTTCAATATTGGAGATACTCCAGTTGAGGCGTCCCAGGAAATGTGTTCAGTGTCTTATTCCTGTGTTCGAAGTTTAGAATACTATAATTATAATTATACTATAATACTAATAATACTAGATTACAATGGATACCAGAAACCAGCCGTTGAACTAAAGTGGTGATTTGTTGTCTTTCAGGTCAACCCTGCTTTCTCATCTGTTGGGCATAGAAGTTTGGTGAGTTGTGTAACGTGGATTTCTAATAAAATTGATTAAACTGTGCAATCTGGTAGGATCAATTTATATGTGTTTTTTTGTCGGATTTAAGTCACTGTTTCTTCTTAGATCCTATTCTACAGAGTGCTGGTTCAGGGTAGAGTGGGCTCAATGGTCGGTCAAGCTGCAGCTCCTGGAAATACTCCCAGAATGCCCAAGGGGAGTTGATGCAATATGATGGGCCGCAGTGGACTGATGTTTGATTCTAGGTTATATGCTAGTGGGTTAACTGCCTTGTTGGTGTAAACTACCTTCCTAGCTTAATGGAATCTTTGTGTGGTGTATAGGGGGCTAGTGTCGGGACACTGACCAGAATTTCAGAAAATATTGTGAATAGTGAACCTTCTTTCTGAGGATCCAAAATGAGCATGAAGCCTTGATAAAAGCGCGAGTCAGAAGTCTTTCTTGCTGAGGTCATTCATCCTCTTGTGGTCCAGACAGGGATTCAGACGTTAAGACAAACCTTCTTAAATAGCAGTTTTGAAAAAAAAAAATGGAATCCATTTCTCTGACAGGATGTCTCAGTTTATTACGGAGACATTTAAGGATTACGGTGCATTTTGTGCTACACAAAAGCCTACGCAGATGATGATTTTTGCTGCTACTGATGGTTCCAAAATGGCTGGATGGCCATCTGTGGGGATCAGACCCAAGTGTGTGCCACATCCTGTGATATCACTTCAGCTGCCACGGTCTGAATACCAGTCCTTTGCGCTAATATGCTGGTGAATAATTTATTATTATTTGTATTACAAGTGGCAGATGTTGGTGCTTGAGTATGGATCTGTTCATGGATTAATTAGACCATATACCTCTACTTTTCTGTGGCCTTGCAGAAATAATAGACAGATACATTCAATGTCATATATCTTCAGATATCTTAATATCCTAGTATGTCTTTTGTCAAGTTAAACTCCTTTCACACAAAAACGTGTCTTCAGAAACACGCACACTATGTGAACATGTTTAACATAGGCTAATGTACTGTTGTTGTATTTTAGCAACAAATACGTCCGGTTTAATCTGAGCAGGGACGTTGATCCTTGCCCTGTGTGTTTGTATCCAGATTATCAGCAGCATGGCCTCACTATAGCCTGACCAGCCCATGTGGCGCTGCAGCTGTGAACAGCAGTGCCCTTCATTATTGTAATGCCTCGATGGTCAACTAGCGGTCAAGATAACTCAGGGGAGAGCTGATAACAAGCATGCTCTCAGTGGTTTAATAACAAAAAAAGAAAGTCTATGAACTTCTATGGATGTAATAAATGTGTGTGTCACTGAGGAAGAGTCAGATTGCGTGGCAGAACGTCCTCCAACGTTCTTTCTCAGCCCCAGCTGTTTGCTGTATGTGGTTTAATTGCTGCTTGGAGTTTCAGCAAATGACTGTGGCTAGTGAGTTTTACCCTCAGTCCCATACTATTAGTACAGCAATCTACATCAGCACGACTCTTGGCTGCAACAATGACTCACATCTAAATATTTTCAATTTTATATTCATTCGATTTAACTGATAAATTAGTAAATTTTTTGTGTGGTGATTGATTTCTGCCATAATTGTGGTGATGTAGACATTCGGATAAAGTGATAAAATCGGTCACGTGACTTGTACACTCAGCGTGCCACTTGACCGTACGTGGCCTGCAGCCATATCTACCGAGACATATAAACAATTTAGCTTTGGATGCTCACGCTGAGTTGTGATCGGTGTGTTGGCGGTCACCCTCGGAGGTGTCCGCGGTGCGTTGCCTCTGGTATCGCTGACTTCAACACGAGACGCAGATTTGTTAACAGAGGGTGTGAGAGCGGGCTATAGCTTCACGAGGCGGTTTTAACACTGACCAATTACGGATATTGATTCGGAGATTATTCTGTCGGTTCCACTTTCCTCTACTTAGCATCTGTTTTCCTCTCGCCACCCACACCCTCTTTGCTGCGTTTTTACACGGGCAGGCCAACACACTGACACCACAGAAGACTGAGGCTCTCATCAGCACCACTTATCTGACTCCAACCAACAACATCTAGATTAGCAAGACTCCTGCTGCATCTTTCAGTGTTGAGGTGTAGAAAAAAAAAAGCATGTGCATGTGGTAACAGCATTGTGAGTTCAATCACATGGGCAATGGGGTGGCCGGAAGAAAATCCTGCTTCCAGCCTTCATGACATTTTTAATATTCTCCCTTGGAATCTGACAACCCCCTGCGTTTAGGGTTATGTTGTTTCTGCAGTGTTTGTTTTGTGTCACTTCCTTGTTTGAATGTCTGCGTGGCCTGGTGACAGCGTTACACTATACAGACAACAGAGAACATGCCGCTTGGATGAACTCCAGATAATATAGCAGCTGATCATCATAGAATAGTTCCCTCCTGTTTGGAATCACAGCCTATAATGATTTGTTCTGTGTGTATTGTTGTAACTTTGGAAAAGCATGATTGACAGTAGGAAGATAAATCAGTGATGACATGCCTGGGGGAGCAATCACCCACAATAAAACAGACGTAAAAAACGTGACACCGGCAATAGCAGTATTACAATGATGTGGTGATTGTTCATTCTTAAGGAGGCTAACTTATCCTCCAGTGTCCCAGCGAGGCTCGGCGAGTCCAATGCTTGTCATTTTCAAGCAGCGATTCACCTTCCGGGCTTCTGATTTTATGGCTTCAAAGCTCCCATTAACAGAATAGGACAGCGTGACTGCAGAGCAAGCACGGCAAACAGGACTGACACTGAAGTTCGGTCTTCGGAAAAGGTGATTTGTTGCCCCTTTAACGCATCGCTTTCTGTGTGGACTAAGATGATAGTGTTTCCTCACCAAGATGAGGGGACTTGCAATTAGTTTCCATGGAAACTGTGGTATTCAGTTGGATAATGTGTTTGTTCATAAAGCCCACTACTGTGAGGGAACACTAGGGTCAACAAGCACTGAATTTCATGTTCTGCATGCTTCGATAGAGGAAGGATACTACATCAGTATATTACAAGATGCGTACTGTTTCTAGGAGATACATTTTGCTGTATTATTATACCATGACTGTGCACTTGAGTTGTTTTTTTGTTTCATAAAATAAACTGCAATAGCCAATAAAGTGATGTAACCTTGACAATATGGTGGAGTGATAGACGGTAAGGCAAGCAAATTTCAGATCATGTCATTTATTGTGACAGAACTGTACGGGTATCTGTGTGTGTGTGTGTGTGTGTGTGTGTGTACAACAGAGGAGTGATGACGAGGCCGTGGTGGACAGAGGAGGGACCCGCTCCCAGCTGAAAACCAACTTTGAGCAGGAAGATCTTGAAGGTATGTGGACAGACACCGATAATTAGAATGCAAGGCTACCGCAGCAGAGCCCACCTACGCTGTCCTCAGAAAGACGGCTTCCTCTTGACAGCTTTTTTTTTCATGTTTCCCATGAGATAAAAGCAGAGTGGGAGGTAAAAACTGCCGGGCAAGCTGCTATTGCATCGGTAATTTCATAATCGCTGCAAAACAGGGCACACAAGGATCCAAACAGTACGATGGAGATTCGTGCAGATGTTGCGGCGGAAACCAAGCAGCTATACTTCTGCAGATGGATGGGCAGAGATAACACTTACACTAGCTTTCCAAATGCAAGGAATTATGAAACAACAGGTTCATATTTTCGCAGTAGTGCTAAATTGTGCTAATTTGTGTTCTTCAGTCTTAAGGGAATCTTGAGCCACAGTGTGTTCAGCAAGCCTGGTCCTATCCTCAATGCATGGTAGCCTGTCACTATGTATGACATGACAGTGTTTAAGTGTGATTGGATCCTTCTGTATGGTATCTATCTGATGCTCGGCCACTGGCTCATAGACTAGACCTGTGCACAACTTGCCTGAGGACATTAGAAGACACTAGTCTAGCTACATTTATAAGCATCCTTTGACTAATGGAGGGCTGAAGTATCAAGGCTCTGAGAAAATGCACTTCCCATCAACTTTACAATTTACCTCTTTGCAATCTAAAAAAAAAATCGACCACCGTATAGCCGTATTGCAAAGTTGTATTACTAATTTACACTCTAAATCTCAATACATGGCCATTTGCCTATCAACCAAGTAAATAATAGCAATCCCAACACATAACTAAAAGCCCATTGAGATGCTGCAATATTATGAAAGAAAAACAACAAGGTGCAAATCTTGAAAGGCAGGCAGAGATTCACACCTCTGATATAATTTTTTCGCAAATCGTCAAAACTGAAATGTTCCAATGCCTTTGAGGCTTGTCAGCGAATGTAAAAAGATTATACGCCACAAGGCAAGTTAGATAGCATGCATAATATTAAGCTTAGTTACATTTTAACAAACACACTTAGAAGGATCTGGTTTACAAAAAAGTACATATATTGGAATAGAAGAATACACAGGGATTTCTACACATTTGCTGAACATAGAATATAGCTATACCTTTCTTGTATGTGTGTGTGTGTGTGTGTGTGTATATATATATATATATATATATATCAGTATTTTGGTTTGTCTTTACTAATCACTCTGGAAGGTATGGTATGTGCAACAGTGCCTGAACCATCGCTTCACAGTGCAGTCATGAGTCATGAGTGGGCTGAGTCACTGAACACTGACAACAAAACAGAAGCCTACATGGGGGTGCACACATGGACGTGCTGCTTCTCTCTCACGCTGATATCCGCACGAACATGCACTCAGCGCTTGTGACCGTCTAATGAAAGGTGCTTTTTTTTCTATCAAAGAGACAAAAGGCTTGCAAACAGGCAAACGTTCTCCCTTCACGCGCTCTTGACACGTTGGAGTTGTTGGCTGTGTTGTGTTTAATGCCCTCCATTTGCTATCGTTCTATCCACGTTCTCTTTTTCTTTGCTGTAGCCTGTTATTACAAGCCAGTTTTCCCCAAAAAGGTTTCATCCCACCTTTATTAATTACAGATCATCTCAGACATGTATTTGATGCGCAGCCACAGAGTCACGACGACTCTCTGGCAGTGACGGGGGTAGCCGGGGGGGCCTGCTGGTTGTGGAAAAAGCCTTGCATAACAGCAGAGTGCCACATTTGAGTTGCTTTGTTTCCCCGTAGCTCAATACCCAGAGGAGAAAAGAGGGTCTTTCCACATCCGATCCATCATGGATTATACTCATTCTGTCACAACAGTATCGTCAATTGACGTCTTCAACATTCTCTGGTACAATTCAATCACATCTGAAACCCAAAACCCATCGGAAACAGTTGCATTTCACCCTTACTGGGAGCTGTATCTTCAACGGTGACAATGCCCCAAAGTTTTTAAGACTATGACAGTATGGCAAGTCCCTCTCACTCATCCAAAAATGAGCATTGTTGGAAGAAAATGTGTTTTCTATTGCCACCATAAGGATGATCTACAGTATACGATGCAACGATAAAACACACCCCATACTACAGAGCCACCATCACTATGGCTCACCATACAAATGAACCATCACCTCTAACTTTTTAATCTTTCAGAATATAATTGTTATTATTTTTTTTTAGAAACTTTTCTCCTCAAGAACCATCTTTACCCTTTTACAAAAAAAGGTTTCTCTAGATGAAAAAGGTGCAACATAAAGCCAAACCTAAGAACCTTAAAACATTATTTTTTATCTAGTAGGTCATTTTAATCATGATTTATTGCACAACCAGAACAGAACACCTAATGCTCAATGCAGTATAATATATAATATATATAGTAAGCATGATGTCAATATATATTATCTGTTCATCACAGTTAAAACGGTCAGGATCCAGCAGAAATCCATGAATATAATGGAAAGCTTAATAGTACAGCACAGTAATGCTTAACCATGATCATTCAAATCAATGATTGTCTGGAAAGCTTTTTAAAAAAAAAAAAAAAAAAATCAAACCAACACACATATTATAGCTCATCCTCTATATATTACCCTCTACCCTCAATGGGATGTGTCCCCAGGCCACAGGACCCTCTACATCGGGGTTCATGTCCCCTTGGGCAGCACCAGGCACCACAGCCATCACAGGCATCGCCATCATCACGGACACAAACACAGGAAGAGGTGCAGGGAGCGGGCCCCGACGTTGGTGGAGGGTAGAGAGTCTCCTGTTTACGGTACTGGCCACAATCCTCCAGCTCTAAAAAAATAAATAAAAAAAGACTGACTTGCATGCATTACATGTGCACATAGTTGTTCTAGTTTCCTCGTCTTTCCAATCGGGAATGACGCGAGATGATCCTTGCTTGCTTGCATAACTTAAGATGCCTGGTGGGCACCTATTGAACTTTGACCACTTACCCTGGTTACCCTGTGCCCCCCAGACACCCCCTCCCAGAGAGTGCAGTTCCTGCTGGGGATGGAGGATGACGACGAGGAGCACATTCCCCATGACCTCTTCACTGAGCTGGATGAGATCTGCCTGAGGGATGGGGAGGACTCTGACTGGAGGGAAAGCGCCAGGTATTGGAGGCTGTCATGGGATTACACATATACCCTATATACACCCAGTCATGACCCTGACATGTCATTACTGAAAGCTTTGATTGAATGGCCCTGTCACACTGGCGACGCCGCTCACGCTGATTAAGAGACGTGCAGCCAACGTTTGCATTTCAATTACGCTAAGTGATGTCATTGTGATAATTGCCGCTGCATTAACCTCACGTTTACTTTTCCTTTCTGGCTCTGTGATAATTGCCAATGTTTAAGGAAGCAAGATGTTTAGAATGTGTGTACTTTCATAAAAAGAAATGATTCAGACAAGAGGCAATAAGGAAGGAGAGTAAATGAGAAAGAAAGAGAGAAAAAAGAAACTTCCAAGAGAAAGTTGACATCCTGATGTGGGTGAGGGAGAGAGAGAGAGAGAGAGAGAGTTTCCAGATGGCAGGCCGGCTGTGCATCATGGACGTGGCCTCTCCCTCTGTCTGCTGACCTGCTGTGACTCCAACTCCCTCTACAGGTGGCTGAAGTTTGAGGAGGATGTGGAGGATGGAGGGGAGCGGTGGAGCAAACCCTACGTCGCCACCCTGTCTCTACACAGCCTGTTTGAGCTGCGCAGCTGCATTATCAACAGCACTGTGCTACTGGACATGAGGGCTAGTTCCCTTGAGGAGATTGCAGGTAAACCCAATGAGATTTGACCTTCGAGGGAAGCAAACCTTCAGATTACCAGACTATTTGTTACAGCTATTGTCTGAGGGCTGTGGGTTTGGCCCTTGTAATGCTGTTGATGTTACTCACTGTAGATCATGCCTGATAAAAGCGTCAACTCGATCCCTGAAATGTGAGCGCAAACAGCTTGTCTGTGTCTTCCACAGACATGGTCTTGGACCACCAGGAGTTGTACTCTCCACTGGGGGATGAGCTCCGGAAGAAAGTACGTGACACACTGCTGAGGCAGCACCATCACCAGAACCAGAAGAAGCTGGCTAACCGCCTGCCCATCGTGCGCTCCTTTGCTGACATGGGCCGGCGGGCATCTGAGCTCCACCTGGACAAGAATGGTGAGGAAACTGGAGACGATGACACAGACCTCTCCGGATTCCATATTGGATCTGTCATGCAGATGGATGGAGATGAATCTTGTCAATAGTGTTTCAGTGTGAGTGGTGTGATGTGTGTCTCTCTTCTCATCTCCCGCTTACTGTGTCAGATTTTGTGCATATGTGCTTACTTCTCTTTATATATTTCGATTTTTTGTGTGTGTGCATTATCCTGCATTATTACTGGAAGTTAACAGGGTTGGCAGCAGAAATTTGACCAGGAGGTTGCAGACAATGCACAAACTGAAACTGAAAATGGAAATACAAAGTAAACAGCAACATAACACTATCACGACACATTTTCAGTACTTGTTTTCAGCAGCTGCAGACACCTAATGTGTCATGTTTACAATGACAGTATCACAATAATCTAAAAAAAAGTGCACATTATGAAAAACAATTCGAGCGTGTTTGGTTGAAACGGCTCCAGTTCTGCAACAACCTCATGGCGATGGGGATCTCAGCCAGCCCACTGAGCAGGACTGCTGGTGACAGGCGGGGGAAATGCCACCACCGGCTTGTTCAGAAGCTACAGCCCTCCCACCAGCAAATCACACGCCTCTGCCCCTGCTAGCATCTTCTACAGTATTTACAGTATGTAAAGGGCTTAGAGATGGCATTATTTAAGCGGCTTGGATTAGAAGAGGAGTTGAAATGGAAAAAAAAATAGCATTCTATTAATATGTGAATTTATTTACCCTTGATCTGTTTGATGAAACCGTTTCTGGGCTGCATTTAGTTCAAGTTTCCTAGCATTCCACATGATAAAATCAGTGCGTAAATGCACCAAACCATTTGAAGAGTCAGTTTCTGGTGTACTAGAATTATTCATTTTGTGTTCATTTCACCAGCGTGAGTCGAGTGAAAAGCAGTGGCCGATAAGCTCCACTTCATGCTTTGTGAACATATTAAACATTGTTATTAGTATTCATTTTTTTGACCCTCTTGCTTAACGAACATAGGAATTAAATCGCTGCAATCCTGTCAGGCAGCTCGGGATGAATATCATGTTTGCTTCTGTTTTTTTTGAGACAACGATGAAAATCGTGGTGGACAAGCTTTAATGACATTCACAATGGTCATCGCTGTCTTCCATGATCTCTCCGCACACAATAGATCACACATGGGAATTAGATCTGCATCCCAGCCAGCCAGCCAGCCAGCCCAGATCACACACATTATTGTGTGATCTATTGTGGACTGAATTTGGAGGTTGGAAATTTGTTCTTGCTCGGAGAATTTCAAAATTGACTCATCCCTCTCTCTTCTGTGACTTATCCAGGTCAGCTGATGTCCTCCCAGTCTCACTTGGCGGGGCCCGAGGGGAAAGGGGATGTCAGCAGGGAGAACAGTGCTGTGGACTTCAGCAAGGTACAGTACAAACTCTCTGCACTGCTTCACACAACGGATTGTGCCAACGCCGAATTGTATCTTAAACGCACCAAAGTATTTATAGTACTTCTCTAGTTGTATATAGACGCAATGGCATTTCAGTTATTATGTTTCTGAGCAAATGGGACTGTTTGAATTTTGATCAGAATGAGAATTTTAGCATCTCTTAGTAGCCCAAATGCAATTCTTGTATTTAGCGTCTTTAAGAACATTCCCATTCGACGGAATATGATTCGATTGTGTGTTTGGGATGGTGAACAATAAGTCCTGGCTGGTAATTTTTATGGAAAATTCCTCTATTAGGGTTAGAAGCACACAATGATATGATAAAGCAGTGATGTCAACCTTCCACCACCGTTCACCATTCACACTAAAGAGAGAATCCTTGAAACCTTTTCCTTTTGTTCAGATTCCCACTATACTGCATACTTGAACTGTTCAATGTGCTTTGTTCTGTTCATTGAACCTTTCATAAACTGCAGCGCACTATATGGATTGAAATTGAAAATATTTGAAGAAGAGATGGTGAGAAATCATCCATCATATCCCTTTTTCAACTGGGTAGGGTTAAATGAACATCTACACAGCCCATTAAGATTGCAAGTTGCCCCGTATCTGATGCCCCTGAAATTCTGTATGTGATGCAGAGCAGTGAGGAGCAGAATACAGATATACTGTACCAGGATCAGTTTACCAGTCGGTGTCAGCGTGTGTAACAGATCATACCAGCCGTCTATATGACAATAATCTTTTGTAATATTCCATAGCAATACATCTGTTGTTGTTTTCAATATTATGAGTTATGGCACACAGAGCCTTTATGTCCTGAGATCAATTTAGAAAATATGAAATTATATAAATTTTATATAATCACATATTTATAGGATGCACTTTTGAACTTGAATTTGTCTTCCCTATTTAACTCATCCTCTCAGCCCAAGCTGCTTAACTGATAAGCTAAGCGGAAAAGGCTGTCTGAGCCCTTTACATGATACTCTAAATACTGTGTTTTCTGTGCTTTGTTTTCCAGATAGACCTCCATTTCATGAAGAAAATCCCACCGGGGGCAGAGGCATGTAACGTGCTGGTGGGAGAGCTGGAATTTCTGAACAAGCCGGTGGTGGCATTCGTCCGCTTGTCGCCGGCGGTCCTGCTCAGTGGGCTGGCGGAGGTCCCCATCGCCACGAGGTTATTGCAGAACTAGAGCTGACCATCAGAAATATCTCTTCTTAATGATCATTTTCTGACTATCCCCTTCTCTCATTCTTACTAGCAAAGTCTTAAAATGTGAGAGTAGAAGGTCCATGTCGCACCACATAGCCAAAACATTCAACAACAAGCTCAACCTACTATTTACTTATTGATTTCTTTTTGCCTCTAGGTTCCTGTTCATCCTCTTAGGGCCACTGGGGAAAGGGCCTCAGTACCACGAGATCGGCAGGTCCATTGCGACGCTTATGACAGATGAGGTAAGAATCGTCACTAATGAATTTGCTGTTACTTGTTTTTTTTAGTTTTTTTTAATGTATTTATCAATGTTTTGGAAAAGAGATTGCATTGGTTTGAATGATGTCACGTTCAGATTCTGCGCAGTCGATTGAGTCGAGGCAGCTTGCGTAATTTCACAGTCCAGCAGATCTCATCAGATTCCTGAAGTGACGGAACACTTCTCGGCACCGAACCGCTACTCAAGGCTTTAACGACATACTCTTGGCGATTAGTCAGCACTCATGTCCTCTCGGGGAGTCAGGCTGCCATCTCTGTCTTTGCTGAGAAAAATATGGGCTTTGACAGATTCCGAACTTCATTATTTACTGTTTGGACTAAACTGATTTGATGAAATGGGTGTTTTATTGTAAGTACAGTAGGCCTAATACTACAGAGTGAAGGTTTCAATATGTCAGGATTATATTCAGGGGCCCTTGGAGAGAATTGTTTATGTTAAAAAATATCAACTGAGCTGTCTGTGACCAGAGCAATAGCACTGAACTCTACTTCAAATATTGAGTGGTATTCATCTATAAGCTTGATCTTATATTACGGATATTTGAAAAGAAAAGGTGGCACATTAACAGAAGAATTATAACATTTGAATTATTTTTTATGCCATTTTACAGCAAGTTGAATGGTCACAGGATGATTGTAGCTTGTAGCTGAGTGTCATGCTTAGGAGCTAAGGTGATTAGCGGGCTGGATGAGGATATGGATTTCCCACAGGCCAAACATTGCACTTCTTCTGTTAAGCTCTTTACAGAGTAGCTGTAAAAGCAAGCTGCAGTGGGCAGGACTTTATACATGAGAGTGTCTGACTGGCATGTCCAGCGCAGCCCCAGAGCAGGTTCTCGATCAGTCTGGCTTAGGTTCAGCAGACCTTCGCTGCTCTCAGAACAGATCTCCATCGGGAGGTGGCTTATCACCTGTTGGCATCTCGTGGTACCATGCAGTACAGTGGCTCCGGACCCACTGTCTCTCTGGGACTCCTTTGCTTTGCTTGATGCTATCCTTCCTTCCTTCCTTCTCTTTGTTGCTTCAACCCCTCCCCGTTCATCCTGTATTGAAAGCTCATACTGAAGCCAAGCAGAAAAATCCAATAGTGGCAGGACTTCCTTCTTCATGGGGTAGAGGTATCACCTGAAGATAACGCTGAGTTCACGAGGAAGCCATAGGTGCCATAGAGAGGCAACATTGTGCAACAATGATACAGTGGTGTAGAGGAGGAAACACAGGCCTCCAGTCTCTCAACAGCGATGTCGGGGCCCAAGCGTGGTTAGACGGGACGATCTCATCCACATCCGTTACTGGCGGGGGAGGAGGTGGGCATCCCTCTTCTTGAGCTATAGGGGGTGGTTCAGCTCTATGACGTTACTGGCGGGGGAGGATGTGGGCATCCCACTTCTTGAGCTATAGGGGGTGGTTCAGCTCTATGACAGCTCTGCTCTGATGGGCCCTCTATAGAGTTAAACATTGGTAGTAGCTCCAGCCATTGATGCTGCAAAGGGGATGATTGAGAGAGGGTGCCACTTTGGTGCATCACATCCAACACAATCCAACTGTAGCCTTCTATTACCCTCACAGAGCTGCTGTGTGACCATTACCACTCCAGGGGTTTCATGGATAGAGGCTCCTGTACCTTTCAGCAGGCTAGGCTCGATACCAGCTGTGCACGGCGGGTGAGGGGTATCATCACGGCAGGCCCCTTTATGTTACCAGTTAATGTACTCCTTGCTTGCGATGTAAGTTTGCGCTGGCATTTTGTGAAGGGTAACCTCATAATCCTAACCATCTAACCAGGCTGGAGAGCAGATCTGCCACTGTAGACGGGCTCCATCTGGCATGATATCACTTCTTGCAGGCCCCATCTTCGTTCCACAGTTATCACCAGATCTGGCTTGGAGGACCAAAACTTGTTGTGTAGGCTATGATAATTATTCAAGGAAGCTGAGTAGTCAAAGTTGTGAATTTACTTTTAATTCCACTTTACTTTTAAATCCAATAAAGCATATCCATTGAATCCACCAAATAAAGTTGCAGAGAAAGTTGTTTGTGTGTGTGTGTGCTAGCTTACCTATACTTTGGCTAGCTGGTCAGCACCACAGCTTTAGACCAATGCGCAGTAATTTACTACAATGTAACATCAACAGGTGAATTTGTACTCTTTCTTTGCTGCACGAACGCTAAACTCTGAAACAATGGATACTGTCCGTCCTCATAACAGTCACACATTGCACATTGTGCAGTCCAAATCTTAAAATATCCAACTCTTGCCTGTCCCTGAGCTCTGCTCTGCCTGGCTACATCTCGACTTTTGATTGGCCGCAAGTCAATTGGTAATTAATGGACTGATACCCTTCCAAGCACTGGGTACACATTTAAATTAATTGTTGGCACCCTCCGTATGCCGACACTTCTTTTCTTTCTCGATGATCCTGTAGAAACTGCTTTGATCTCGTTCGATCTTGTCTGCTTAGTTGTGGAGAGTCAGCAAATTGCTTTTAATACCATCAAAACATTCTGAGACCAATCAACAGCACAGTCCAATTAATTCCCTTCGAGTGTTGTGACTCAGCAATTCACATTTAGTCACATTTATTAATACGCAGATATCTTTGTTTTTCATCATTAAACTGTTGGGAGAATGAGACTGGATACTGGGTTTCGGGCACACAAATGGAAAGTCATAGTCATATTCCACATATAATCATCGTGTGAAGGTGGACATGCCTTCATTGACATATGGATGACCTTAAGTGCGCATCAGGAGGCTGCATGGGTAAAACTCCAGGTTTGGAATGACAGCAGTGGGTTCAAGGTCTGAATCGGGCCCTTGTTGCATTAGTTACCATGTGAGCATTTTTGTCATTTCCAGGTTTTCCATGATGTTGCCTACAAAGCTAAAGACCGGAATGATCTGATTGCTGGGATTGATGAGTTCCTTGATCAAGTGACAGTCCTACCTCCAGGGGAATGGGACCCATCCATACGGATAGAGCCACCCAAAAATGTACCTTCTCAGGTTAGTTTGGACTTTTTTGTCTTTCTGATGGCACTATTGTTTCAGATCAATGTATCATTTATTAGATTTCTTAAACTTATGTGGCTGCCCTGATTGGATTTTTACTTAAAAAAAACCAAACCCAACTGCTTCACATTGTTTGTTGAACAGGAGAAGAGGAAGAAAAGCTCCATGTTACCTAATGGGTTAGCAGATGGTGGAGAGGAAGAGGAACACGGTGGCCATGGGGGTCCAGAACTGCAGCGCACTGGAAGGTGGGGGAGTCGTAAAAGGGAAGAAGAGTAGAGTGGTTTCGGATACACTGACTTCTGATTAGCCAGTGGTCATGTGAAGGGCAATATGCAGGGATAAAGAAAGATTTTCATAAAGATTCTCACTATAGTTTTTAAGTGTCTGATATGTAGCTGTGGGAAATTCAGTAAGATTCAAAGGGATGAGTTTCATGAAATAAATACAAATGGGAAAAACAAGGGAAACAACATTATTTTAGATTGCATTATTTGAGAAAAGGCATTGTTTATTTGGCGTCAATCGATGCCTAACTGCTGATGTGCTACGATGTTGACCGCATGTTCAAAAAATATACCGCTGTAAGGAGAAAAATGTACACCGCTTTTCTAAAACATGTACCCTGTAAGGCAGATTGGCTATTTCTGGTGTAAGTATGTCTGTTTCAGCCTCAGTAGTAGTTGTAGTCCTAAAGTGGTTTCCATAGCAACCCAGTGGTGGGAGCTCTCTATTTGCACCTACACTTTTCGCTCACAGGGATATATCACGCTAAGTCCAACTCAAGCGTATCTTATAGACTGCAATGGAGGAAAAAATAAGAAATTAACATCAATTCTTCAAAGATCTGCAATGGTTATTTCATTATGAGTGGTAAACTCTCAAGTCTTTTTTTTATATTCCCAGGCTGTTTGGTGGTCTCTTCCTAGACATCAAGCGCAAGGCCCCTCACTACCTGTCTGACTACACTGATGCTATTAGCTTGCAATGTCTAGCCTCCTTCCTGTTCCTCTACTGCGCCTGCATGTCCCCCGTCATCACCTTTGGAGGACTACTGGGTGAGGCAACGGAGGGACGCATAGTAAGGCACCAGCCCTTTCCTCTTGATGTTCACAGTGTACTGCCACTGCTTTTACATCGCTTTTGCCTTTCAGCAGTCGCCAATTTGCCTCTTGACTCTATATCCACCCTTCAATCCATGCAACCAGACACTGATAGCTCCAGTTCAGTATGGTAAAGATTTTTAGGTAACCTTCAATCAGTAACCTCTCCGTCCTCATCCTCTCGTCTCCCAGAGTGCAATTGAGTCGCTGTTTGGAGCCTCCATGACGGGCATAGCCTATTCCCTGTTTTCTGGGCAGCCCCTCACCATCCTGGGCAGCACAGGGCCAGTGCTCGTGTTTGAAAAGATACTGTTCAAATTCTGCAAGTATGTTTTTTTTCTCTTTTCATTGCTCTGTATGCACCTTACAGGCACACGCATTAATACCCATGGCATGTAGCCCAGACTGCTAGGGCATACGGTACATTTTATCTGCACGCTCTATATTTGTCATAATTTGTGATTACATTGTCTGAGTTTGTGTGGGAGACGTTCTGTGGAAATGAGTGTATCATCTCTCCAACATCATGTAATATTCGGATTATATGCACAAAAAAGACCATCATATTTCATTGTCATAATGACTTCCAATCCACCGCAGGTAGTGAATAATCCACATATGACACGGTTTAATATTGAATATGACCACTGTAATGTTTATTTTTGCTCTCATGTCTCTGCATAGGGAGTATGGATTGTCCTATCTCTCTCTGAGAACCTGCATTGGGTTGTGGACAGCATTCCTGTGTATTGTGCTGGTGGCCACAGACGCCAGTTCCCTGGTTTGTTATATCACACGTTTTACAGAGGAGGCCTTCGCCTCACTCATCTGCATCATCTTCATCTACGAAGCCTTGGAGAAGCTGGTCCACCTGGGGGAACACTATCCCTTCAACAAGAACAACGACCTGGAGAAACTCACCCTGTACTCGTACGTGGACACTTATCCTCAAGCAAAAAATACGATAACTTAGAGATGCTTTTGATCATCTATGTTTTTTGTGAGAAATAATTAATAGAAATGAATAATTACTAAGTACATTTCTTGGAGATAAATCCACACAGATGAGGGATTATTTAGTGGCCCAGATGCTCATGTGCTCCCACAGATGTTCGTGTGTTGAGCCTTCTGACCCCACCAATGGCACTCTGAGGTACTGGGAGATCAACAACATCACTGCCTCAGAGATCTACTGGGAGGCGTTAGAGGTCAAGGTACCACTCAGACTCCCTTTGGTTTATAGATTTTCTGTGTAGAGAACAGTGCAAATTATTGGATTACACAAAGGCAGACAGGCTGAAAAGAGGATATTTATGTTGGTCCCCTTAAAGTGGCATGCTCTCCCAGATGGAGTCGGTCCAAGGCAGGAGATTAAGGACATGTGGGCTGGATTACATTGGATTACTCGTGCCAAATCACCATAAAAGCACATTTTTGTATTGAGTTACGTTTTTGTGGACAGTGACGCTCTTAAACCCTGTCTGCGGTAACCTGGAGTCTGCTGGCACTGGCGTAATGCCTCACCCTGCCCTCTACCTGTTGTTGCAGGACTGCATTGAAAAGCAAGGGGAGTTTGTGGGCAGCGCCTGCAGCCCTCATGGGCCCTACATTCCCGACGTTCTCTTCTGGTGTGTGATTCTCTTCTTCTCGACTGTCCTCATGTCTGCCTTCCTCAAGGACTTCAAGTTCAGCAGTTACTTTCCCACAAAGGTATTGCACATGGTGTATCTAGTGTGCTTTATAATCCCAGCATGAAGAGAAACCTGCTGTCTCTGCTAAATAGGACTTTGGTTGTGTAACGTAGTGCAGTGGGCCCCTCTAGTGGTCATATGCAGGTACTGTGTGATTATAGGGGGAAACGTTGGAGAACCACAAGTCATTTTTCCAATACTCCTTGTGTTAGATAATAATTATAATTATTATAATGGAAGTACGTTTAATGAAATGGAATGATTCGAGGGCATTTTGAATTTTTTTTTTACAAGCCTTCCTCTGTCTCAGGTGAGGTCCATCATCAGTGACTTTGCCATTTTCATCACCATCTTTACCATGGTCGGGGTGGACTACGCCTTAGGGATCCCCTCTCCAAAACTAAAAGTTCCCAGCGAGTTTAAGGTGAGTCGGGCTACAAAATGAATCCTTCATAATTTTTCAATAATCTCCACAAATTCCAACCGTGTCGTGTCTCAACAGCCGACCAGAGACGATCGTGGTTGGTTCATCTCTCCATTCGGCCCCAACCCCTGGTGGACGGTGGTCGTATCGCTCATCCCAGCTCTGCTTTGTACCATCCTCATCTTCATGGACCAGCAGATCACCGCTGTCATCATCAACAGGAAGGAACACAAACTCAAGGTACTGTCCAGGCTGAGGTTGGAACAGGTCGGGTTTGGTTCAGTCTGATTATACACCATCTTGGAGACATCGTAATTTCAAGTCAGCTCACTGCATAGTACCAAATATTGCCACTTGTATTAGTATGATTCAACTTTTGCTTTCACTGGCGTCTCTCCCTTTCAGAAAGGCTGTGGGTACCACCTGGATCTGTTCATGGTAGGGTTGATGCTTGGCGTGTGCTCTTTGATGGGCCTGCCGTGGTTCGTAGCAGCCACCGTTCTCTCCATCTCCCACGTCAACAGCCTGAAGCTTGAGTCCGAGTGCTCAGCCCCCGGGGAGCAGCCCAAGTTCCTTGGCATCAGAGAGCAACGCTTCACTGGCCTCATGATCTTCACCCTCATGGGCTGCTCTGTCTTCATGACGTCTGTCCTTAAGGTCAGACACTGTCTATGTGTCCATATGTCCATTTTGATACTTGTCCAGTTACTCTCCCCCAGGGCCTTTATTTTAACAGTATTATGATATGTGACAGAGTATCCTTCTGCTCTTAGTATTACTGAATAATTTTTCTACTGTCCCTTAGTTCATTCCCATGCCTGTGTTGTATGGAGTATTCCTTTACATGGGAGCGTCTTCTCTCAAAGGCATTCAGGTAAACTTGGATTAAATTCCTTGTCAGCACGTTCTTGTGTGTTGTGTCCTCTTGTGTGTGAGGATATGCAACACTGGTCTCATATAACCTTTGATATGTCCAGTACATGTGGTTATGTTATTTGATCATCCTATTTACTTTTTAATTTTGTGAATGTGAAGCACTTTGTAACTTGGATTTTGTAAATTAAGAGTTTCATTACCCATCAATCATCATTTAATATCTCTAAATTATAGGGGACCCAATCTGTTGAAGTGCTATCATAATGTCACCCACTGACTTAAGTTACCTACCATCTTCCAAAAAGTATCACTAATTGTGTGCTATCAATCATTTTATAGGAGTAGGTGTAACTTTTCTCAAATGGCTATCTCATTTTGGAACATTTTGAGAATAATTTATTTTGTGTCCTCTGCAGTTCTTTGACCGTCTGAGGCTGTTCGGGATGCCAGGCAAGCACCAGCCAGACTTCATCTACCTGCGGCATGTGCCCCTGAGGAAGGTCCACCTCTTCACCATCATCCAGCTCAGCTGTTTGGCTCTGCTCTGGATCATCAAGACCTCCAAGGCTGCCATTGTTTTTCCCATGATGGTGTGTAAACAGCCGTAGCGTACCACCACTGTCATCCCCGTTTGGGGTCTTAATGCCTTTCTGGGATGGTTTCATGAAATTACGACACAGATTAAGCCTAATCCTGCCTGAAAGTGTCCATTTCAAAAAACATATTTAGTCCTGGACTGTGTTCCGGATGTCAGCCATTAATTCTTATATTGATCATACCATATTTTTTCAAAGAGCAGCTAGCTTTCACCATAAATGTCAAATGGATGGATAACATTTTATGACAGTGATGTTCACACTAACTATCAATGAGCGAGCCCTAAGCATCATATTAGCTTTATATGTGAAGGTGCAAAGGTTCAAGTTAGGACACAAGTTAGGACAGTTAGGGGAAGCTAAGGATTAGGACATTAACTAGCAACAGTCCTGCCAGAGATAGTCAGCACCTGCAGAAGATATGACTTAGTTTTGTGGTCCAGTACCCAACAGTGCTTACTTTGTAGAACCTACTGTGCGCCAGGAATATGAGGCATATGAAAGGAAGTTGCACTGAGTTAGCAGCTGAACATCAAGGCTAGAAAGCCAGGGTACGCCCTATGGAAGATGGGTCCCGTGGATTTGTAGCCACATCCACTACTAATTCATCCAAGGAGTTAGGAATTTGTTGTCAGGCATTATAGCAGATAACTAGCGAAATCTCATAGAAAAGGAAAGAGTCTGCATATTTCTTGTCAAGTCAAACGGCCTTGACCTGACCTGGCCTTTGTGCTTGAAATGTTGTCCATTCTGTTGGAGCATAGAAATGTGTTTTCATGTATTACAGCAGGCCACAAAGATAGCTTCAGGAGCAGCTGAAAGGAGCAGTCACTGGCTCTGGTGGAAAAGAAAGGATGCCAGTTGGGGTGCAAAATATGGAAATCTATCCTATGACTAAGACGGGAGTTATATATGATATGATGGCATAGCTATGTTAGTAGGAGCAGGGTGGTCATACGGTATTCCCAACTTGGTACAATTGTCTTAACATAATTAAGCTCATGATTTGATGATAGTATTCCGCTTCTGAAGTACTGAGGAGAATATTTCATGCCAGAGTCAGTTTAGCCTATGATTGTTGGGTTCTGGGATAACTTACTGTCGAAAAAGCAAACTCTGTTATGGGAGGTGACCACTTGATAACCCCAATGACACCCCTGCTCTCACCCTTGTCCTCTAACATCCAAGCTAGGTTTGTACATCGGTGCTCTCCCAAAGTAGCACAAGTGATAGTTCCACCATATCCTGTGTATTGGTAAATATCTACTATAATTATTGTGGAGATAGTGTTGTAATGTTATAATGTCTGTTTCTATTGTTATAACATATGGTGCACATGATGGTGTAGAATCAAATGCGGCGTATCGATCCTGCAGGTTTTGGCTCTGGTGTTTATCAGGAAGCTAATGGACTGTATCTTCACCAAGAGAGAGTTGAGCTGGCTGGATGACCTCATGCCAGAAAGCAAGAAGAAGAAGCTAGAGGATTCTGTTGAAGAGGTACATTTCTCTCATGTGAAGAAATAATTTCAACTCAAGAAATAGTTTTTAACCACCTAAAAATGCAAACAATGTGGGTGCTTGCGGGGTACAGCTAACTTGCTAATGCTGTCACCAGTCTCTCTGTAGGACTGTTAGTATATAGTATATAGTACAGATATAATTAATTTAGCAGTGTGTTGACAGTGGGGATAACCTAATAGATACAAGTCTAAGGCTAATGTAATTGAAAATAACCATGGATCTGTAATTCTAGCGCCCCCTTTGGCCCAATCAGTGTAATTAAAAATGCTGGAAAGCAGTATTGAGATACATCATTTAACAGGTTTACTCAAAATCTGGTCACTGTGTCCGAGCGTGATGATTGGACAGAGACAGATGGACAGAGCCCAATCCATAGTCATTCCGTGATTTTATAGTTTATTCTATCATTTAGTTATTGTCTGTTTTGTTTGTCCATCCACCCGTTCATCATGCACAATATCTCAAACATCGCTGATTGGATTTTGATGAAACTTAGGGAAATTATGCATCTCACCACTGCTGATTGGCCCAAGGGGGCTGTACATTGTTCATCCATGTGCCATATGCAATATCTCAGACACAACAGATCAGATTTTCATGAATCATTTGTGGTCTACTGTTGCCTTGTTTTTCCTGCTTAGCCATGTGTCTCCATGTGTATCAATATCTGCAGTTTCACCACAGCATGGATGTCAGATTTAATTTTTCATAATATTTTCATTCACTTAAATTGTGTATCATTCAATCACCAGGAGGAGGACCAGAGTATACTAGCAGAAGATGAGGGAGTTGTGCAAGTGCCATTAGAAGGGTACAAGTAAGTGAATATGCATTATACTTCTGAACATGCTCTGTGTAAATGACGTTTCATGTTTACTCATTTGTTGCATAAAGATGGAAGTGCTAATTGTTACGTGTTTATTCTTTTCCCAGAGGTGTAACACCCATCATCAACATCACAGATGAAATGTCCAAAGGTTCTTTTGGGAATACTTGGAATACCAACAACTAAGACAACTTCAGAAAGAAAGAAGACCCCAAAAAATGATGGTAAGCATTTCTTCAAACTCACATTGTTGAATATATACCCTCTAATAGCGACTGTTCTATGGACAGAGATGGGCAAAAACACATTCAAATGTATCTTGTTAAAAATTACAAATACTTGCTCATCAAATAAATTACAAAACACTTGTGTCAAGAAATGTATTTAATTAAAGTATATGTCAGTATAATTACAATATTTGTATTTTCAAACCACAAAAAAACTTACAATGAATAAATTCCAGTGTCCTTCCAACTTCCAAAACAACATTTTACATGGGAAATTTTAAAAATGTAAAATTACTATTTGTAGTTCACACAATCAATAACAAATGAGTCCACGTTATGCATGGTCACTAATTAGTTTAAGTGAAGTGTAGCCTATCAATAAGGTACAAACCAATACATGTGATGGTGCTGGTGATTGTCTACTTTTACATTATTAACTAATCAGCTATTTGTCTGTGTGGAATGTGTTTGATTTTTGTCAGAAGTGACATGGATTTTCCTGAGCTATTAATTTGATGTAGCTGTAGTATTTTGCTCTCATGAGATGCTATACCAGATGATGCCTCTAGCTAGCGCCAGGTAGGCATATCTGTCTGCTCATTGTTTTTGAATTCCCCTAATGTAAATTTTAGCCAAATGTGCAGGATTACTACTTACAGTCATATTTGCATAGTTTTTCACCTTATAGATCTGTGAGTAGGTGGCTAGGACAGGTTTCAGTGTTGGGATATGGGGACCATGGATGGGTGTATGCGACAGACGAGCTTGTCAGTTCCTTGTCTCGACCACGTATCCATCACTGCCAAAATAAAATGTACAAAGTCTGAATTTGATAGTGCTTCTTTTATTTTACAGAAATCATATCACTTCTACTAAGTACTGTAGTTTAAGCATTTTGATACTATACTGCTGATACTATACAATACTGCTTCCAAATATAGATAGACAAGTTATATGTTATTGTTTCAGCCCTAGTCAATTAGGCCTACAAATTACAAAATATACAACAATAATTTAAAAATAAATACATCTTTCAAATATATTCAACTAAAATACAGTCCATCTCAGTCATTTGGAATCTATTGAAAAGTTCCTTCATGGCAAAACTACTTCTCAGCTTTTGGTTCATCCTTCTTGACATGACCAGCCAAAAGTAATTTGAGTGTATTTTAGCTTTAACTAGCCTACTTTTGCATATTCACATGCAGTCACTCATGGTGATAAAGGATATTTTTAATATTTTTATTTGTAACAGCATAACAGCATGCAGCATCTGGACATATTCCATCAAAATCTGCAATAGATTGAGTGAGGTCTTGACCCATCATTAACTGCAACATCACTAAGCTGTCAGAAAATGAAATGATATCTGCGATAAAAAAAAAAGTGATACACAGCAGTTCCAGGGAAAAGAACATAATCATGCCTTCATGATGGCTGAGCAGGACTACTCAGAGTCTCTATAATATGCACAGTATGTGTATCTACAGTATGTATATGTAAGTATATCTATTCTTTCCGCCTTGATACTGACAATTTGCTGTGGTATCCATTTTTTCCCCACAGCACTGAAGTGCAAGATAAGAAGCAGAAGGTGAAGAAGGAGGACCACAGTTTGGACAGCGTAGTGAGTCTTTGTTTTTGTCCCTTCATTGTGTTCTTAAACAAACCAATGTTTGCGTGCTGCAAATAATCAACCCTTCACGTTTTGTCCTGCGTGTTGAATGTAATTGAATAACCATATGCATTTAGTTTCGCACCAATGAAACCTATGGTACTTCATCATTTTCTCCTGTTGTTAATGTTAAATTGTATTTGCAAAATCTAGGTAAGCAAAATTGTATTGAATGTGAATTTGAAAGAATGTCAAAGGATTTAGTGCTGGCCATGCAAAGAAAATATTTTCAAGGTATATTAGTTTTTGAATCTGTTTGTATGTATTTTGTATATTTTGTATTTTGAAAAATCATTATGTCAATATCTACCATATTGATATCCATACCAACAGACTAGAGGTGTTCATAGTAGTATTGATGAGCTCATATATTAGTCAGCATGCCACCAAGCCATTGAAGCTGCTAAAAATATCTAGTTGTTCAGGTATTCTGCTGTATTCACCACATTTATTTATTTTTGCAATTTAAGCAATCTATAAACTTTGACTATAGTGATAAATTAAATATAATAAAAGCTTTAGTTCATTCTTGACCATATCAGTAGAAATTGGACAAGCAAAGAAAATGTTATTGCTGAAAAAGTGCAGAAGTTCCCATAGTATGAACATTCTGCAAAAGGCATACTTCTGACTGTATGTTATTGAGAGGGGAGCATTTTGCAGCCCAGAAAGTGATTGTGTCTGATAAACCTAAGTGGAAACCTAAAAGTGTTCACTAAAGGGCAACATACATCACCTTAGAACCAAATGCAACAGCACTTTTTAATAGAATGTCAATAGTACATTTATATAAAAAATAGTTTGTTTACTTTATGGAAGAAAATAAATAACTATATCAGATTGAATTTGTTACATGCCTTGGAGCCTAAAAGATACTCATTGTGCTGCTTGATGTCAGTGTATTGCTTGTGATGTTAATTTTGTATTTTAACGGTGAGTGGGGTTATAAACGCATAAGAAGTTTCATTTTAAAGACCAAAATAAACATTCCTTATTTCTGTTTTTTTGAGATGCAGGCTTGAAACCCCGCCCCCAACCCCTCTAATAAATAGTTATGAAACACTATTTTATTATTTGTGTATACCTTGTTAATGTGAATTTACCCTAATAAATTTCTATAAGCATCCTTGTTTCCCTTGTCATGATCACACATACAAATGATCATAGCGGCACATAACACAGCAACCGTTCAAAGGGAAAGATCGGTATTTTTCAACAGCCAATGTTACCAATCAGTAACCAAGGACCCGTTCACAATAACCACCAAACTCAATCTGTATTATTTGAAGACAATACACATTTCACATGCATGGACACACACTGCACTGAAGCATTCCCTGTATGGGTGCCAACATGATGGGTATTTAATACCAATTTAGACACTAAATAGACAAGATTTGCTAAGGATAAATGCCCAACATATGACCCTCAGAGATTTGGACTATAAATAGATTTGAGTGGGCAGAGGTTTTTGCAATGGACAGATGGTTTGATGCGCTATGGATGACAGCTCAGAGAGGTAGTACATCCCAAAGCATGTCAAGTGGCTGGCTCATGTGAATTATTGTTTTGTCTCCATGCCAGGATGAAACGAACAATGTTAACCCAATCAGTGATCCCAACAAGTCTGTGTTGATTGACATGATTTTACTTTCTTCTTTCATTTGGCGTAACACTCCTTGGCTTTCTGTCAGTATACCTGCTTCATTGGGAAATCTCTTCCCAGTGTACAGCTGACAGGTGAGACGCACCAATCTGTTACCTGATTGAAATCCCGAGGGATATTTTCCCTCGGAGAGTGACACGGTTATTGATTTCGGTTCCGCCTCTGTGAGCAGAGGGATTCCGACAAAGCATAAGGCATAACAGATGACAGGTAAGGCAAACATATAGTGTGCAATTAGCAATCACAATCCTCGGCTCAGCATTAACACTGATTGTAACATTGATATAGGGTAAAGACACGCGACAGCTTTTATGATGAGATGGGCATGACATTATATTGTGCACTGATTTTCAATTAGATGCTGTCAAATAGTACTTTTATTTTGAAAGCGCTAGTGTTTTATGTGAAAATGACCATGTTCTCTCTTTCTCTCTCTCTCTCTCTCTCCCTCCTTCTCTCCATTATCTTGATACCTCCAATTGTGTTATATATTAACTGCTTCCTATTTGCAATATCATCACTTCATATACTAGAGCTGATTTTTTGCCACCAACATTCCAGTGTAAACCAATATTTAAAAATGGGTTACATTTATTTAAAAGAGGGAACTCATAGATTGTACACATTTCTTTATTGAAAACTAAATCTGAATTTATATGAATAATAAGAAACATATTGAGACTATCTACAGAAGTAATTATCCAAGTTGCAATTCAGATACAGATCAATACGGTGGTAGGTACATATTCATGTGAGAAAGAAGATGAAAGATGTGAAATAATGATAACACCATCCTGAATGCTTGGTAATATTCCGCAGAGACATGTGACATGTGATACACATTTCAAACATGGCGTTTTGCCTTTTGACAACAATACTACTGTCACCCATTGAGAACCAACAAAGAGCTTCTTATGAGGGGAATTTAATAGCATGACCGAGGAAAAGGGTAGTACAAGTTGTAAAACATATAATGGCACAGGGTCAGTGTGAAATCTGATGACTTGTTGCTTTATTTTGGGGCGGGGGGGGGGGGGGGGCATCGGGAGCCGGTGGCGTCCCCTGGTTGGGTTTACTCTCGTCTGCCTCGGCCAGTCTTCAGCCAGAACACAAACTCCTTGGCTGCCTGGTCCTGCAGGTAGGAGCTCACATCACTGGTGTAGGTACCGTCCGCATGACGTCTAATGAGACCGCTGTAAAATCAGACATAATTACAAGCGACAAATAAATAAATAAATGTACACTTGTTGCAATGTTCTTAACTTCTACAGTAGTATATATATTATTATTATATATTTCTTCTTGTGATGCAACAACTAAAATGCACATTATTCTGAAATACAAAAGTCAGAATAATGGTGATGATGATGATGATCCAAATCACTTGCTGCAGGCTGTAACAACCTATTAATGCCATTTTAGATGCAATAAAAGCCTTTTCATTATTGTTTTATGACTCTTACATTTCTCTCATTATATTACAGAGTAGTGTAAAACAGAATTAAAGAGAGTAAGTCAGAGAAAAGAAACACTCACCCATTTCTTTTAGAGTTCTTCAGCCACTGGACAAAGTCTTGCGCTCTCCGCGTCTCCAGGTATTTACTGTAGTCATTGGAAAATGTTCCCTCTGAATGTCTCTTCATGTTGGGGAGCTCACTGGGTTCATTGAACATGGAGTTGTCTGTCAGTAGGCTACACAAAGACACACGATTGAATGTACAAAAGATGCTGTTACACAGAGATGAGAAGGCGCCGCATGAACGACAGAAAGCTCAGACGAGGTCTTACATAGAGTTTCCCTCTGTGTCCTGGTCAGGGACCTGCCAGCTGCTTTGAATGGTGATCAGGAGCAGGAGTCCAGCCAAAGAGTGGGCAATATTCATTGTTTGAGCTTCTGAAATGAAATCAAATGAACAAAGCGAGAGAGAGAGCAAGTTAGACACTGTGGGAATATTACAGTTTCAAGTTGTTGTGAGGAAGTTGTAAGGAAGAGGGTTGGAAGGTTCTCACCTGTACTGCTTTCTGGCAAGTGTCTCGGAGAGAGGGATGTGGTAAAGTGTGTCGATTTCTCGGTGTGCTTCTCCTGCCTGGAGCTGTTTCATGGACCCTTCTTGGTCTGCTGAGTCTTATATAGTTGAGCTGGTTGGCAGACTCCCAGGTGGCACCCCCGTCACAGGAACCTCAGCATATCCTCTGTTACTCTCAATCCATTAGTCAGCTTCCATCTCAGTCCACTGAACGTATTTGACTTTGTTAAAAAAAACCCACCTTCAGGTGTCAAATTCAAACATGACCTCTGGCCTGACAAACAAATTCAAATACTGGCCCCAGTCACTCAGTGTCAGGAAACTTGACTGTTGAGTCACTCTGGATAATTATATTTTGTTTCATTTTAGACTACCTATATGTAGTAGACAATTGAACTATATTTCATGGGTGATATTCAATCAAAAAGGAAGTGACTTTCAGCCCGGGATTAGTTTGGGCAAGGTATTACTATTACTATTGCTATTACTATTACTATTACTATTAGTCATAACTATCTAACTACCATCAACAAAACACAGAAATCTCACAGATATTAGTGTTTTCATAAAAGAGAATCTAATATAATATGAAACGCTAATTATATAATATAATATAATATGATATAATAATAATGTATTATAATATAATATGATATAATATAATATAATAATAGTTACTACTATACAACAAGCAGGAGTGACAATTCATTTGCATACAAATTCAGATTTATTTCACTAGTAACACATAATGAAATAATAAAAAAAGGGTTTGTAAACATTTCAAAACAATATATACTGTATTTTGATCTCATTATACTACGATTGCACCACAAATTATAACATTTCACAACTAATTCAGTGCAGTACAGTTAATCTATTGTATGTTAGACCTAATACCACGCAGATCATCTTCACATAAGGTTTATGAGCACCCATGCATGCAATGGCTCTACATTTGAAAAGACCAAAAGTTCCATTATTCCACATAGAATACAAATGCTCACTTGCACGAGCAGTCCAACAACCCATTACACAGAATAACAAAATGTACAGACATGAATCCTACACTCCAGAATATCAATAACATAAAAAAGTACATGAAATTAAAAAAACAAAAACGCTTGTAGTATGGTAGTGGTAGTATACAGTACAGTATACAGTATAAATGTTGTCATATTCTTCACATCTATTTGGGATTGACCAAGCATTTCTGCAAGAAGTGACTCATGTGGGTGTATACATGTTGCAGGGCTGATCCTCCGAGACCATGGTCCTTGTCAGCATACCACTGAAACGAGCCCAGTAAATTTGATTAGCGTCCAGACTCTCAGTCAGGATATATTTATGATTTGTAACAGGGAAGAGGAAAAAGTCTAGCCTATCTGGTATGATGACCATAAGATATATATATATATATTACGCATGAATAAGACCAGTTACTGTAAGAGCACAAGGTGCTTTTTACCGGGGTCCATTTGTACCCCTCATTCAATCAACACCATCAAGGCCAATATTAGCCCTCTTCCCTGAACCAATATTTACCATCGCCTCAAAGTCCACTTGCTGGTCAACCAGAGCTTTGGAGATTTGTGCTGCTTGCTGGAAGTGAACATTGTCTACAGGAAAGAAAAAGTGTTTGCGTGACTTGATTAAACATCAAAGCTGACCCATTTGTCAAATGTTTACATGAAGCCAGTCGAGTCCATTTGCACACTATGATAAAGGACTACCATATCTTCACTTCTTATTATAGACTGAAACATATTTTGATGAAATGACTGAACATACCATCAGCTGTGCCATGAACCAATAGATAGTCTACTGATTTGAAGTTCTTTGCTCTGCGTGTCACCGTGGAATTCTGTTGAAGGAAAGAAGATGTTCACTGCTAATGACAAATTAGTTATATATAACAAATAAGAATTGCATATTGGTTTGAGCAAGTTACTTTAATAGAGCTGACTTATAGACGCTTTTTGTGTTGTAACAAGTGTTTCTCTTGATCTTTACCTTATAAGAGTCAGAATTATCCACAGGCTTGCCCATGTACCGTTCAGTATACACTGCATCTGCAAAACAGAACCCAGCTAATGTTATTAATCAAAATACAAACAGTGAAATGAATCACAATTATTCAATAGGTGGAAATATTTTGTTTGCGCAATCACAAACTTTAGATGTGAATATGAGATTTTGACTACCTAACTAAACAGTACTGTGTTAAGAAAGTTGTGGTGTGCACCCACCATAATATTCCCACTTGGCTACAGGAGCAACTGCTATCCCACATTTGAAGAGTCCAGTTCCAGCACCCAAGGCCATTGAGGCGACATAACCACCATATGACTGAAAAAAATACGTTTTAGTGACCAGAAATAAATATCTACCAAAAAGCAACAATATGAGGCTGAATCCAACTTACCCAGCCCCATATAGCGATTCTGTCTTTGTCTATGAAACCCATATCGATGAATTTCCTAGCAAGGCAACATAAGAAACTCCAATGAAAATATATTTTCAGATGCGCAAGATGCAGATGCAGAATTTCGGGTGCACTTTACCTCACAGCTGTTATTTGATCTTCCACTTCCAACGTGCCGAGGCGCTGGTAGAGCGAGTGCATTATTTTGTCACCTTGGTAGCCGCTTCCCCTTCCGTCGAAACTGGCGAAGATGATGCCCTCCGTGCTGGAGAGGTAGGTACCCCAGTTCAGCCGGAAACGATAGTCCGTCTTCTGACTGCAGGGGCCGCCGTATCCTACACGGGACAGCAACATACCATCAACAACCACTGAACTGCTTTGTGACAGGATGAGTCCAAGTGGCTGTTTACTTACACGTCAATGAGGAGAGGATATTTTTTAGATTTCTTGAAATTTGGCGGCAACATCATTTGATACCAAAGATCTATTGGCAAAAAAAAAAGTTATGAAATGTTGAAAGAGAGAAAAAAGAAAAGTGTAAATGTGTTCAAATGTATCTGCCGTTTAACAGTAATTGTCTCACCAAAGCCTGCAACCTTTAAGGTGCCACGCTGCATGGTTGGCATGTGGAATTCTGTTAGAATATTTTCTAGCATCGTGTTGTCCTCCAGAACGCTGACCTCTGAAAAAAGATAATAGTGCAACAACTATGGCGACACTCAAAATGAATTGTGTGCACAATAAAATATGATATCAACCAATCGCCCCTTGACACATCGCCCCCTAGCCATTATGGCTTGCATCCGTCATGAATAACAGAAAAGGGGGTGCAGTCATTCAGCTTCTTTCAGATATGCTGAGGGAAAAGAATCTGATCTAGTTGCAAGAGCAATAATAATTATGGTGTCCATCAAACAAAGTCAGATAATATGTGTTTTATTATAATGCAGCATACAGTGTATTCATGTATTGCTTAAGCATGTGAGATAGATTTCATAATGTATACCTGCACCGGAGCCCCTGTTGTCCCTGAGCGTAAAGAGGGGCATTCCAGGTCCTGGTAAAAAAAACAGAAACAGAAAATGCAGAAACGGCTTATTACACATAAAGGTCATTTGGTAGGAGCACATGTATTGCTCACAGCCCCTCCCCTGCTTCAAGACTTCCTCATGCACTGACCCCTGGATGAGTTATTGCTCAAGAGGAGTGTGTGGTGTGGTGGAGGGGGTAACTGACCGTAGCAGTCCAATCGGAAGTAGGAGGCATCGTAGCTGAAGTAAGCTGAGTTGTACTGACACCTGTCCTCACGCAGGCCGCAGGTGAGGCACTGGGGGGCAGAAGGGCTGCTCCCAATCGCAACCCTGATGAGCAAACGAACGGCGGGTGATGTCATGATGAAAACACTCACCTCTCCACGCCAGTGACACACGTATTTCAGTTCTTTGCTATTATTGAGACATTAAACAGAGACATTAAACTTACTTGTAAACATTTCTCTGTCCGGGTCTTCCTTGGTACTCATTACTTATATAATATCTGTAAAAAATGAATGACAAGAGCTTAACTTATTTTAGATATTCTTTAAGGGATATTGGTAATGTGAAAATAACTTGATCGGAAATGCAGCTGCATCATCACTTACATGAAATCTTTTGTTAATTTGGTTATGTAGATAACTTCCCACTTGCCTGAGGTGATAGGCGTGGCCTTGCCCTTTAGGAAAGACCAGCTGTGAGTACAGGTACGACCAAAGCTATGACCTGCATCATTATGCTTGGGAATACTTACGTTGTTCACATAGTGAATGTGTTTGTAGCCATAAGTGTCACTCATCACTTTGTAGAAACTGAGTTGATCCGCAGCAAAGAAAAGGGGGAGGGGAGCGAACTGAAAAAAACAAACAAACATATTTTATGGTTAAATCTAATGTAATACCCAGGAACAACATCCATGGCAGTGTTGTGTTAGAGGAACTTACATGGCCGACCCAGCCCGTCTTGCTTGTTTGCTCAAATTTCTATAAAGAGTAGACACTTTCGTTAGCATTTACTCATAAACCTCGAGCTTATCATATTTCACACCAATCACTTTTTCCTAAGAGAAGTCACAGCTACCTGCTTTTCTTTCCATCTGCTTCCATCAAAGTCATAGAGCTGCACAAGCACATAATTCTGTTTCCTCGTGAGCCACTGGACAGCGATGCGCTCATCTGTAACCCAGGTCACTGAGCTCAAGAAGTGATCACTGCGTAAAAAAAAGAGAGTGACAAGTGTTTCACGGCTGGGAAACCATGTTGATATGCGTCATGGTGGTGTATTTTTAGGCGATGGCAACGGAATTATGACAAGATTATACGGACCCAGAAGCGACGGCGCTGGGAGCCGCCACCTGTGCGCGTTGTGACGGATTTGTTGAGTCAACAACAAAGAGTTTCACCTTAGGGATCGGTGACCCGGCCTAGATCAAGCACAATACAGTTTAATCTTCATGAAGAATAACGAGTCATAACATGACGTATTCTGCAAGAATGCATGCGGTTTCTGCTCAGTACAGTGTGTATATCATAGGGATGCACTGTTTTGTGCAAAACCTAGCAACTATCTCGTCTGCTATTACTTGTGTACTCGTTTCCATGCTTGAGAGAGGCAATGGAGGTGTAATGGAGCATCCCACCTTTGGGTACGGAACAGCCACTGTTTTGGGGTATTGCCCAGATCCATACAGAGAGAACTCCACCGTGTGAACCTCTGTATCATTAAACTCTGCATAAGCCAAAAACCTGCCAGCTGTGGACCACCACATTGCCTCGTTGGATGAGAACACTTCCTCTGAAATGGTTTGGGGAAGCAAAAGTTTCAGTTTCAACACGCGTACACACACAGAAACGACGCACCAACACACTGAGCCACACACCCAAACCCCTCTGACACATTAAAACAGTGAATGTTACTTACCCTCATATACCCAGTCAGGGACGCCATTGAGGATTTCATTAAGTTTCCCATTGTGTGTCACTTGTATGGGTTCAGCAGTGACATTGGGCTTCAAATAAATGTTGAAATCTGAGATGTAAGCCTAGGAAAGAGATTCTAGTTATGGACAGAGTTCTATACTTCATTCTTTATTACAAATATACTAAAAATACATTCCCAGTTTGCTAGCTCAGCTACCTCAAGGGGACTTTCCTTTTGCAACGGTCTTGCCTGACCTGACGTTTTTGGCCACATACAAAAACAAAGCTTTGCATGTTTATCTATCAAGGTTAACCTACTACAACACTTATGCATGTTGGAGCAGCTACAATGCTGTATTTTAAAATGGTCTTCACTCACAAATTTGCTTCCTGCTGGTGCCCAGGTAAAGTATTGCACAACTTCTGGAAGGTGCACAGGACTAACAAATGTTCTGGAATAAAATATGAAAAGAAGTCATGGTGATGCACATCGCTGCCTATCAGTCTGATGTGTCTCTGTCCATATAGCAATGAATGATGTACTGTAACACTATTTGACCACAGTAAAAATCAGATTGCCATTGCCATTGTTATAATAAGAGTGACATTGTTATAACAGCACAAGCCTACTTACGAACTTTCCATTTCGTAGATGGAGTAAGAGGCTGTGTATGAATGTCTCCATTGCTGTTGGATTTAAAGAGTTAAATCATCAAGGTTATCCACTAGAAAAGCAAATTAGAAAATGTTCACAGAGCTTATTTCTCACCTTTGAGTAGTTGCTTTCAAAGCAGACATATTTATGATCAAATGAAATCACGTAATCTGTGGCATCCACTTGGGCCTACGGTGAAAACGTTCATGGGAATACAGGGCAGTAAATATCAGTGTAAAATATTAGTATATCAACACTGACAAAATTGTATTTGTTTCAAAATTGCAAAAAAATATATCTTACAAAGGTTGAGTTGCTCAAATATAGTGACGCCGTCCGTGTTTCAGAATTGTAGAGGAAAACATTTCCATCTCTTTCTTTATGCAGATATTCATTATCTGCGGCCAAAACAAAAAAAGACACTCAGGATTCAAATCGTTTAACAGACGAATGACATGAAATTGATTTGATTGGAAGTAATACCTGATACCCATCGCAAATTGTATGAGCTCCATCTGATGGAGTCATTGAAATAATCTGCCAGGGTGAAAGGCCTTTTGGTGCCACCAGCTCCTGAGAATACAAACGCATTTACTCAGCGTTATTTTGGTTTGGACCTGGTTTTTAAAACCCAGTAACTGACCGGATTTTAGTCTAGTTCTATTGGAAATAAGTGCAAGACAGACTATGGGACATTCATCCACCATTACATCGCACGGTGGCGCCATTTGAATCCTGCTGGATACCTCGCTATTGTTATACCGACGATCCTCGTTCACAGTTGAATTTATCAAATACACTTCAACTCATCATAGTTGTTTCTACACAATATAATAAAGGAGGGAGTCACATGGGGTAAAACATGGCGATGATAACTAAGGTAAAAACACACTAAGTGTATTTCCTAAACTTGGTGTAGTACAATATGACCTGAAGTTAATGGAATTAATCCACCAAAATAAGTTAGTTATAGTAAATGATAGATGGAATGTTGCACGGTGTTTGCTGAATAGTTTATATCCCCTTAGATTATAGATAGATGATCTTCCAATAGACACAATTCACATAGAAAGAAATATAGAGTATGTCTAGGCTATAACGTTACTTACTGTTCACATAAACTGCTACTGGGACAGTTATTAACGTGATGACGACAGCCGCCCCTACCACCCCCCAAAGCACCTTGCCGCAGCCCTGTGAAAGGTGGGTGACACAAAAGTTGCAAAAAACCTCCTATGAAATAACACAATATAGACTGGTGCAGCAGGCTAGCTTTTTTTTTTTTTTTGAAGTTCTTCATTCATTCCACCAATAGCTGCTGCGAGGTAAGTAATCTTGCATTTTTACAAATATCTTTCTTTGTAGTTGAAAAGTTGTTTCCCACACCCCCCACCCCCCCCCCCGCCAGCACTGGAGGTATTTCGGATATAATTCAATTACTAACCATAATCTTGATGAAGTGCTCGACATTCAACGGCGAGTGGAAGTGCAGCTCTCAATTTAAAGCAAAAAAATAAAAAATAAAAAAATCCTTTTGGGTCGCTGACGTCAAGTTAAAAGTGACTTCGTGCCCAACTTACATACTCATACTATGAAAACTGATGACTTAACAGCGGCTCAGTTTGGCAACAGAAGAAAACTGAACTCCGTCCGAGTGAAGCTGAACCAGGCTTCTCACTCACAGGATGCATTCGTATAAGGAGATAGTAGGAGCAGTCGGAGCAGTCAGAGATGCCTCCTCGAAGTCAGCAGCCCACAGAACTTTCCAAGAGCGCTCAACTTGGCCAGTATTTAGGAAGTGGCTTCCCCACTGGCCACATATCTTACAGTCAACAATATGTGCCGACGAATCAGTAAAAGAAGAGCACCGTTTTTATATTTCACATGAGTTTATTCATCTCAAGGTGTGAAAATGACCATTAACAGCTTGCACACTTGTATAACCTAAGATTGCATTAGCTAAAGAAGGGATTGTGTAGGTTATAAGACTAGTATTGGAAGTGTGAAATTGCAATCTTTATTGTGGATTCATTATTTAGCATACATAAATGCAATAAAGCAGCATTAAAAGCCAGGGAGAAAGTGGCCACACACAGTTATAGAACAATAGTGACCCACTGCCTTTTTTTTTTATTAACCTCATCCACCACCGGTCCTGCTACATGTCACAGGCACTGTAATCAGACAGATGCCTGTATGTGGAAAGTCTTACATTTAAGAAATAATTCTGAGTGATTTTACAAAAACAGTTGTGTGTCTGATGGAAAATCACCAGCACCTGTTTGCATGTGTGCTGACAGGTGCACTCTGGTGAGGCTCCTCTCATGAGACCACAGGGGCGCTTTCGCTAGTGGGAGGTAATTTATTTTGGTCAGGTTCCATTTCTAGTGATTTAAGTATATTTCTCGATTTTTTTATATTATAAAATTGACATATAGCATTTAATACACAGGAGATCAGATCCCTTACACAAATAAAAGGCAACTACTGCCCTCGCTTTTGACAAAAATTAATTGCACATTGCTAATAAACTTGAAAGAAAAGTGATTTACCACCAGCGATAGTCAAATAAGGCAGAAATACATGATAGTAGTCTATATGTGATAAAATGCAGCATAGAGGGTCCCTTGCGATTCTAAATCAGTAGGGCTCATCATCAGTGTAGGACTCATGAGAGGCATTGCAACTTCAAGTGTGATTAGAAACTTCTGCAACACACTTCAGATCAAAATCATTCTCAAATTCAATCTGCGTCTTCGTCGTCTGAGCTCTGCACCATAAGGTGCGCATGTTGAGCATAATCGAAGGTAGGAAACTGGATCGGAATTTCACTCCATTTGGTATATTTGCTATCCTTCTTTCCGTTGTGCTCCACCACAAAGTTCTTCACATGGAGACAGGGGCACTCGATCCCACGGTAGAGCATCATTGAACCCCACCGCTGCAACAGAATATATAAAGATGATATAAGATGACAGATAACGGATTCAATATGGGCTTGTGTGTTTGAAATGGAATTTATTCCTTTACCACAACAATAAGAGAAAGGCCTGCTCTAACTTGTGTTCCCAGCTGAATTGAACTAAATGCTTTGGGATGCAAAATAATAAAAGCCAAGAACATTTTTAGTTTACCATGGCTGGTAAACTAAACTAACCTTTTCAAAGAGATATGTCACTGTTGAATATTAAACAGCTATAACCACACCCTCTGAACTTTTGACTCATGCATGTAGCATTCTATTAATATTTTGATGTTGCTGTGCCGATTACTGGAAGTCTGCCATCACAGGACGCTGTGCTGAGCAGACTCAGACAGGTAAAGGATTCTCAGAAATGCGGGCTTAAACCCTCGCCTGCATTATGAAAGTTGTGTGGTCAACTGTATATAACCCTACCTGTTTTCGATAGGTACTGTGTGTTAATTTAAAACGTGTTCACTCACTCAAACAATGGATCATATTTATAATTCATCATGAAGGGCAACAGAATTGACACGAGAAAAGATGTCAGAGCCATTGTTTTGCTGTTATTTGATTGGCTCACGGCCCGAGAGACTGTCTAGTAATAGTTAACAATTAGAACAATTCAGTTGAAGAACTAGTTGATGATGTGATGATGGGTGATGAGTGATGATCTACTAGGTACTACTGAAAAGATTTTCACTTTTAACTGAACAAACTCCCAAAGAAAAAACACACTTAACACAACTGGGAGGCACTTACCTGCCCACAGTCCTTGCATGCGATAAAGCCACTGGTCTCACAATCCAGAAGCCTCTCTTGAAGTGAAGTGTTTTCTGTTAGATTGATAAGTTCACTGTAAAAGAAAAAACAAAAAAAAGACTTATTGTCTGATTTCCAGAGGAGCGCCCTCCCAGGGTAACTCCACATAACTTAATAGTCAACTCTGAAGTGTAACTCCTACCGAAACTGTGTAGAAACATTGACTCTGTGCATGTTTTCAATGATTTGGATGTCGTCACCGGCGCAGGCATGTTTGCTGCAGCGTCTACAACTGAACGACACGTTGGACGGGCTCTCATTCTTCATCTGTTTCTGCTTCTTCTTAGTCATTCGCACTCTCTCCTCCATAATAGCCTGAAACTGAAACTCCATGATCTGATGGGAGAAAAAAGCATGTGTACATTTAAGTGAAGGCCATGTAGTCCCTTTCTTCACTCCATTGATATAACCTGAAACAATTCAAACTATTTAAAAAAAAATAGATAGAGGAACATACCCGTTTGTCATATTCTTCTGGACTCATCTTCTTGATTTTGTCAATGGCTTTGCTCATCATGTTCTTGCGATACTCATTGACACTCTCCTTTTCAGCCACCCCAGAGCCCTCCACCTCCACCAGAATATAACTGCTGTCCTCAGCCCTTCCTCGGCCTTGGGCCTGCAAAGGTTAATGACAGTGTAAATGGTAAGCGAACAGTGTAATATTACAGTAATTATGGTTTAACATAGACCACAGTTCCATATTAGATAGTCATTTGACCACTGACATCACTGACCTGAATCATAGCGATCTCATTGGTCACGAGGCCATATCGGATAACAAAATTGCACTGTGGTATGTCCAAGCCTTCCTCTGCCACTGTGGTAGCAATCAGCAAGTTGATTTTTCCATTCCGGAATTTCTTCAAAACTTCCTTTTGCTCTGCCTAATTAAAACAAGTTAGATTGAAGTAAGTGTTTCAAACATAGCATGGGGAGTACACAGGAGACTAAGTAAGGTATAATGTACAGTGAGCTGGTCATTAAAGTGCAAAATGAGCGCTCTAACTTATTACACGGCTACTTACCAAATACATTAGCCCTTCGACATGAATTCTGAAATTATTTTATTACAAGAAGAAGAACTGCCACCATAGAAACGTGTGTAGCTAGCATCTATGGCTACATTGTAGCAGAACTGTAACCATAGAAACGTATGTAACTAGCGTCCATGGCGACACTGTAACAGAATTGTTACCATAGAAACATTTGTAGCTAGCATCTATGGCTATACTGTAGCAGAGCTGTAACCATATAAACGTCTGTAACTATCATCCATGGCTACACTGTAGCATAATTGTAACCACAGAAACGTATGTAACTATCGTCCATGGCTACTGAATTGTAACCATAGAAATGTCTGTAACTAGCGTCCACGACTAGACTGTAGCAGAACTGTTACTATAGAAATGTAAACAAATCTGTTAAGATTGCAACTATCAAATGTTGTGCTTTCTGACTAAACTAAAAGGCATATTGGAAATATCTGCCATGTTTCTAACCTCGGTTAGCTGAGAGTGTGCAGTAACTAAATAGTGGCATAAGATATTGCTAGTTAATTTAATTAGAAATCAACAAAATGGACCAGACTGCTTGACTGAGAAGTGATATGATTAGATGTGAAACAGCGGCCTGTTGAATATGTTCAATCAGAATTGAGTATTCAAAAAGCTGTGTAATAAGAGAGTGTAAGTGTAATCACTGTAGTTTCTGTAGATGTGCACTCACAGAAGTCATTGGTTTAACAACGCTCTGGTCTCCTCCTCCAATCACATAGGAGGCTTTCACGCCAACCTCCTGCACCTTGGGGTTTTCCTGAATCCACTGGGTTAAAGCGATGGCACTGCGACGCGTCTTGGTGAAAATGATCCCTCTAGCGCTCTCTCTGCTGGTAAACTCTTTCAGAATTTTGGTTCTCAGTTCTGACAGGCTTTTATTCTCATACTCTGGGTGTTTCGCAAGCCTCTGCAGCTCCTTTTTGTTCTCTGCAGGACATACATTTCCAAGAATTGAAATAAAATGCTTTGCATAACAATGTGAAGAAACATTTTGTTATGTATTATGTTGGTAATAGTGATTTGTTAGCAATAAAAGCTGTCACTGGGACTAGTGGCAAAACTACAGTACCTTTGAACAAATTGAAGAGGAACCTCTCAGTGACTGTGATTTGTATTTGTTTCTCCTCCTCTGGGGCCACTTTTCTCTTCATCTCCTCCTCTTGGTATTTATTTAGGAAGCTGAAGGAATCACACATGCGTATGGTGTTGCTTAGTTGCAGGCCCTCGTTGTACTGCCGAAGGTGCTCGGCACAAACGCGGACTGTCTGATCTTCCTCTTTTGCAGCTAAGAGAAAGGGAGATTTTCTCAGAACTTTGCGAACTGGGTCGCTACACATACATCAAAGAATGAAGGCATGTTTGAGAGAAGGGGTAGCATCCCGTGCTACATGCTACGGGTTGCGCTCACCATTCCGCTCTTTTTGGACCACCCACTGTTCATAGTTCTGAGAGCCTAGGTCACAGGTGGGGTTCAGATCGGCATGGGCATGAATGGCATTCATGATTTTCTTGATTACATCCCCGAAGGGATCCTGAAAGAAATAGTGTTGGGTTATCCATTCCTTGGATAGATTGTAAAAGTCCCTGTGGAAACCATATGATTGAAAAAACATTTGTCTTTTACCTCTTTTCTTTTTTCAACAGTTGCAATATTCTTGTATGGTTCCTTTTTGTATGCCCCAAGGCTCTCTCTCATGATTTTAGAGGCATCCAAGTTTGCACAAATCTACCAAAAGAGACACAAAGATTTACAGCGTCACATTGAATCTCAAAGCATCTAAATCTTTAAATAGATGAGGAAAATCCACTATTTGTACTGGATTTAAGCACATCCAGCAGAGAGTTAAACCAAAGGGCTGTTTTCAATTTTTTCCTTCTGTGGTAAAAGCATGATAGGCGTAGTAAGCTTTATGGCATCCCAGTGTGCAGGGGCCATGTGGAACATTGAAAACAGCTTGGCAGGCTGGACGGGGTACTAAATGAATAAGGCATGGAGGGTGGGTCAGGGATCTAACCAGACCAAAGAGGTGAAATGAATGAAAGTGAGGATGTTTGTCACGGTCTGTGTATCAGTTTGGACAGAACAGTAAGTATTTACTCGCAGAATGTGCTCTTCGGCTTTCTCCATTCTTGTGGCTCCCCCGACGCCCGGTGAGGCCGTCAGACCCAGTAGCTGAGGGATGGGCACTGGCTTCTTCTGATCCTTCTTCAGCTTAATGTTCTTGTGCTTCTGCTTCAGGTAGCGCATCATTATGTGGTTGTAGACTTCTCCCTTTTGAGTGTGGTGACACTCGTCTATCACGATCAGGGTCAGATCTACAGGAGACACGCACAGATAAAATGGGACTTTGGATAATTATATCTGTAGGTTACGCAACTCTTTTAAAAAAAAAATGTTAAAGACATGCATTAGATATGTACTTGCAAGATATGTGCTATTATAACCTGGGTGAAAAAACATTAGATAATGTGCTCTATGGGGCCAAAATGGGAATACAGGGCAAAAATGGGAATAGTGCATTGTTCAGTATCACAACAAAATACATGTGTCCTTTGGTTCTTTGGCTGTTTACACCGCTGCAGGGCTCACGGCATCAACATTGTCCAGAGGCATAATTACCGATGTCGAGAAAAGTCATTTTGTTTCTTCAGTAAACAGAAGTGGCTCGTTTTCACTCACAAATTACAGCATCTCTGTGTACGAGAGTTCCTCCCACACAAACCAGCTCTTTTCTAGGAACACTGCAGTTTAAGCCGCAGTCTGGAGGCCTTTCGAAAAAAAACAACTTAAAATATGTATTTCACAACACCGCGAGCAAGGTGGTGATGCATAACAACCCCCGCGTCTCCAGGTTTAACCAGAATGATACAAACGTGTCCCCCCAGAGGAGCGGGAGTGTGGGGAGCGGTACAGGCAGCTTGATGTAGGTGATAGAAGCTCTCATGTGAATTTGATCAGCCACACACTGATGGCTTGAACAGATGCGTGGCCTGGAAACCAGCAGCTAGAAAATAACGCAAGCCCCTCAGGCGTTTCAACAAACAGCATATGTTCCTCTGAGGTGGCTATTCCACCTTGGACTGGTGAGTGCCAACAAGAGCGACCAGCAGAGCCGGAAAGAGTTTGACGAAAACCTGTCAGGTATCGTCAGGGGAAAAATGCTAAGCGTCCTCCCGTTCGCTTTTCCCCTTCCAAAACCTGGCAACGTCTGCGGCTAAGGCCTGGATAGGTCTTAACTAAAGGCTGCAAGAAATTCATGTCAACATAAGGTGGAGATGCTGTGCCTTTATGTGATGTTTCATGTTTACAATGTGTTTTTCTGTGCGATAAAGCCAACTGCAATCAAGGGGAATGCAGTTTGTTATCTATGATCTGTGCATCTATTGTGACGCGTTGCACCACGTTGCTGCAAAGTGGGTCAGCTACAAGGGGGGAAAAAATGCAATATCATACCGCTTAGCAGAATTCCTTCATCTTCTCCGCTGTTGGACCTCTCCAAGTAGTTCTCCAGAATCTGGGCTGTGCATATGATGACGTCATTTTTCTTCACAATCTCTGTGAAGGAGATTTTGAGCTGGGAGTCTCCGCTGACTTTCTCCACTTTATACTCGTCTTTCAGAAACGGCCAGAACTCGCTGGAGTAATGCTGCTCCACAAGCGGCACCTGCAGGAAACCATAACACATTAACTCTGAGAGCATTGTCCCCGCAAAGTCAACAAATACGACAAAACGGCGTAACTGGCATGCATATAGAAAAAACAGCTGCACACACAAAGTTGTAAAGCTCTTGATGATTTGAAATGCCCCTTCATCATCATAGGAGTTTCAGTGTTAGGACTGTACTGACGAGTGCAGATGTGTATCTGTAAAACTTTGCTTGATTTGCTTGAGGCACGGTTTCAAATTGGCTGTGCAACAATTTGGAATATTTACTTGTCCTGTAGCTCAGGGGGTTTCAGGGGAAAAACACACCCTTTACAAGTTATTATTCAATATTTCCAAGCAATGAGGGGTCATACGGTGAATTTTTCACACTCCGAGACATAGTCATAGACAGCATACTTTTATTGTTGGAAAAAATGGAAATGGAAATGGAATAAGTAATGACTGTGATTTTTCCAAAGCAGAGCACATCACATCTGGTCCAAATGGTAACAAAGTGGAGGGGGATATCTAAACCTTAAGGCATGTAATTTGTGGTGAGTTGACCCACATGTATAAATTGCCTGAAAAGCACAGAACTTTCCTTGGCTCTTCAAGAGGACACCAGTAGGCCGGCGTGTATAGTATACAGCTCAGGCGTTACAGTGAAAAACGTGGAGAAAAAAACCCACTGGGCTGTAGTACCTTGTTCACCAGGACAACCACTTTCCCATAGAGCCCCTCTCTCCTCCTGCTGTCCAGATGTTTTTTGGTAATATAGACTGCAACTCTGGTTTTACCACTTCCTGTAGGGAGGCATATGATGATGTTTTTCCCCTCCAAGGCGGGTCTAGCTACGTCCATCTGATAATCTCGAAGAACAATATCAGCTTTTTCTGGGCCTCCGGCAGCCGCTGCGGTGCCAGTTTCATCTGTGAAGCAGAGCAGAGGTTCAGGCAAAGCTGCTGTCCACGTCAGCAACCTGCAATTATAGCCACTGGTTACAACATTCCCGGCAAGGGAAGGCTAGGCTTGTCATTGTTTGGGGTTGTGACTCCTCAACCCTGCTATTGAACTAACATAACATAATGCATGCACGCTAAATTGGTGGAATGTCTGACATGTTAAGAGTGTGTTGCATTGCTGATTCACAAACATCAAATCACCACGAAAGCTGTGGGTGGTGTTATATGGTGTTGTGTTTCAGTGGAACACCTACACAACAGCATGTCTTAGGTCAGGGCTGTGACTATTTACGCTTAGTGTTTGCAGTGACAAAACTGGGGATCACATTAAAAACAGGGTTATGAATAGGAGAGATGGTACACTTCTTTTCTGTCATCTATAGGTGATTTATTTCAATGAAGTGAGTCATGCTTTTCTCACTCAGCATTATTTTGGACTCACTGTTTAGAATGTGGGTTTTACTATGTGCAGGCTTTTGTGTCGTGTTCCCAGTGCCTATTGTTGCAGCAGTTTGCCTTATTTTCTTGTGTGAAGTAACAGCAGGCCTGCAACGGTCAGGCGGATATGATATCCCAGTTTTGACAGGCTGCAAGCCCAGTAAGTTAGACAGTCTGGACAGGGCCAGACTAACAGGCTGTGGCGCATTTTTTTTGTTGTCTAGTTTGGGAGCAAAACATTGCTAAACCAGCAAGCACACTGTGCATGCAACGCCCTCCCTGTAACCCCTTGCCCTCAGTTCTACATTTCCCCCAGTTATGAGTTCAGAACCCCAAAATGTTCAGTGCAGATAGCAGCTAGGACCTTAAAAACAATAGGAAGTAGACAGTGGCCTGTATGGCCCCTTGATCTTTTATGAGCAGTTCCCAGACTCTAAACTTATTAGAGAGGAAATTCAACCATGAGCCGTGGTTAATACCGTGTCAATAAGGCAGAAACTCCACAGGGGCTGATCTTCCACTTGATTCAGAGAACTGAAATTCAATAGGTTTCAATGAAGACCCACAAATATGTTAAAATAACAGAACACACATGCAACTGGTTTTATGGGCCGGCAAACGCTTCTTTTCTCTTTCTTAGCACTCTGCCCAGCTTTGTGACATTATTCAAAATAATGAGACTGTGAGAAATTGTAACCTGATCTTACGATAACAAATTTAAGGGCAATTCTATCAAAATGATTTTTGGGGAGTTTTTGCAGTCCGACTCTCAGAACATTATATAAAAAAACAATTAAGTGTTATTAAGAATATCTTAAAAACATAGAAAGTCTTTCTAGTGGGAGGTGGCTGCCACTTTTAAATTTCCACTTAAATTTCAGTTGATGGAAAAAATACTGAAAACTTTTTTTTTAAATTTAAAAAATGTTTTTAATAGAGCTTCTTGATTTCTTCTAGAGTCAGTTTTAGTCTGCAGTGAACCTGATTTGAGTTCTACCCCTATGACTGCATCCTTGCATCATGGCCACACTGTGAGAAGGTATGTCCCCACATTTTGAAGTAAACGTGCTCCAAAATCTGAAAATGGAGATATTCACCACTAAATCACGCTTTTTGAGCTGTAAACATATTTGCATGACTTCTATACTATCAATACTGGACATAAACTGATTCATTAATTAATTGCAGAAGGTTGCATTCAGGGCCCAAAAATGTATTTGGGGAAAATAGAATATTTCAACTTTTTTTCCAACCCCCAATTTGAACCACGTAGAATCACCCATAAATGCAAGAGAAGCAGATAAAACACACACACACACACACGCACACACACACAGGACCTGCCTGTGTAGTGATTTTCCATATTCATTTCCACTGCCTCATTAGCCCACATTTATCTCCTTTTGATGCCAAAGAGGCATGATGTCAGAGCACCAGCCCTTGAAACAATCTCAAAGTCAAGTAGGATTTGAGGAATGGAGAAATGCAGCATCTTCAGTAGCTCTGTAGTAAATTGCACGACACAGGTAAATCTTTCTTATCCAAAACTGCTGATGCACAAGGGCCTACTCCATTCATCTGTCACCAGCGCTGAGAACAAATTGAAAAGCATCACATGGACTGGTATCAAACTTGTCCTTTACATCACTTTACAATCCAACAGTATAGAGTCGGCATGTGTTTGTAATTTAAAGCGCCGGGCTATGCTCTGTACTCTTTAACCTCTGTGCGGTTTGTCATTTTACACACATGGAACATATTCTCCCGAGTCAAGCAGGCGGGCTAGAGGAGCCTTCCAGTAGAAAACCACTTTCACGTTCCTGACGCTAGACGCCATCTATAGACCCGAGACACGATTTGATTTCAATTTGATTTTCACCACAAATCCTATTGGGTCGCGGCTGCAAAGTGGCAAAGGATCTGGATTACTAACATGCTTTGTGTGCTTTAACAACAGTTACAGCATTAGTAAAGGTAAAGGCCTATTCTACTCCACACTGAGCAGTGAAAACTGAAATCAATCCAACACAATCCCACCTGGCTGTATGGGATCCAGTTGTGTGGGTTCTTCGTTGTATAGGTCTGAAAAGATATTAACCAAGGTGTAAAATTCACACATATACTGTAACCAGACAAGGCATTATCAGGCAGTACATAATAGGAACCATTTCAATCCTTTTTTACTGTGTTGTGTTGTTGACCTAAAATACTCTTTGAATGAACAACTTTCACATTCATTTCTCCTGCTTCATTTGCACTGACTCGATAGCACCACCTGCCTGTTTCCTTCAGAATTGCAGTTGAATCTTAGACCGTAAAGTTGCCCATGCTGTCCCCCCTGGCAGTGGGATCCCACCACCACTGGCATCTTTATGTTTTTTGTTAAGTATACCTGTGTCATCCACAGTCCTCTCTGTCATGCCGCTGTCCACACACTCTGGGATATCAGAGCACTCTGCTCCCGCTGGCCCCTCCTCTGCGGCAACATCACTTCCTGTAGGTTCACTCGCATCTGTCAGTGGATGCAGGCCGTCATTCTCCCCTGAGACTGACACACACACAGAAATATTTAAACTACGACACAAATAACTATAATAATAATAAATAGAGAGTGTTCAAATAAGTGCAAAACAAATCTCAATGTTATGGTGAACATATGAGGAATTTCCTTATTTGTATACATTACGGCATGTGTGATGGTTACTATCTTGAGGAATACATCTGAATTTCAGCTTTTATGAATGATATTCCTACACCATATGAAAGACAGCTTGGATCTGTATTAGTGCTCGTCCATTACAGCTTCCCATTGCTGAGAATAAACTGGAACAGATGGAAAAAGGTTACTGTAAGCACTATAACACTATAATAATATAGGCCTACTTAAAGCTCATTTTGATGTTTGTTTGGGCAAAGTCTGTCTGTGTCCTATACATCACAGAGTAGTTAGTCTTTATTTCTGTGCCATAAGGGTCTTAAACTGTATTCTCCAAGGTGGGTGTGAACTCCAGTGAAGTCAGCCACCTTGTTTATCATTCTCTTCTGTGGCTCCTGTCAGTTCCCTGTACACGTTCGTGTTCTCGGTGTTCCTCAGAACATGCAGAAATGTCGAGAACCACCCCGGTCGGCCTCTCACGATTCTTCTCAGGAGTTCGCGCGCACCCCTCATGTTTCCTCCGTTTGTTTCGGCTTTAATCTAGAGCATGAACATAACAACTGGAGTCGGTTGGTTATGCAATCAAAACAGTAAATGACAGCGCATAGCCAAATGAATGAGTGCAATGTTAGCCTGCCATCTTCTGGCCAATGGCTGCAAAGACCAAGACTGAGTTTTTCCTCAACTTCAGCTGAGTGGTAGTGCCCTGTACTACATTGCATCAGATGTGTTACAGTAGCCTACACTCCAAATGACAGCCTTTTGATGGACTAGCAAATTCAATGTTGGCATTAGTAGTAACTATTGATACACACTGATCATTTGAAACCAGTCGCTTTCATCGATTATCTCTGGATTATGTGTTCAATTTGCACTAACTGTACTCACAGCCTCCTGGTCGTCTTCGCTGAGGATCTGTGCGGAAAAGCAGGCCGGGCATACTTCATCGGTCTTCATTTCCAGGAGACTAGGGGAAAGGAGTTCAATAAGTCGGACGCAGGAGTCATTCTCTGCCTCCACCTCGGGGTTTGGGCCGTTGGCCTCCACGTAGTCTGCCGCATGGTCGCAACCTCCAGCCTGCAGCGCGTCCACGAACTCCCTGAACCAGCCGACGCGACGCGGCTCCTTAACGACCGCGCTGATGAGGAGGTCCACCGCCTTCAGCTGCCCCTCGCTCTTCGCCTTACTTCTGATCAGCTCCTTCTGGTCGCCGTCAATAGAGGGAATGCGATCCAGGACCGGCTCGATTTCAATGAGTTTTCGCAGCCTTGCCCTGGAGTTTTCAATGAGATCCACTTTTGCGTTGTCGTCAGAGGCCATTTCGATTCAACTGGATAGCGACACTTACCGGGTCGCCAGTGTGACAAGCTACTTATAGCGCAGGGAAAACAGTGGGGAAACTACAGGGCAGCACAGATCATGACACAGGACTCTTTCGCTTTCGTTTCTCCAGAAGTTGAAAGAATAAAAGTCGCCACTAGGTGTCAGTAGTGTATGTTTATATGTTTACACTGCACCATGCTCTCCAAACAATTAAAACATTCTATATGAGGTTATAGTGACCTTATCTTACTGCTTAATTGTTATTTTTTAATCTCCCATGGTATCGCTATAATATCCCTATGCTATTCCTATAATATTCCTATAATATTCCTACAGGGATTTAGTTTTGCTGTGCTATTTGTATAGTATCCTCCTAAAATGTGCCAAAGGACCACTGTGGGCCTAGTTATTTTTTTGTAAAAGAAAAGGCAAGAATATTTCCTCAGTCAAGCCTGTTATTATTTGTATAATCAACTCTACAAATGATGTGTTGTGTTATTCATATTATACAACAGACAAAACCTAACCTAACTGTAATTACACTGAACCCTTGCTTTCTTTCTTACAAAGGGTCTTTTATTAGTTTCTCACATCATCAGTTTATTCAGCTAGGTGACATCAGTCATTGTGAAGTTAGCACACGATCCCAAGAACTATACACGTCCGGTTGAAAACATTTTTTTTTTCATCATAAAAATAGGGACACTCTTAGAAAAAAAGGGTAAGCCACTCAAAACCTCCCCACAATTAAAGTGTGTTTTCAATTTTATTGCTCTCACAGCTTCAGAACAAACCTATGCGCTATTGTTTCACTACACTCCCAGTTTCTCATAAAAAAAACACATTTACATCTTTTTTTTGTGTGTTTTTTTACATCTGGTAATATTACAACATTTTATCTAACATTAATGTGCATTGTCTATGAAAACAATAGAGGGAAACAATATGAACTTGTTGATGTTACTGTTAGCTCTACGTAAAGATGCTGATTTAGTATTTGGATTTGGTTATAGGCACAAGACCCCATCTCTTTTGTGGGCCTGTTTATGCGCTAGTATTATGTTTCCATGCAATCTGACCCCCCCCTCCTCCTCCCCCCCAGAAAAAGTGCATCCTAGAGCAAAATAGAAATAAATAAGTATTTGGACATCATTTTATGTTGTAACATGCTACATTTTGGGCCCTATAAGCAGTGCAAAACAGTAAATGCACTGCTATAAAACCACATGCACTGCCTTGTAGAAATGCCTACAACAGAGGCCTAGCTCTGGGATAACATGCAGCGCAACACGCTCAAACCCTGGACGAGCAGGTTTGGTGTGTCCTGTTGGCTGTAACATCAAGGGTGCATGTCAGTGATTGCAGTGATAATGCACATAGTTTAAGGAAGAAAACTACAGTATACTTCAGATATTGCAGTGCAATAGTCCGTAACCCCTGAGTCACACTTCAGAGAAGACAGGCAAACAGCAAAGCATCAGCAAATTGTTCCTGCACCTGCATTATAATGCTGTTATTATACTGATAACAGTCCTTATTTCACATGTGTGATGACAAAAACAACTCAACTCTTTTACCAAGCAATTACAAATCAACAGTAAAGATGTCTGTGCGGGCATGCTGATAAAATACTACAGTAATTGCAGCATTATAACCCAGATATAAGAACACTTTGAGCGTGTGCTGCTGTGGGATTTATGGCCTTGGAAATCCTGGGTCTGAGGCAGGTCTGTGGAGTCCCGTGGAGTTGATGTTGGAGTCAGAGGGGGAGGAGGAAGAGGTGGAGGAGGAGGACGAGGAGGTTTCAACTGGAAGGAGGATCAGTTCGGAATGCGTATGTCCTGTGGTCTGTTGCTTTCGTGGCTGCTGCTGTGGCGCATGCGTCTGTACAAGCAATGCGGTAAGGCTGTCTTCCATGGGTGCGTTCATGTGCACCAGGTTCGGCAGAGAGTCTTTGCATTCCTGACTGGTCCTCTCCAGTTTATGGTTGGGACCCTGGCGAAGAACATTCACAGGTAAGCAGCTGCCTTCATAGAGTTCATTCTGTTAACCTCTTTAGCAAGAAGAACGATTTCAGGTGAAATTTTTTTTTAGCCGAGAAAATAAAATAAAGAATAATAGGCTAATAATATTTGAAAAATAAAATAAAGAATAATGTAAAATTACTTTCATAACGCTTTTCATTGGTCCTTTCAACAGTGCAGGAACCTAAGCTAAGCCAAACTGCTAAGCTAAACATATAACTTTGTTTTAACTTGCATGGACTGTCAGGTGGGCAGGGTTTATCACATCAAGATGTGGTATGATGGTAAATGACTTCAGATGGTGTCAGGTAAGTTGTCAATCACAGAAAAGCAGATAAAAATGACTTTCAAATACTTTCCTGTTATTGTCTAAACTTCCTGGCATTTATTGTGGTGAACCCCACCCACCTGGCACCTAATCGAGCTACAACAAACCGTGAATAGCAATATTTTACAGACATGAATCCAAGACAAATCCCATTGGACTCACGACAGGGACAGACTATACCTCTATTGCGTGAGGTTGAGGTTGAGAACCTCCTTACTTGTGCCGCTGTGTAGCTGAAGAAATGCCTGGAAGTCAGAGCAGCAACAGGCTGGACCTTCACAGCCGGCCTGTGGTAGTCCGGGCTGGCAGTTACGGCGCTGTAGGCCGGGGGTCCCAGGGTGGACTGTCTCTGCAGCAGCTGCAGGATGGTCTGAATATCTGACAGCATCTGAGACTCCAGCCTGGAAAAGCACAGGGGAGAGAGAGAAAGAGAATAATAATAATACTGATGATGCAAGGATGTGTTATCTTTCAGGGTACTTCATTGAGCACTAGGTGGCGCTTGTGCTCTTTGATGGCGGACACATGAAGCCACGGTGAAGACTTGGGAACACAATCTGCCAGCGTAGCAGACGATACTGCTCTTGCTAGGAGTGATAATGAGTATTCAGTGGGAGGTGTGAATTCAGCATTTACTGTGGAAATGACTGGCTCACACTCCTTCACTCAATCTAATTGTGGCTAGATTTCATCCAAGCGCTATATTTAGTGCATCAGGCAAAATGGGTTAATGCTGAATAATCTTTTAATTACCCGGAGCCCCTTTCTAATATACACGGACGTTGTCAAATTGATGTTGTTCTTGGTTTACTGCATTGCTCTGTAGTGGCGAGTGCAGCATTTGCTCAGTAGGTCATGATTAATGACACGTACAGTAGACATACACTCATTGCAGGTGAGATGCAAGAGAGTCTTTGCCATTGCTGTAAGGCTTGGTTGAAGAGAACGGCCGTACCAACATCTTTTTCCTGTCATGTCTTCTCAGGCTAGTCAATGGACAGAAACAAATGGCAGAGAAATGCTGCGGATCCCGTACACCGCAGGCAGCTGCTGCTAGGGGAAAGAACAGGGTCAGGTAGAGTGCAGTGGATAAAATGTCTTATTTGAGATAGAAAAAAAAAGAAGAGCCTGAACCGAGCCCAGTGATGCAGGAGCCCTCCAGTGTTGTCTCTCGTTCTCTGTGTGATAATTCCTGCTAAAAATACCACCTGCCGTTCGTCTGTCTCTCTGTGTGTGTGTGTGTGTGTGTGTGTGTGTGGTAGCCTGCTGGCTGCAGGTGTGTTGCTATCACTATCCTCATCATGTTTATCCTCCCCGGGAAGTAATGAGAATCAAACGTATTAATGCTAGACGAGCAGCCTATTTGCACAGTGTGACGTTTAAATTAGATCTGTTGGAGATTCAGAGGTTATTTCAGGAATGAGATCCATTCAGAAAAACTATAGCTATACAAACAACACGTGTACCAATAACTGCACTCAAAAGGGGAAGTATGTAACCCTTTATTACACATATTATTGATAATGTATTAACGGTTGCAGTTCACTACAGAGACCCTGATGCATTTTTAGACTAAGATTTAGCTTGTTTACACAAAAGTACAGATGATAAATTAAAAAAAAAGACATCCAGAAAACTGAACCTCTGATGATACGCACCAGTTAAGCTGACCCTCTGGTTCATGACTGTTAAAGGAGAATCAGCTGTCTGTGCACTCTCAAAAGCACGTACCTGTTTAGGTGCTCTTGAAGCTGACCTAAGCGCTGTTCCACCTCCCCATATGTGATTTCGCTCCCAGAGTTGTCCTCTCCTCTCAGGTCCTGCAACTGTGCTGACTCATCGAGGTAGCCCGCGTGCTCCTCGCAGGCCCATTTATCACAGCACAGATCTGGCGAGCGAAGCAAACACACACATGCTTTACAACCTTACATGTGGGTCACGGCAAGGTAATCACTAAACCCTTAAAAAAAAAAAAAAAAAAAAACTGGAATAGAATGTAATTAATCTCTGCAGGAGAGTGCGTGTTGGCTCTTTGTCGTAATTCATCAAGCCCTTGTTGCGGGGGAAAATTGTTAACGCATTGTTTTTTCCTCTCCAACCAGCTAGCCTGCTGTTATCTCTACCGGGCACCTGCTAGTAGTCAGCTCACTGTGCGCTGATTTGTGTTGAGCCCCTTTTGTGATTTTAAACAGGGTGGTGGTTAGCTCTGTGTGATTACACTATCTGGTGCAGCGGTCTGTGCAGTTGGCTTTGTACCACTCAAGAGAGGCTGCTATGATGCGCCGTACAGATACGAGCGCTGCCGTGTGCGCCATCGCTCCGCATGGCATTTACCTTTGCCGTCAAGAGGCCTTATTTTCGATACGCGTCCTAACAGTGGAGATCAACAGTAGATGTAGCGTCTCCCTCGACGTTTTACCTCCACAACCCCAAATGTCTTTTCATACACTGGTGGCCTAGTGAGTCTCATTACGCGGGATGTGTCACCGATATAGAATTTGCCGATTCAGCGCCCTGTGCACTTCTGCGTATGGCAGATGTTCCCAGAGCCTCCGAAAAACGACCCACACTATTGCGAAGACTTTGAAAACCTTGCTCCACTGAAACTTTCTGCAGTATTTGTTTCAAGTGAGCTATTGTGGGGCTGCGGAAATCAAGCATACAGCTTGAGTCAGGGATTTACAGTGAGCACAATTTGATTAATGTGCAATTTTTGCTCCACTTATACAGGTGTAACTGTCTTTTGGAGTTTTCTGCAAAGAGGTTGTTTTGGACCACTCTGACACACGCATGTTAGCAACTGACTCAACAGCCAATCCATAGACCTATTTTACTATATTGAAGTGGCTATGACGCTGGAATAATTGGATGATGTTCATCATGATCCTCTTAAAGGGGATATTTGCAGGCTTTTTCATGTTCCAGCTGCTATGATGTCATTTCTGTGCGGATGGCGAGGGGCTGTTCTACGCTGGCCTCAGGGTTCGAGGAATCAAGGCTTTCCGGTCCTTTAGAAATGGGATAAAACCTGCCCAGACTGGGTTGAAACTGAGCATTAGCACAGGGGGCTGTGCAATTCAACTCAACCAGCGATAGTTTGGAAGAGCTTCAAAATTGTAAAGATTCATGTGCACATTTTCAGAAAGGCAGAGCAAAATCACGTTACCTTCGAAAGACGGGCTTCTCTCCAAGCTGTCTCTGACCCGGATGTGTCCGGCGGGATTTGAGTCAAGGCCCAACACGGGGGCTTCAGTTGAGGAGTTACCCAGCGCCGCCGAGCCCGGGGACCGCCGCTCATCTGTCCCCGAGCTCTTGCGGTCTTCCGGACCCTTCTTCAGGCACGAGTTAGACTCCCTCTCCCTGCCCAAGTCCTTATCCTCTTCCTTGTGGTTTTCCCCTGCGGAACGGTAATCAACAGGAATCAGCGGAACATGCCCTTCTCCGCAGAGAATAGCCTTTCCTCGGGGAGCGCTACTCACTTAACAATAACAAAGGATAATTTAGTATCCGCAGGTGTACGAGGGAAAATGATGCGCTGAACCTGTGCAGTTTCTACTCACCCTTAGACAGATCTGGCGTGAAGGAGATCCTCCTCCTGCTCTTAGTGCCCTCGCCATCTTCACTACTGCCTTGGGAATAAGTGGCCTGCACCAATGTGTTAGCATGAACGCATTAATACAAATATTGGAGGATTTTTATTGAAATCATTCTGAATTTCCACTAGACCAATAAAAGAAGATCGAGGGGGAAAGTGCACCAGGGTATTATCATCTACCTTGGGGTTCTTGTCTCTGAGGTTGAAGGTCAGCTCCAGGTTGGCGAAGAAGAAGTCGGCGAACTCCGGGTACATGTCCAGCACCTCCAGCAGGTCTTCCCTCTGGATGGTGTGCAGGTCGCAGTAACTCAGAGCTCGCACGTCAGCGTTGGACTTTCCCGGCTTGGCGTATAGATGGATCATTTCTCCGAAGATGTCGTTTTTCCCTGGCAATGACACACACACACACAAACACACACACACTTGTCAAATTATTACCCGCCGCTTGGAAGAAATGTAAACTTTACCCGCAATGAAATGAGAAAATCCCACTGTGTAATGTCTACTGTGGACTTATCTAACTGTTCCTCTCACTCCGGCTGAAAGGGCAGCAAACACGTCTTCATTTGTTTGTGTGGATTATGAAAAGGCAGAGTCTGTTCCCTCCGTGTTGGATACTCTCCCCAGGTCAGTACGCCAGTTGCCTTGCTGTCTCTGATCCATTATTTACGCCGAGCAATAAATGCCAACTCAAAGTAACTTTGATGTCGAGAGAAAAAGGGTTCGATTGCGATTGTGTGCTTGAAAGGGAATATTTCCGCAGATAATGGCTACCACATTATATACAGTTATAGGAAGTCATAACATCTCGGATTCAAACTTGAGAATGAAAGATGTTTCTTTGTTGAAAAAAGGGTGGGGGGGGGGCATTTTTTTTTGCGCTAGGTGTATGGTTTAAAGGGCATCATGAAAAAGCCCTTTGCTGGTGCCAGGGTTCACGAAATGCCAACACAGTGTGTGCAGGGGTTCATGTGAAAGAGATATACACACCTTCTCTAACACAGAAGACAGCATCACACAGAGTACCATCCAGCCCTGCAAGGTCTAATTCCTCACCTCTAGAACAATACTACTCCACTAGGAAGACCATACCTTCTGTTTCATCTCTACACTGTTACCCTGTTTATTCTTCCTAAACCTTAAAAAAGAAAAATGCTCCTGCAGTGCGGTCCGACCACCCCCCTCTTAAATTAGCGTCTGGGACTGTGTAGGTAACAACACACAAGTATCTTTTCAGAAACAAATTGGTGCAGAACGGCGCTGCCGGTTTGTTTCAAATGTGAATAAGCTGATCTCTGCGATCAGTGACTTTTCCACCTGTGTTTGTTAACAATGGGTTTTCTGTGATGCTGCATCTTTCGCTTAGCTCAGACCCCATTCAGTCAGGAGCAGCTCTGGAGAGCATTCGTCTCGTGAATAATGGCGAGTTTAATCCAGGCTTGGCCCGTAACACCTGGTTGAGGTTCACCAGTGAAGGAAAACATTATTACTAATAAGAGTGATGAGTATTCAGTATCAGTATATACCAGAACATGATTTCAAATTGACAATTGTTTTACACATCACTGTCTTTTAACGCCGTCTTCCGTAATCCCTTTTTTTCACAGCTTTAACTCATACTGTGCTGTAGAAAAGTGGCGGGGCAAAGCAGCCGTTTCACCGAGCGCTTGGAAGTCGACAGTCTTCCATGGAACCACTTAATAGAAATGTCAGCGTCTCAATCTGTCACGTGAACGGCCCCATCGCTTAAAAACACAGAACCCGGGGCAGGAACGCATACCTCGCCCGCCGTTCTTTTCACAACGGGTGAAAAACATTAGACGCGGTTTTCAAAAGCATTCAAGTGTGAAGAGCTCGAGGAGGACAGAAAAGAACGTTGTTTTTTTCGTAATGGTGAAAAGTTCCTGCTCCGACTCTTGAAATACAGTAGCTTCTCTGCCTATTTGCATATTAGGAATTAAAATTAATATTATTTTATTCTATTAATATTAATACTCTGTTCAAGAAAACGATGTGAAATGTAGTTTTATTCCTTACTGCAGCGACCAAAGATTTGTCGAATCATGCCTTGAAAACTTTTTTCACTAATGCAAGGAAGTAGCACAGTTGCTAAAGGAAACATCTGGTCATTTAATTGGTAATGTACTATGCCCAACTAGTTGGAGATTACATAAAATATCTTTTTTACAATCAAAATGGACAGGAAGCAGTGGAATGAGTTTAGTAGTTTTGAGACCACCAGGTTTGGTGTTGATATTCAACACACAGCTGAGAGTTCTTGTAAACAGTAGCGATGTAACTGACAGAATTGTTCCCACCTCAGTGGATGGTGGTGCTCTTGGGAGTTTGAGAACAAATAGAGTAAAAACCACTGGCATTTAAATTCATGATGCTATACTGATGACAGACACCGGCAAAAGGTCAAACAAAAAAGAAACGTATCTTGAGGCAAAGGAGACGGAGAAATCTCTTGCTCCATTGTCATTGAGAACCTCTGATGTCCTGAGGTTTGCTTGGGGGATCCCAAGTTCTGTCTAAATTATTTTCTCTCCCTCCTTAACTCGTTCTAATGACTTACTGACAGAAGGACAAAGTTTTCTTACAGTTCACATCTTAATATAATGAGTTAAGAGGAGGTGAAAAAAAAGTTCCACAAAGATAATTTATAATAATAAGTTCCATTTATTATTTTTTCATCTGCTTTTATCTGAATATATTGACTTATGAACAGGTGAAAACATTGAGGTTTTGAATTCTGACTAAATATTTCAGCCAGAGTAACATTGGATTGCCCAAGGAAACCCGGCCAGGGAGCGAACCCGGTTGTATCTTTCTCATTAAAAAGCAGTACCACGAACCACACATTGTTACTTGTCTACAAGTCACTAAATGGTCTAGGGCCAAAATACGTCGCTGACATGCTCACCCAGACCCCTCAGGTCAACTGGGACAGGTCTGCTAACTGTTCCCAGAGTTGAAACAAAACAGGGTGAAGCAGTGTTTAGCTACTATGTAACAAATAGGTGGAACAAACTTCCAGAAGAGCTGAGACTTGCTCCCACAATAACTACTTTTAAGTCCAGACTAAAAAACGCTTCTGTTCACCACCGCTTTCTGCTGAACTCTAAACCTGCACTACAACTTTTATTTCTTCTGCACTGTGATTGATTGATTTCTTTCAGTCTGGGACAGTAATTGAATTTAGTCTTGCTGAGGGACCAATATTATTAAAGTATGCTTATACTATGAGGGTGCAGCAACACATGATCAACTAGGGATTGTATTTACCAAGGATGGCTACCACAATGTCATCTTTCAGGATCTCGATGGAGCCACGGGACAGAAAGTAGAGAGCAGTGAGGACGTCACCACCGTGGACCAGGGTGTCTCCTGGAGGGGAGTGGGTGGTCTGGAAGCGCATGGCCAAGGCCCTCAGGCAGCCCTTGGTGGCTCCATGGAATGCTTTACAGTTCTGAAGAAGACTCTTGTTGAGGTGGAGGCAGATATCCGCCTGGAGGCACTCAGGAAAGCCTTTTAACACCTACGACGCAGAGATAATCCATGAGTAAGATGCATACGACGAGGGGTTGGATATCCGTGAATGAGATGCGTGCAGAGAAGCATTCTACCAAAACAAGCTGTGCAGCCCTGTGCAAGCCATGTGTAGCCAATGTCCCATTGCCTTAAGATTAAAGTACTTTTACAATGAGAAGCTGTCATTAAGCTTGACAATGGCACACAGAGATGAGGGGATGGCATGAAAACAAACACTGAGTGATACACAGTCGGCACACATGCATGGGTCTCCACCACAAAAAGATCCAGAGAGAGTAGACACTATAATATTTCTTAATTAAAACAGGTAATCATATTTTTATATTGGGATTGAATGATTCATGATAATGTGGGATTTTCATGATATGCCATAAACATGACTGCCTCCTGGATTGATGTCATTGCACCCCTGGGAGGCTGCCATTAGGGCCGGATCTAGTCAAAACCTTGCATGCATCCACCTCGGGAGAAAGAATTGGCTGCATGCATTCATTATTATATAATGTGTCAAAGTAGAAAAACAAACGGCTCTTCTCTCCAGAAAGTGAATTGAATTGAATCACAAATACAGAATTCAATGTCAGTCTCCTATTTAACTCTTTATTGACGTGCAGATGTTTCTAGCAACTGTGCCAAATATTCAGGAATTCATGAAGTCGTCACCCGATAAAATCAATTGTCAATGTCAATATCATAATCATAAAGGTAGTTCATCATATATTAGTCACTCCAGTAGGTCTGTCTGTATCCCCTCATTTATGGAGTGTGTATTTGCAAGGATGCAAAACTGTATGAATGTATTTAAGAAAATGTCTAGAGGGAACTAGAGGGAAACGTATCTGTGATGTCATCATTCACATAATTGCCACAGCTAACATTTATACAATTTCATACAGTTGCTCTGCTAAATGTAATAAACCCTTTTTTTCCCGAGTGGGCAGAGCCATGAACAATTGCGATGAACGAAAAGCCATTCAGAGGAAAGCGCTGCTTTAATTCCTAGAAAGGACACAATTAGGCTTGGGCTATGGTCGTATCAGGCTTCAGCGCTTACAAGATTGTTCCTTGAATTAATGGGTAATAGAGAAGGAGTTTCTAAGAAAGTGTTGCCTAAATCCTGGAGAATTATGCTGTTCATTTGGCTGTGATACCTTTAAAGTAATACCTGCTGTAATTACATGGTAATTGACTTTTCTTGGCATGTATTTATGTGGTAAATACCTAATACTAATACCTAATACAAAGTGACTGTAAAAGGAAGGGTTGCTTTATAAAATTACAGCTAGAAATGCTGTAATTTTAGGGAAGGAAAGGCTATATTATTTTTTTTCAGTATTATTTTTTTTCCAGTATTATTTATTTTTCAGTATTATTTTTCAATGTATTTATTCACTCCATTTGTCCTCTTGAAAGCATTCCCTGTATTGCATGCTGCAGAAGAGCATGCTCAAGAAACACTACCCTGACCCTTCCTCTTAGAACTTGCTTATTTGTGAAGACTCTTGTTTATTAGCTCTTGTTTATTTGCTTCACTTATTTGTCTCATTTGTTATAATAAAAAGTAGGTAGCTAACTTATTGCACTTTTACTTTAGCGCTGGTTCTGCTCCTAGATGCTTGTTTAGGAAGGAAATGCACTTACGACTTCTGGTGATTAGTAGTTCTCATGCCTACCTATGTTGAATGCACTTATTGTAAGTTGTTTTGGATAAAAGTGTCTGCCAAATGCCTGTAATGTAATGTAATGTAAAAGAAGACATTTATATGATAGAAATTACTGTTCTTTGTAAGAAATGTACTATAGCAATGACATGAAAGATGCAGTGTGTCCGGACTATTTTGGCACTAGTGCATACCGAAATCATGCATAAAAGTGTCTGCTGATACTGTAATGCTGTAATGATAACGACGAAGGTGATTGTTTTTTCTTAAACAATGCTGGAACAGTGACACATCAAGCCATGAAAATGGCAACAAATCAAAATATGTACCTCCTGCTCTTACCAATGCAGAGATGTTAATCCAGGTGAAAAGCAGACCAGAGAAAGAAAGCTCTTGTTAGCATTTTGCATCAAGATTGTAATGATCATATATTGAGCTCAGGTCATTTTTTAGCAAATCCAGTTAGAGTAGTCGTCAGGTATGTTGATCGCTGTTTCTTACCATGTTCATGTCAATGCCGTTGGTGTAGGTCCAGGAGTGTTGGAAGTACTCCTCCAGCCTCTGCCTCAGCGGGTTGGGTATCTGGTGGAAGCGGATGAACTCCTTGACCCGCAACATTTGAGCGTGGTAGCGTGCCGTACCCGAGTACAACCTCTGGATGATGGCGGAGACGTTACCAAAGATACTGGCATACATGAGGGCTGAAATACAGACAGGAATCCAGGCATGAGTCATGTTTACCTCTGACTACTATGTGTGTTTCCTGCTGTTCGAGTAAGACTGAGGACAAGAATGAGGTTATGCTTTTTACCATCATGAGCACTGTGCATATAGATAAACATAGAATAAAGTTGTTGAAAGAGAATCAACAGTGTACAAAGAGGCTGTAACATACTCACAGCCAATCAACATGACGCAGATGGAGAAGATCTTCTCGGAGTTGGTGTTGGGGGAGACATTTCCGAAGCCCACGCTGGTCAGACTGCTGAAGGTGAAGTAAAGTGCGGTGACATACTTGTCCTTGATAGAGGGTCCAGAGGTAGGGTCGCTGTAGTTGTATCTCTTTCCTATGGAAACGCCCAGATTGTCTAGCCAGCCAATCTTGTGCTCCAAGTAGGGCTTCTCCACATTGCCAATGGCGTACCATATACAGGCTAGCCAGTGAGCAATGAGGGCAAAGATGCACATGAGCAACATAAGGACTGCGGCTCCATACTCAGAGTAGCGGTCCAACTTCCTGGCTACACGCACCAATCGCAGCAGCCTAGCTGTCTTCAACAGGCCAATCAGAGTGGTGGTCTAGACAAAACGTACAGTAAGGCATTTAATCAATGATGGCATGTTAGCATGTTTGAGTAACCACAAATGTCAAGTTCTTAGAAGAGACTGTTTCTTCTTAATAATACCCCAATCTATAATTGATTCCAATAGGTCATGCAAGTCTCTTAACAGGAAACAGTCTATTGATTTTGCTAGAAATCTACCTCAACCATGCATGCCAGTGTTTTGTCAGCCGGCAACAAATCTGCAGCTATCTGCAGCCCAAACGAAGTAATGGGTTTCCTCAACAGTCAACTCAACAGGCTAAGACTCTATCCTGGCAAGTCCCTGTGGCTGTTTGTCAAGGCCAAACTAGCACCGAAGTGAAGACATCAGCAGCCTGCAGATACATCTTAATTTCTTGAAGACCGAACAGGCAGTAACTCCGAATGAGTCCCAGGGAGTCGGCTGCTTGTTCTCTCTTCAAAGAAACGCCTCAGCAACACTTAGCACTGTCCTCCTTAGCGTGGCCATTTGTTTACCTGACAATTACAGAATGGCCTTGGAAAGTGGAGTTAGTGTCTGTACACTGCAAAAAAATGGCCTTCTTAACCAGTAGATAAATCATATTTTGACTTCTTGACTTTTAAATCACTTGTTAAGATGGAAATATTTTGCAATGCAGTTGCACCTTAATAGATACAATGAGCAGTAATTTCAGTGCATCTATCATGGATGGACTGTATGTTGTGGCAAAGGGACGCTTTAATGTAAAGGGACAAGGAAGGCTTCAGTGAGCCATGCTTGTCATGTGAATCACAAGTGGGGTAACCGAATGAGACATCCTCTAGATCACTGCTTTCTATAATGAATCTATATTTAGTGCACGTGTCCTCTCTAGTGCATACATTGTAAACCCTGATCTAATGAAAGCATAATCCAGATGTAAATATACCTGTATAGGCAATTTACCTTTCTTTCTCTCTCTCTCTCACACACACACACACACACACACACACACACACACACACACACACACACACACACACACACACACACACACACACACACACACACACTCACTCCCTCACTCCCTCACTCCCTCACTCACTCACTCACTCACTCACTCACTCACTCACTCACTCACTCACTCACTCACTCACTCACTCACTCCCTCACTCCCTCACTCCCTCACTCCCTCACTCCCTCACTCCCTCACTCACTCACTCACACACACACACACACACACACACACACACACACACACACACACACACACACACACACATACATCTCCCCATGCTCTCTCTAGCTTTCTCACTGGTTCTCTTATAATAACTCTTTAGGGGGCATAAGTCAGGACAAAACACTCAGCTTCCTTCCCACTATACCCATGGTGTAGCAGCGTGAGAATAATTATTACTACACCACCATTTCTATTAACAAAAACACCACATGGTGTTGATTGTGCATGAATGCTTCGCACAGTTCATTCAGTTAGTCTTGCAAGGCTATGCCGATTTGAAAGCCTGAAACAAGACATTGATTCAAATATATTTGAAATATACTGCCCGGTCAAATCAAAACGTTTCCATAAGCTCTCGTAGAGTAAAACCTTCTGATTAAGCCGCTAAATCAAATGAGCCTTGAGAATACCATCTGCCGATGTCTCAGTTGCTTTTATTTTCTAAATCAGAGTGCAGTTGGGAGTGGATTTGCTTGGTCAACCTATAAACCAAATGGGAAAGCTTTGATTACCAGCTGCAAAATTGTATCAGCGGGGCGATTTCAGTATATGTCATCCTATTTGCAGAACTGAGGAGAGTTCATCTTTGACATAAGAATCATGTTAACACTGTCAAACGGTTGATTTCCCTGTGGTGAAGAGTAATGTGTTTTATTTGAAATAAATTCTAATTAACTAAACTATCCCAAGCAATGTTAGAATTATTATGGGAGGGAAACTGATGTCAGGATGTTTCTTTTGGGTTTGCTGTCAGTCGCTGCACTGACTCAGCAGTGGCAGCAGCCGCAGTGGAAAAGATGATTATGGTTTATAATCAGGAGCTTTTCTGGTGTAATGGAGTGCCTACAAAGCACGATAAAGCACTGAAGTGTATCCAGAGCCTGAAGGGACATATCCTACCAACAAACAAGCCAGCAAGCCTGGCGGCCAGCCTACCAATGGCCATCTCACATCTGCATGTAAGCTGTGCACACAACCCTGTTGGCTTGTTCCTCACATAAATGCATCATTGATTGCCATTTGGTAAGCCATTAATCCGTGTAAATGGATTCTAGGACGAGGACCATTCAGAAAAAAAAAGAAAACACAACAACATGCAATTTAAAGTAATCCTTTCAGAGCTGAGACAGAAAGATTCAGGCTTTAAGTAGTGGCCCAGGGGCACAAGTCTGGACTTAGTAAATGGATAAGAGTGCAAGCATGGCTGGAGTGATGAGCGGTAAAGCTCCCTGGGAGAGGAAAAAACACGTGGAAAAGACATGCATTAGAGATAACATACCTCATCTGATCCCGAGCCAAAGATAAGGAGGTCAAAGGGGATTGCCGCCACCATGTCTATAAGGAACCAGCCTTTGAAGTAATGGATCGCTATCTTGGCCGGGTGGCTGACCACCTCCTCGTTCAGGTTGACGTATGTGGTCCTGAAGTTTATGAGGATATCAATGATGAACATGATATCCACCATTAAATCCACTACATTAAGAGGGCTGCAGGAGTATCCGCATTCACGCCTCTTCTGCTCCTCTAGGTCATTGAGAAGAAAAGCAGCCGAGTAGGGAGTGAGGATTGCTGTGTAGATGACCAGCAGCAGGATCAGCCAGTCCCACACAGCTTTAAAGGGGCTGTAGTGGAGGATGGTGAACTTGTCAATTCGGGACGTTTGGAGTTTGTACTCTGGCAGCACATCAGCTCCTAGTGACAGGACCTGGAGGAAGGGGTAAGAGGGGGATGGAAGTTACATACTGCATGTAAAGACTTGCAGTGCTCCACTTTCATCACATTATGTCAGAAGGTTTCACTTAGACTATTGATAATATTAAAGATGTACATGCCATCACTTGTGTTCATTGATTTTGATTTCTCTTTGCGGACAATCGATCCAGTGATCGTTCCTTTCGGCAGCTTCAAGTTCAAGTAGCTCCTAAGCTGGTTATCGCTCAAGCTCTCCAGGTAATGTATCCTGCTCAAGGGCTCGACAGCCACTGTGATTTAGCAAACCAGAAAGTAAGCGCTTCGCAGTCAAACAGTATTAGGACAAAGCCTCCTCTCCAATATGACAGACAGGGAGATTGCCCATGTCCTGGCACCATGAATAATGTGATTGCATCTGCAAGGATTCTGTACTCTCGGTGGAAGTGAATGTACTTTTAGGTTGCGTAATCGGCTCTCTACTCAAAAGTAACAGCCCCGATGCCTACAGATGTTCAATACAGATGCGTTGCCAAGCAAACATTTGTTTTAATTTCTCCATACGAACGAGCTGTGACTATTCACTGTGCTCAGGGAGGCTAAGCATTCCTGTCTTGTGGCAGACAAAGCGAAGGTTCCCTTATGGTGGGAAACGGTGCAGGTCAGAGGGTCTTTGTTTTCTGTTATTTCAGCACATTCCTCCATCGCCACTCTATGAATTATAGATGCCACTGTGCTAGCAGTGTAATGCAATGTTCACATCAATGTGACCCACTCAGTGGGTCTCCAAACTACTGTCAGTTAGCAGGGAGGCAGAGCATTTAATTATGATGATGGTGGGTCTTCATTTATGAATGAGAGCTTTATCCTTTGGCTGGATTACTGCTGTCAAGATGACTCATGTTGTTGAAAGAAGTTGAAGTATAAGCTTTCTGGCCTTCTCCTGTGCTTGTTTTGTTATTGACATTGCTTTAGAGGATACTGACAGCACTGTGTGGCTGTAAAGGTGAGGTGATTTGCAACGGATAGGTATTTCCTTTCTGCGACTTTGACTACGTGTCTGAATAATTCAATTTAGCCTAAAAACAAAGTATGTTTATTTTGACCTTCCGTTTGAAATCTCATCAGGTGAAATGCAAGAATCAATAGGTTTAGAGATGGTGATGAATGTCAACACTTTCAGAAGAGGCCCTTTGCCAACTAGTAGTTGTATCAGTATCAGCTAAGTAGCACGGTGGCAGAGAACAGGGCGTCCTTCAGCCAGAAGGTCTGGGTTAAGCCCCGCGATTAGGATCCTCCATGCTGACACCGAATCCCTACCATGTTCAGGAGCACTAGTCTTTAGTAACTGACCCTGGACTTGAGTAACTGAGTTACTTAAGTAACAGATCCTGGACTGATCCTTGACATGCTTGTGGAAGGAGGCAAGCCAAAAGAGTGACTTTCTCTTTGAGGGATCAAAACACACAGAACTAGAAAAAACAGGGCTTCTCTTGTTACTTCTAATCAATAGAAATCATTTCTATGTGAGAAACAGATTCAGTTTAACCAAACAAGCAATGATGAGTGTAGAGTTTAACACCCCCTAATGGCTCAGTAGCACACGCTTCATTTTCAAAGCAGGGTGCAGTCAAGTTTATTGGCTCACCTGTGTGACTTTTTCCGTGACGTTGTGAGTTCTCTCTTTGACTTTCGGCGCTATGATGGCTTTCTCGGACGTCGGTGGAGAATGAGTCTTCTTATCATTCCCCTCAGAGAAGTTGAGTGCAATCAGGGGGATCTTGTTGATGGTGCTATACTTGTTGATGTTCGAGTCAGAGGTAGAGCCAAGCAAACTGGACTTCAGGTGATTAAAAGGGCCTGGTGGTGCGAGGAGAAATAACACTGTAGAATAACCGCACTGTATTTTGTGGGATTGGTCGTTGATCTTGCACAGTATTTCAAAAACGTTGCATGGTGCGAATGTAGTATGAAATCAGTTTATGGAGCAGAAATGAAGTATTTTGAAGCATGAAGCATTTTTTTTTAAAGAAGATTATGGATAATTGGATAATTCGGATCGGTTTCTTAATTTTACTAGAATGTATTTAAAAAATGTTAATGCTGCTAATGGGAGGAGGAAAAGGCTTTTGCAATCCCCCAAGCTACTCTACAATGATGATAATGGTTAATACGTCTCATCATGGCCACTAGAGGCATATTCATTTAGATGCATGTTGTTCATTCAAATACAATCTGTTCATGCAGGTATATTAAAAGCAATGTTGTTGATAAGCAGCTGATGAGTGCAGGCAGCAAGCTTCCCTTTCTGCATGGGCATACGTTAGAGGATTTTTCTGCTGACACGACAAAAAATCACTGCATCGGACTGAGTATTCAATCATGACATGTTATTAAAGTAGGCCGCAGTAGTAGGCCCACTCAACCTGCTCCGCCAAAAGTGGATCTCTGATGAGCATTTTGTACTGATTGCCTTGCTTGAAAGTCATGCTTCAAAGCGCTGAAAGAGAAGACATTGTTACCTTTGATATGGCGACCATTGTCTAAAAGCAGCATTTTGTGGTCAGAGCAGATAGAGGAGAAACGACACGGTGGATGCAGATAATGCTACTACAGATTTGCATTCAATTTGTAATAAATATACAGAAAAACAGGGAATATGAAGAGTAAAGTTAAGAAAACAAAAGTATTTTGGTTTCAGGAGTACTTATAGAGGATGCCGTCATACCTTCACTTGCATGGCGGTCCCTGAATAGGCTTTTGGAATTGGAGCTAAAGCCCTCAATGTCGTGGACAGAAGAGGCCCGCCTCATGCTGCTGATGCTGCCTCTGGGGAAGGTGTTCGACAGGGAAGTAGAGGACTGGTGCTGCTCCGTCTGGTGCAGCTTCTCCCAGGGGTGTTTAGGGGATGAGTGATTGAGCGGCTCTGGACCCACGCTGGCCTGGGAAGAGTGGTGGCTGGAGCCAATGAGGGCATGCGTGTCATTGGCCTCGGTGGGGCTGCAGCTGCCCTTGGTGGGCGAGGGGAAGCTCCTCAGGGGCACAGAGTCCTCATTCTGTTTGGGCGAGTCCACCATCACAGCATCTGGGTCCTCTTGCGGAAGAGACTGCTTGCTGGTACCCATGAGGCTCAAAGCGGCCTGGCGGAATCTGAAGAATTTACTCCGTCCTAAAACATTTTTTTTTATTAGTCACTGTGCAGCACAGCGAAAATACAAAGAAACAACAAAAAGGTAACCACCGATTTTCTTACAATACGAGAGAATGGAATTCAGACATGGATAAAAGCAGCTTTCATCAGCCAGAAATAGAAAAGTGGAAAAAGACATTTGCTCATTCAATAGGGATTGATGCGTACTCAAATCACGGTGATTCAGACCCATTTCGGGTGAATGCAATGGTCATTACAGTGCAGCCAGTGGATTTCCCTGATTATATGATATTGTGTTATTCTGGTTTTCCATACTGTATGTGCCCCTGATTAAAGAGAGGGAGAACTTTTGGCTCTGCAATAATCTTCCTCGTCCGTTCCTTCGTCTGTATTCTGAAGCTTCAGGTTATTTCACTGAAAAATAGGCGTTCTACTATTATTAGTGTGAAAGCAGATTTACACAGTTTATGCTCTAGTGGGCTTTCATTTCCTCTCTCTTTGAAGAGCAGTGCGCTAAACTCTCTGACAATGTGACAGAGGTTTCGCTCGGGCCGTCCCGGGAACATATCCTCCTTTCAAACAGCAGATTGCATTGTCTATTTCTTCCGCTTCATTGATCATTGATTCGTTGATTGACGGGAGCCTGATTTTTGCGTCTTCGGAGTGGACACGAGAGCGTATGTTAATGGCCCCTCGGGATAGGGTGGTAGTTTTGGCTCATTAACAATAGAGAGGGTGTGAAAGTGAGCCCCGTCTCACTCGTAAATACGAGGCAGCCATCCTTCAGCACCCTCCGTGTCATCGCCATCTGTTTCCATTCCGTGGCCCATGTGTGCTGATGTTACAACAACCGGGGCTTACAATGGCAGTCGTGACACTCAACAAGTTTCCTGGACAGGAACGTGATGATGTCCTGGGCTGGCAGGAGATGGGAGGACAAACCCCCCCCGAGTGTCCCTTCTGTAGAGACAGAGTGATCTTTACTAAGGATTATCTAGACTGCCTCTCTAAGCTCACTTCATACGGGTGTGAGATATTTTAGTATGGGAAAGTCTGGCTCAACCCAATATAGAGCTGCTCAAGGAATAGATAGAGCATCCTTATAGTGTAAAATATAAAGCAAATGGACTCATTGACTGATAAACTCTTCAATAATCTGTGGCAAAATGACATTAAAGATCAATGAAGATCATTATGAGCCTTAAGGGGCCATATTGATGACACCTTTCATGCCAAGAGGTGCTCCTAACTGGCCAATTTGGGACTAAACACCAAATTGAAAGGTGCCTCAATGAAGAGGAACACTATGTGTGGTGGAACGAGGCGTCTGCCATGGACAAACTGGGTGGAAAGGACTACAATCCCCAGCAGGCCACAGCGTGTCGGCCATCTTGCCCCGGCTGTGACACATCAGCAATCAGCCAGCTGGGAGCTGATTGCAGCCACCAGTTAAAGAGGGAGAATCTGCAGTCCAAAGGGGAGAGAACAGACTGGACCCAGGGAGCAGCCAGGGAGGCTGCTGGAGATCCCCTCAAACGCCCAAGTGATAAGTGCATGTACGATTTGTGTTTGATGTGAAAGACGAGTCCCAGTAAAATCTAATTTCCCTTTGAAACCTGTCTGCGATGTCATGTGTGCCCTTGGCGTGGCCCCAGAGTGGGTCTGGGAGTGGCAGGCTTTTCCCTCAGTTTGCCACATATGTTCCCATTGTACACGACAATGTTTGCTTCAGCTTCTCGATCCATCACGATACATGCTGATCCTCACTTGACTGAATGTGCCTGAGCCCGTGCTCCTTGGAGGTGTCAGACTTTTAGGGGGGAGGGAATAATTCAGTTTGTCCATCCCATAGAGTCTAATGAGTTTTCAGGAAACCACAGAGGAGAACACAACAGTCGGTCCTCTATACGTGCTGCAGCTGCAGTGTGCGTCCGTCATAGGAGGAAGCTATAGCTGGCTCTGACTGATTTGTACCATTAAGCCTTCCAGGAGCAATCGACTCACAACATTCACTTTGCATCCCGTGCAGCAGTTATTAATCAGTTGGAATAACTCGGTATGAAATTAGAATTAAATGGTTCAAAGAGAGGCAGCATAATGAGCGGGAAGCTATTCGGCTACCAACCGTTCATCTCTCTGACAATAGACGGTCTAGATTAAAGTAATTGATAGTATTGTCCTGTACATGAGCGTAATATGCATTCAATTCTCCATGAACCAACAGCAGAAAGATGCACCTCTGTACAGAGCAACGTCTCTGAGTCATTTGTCACTATTGTATCTGGTTTCAGGCCTCAGTGGCATGTTGTATTTTAGATGCTCAGGGAAAGAGGGATTACTCTCTCCCAGGCTCGTTGTATTGTGCTAGTTGCTATGATACCTGTAGGCTTATAGCCTACTCTCAGCATGGAATTATAATTAGTCCCCCATCGTCTCTAAAATCACATTTCATATCAGGCCAGCGCAGTAAAATTTAGCGTTAGACCGATATAGTGGTTTGCCGATATTGGCCTTTTATTAAATATTGCCTGTCAGCCAGCCAGTGACGGTTCCCCCCTGACCAAGTAAACAAGTAAACCTGCAATGGAATTTTGTTTTCTGAGCACATTTTATTTATTCATTTCATTGTTCAATTATGTGTTTTACACATTAATTATTCATTTAAAGTCAGTAATGTATCCCAGAGTTTCCCTGCCACTGAATAGGTGAGGTGGGTGAACCGGTCTTGAAGGTGAATGAGTTTAATTTGTCTTGGTTTCAGTGGAGAGTTTTTAGTGTGGCATGATGGTCTAAATGCTGTTTCGGAGAAGAAAATTTGTAATTGTATATAAGATGCTGGTAATTATTTGGCATGAAAATAATCTAATTTAAAACATAGAATATCAGCAGCTTCAATACAAAAATATTGGTATCGGTGCTAGTCGTAAAAAACCCATATCGGTTGAATCCTAGTAAAATGACACTTTTTGTAGCATAGTGTTATTAAGGGCTGTTCCTTCCTCATGTGCAAAAGACAATGATAAGGTTACACTTGAAGTGTGATGTGTGCATGGTCAGGACTCAGTCTACTGCTCAGTCACATCCTATGTTCATCTGCCCCATCTAGCCACAGGTCCCCTCACTGAATCATGGACACAAGCAATCATCTCTGATTAGTAATGCTAGCGCCGCACGCACGCACGCACGCACGCACGCACGCACGCACGCACGCACGCACGCACGCACGCACGCACGCACGCACGCACGCACGCACTACAGTACAAGCAGAATGGCAGTGCCTTGGAGGAATCCATGCTGAGTGAAGGGGATAGCTGTGCTTCGCTCAGTGAGACGAGATGCTGAGTACTTCCAATCAGGAAGGAGCGGAGACGTCTCGCTGACATTCACACCTCCTGACAGACACGGGGGCTCAGACTAATCAAAACAAAGCATGTGAAGTATATGCTATTCTCCCAAAAGTCATCAAAGAGACATAGTGATACAGAATGAAACGCCTTTGAATAATGGATACCAGGTTATAGAAACAGTCCATGGCTACTGTGCAGCCAGACCAAATAATGCAAAGTTTTGTTGGGAAATCAGAAGCTGGCAACATGTTTGGAAATTACACCAGGCATCACAGGGAGTTGCATCTGAATCTCTTGCGTTCACTTAATTACTGTCTACCAGATGTAGGGGAGAATGTGCATGAATAATCCCAATTAGAGCCATCCACTTATGTAACTGTCCTATCGAGGAGATGAGCGTCTTTCCGGATCGGTATCAACCCACAAAAACAGGCACGTGCCTCATTTGAAGAAACTAAGAGAAACGGGAACAAAAGCACGTCAGATGCAAAGCCACTGCATTGTGATTTACATTGCATGCATTGGCGGACAGAGAAAACTTTCACGCTTTAAAGGCATTTTCAGATGTGGCGACTTTTTGGGTTTTCAAAAGCCTCCAATTTTCAGACATCTTGGAACTCTACGTGGTGGTGACAAATAGCACAAATTGGTCACAACATATCTAAATAATGAGAAAAAGTTGCCAAACGATAATCTGAAGTGATAAAAGTCAAGATTAGACTTGAATAATATTTCGCGGAAGGCAGGGAAACGGCAGTCCATTGGAGGGAAGTATATATTAAGTATATATGGCGAAGTATTAAGTGTTACTGTATACAGAGTACTCACTTTGATCCGACTTTGTAGGGGATGTGTGGTTTATCTTCTCTGTGGAGTCATCACTTCCTTCCTCCAGGATGCAATCAAAATTCAGGATAAACATCATCACCACACCCTCCTCGTTCTTCACCGGGATCACGTGAATGTTGCACTGAAAGTCCGACCCTGAAAGAGAAACAAACGCTCGATGCAACAAAGCTGAAACCACACCTTATTCCTTCAGCTTGCAATCTTATTCACGACTCTCCGCCTGAAATGTCTCTAAAAGAAGCAGCAACTTTTTTTCAGCCTATAGAAATACCCCAAAACACCAAAACAAACCTACTATCGCAATGGTAGCTGTAGTGGCCATTATTCAGAAACATTTATTACATTGAAGTACAACATGACAAACACCTCTTGTGATTGCACATAATGGATGTTTGGAAAAGAGAAGCGAAGCCGACGTGATTTAAAGGTCAACGCCTGGTCGTGTCAGAATATATGAAGCGGTACCCATTTTGAGATAAAAGAAGTAAGCCCACGGGTTAAACATGGTGACTGCGTGTGCGTCTGCGCACGTGTGTTTGCATGCATGCGTATGTGTTGGTGTGCAAAAGAGAGCAGAAAACGGCTCGCAGAGAGTTGGATAGACACGAGGCAAGAACAGAAACCAGGGTTTAGCAGAATAGAGCGAACAGGCAGGTCAGATTACCAGCCAACTTGGAGAATTGCGATTGGCTGGTAGACGCTAAGACCCACGCAGTGACAAAAATCTGTCAACAAATGGTTTTAGAGATGGCAGGGAGGTAGGTGGGCATCCAGATGGGTTGCACTCTTACAAAGGTACCAGAGAGGCAATCCTCTTTTAGACACAGCAAGACATTTGTTTTTCCTTTTTACCACCAATCTGTCTGTTTATCAGTCGATCCCTCAGTTTATTCAACATTCATTTGAGGCCATTATTTTTATTCAGTCATGATTGAAAGTTTGTGAACCCCTTGTGAAATGATATACATTTTTACCATGCAATCCTTATTAAATCTAAATTGTATTGTATTAATTCTGAATGTATCTACAATGGTAAAATGAAAACAGTTTAAAGGGAATTAGTGCATCAGTTAAATCAAGTAAGTATGTAGAATCAGATGGTAAATAATTGAGCATGAAGTAAACTAATCAGAGGTCAGATCTCCCATAAATACAGGTGAGAAACCTGGTCAGGTTGGTGTTACCATACAGGTGAAAGAAACACTGTGCTGTGATCTAAGGAGACCTCAGAGGAGCTCAGGAAGAGAGGAGTGAGAGAGCATCAGTCTGAGGAAGGTTAGAAAGTCACATCAAAACGTTTTGGGCTTTATTTGTCCACGGATCACAAACTTTCTAGAATGGCTTTTAGTACATAGAAACAATTTCATAATTTCTATGGTCAGCTCACCCCTTTCCAAGTGGGTAGAGCCATGAACAATTAGGATGAAACAGAAGCTAATTCCCAGAAGGTGCACCATTAAACTTGGGCTGATAAAAGCCTTCAGCACATATGAGATTGTGCCTTGAAATAGAGAATTGAAGTAATTCAATACTTAGTTCCAGCTGTAGATACTTGTTAGTTTTCTATTCTTAGCATGTATTTAGCTGGTAAATACCCAGTACTTTAGGTGACTGTTAAAACTATGGGTCAAAATTTGGGTCAAAAAAATGTATTTTATGGAGGATTTCTTCATCCTCACTGAAGCTTGTTTTGTGTTTTTCTCTTTTATTTTGTTTACCTAAAGGACGGCTTACTGTATATTCCAAACTGGTGCACAAATACAAAGCTTGTTTAGGACTTTAGAGTTTTAAATCCCATTTTGCATGCACTTTGGTGCTTAATGCTAGTCTGAAAACAAAATCCTTGTGTTTGGTGTTTGATTTTCTTTCTCAGAAAAGCATTGGGCTTCTTCTCTCGCACAATGCCATGTTTTTCATTTGAATTACGTCTGTTATTGTTTTCAATGTATGGGCAAATAAATGAGGTAGAATACAATGCGATCCCCAGTTCATCCTCCTAAAACTCAGCTCAGTCTTTCTGTCTATTGTCTCTCTATATGTATATATGTGTGACTGGGTTGTTGTGTTGCTCCCTACAAACTCAGAGGACACACATTACCAGTGTTCACAGTAATCTCCTCAGGGCTCACAGACACCCTGCCAGCAGCATTCATTAGCAGTAGGCTTGCTGTCTGTCTAAATATAACAGGGTTGGTCTGCCTCAACCTACCAGGATTCTATTCTATTCTATTTATGCATCAAAACCCCAAGAATCCTGTTTTGTGACCACGACGAAATACTCACAGAGTGATTTGAGATAGAAAGTTAAAAGTTAAAATATCGAAATGCAAAATTTGTTATGGGTGCAATTTAACACCAGCATCATGTGATGGGATTAAATACTATGGTAGCCGCTAGTGTATACATGTCAACAATAGAATCAAGGGTACACACTGCATACCCACCTTGTTTCATGTCATAGGCATGTCATGGTTACAGTGTGTTGTAAAATGACAGCAGTGGTTGCAGTGCTGTTTCATAAAACCCACTTCCTAGTAATTCCACACCATTTTCTATAAAAGGAAACTTTTTTTTTTTGGGTCTTGGTCCAGCTGGCTAAATAGTATGCTCATTTTCGAGCGTGAAACAAAGAAATGGGTAAGAGAGCGAGAGAGTCATTATTAATAAAAAAATGATCAGTGACGATTATCAGTTGGCAGTGATAAATGAGAAAGCACTTTTTTTTCTACAAAGCTATACCTTTCAAAGGCCATCTATTCTTAAGCATCCCTAAGTAATTACATTTCATGATGTGCTCAAGTACATTTTTGGGGACAGGGTTTATGAGTACATCAGTCAGATGAAGTCTGACTGCCTTAGGCCCAAAAAAGACAAGAACATCAAGAAACATAGGCTCAATTTTTCATTTTAAAAGAAATCTACTTAATGAAAAAGACCCCTCGTCTTGTTAGAATACAAATCATTTTAGTCTTTAGTCATCCTTTGCTCGGTCAGGAGAGATCAGCCCCAGTGTGTCTGGATCTCTAACAATAGCCAGAGTGCTGTGTGTCTGTGGGAACAAGGGCCGTTCCCCAATATTTATACAGTATTTAGTCTAAAATATCATTAAAATGTCACAAAATATATTACCAAAAAGAGACTTTGCATGTAGTGGAACACGCTGGCATGTTCCTCTCGTTGCCATGGATACAGGCAGTGGCACAAAAACTTTGAAATTCATTAACTGCGCTGCTTGGATCGCTATACAGCTTTGCTGCAGATTGTTAGTCAATAGAAGACAGAGCTTTTTTTATTCACTTTGGGGGCTTTTTTTGTTTCATTCTGTTCTGGTTTTGAATGTAGGTTAGGCTGTTTATTTGAATGCACAAATAAAACATATTGCAATTTGATTTAATGTATCACTTGTAGCCCATAGGGCAGAGCAGCGTTACCCTCCTAATGACATTATAGGCTACTGCTGTGTGGTGCAGCATGAGCCAAATGATTCATCATTCAATGGACTTTGATTTAAAACGTGGAATTACAATTGTCAACAAACTGTATCTTCTCCAACATCACTGAACCTCATTGCTTGCTCATCATCTTCAATGTGTCGATCACCTTGCCATGCTATTATCCAATTAGACAGATTCCTAGCCTTCCAAAGAGGAAATGTCTTTATGCAGTAACAGAAAACAACAACCAAAATCAAGGTGAATGGAAAGAAAATTGCCAAGAAAATGACTGCAAGTAGTAGGTATCCAAGGGGTTGGAAGGAAGTGAGGAAGACAGATGGTCAGATTTTGGAGGTCTTGCCGGAAGAAAATATGGGAAAGAAAGTCAGGAGAGAAAAAAGACAGGTGGTGGGCCATCCACAGAATCAACTCTGACTCAAGAGGAGTGTCAGGCTTTAGCAATACTTGGGCCAACAGTTGTGGACGGTATCCCAGAAGGGGTAGATGGCGGCGGGGGGGATTTCCATCCCACACACCACCTCCCACTGACCAAACTGAGCCCTGCTCTCCTGCAACATCTTGAAGAACCAGAGACTCCTCCCCACATCCACCCTCCCCACCAAGGGCAAGGCAGGCCAGCTTCTGCCGTTTGAGTGAGCAACTGAGTGATTTGGAGAAAAGAAAGCTTGAATTAAAGAAGAAATTAAAGAGAGTTGAACAAAAAAAGGTGGGCGACATCACACAGTATCGAGTATCCGTACTGAGTATGAATAGTATTGAGTATCCGTCTTCTTTTCAGGCCAGGATGGAGGATTTCAAACGTGCTTTTGTCCCACTGAAGTGAAGTCAGATTCTTCTAAAAACTTGAGTACATGTATTCTACTTCATTCAAGGCAGAGGGATATTCAGTGACATGCAAAAGAATGTTTTGCATGCATTGCATTGCAATGCATTTTTTGGGGATTATGGTGTAAAATTTAGATGACCACAAAATGTGATCCGCAAACATATTAAAATATATAAACCCATGTTTCAAAATGGATTGACTGATCACCTCCGTATGGAAAAGGCACGTTTCATTTAGACATTTACCAATTAACTATTTTAATAAATCAAATGGATCTAACAAAACTGAGGTAACCAACGTCACTTTTCAATTAGCTTCTGCTTGGCGTCCAGTCCATCCTGCCTGTCTCCTCCACCTTGCTGCTCGCCATCATTCAACTCTTTGTTGTTGTCATCGTCATCCCGATCATCATTCTCTTCGTCAGGGAGAGTGACTCCCGCTTTTGCACGATTCGTACATTCAATTTTCTCCAACGTATGCATCAAATCATGTGCGTGGACTGGACAGGAAGTAGCAAAAAACATTGTGCTAGGCTAGCTTTTGTTCCCAGCTGCCAAAAATGACTGACTTGTGTTTGAGGAGCCAGCGATACCTAGCCTTTCCCTGCCAGGTTCCAACTTATAAGAGATAATAGTCTCGGAAGTCAGTACCTGGATATTATTGTTTCATCATTGAGGGTTGAGGGTGACCGACCCGGCCTGTGGCTGAGGTGTAAAACCTTCAGTAGTGCCGTGACGGTTAGGCTGGACCTAGCTGATCGTTACAGGTCAATTGTTTTCACCTGGTGAGGAAAAATTGTTTCTACATTTTCAGGCTCATAATGAACACTTTCTGCCTGGGATGTGCTTAGAACAGATTAAAATTACTGCATAAAGACTATATTAATGTAGGCTAGAATTTGGTGTAGCTGAGAGCATTATTTATTTATCTCACAATAAAGGCCAGAGTAAAAAAGGAAATGCTAAGGCTTTTAATGTTGTGGAGTGAAGTTTATCTAAATGAATAGTTTAGGTAAGACAGCGGCCTCTGAGTTGGATCTTGCCTTCACGGTGCCTGAAAAAAACATTCTCGAAATACCACGACTAGTGCCAAGACGTTGTGAATGAACGAGAGACTTGAGTTATGAATGGTAGTACTACATCAGTTGTGTATACCAGTAATGTTTTTAGGCTACAGTCCTAAAAAGGTCATTGAAGCTGCACAAAACTTTCTATCACTTTTAGGCATACAGGGTACTGAGGATCTGCCAAAATGGCCTGTCTCTAATGAAGGCCTGGTGCTCTCTTTTGTTGAGGTTCATAAAGGGCCCCGGTTATTATCGAAAGTGTACTATGCTCAGCCCCACACAAACAGCCATGTTCCTCACCTTTCCATGACCCCTCATATTGCCATGATGGGATCACTAGACAGAATGTCACATTTCTGACCATGTGCTCCCTATTCTGTTCCAAGACTGAGCATTATAGGCTGTACAGGATACAGGAATATGCCATTTTTAGAATATATCTTGTAGATATTTAATGTGTATAAATAAGACATGGGTAGAAACGCATGACTCTTCCTTTTCTACTGAGTGTGCTTACATTAGTGTGTGATGATATGAGAAGACACTAAAAACTCATTTTTCCCATTTTTGTATGGCTGAATACAAAAAGATAAGATAAACAAGTTAAGATTAATGTTTAATTTGTGAGGTTCTTCGCCCTTGTGTATCCAAATTCAAAGTTAGCAAGCCATGGCAACACCCTTGAGCTGTCAGTCATTGCTCCTAAAAGCAGAAGACAGGAAACAAGTTGTCTATATGCAGAACCCAAAACCCAAGTGTGAAAAATCAGCTTTTCTCCTCCTAAATTAATTTGTGGGGGAACAGATGCTCCATTGCTCAGGTGCATACGCCTGATCAGTTTTGCTTGTCGTCAGGTCTTTTTTTTAGTCCTCTGAACAGAACAATAAGCATCTGAATTAAATATGAATTTGTTTTTAAAGTTATCTGGATGAAGAAATAAGCATGTGAATTAAATATTAATTGTTTTTGTGTTTACAGCATCCAGGCTTCATTGCACTTACATGCAGATATGACTGCTATTCATCTCCTTAAACATCTTTTTCTTTACAGAATTGTTCAGTCAGTACATACATCCTGTGTCTCATAACCACCTAACATGGTGCACCAAGAGTTACAGTGATGATGCAATGAGATGATCAGGTGACAGTGAATGGAAATGTTGCATGAGAAATATAAAGCAAAAGAAAAATAAAGTGCAGCTGAATATCGCTAAGGTTAGAATCAGTGGACAACACCCTGTCGACATACTGTACAGTGCATAGGACAGCAACAGGAACAACAGGGGAACAAGGGGTTGTTTCCTGCCAAAATCATGAATTCGGCAAAAAAAAAAAATTTGGGCTGGAATTTACCTTACCAGATGGAAAAACAATACCACGCTTATAAGCCATCAGGGGTCCCTTCTCCTCTGGTCTCCTGCTGAATGTCACCTCTACCAACATGGATGAAAGGAAAGCCTTCCCAATTTTATAACGTCTATGCTAACTCAGCAGAATTTGGGCCATTATAAATTTAAATGCCGCCTCTCTGACCCCTACGTTCTTTGTTACCGTGCAAGCTATGCTCACTTTGTCCTTGCAAACAAGAAGAGCTGGTTGAGAACGAGACCTTAAATCTGCTGATCGCACGATTAGCAGAACTATTCACGACCTTGCGGGGATTGTTGGGAAAGACGGCCTCTGACGCTGATTGAATACACCTGCGCAGTTCGTTTCCTGCCTGACCTCCAACAAGGTGCCGAGTAGTCTTTACGTATGGTGGTGGGGAAAAATATGCGAGCCCCCATGCTGATTTTGAACATTAAACTAAATAAATGTTTGAGTTCATTCCATAATTAGTAAGATTGATGAAGATCAATTAAAGATGATCTACTTTTTCAATATTAAAGCAGCTAGTAAATGCATGTAACTTATGCATGACATTTCCTGTGCGTGTTCAAAATAGAGGTGCTGACATACCGAGGTTTATAACGATAGCGCAAACCCAAACCCAGTTACTTACATTGGGTGATAGGCCACGCCCACACGCTACAATCAATACCAAACTTTATATTTGGACACATACCAAATGAAGTTTGAATTCACCAGATTAAAAGATGTAACTGCTGATTGGTGTTAAACTGCCTGGGCAGACATGGTTCTTTACCTGGGCTTAGCAAATATCCATCCTCTATGTACTAAGTGTCACGATGGACAAACTCTTTGTAGAGGTCAGGCCAGTTTTATGTTCTCAAAGTCATTGGCTAATGGCATATTGTATACCTGACTGGGCCTCTTCCTGGAACATTGTAAGCCAGTCTGATACAATGGAGGTGATCGTTCCAAAATTACTAAACTGAAATGCATGAATCAAACAAGCCAGTTTGTGTATGAGCATCACCCTCCATCGTTCAAAAACAAATGTTGGCGGTCAGACACACACGAAAACCTGCACACCCACCTCAAAAACATGATGAAAATAACGTGTATGGGGAATATAAAGCTAGGAAAGCACTTATTTATTAATTTTTTACCCCTGAGTTAATGTGATAGCGGTGCATTTTCAACTCACACGTTCATATGACCGGGACGAACAGGAGGATGCATAAAGGTTGATAATGTACACCGGTGCTTTAAAACATGCCGTCATTGTCCTTCATAGTTTGGAGTCTCGCTGCCTGTGTCATTTTTTTTCAAGGTCTGGACACATGCTCTATACGCTGCTTTCCCCTAGCAGGATAACTATCTTTAGTCCAACCCCCCCCCCCCCCCCCACACACACACACACCTCCCTCCTCCTCCTCCTCCTCCTTCCCTTTGCATTTGACATGGTGAAAGTCTGACACTGGCCAACACAAATGAGCCGTGGTGTGTATGGAAGCCACCGGAGAGTGCGAGCCTTTCTGTTCTCTCTTTTTTTTTGGTATCAATAAAAGAGATGATGTCCAGCTCTCCCCCCCCACCCCCCCCCCCCACCCCCGACACCCCCCAACCAATAATGATGTACAGTTTCCCCCGCGGACAGTTTTCCCCCTGCTAGCTAAGCAACAGTATTTACACCTGTGGGAAATAATGGACGCCCTGTATTAAGACTAGCTCCCTTTTCATGATGGAAATTTCATTACAGTAGAGTCTATTTCCACCATCAATTATTAAAACTTTGCTGCTTAATCAAGCGATCCTTTAGGCAGTGTGTTATAATGACTCACAGATCAAGCAGGAATCGCATCCAAATTGTACAGTAATATAAATATATATATATATATATATATATATATATATATATATAAAGTATCATTATGTTTTGACCTGCTGTATCATGTTATGTTTTACTATTTTATTTGCTTTTGATGTCTCGGGGCTTCAATCATATAATATCATTCAGCACTAATTTTTTGTTTTTGTAGCTACAAATGCACTATCCACAACTACGGCTTTTAACGAGTACAGCAACAAAGAGTATACTTGCCTGGTAGTAGTCTCGTATAATGAAATCTGACATGTTGGTTGTTTAGGGCTATTTTGCTTAAGCCAATACGCAACTTCACTGGGGCAGAGCCAATCGGGACCGGGGACCATGTAGGAAGAGGGCATGCAAGCTAACCCTTTGTTTAGAGTCTTTTGGCCTCGTGGCGATATCTTGCCTCGGCGAGGACTGCTGCGAGCTACACAGCCTGGCCTAATTTCATCTTCAATCAGTGTCTCCAAAGCCATCAGGGATAACTAGCAGCTCCAGCTCCGTTTCACTTGTACGTCCAGTTATCAATTTGCGATATTGCGCGCCATGATCATTCTGTTGCCAGACAGACTTAATGTTAAAATATCTTATTAGCGTACAGTAACTGATTATGAGCAAAAAAAACAGATGGTTTGGAGAGGACTATTAGATTACCTCCTCCAGTATAAACATCCCGAGAGATGAAAATAGCCCACGGATAAAACTTCCTATCACATGCAAAGCGCGGCTTGCATTGTTGTGGTGTTCAAAGCTCCATCTGCTCCTCCTCCCCGACTAATAAAGTTTGTTTCACATCCTAATTACGTACGGCTACGCTAGCGAGCCATCCCTTTATAGAATTAATGATGTTCATTCCCATTTCGTTTGGAGTTCATTTAGAGTGCGCCATCTAAACTCCCATAGTGAAAAGAGAGGGAAAGGCGTGCTCGTATTTAAACCTGAGCTGCTTATATTTTTGCTGAGAGTATAATTTGCACTGGCTGACCTCGCTAATAAACGGCTAATACGAACCCCCGAAGAGGGGAAGCGCTGGATGCGTTTCAGCGTGAGAGAAACCAAAGAGGGCTCAAAACGAATGAAAAATGGATGTGCTCTTTTAGAGAGCAGCCATCCAAGTCTCCAGCAGCACACCTTGTGCTGTAGGCGCTCTGTGTCCCCTGTCCGCCCGCTCCCCACTGCTACCAAACCCCCCCCCGCAGCAGGGGTAGAAGGCCCTTCAGTCACCTCGGCGGGGAGTCACCTATGAAACCCTGCACCCACGCACACCACATGGCCCAGATCATTCAGCACGGTTAGCTAAGCTGCCGCTGTTATGTAGTCATTATCCATTTAACTTCCCTGCGCTGCGCGGTGTCAGCTTCCTTTTGTTAAGACTCATTCAGTTACAAAGTATTATTACACCCCGTGGAATAGGATAGTTTTACAAAGCCATCAAGGGAAAGCATTTGTCTCATTGGTTATGCATCGGCTTTTGGGAGAAGAAGGCATGTGTGAAATCTTCTCTCGCTTCTTTTTGGTTGTTCAGATACAAAAATAAAAGCAAATGCTGTGCCCCAATGGTCCCCATTGTGCCGCTGCTTTTAATTTCTAAGCATAAGGAGCTTAACTTTTTTCGCCTGCGTGGAGCAAAGAGCAAGAGCTTTGTTGCTCCTGATGTCACCGGGCGTCCTCACATCTGGACAGCAGCGCTTTTCAAGATTTCCAACTGTGGCAAAAAAATGTCTCCTTCGCATTACTACTGTTCTAAACATTGGCATGTAAGGCACATGGGGGCATTATAATGGGACCTATATTTAGTGTGACTGTTTCTACAGTATGAGAGAGAGAGAGAGAGAGAGAGAGAGAGAGAGAGAGAGAGATGAGTCATTCATGATGTTGGCTAACAGAGGCATACATCTTCAACGTTCAACCGATGTGAGCTAACGCTGCTTCCTCCTCTCCTCTCCGGTAACGTTGCTGTGTGATCAGGTGTGTGCGCAGGATGGAGTGGCTTTAAGCAAAATGCCCAGTTTTAATATGAGGGATTAACTGATCTGCATGGGGCACTGATAGCTTCAAATGCAGTTACGAGAGGGGGGACGGGGGGGGGGGGGGGGGGGGGAACACACCCACTTTCCACCCCATCAGCTTCAATTTGCGGGCAACCAACTTGAATCGATAGGGCCATCGCTCTCAAGGATGCCGGGAATGTTTCCATTTGCATTCCCCCAGAGTAGTCGGTCGGGAGCATGTGGATTGTGGATTGTGTCCTCTCTATACCAGTTTAATGCATTTGCTCTGTAAGCTGCTCATTCCCAGCCACCGCAGTGTCAGCCCTGACATCTTTATTCATGGGCACAGCCGCTCAACTGAGGATTCCTCTGAGGAGTATTAAGAGTCATGTCTTGAAGCCTTGATGTGCACCAGAGGAGGGGGGGGGGGGGGGGTTAGAGACAGAGAGCAACGATTATGTTGGAACGGTTCCTTCGTCTGCCATGTTTTAAACATTACGGGGCGTGTGACGTTTAGACAGCGGCGCGGAGCAGAGGATGGGAGACTAACTGAAGTTGCTCTGAAAATCCTACTTGTCAATAGCCGAGCTGCGAGAGAGTCCTCAGCAGCGGTCCCCAGAGTGCCTTGTGGAATTGTCTTGCAGGTCTCTGAAACAATCTGTCGTAGCGGCGGAGCAGCTGCTTTAGGTTTTCCTCCTGATTAGCAGAAAAATGTCTAGGCTGATGGCTGCTGATGGTAGATTAAACATGCAGTCTTGCCCTAGAATTTCATCAAGCTCGCGATGAAAAATTCAAACCCTGGCTCCTTTTCAATGATTAAATAAAATCCTACAGCTCTTTCTCCCCCGCCCCCCCCCCACCCCCCCCCACCCCCAAGGGTAGACTCTTCATATATTACTGTTTGTAGATGCATTGGAAGTTATCGCAAAAATAAATGAACTGGGTTGTGAAGTTCATATCACCAAAGCAGCAATGTTTGTGTCCCGTTATCCTACAAGAGGGGTACTTTTGCATCGAGAGGCCATATCACGCTGACCATAACGAACTGTGGGTGGCAGGAGGTGGCAGTCAATCTGGGGATTTGTGTCACTGAGCAGTAACATCATTTTAATTCTCTCTCTCTGACTCTGGATTGCTGCCTCTGCAGTTCAACTATTCACACCAGAATAGGATTTGGCCAAAAATGAATGACAGACGGACGACAAACAGCCGCGGTAGCAGCGGAACTTAGAGACTAAATTTCGTTGGCAATGAGGCAGAATATTCTGGAGCAAAGCTGACAAAGCTCTATTACACGTACATGTGTGGATTACTCATAAACAGATACAATCTTACAGCAGTTACATTAGTAAATTGATCCCCTGTATTAATTTATCTCATCAATCTGTGCAATGAAAGCAATACCTGTACTACGAACTACGACGTGAATGCAGGTATTGCGTTTCAAATACACATTCGGCTACATTTCATTTGTAAAGCGTGTATTTAGGGTGAAGTATATGCTCATTAAAACATGGTGGGGTTGACAGGGCAGCAGCTTTCTCTCTCTCACTGTCTGCCTGTCACACAAACCTACACCGGGCGGACAACACATTAGTGCAACCTGCTCTTTCCGTGAAAAAGGCTGAAGGCTGTGATTCCTTATTGATTTCACCCATTAAATCCACTTCAGTCATGAAGCGGTTAGCGGAGAGGGGAGGACGAAGATGAAGACGAGGACCAAAAAAACAACAACCCCCTTCTTGACAATCACGGGACACGCGGGGATTGCGCGGAACGGGGTGCAACTCGAACAACCACAACATTTTGCACACTCAACTGTATGCGGCCGCGTCACCTGACCGAGTCTGAGCCACGATCTGCTCTCTAGTGCACATAGCCGAGTCACAAGACGAAGAGGAGCCACAAACCACCGTTTTCGGCAGCCAGTGTTTATTTGAGTCACCCATGCTCATGATGCTGTGAAATAAGGTGGTTGCCAAACAGAGCAGCACTATAATTCCACCCCTGTGAGGTCTTGGTAAGTTGTCATGTGCAGCTCTCTGCTGTTGCATCTGACACACCAATGATTACACCACCTCTGTAAGCAGCCCCCCCCCCCCATTCAGATCATAATAACAGTATTATAATACAATTATAATGATCCTGGGCCGGATCAAAATGACAATATTTGTAATGTACTATAATTTAGATATGGATACACTGTTTATGTTTACCATTCAAGAAATTTAAAACTTTTTCAAATCTGCTGTCGCAACCCTGCTGACGGATGAGGATCAAATGATGTGTTTACTTTTACAAACTACACGGATAATACACGCCACAAATACTTTCAGCAAAAGAACCATTAGGAAAAGCCACTCAGTGGAATTGACTCTCCTCACTGTTTTCCTCCATCGAGGGCAACGTCTGCTCCTCATCTTGTAACTGACTCTGGCTGGTCAGTATCAGACTGACAAGCCACATTATGGAGCGCACACCCTGAGGAGCTGCGGTGGGTGCTCTCTCTCTCTCTCTCTCTCTCTCTCTCTCGGGGGGGGGACACAACATGTCGCAAAGACCCCTCTCTGCTTCAGGGGTATATTGCTGTGACAAATGCACCGTTGTGCCAGGTCACTGACTCACCATCCTTACGGTGGTAGGTGATCTCCACCTTGCGCTCCTCTGATCCCAGCACAGGCCTGGGCCACCTGGCTGATGGCGTCTCCGTCGGTCATCTGGCCGTGGAGGAAGTCACAAGTGCACGGCTTCTGCATGATGTCCGGTCTCGAAAAGCCCGTCATCTCGCAGAAGCTGTCGTTGCAGTAGATGATCGCACAGTTCGGCACCCTGGCATTGGCTATCACAAATTTCCGATCTGCGTGGGGAAAAAGACACATTTTTGTATGAATGCACTGTGGACTGGAACATCTGACCTCTAAGCCTACAGCATGGTGTCATAATAAAATAAATAAAAACATGCCAAGTTCAAGTTCACCATCACCATCACATGACACCATTGGATCTGTGCTGTACATCAGTATAGTTACTTCACCAATAAAAGTTTACATAAAACAATACAGGGAATAACTCAACAATTCAACCTCTTATCCATATTTGTTCTTATGGGAACAAACAAAAAAATGAAATTGGATCATTTTCGCAAGTAAGCAAATGTACTTTGTGGCATTAAGTCATATTTCACTTTGATTGCACATCGTGGAAATACTTACTCTGACCCTCGAATTTCCGAATTATTATTCCAAGGAATGTGTTTTGCGGCGCAACGTGACCTCTTCGCACCGGCATGTTGGAGCGGAATATCCTGCGATATTCGGTGAAAAAAAAAGGGCGCCTTTACAAGTAAATCCCGAAGTTACGGTTGTTGGCTCTCGGTGATATTTCCCTTACCACAAACCATACTCGTCGTCAAGCACTCTTTCCACTTTCAGTGACCTTTCCTAGTTTCGCCCAGGAGTTCTTCAGCCTGCATGCGCACCGGAGCATTTAAACGCCTCCTCGCCGAAACCCATGGAGTCGGGGAGGATTGCTTGGACCAGATCCAAGTCGCAAATCATTTCTCGTTCGAAGATCGACGCGATCTCGACGTGCTCTGTGGCGCTGTGTCGGACGCGCACAGCGGGCAGGAGCTGATATGCCAAGGGGGAGTGACGTTGCTTCCAGGGGGGCTTTACTTTCCTCCACCTTGGGTAAGGTTCATTCCCAGCCTTGTGGAGATAGGGAGATATGGCATCATCGGAGACGCAGTTAAAGCTTTTTTTTTTTAATGTTTTTTTTGTTTCATATTTTAGGTCAAGGTGATTTTGTTGTTGTTGTTGCTGAAAAACACAATTGCTTATACTAGGAGCTGCGTGTGGTGCAAGGTTGTGTTTTGTCAATTGGAACTTGAGAAGAGCTGGTGAGGCGCTGACCATGGTGCTGAAGTTTCATCCGACCTGCTATTTCCCTTTAAGAGGCGAGAAACAATACTGCTGCACGTGCCCCTTGCGGATTATTTCCTCTCAATCATTCATGGTATTTTGATGAACTGTTAGATGCAGGCACAGAGAAATATATAAATTCAGCTAATCTCTGCAGACTACAGCTCCACAGCAAGCCCATGTAAAAAAATGCAAATCTGTGGATAATGCAAAAAAGAAAAACCCTCCCTACAGTGCCAAACATCTGTCCCAGTATTTCAGCAGCAGCTCATCATCCATCTGGCCCATTGAGAAAACAGGTTGAATGAAAGCAAAAGATACAAACACAGATCATACCGAGGGATCATGCATTTTCCCTCAATACCAAATCGCCTCATTTAGTGCTGGCTGTTATTACAGTACACAAAATGACTTAGTAATGATTACAATTGAGCAAATGTCACCCAAAATGTGACAGATTTGGAGTGGCTTTGTCCGTAATGGGCAATTTTTTGATTTTTCAATATTCATTGATCGATGTAGAATAAAAGCAGATATTTACATCTTTAAATTATTAAATTAGTATTAAATATCAAGCATTACGGTAACTAATAGTTTCAATAATATACCAGAGTGAGTTTTAGCTTAATGCCAGCAATGATTTAGGAAAAGTCAAATCTCTTCAATTTCCAAAGGTTTATTAAGTTACTTATAAAACTATAGCTTCAACATAATCATCATCATAATTAAAGCTTTACAAAATGTATTAGATTAAACACTAACCTTTTTTTATTAAAGCCACTGCACATTGTTTTCTTTTTTTCATCAGAGGGACCTCAAAACTCAGACCTCGAAACTCAGTTGCAATGTTTTGTTGTGCAAGAAGTGTATCGGCTTAGACAGTTTGCAATGTCTCAATTTAACTTTATGCTGGCGGCAAAACTGTATTTCAGGACAGAGAGTACAGGAGCGGGTAGCGGCCCTCAGCTGGTGTGCTATTTTGTTGCCTCGCTACTTCCTGCAAGCATGTGTGGAGCTGCAGGTGTGTGACCAAAGATGAAAAAAAAAACACTCCAGGATTTCTTGCAGATTTCTTGGTCTAAATTTAACCAGGAAAACCAGGGTGGAAAAACTTGTGGCAGCAGTTGTTGTCTTAGTTGTTCTCGCGTCCCTTTCAGAGAGGGGCCCTGCACGCAATATGCGAGACAATCCTGGAGTGTTTTTCCTCCTGTACCCGTAAACACAGACCTCCCCCAGGCCACAGTGCTTTGTCTGCTGGATTTTTATTAAATCACAGTTGCATTAAGCCAATCTGCAGCTCTTATCCATTACTCAGAACACAGCTACAGTAGAACCCTTTTAGAGGACAGCCATTACTCACTAACAATGAAGTCAGAGGGAACCGTGACGTGGTCTCTGTCCTCTGTTTAGTGCCTTAGGATGAAAATTCACTTGATTAATTGTCTTGTCTCGGAGTTTGAAGTCAAAAGAATATCTTACAGTATCGCGGCTAGTATTGACATATATGCTGAGTGTGAAAAGCAAAGGAAAGCAATAGGGTGGGTGAGGGGTGATATTTACTGACCTCATTTGAGAGCACCACACATAGGAAACAGTCTCTCATGGAGGCCTTGGTGCCCTTGGGTATAGATATACAGCGACTCCAGCATGCTCACTCATCTCGCAACATATCTGCCCCATGAGTGTGAAATACATTTGAAAAATATCTTGCTCCACCAGAGCCATGTCGCTGCCCTTGACTGCTCAACTAGGAGAGAAAATCAGAGCAAACCTTGATCTGACCTCTTCCCTTGTTTGCTAGTTATTACTGTAAATTCTGATTAGTAAATGCACTGGATGTTCAGAGCAGGTTTGTGGGTGTTAAAAGTATATGATGTAATGTTCAGGGACAGCTGCAAATACGGTATCTGGGTAGACAGTTTTGAATTTTACAGTAAAGAGGATAGATGTTGGGTTCACCCGTACTATCAAGCGTGAAGTAAAAGAGCGATGGCGGTAACCCGTGCAAGGCAGGTCTTAATCTGTTGAAATTAAGGGAGCAGTCGCTCTAATGGCACGGTGCCTGATTTATCATCTCCAAATGCTACATCTCACACAAGATCCAGGAACACGTGGCATTTAATCTCCCGTCAATGGCAGCGAGTAGTGTGGAGTTTCAGCTTTGGGCGATTCTAAAAAAGGGCAGGACGGGGCCGCCGTGAGGAGAGAGAGACCGCCCTTCACCCTGGAGCAACTGCATTCAAGCTGCCATGCCAGCAAGCACCCACCCTTGAGCAAGACTGTGAACCCCCAGTGGATGCTGTTCTGTAGCTGACCATGCACTCTGGTGAGGAGGGAGGGGGGCGGGGGTATTGTGCACGGGGATCAACGATAGTATCACATTATTTGCATTAAATATTAAATTCCAAATTTTAAAAAAGGTATGTGAAATTGCAAAAAGACAACATATGGGACATATATTTTTCATTGCAATGTATACAATGGACTTCCAATATGCAACGGACATGCTGTGTGTGAAGTTGAACCCAAGCCCTGACAAACGGGACACAGCACAGTGTACATTGCTTTTTTTTCTGAATATTGCATGGCTGTTTTGAAAATCATGTCACTGTTCATTCATTCATTTCCCTTAATCTCTCAGAATTTAGAGCAATTTGAAAAACAGCAGCAGCAGCAGCAGTAGCATCCAGTGTCCAGGGCCTAATCCAGGTCTCACGGCAGGAGCTACAGTTCTCTGCAGTGGCTGCCTCTCTCTCTCTCTCTCTCTCTCTCTCTCTGTGTGTGTGTCCATCTGTGTGTGTGTGTGTGTGTGTGTGTGTGTGTGTGTGTGTGTCTCATACACATGCACCCATGGAACACAGTTGCACGGGCTTACTCATTGTCCATACAAACCATTACTGCCCTGTCTCAGAGAATAATCCACGAGTGCAAAACACTAAATCGAGTGCTGTTGCTGCTTCTGCTGCTGCGCTTCACCCAATATGCCACTGCACACAGTCTAAACCATCTGCCCTCGATGAGACAAAATGGAACAAACAACGAGAGCCACCCAGCACCTTTGCCTTTTTACATGACTTCACAAAAGCCTTTACTCTGCCAGGGGTCAGGGCTTCGTCCCTTGGGCCCCATGGCAAAGTTACAGACTTATCAGTTCTGATTAGAAAGCCCACGGTGTGAGAAATGTGCTTTGAGAAATGATTGTCTCATTTGCAGCAAATAGACTGTCATGGCAATAACAGTGTTAGTGGTGCTGCACGTGATGCATTGCAAGGCCATGTGGACTGCTGAAGTGAAGCTGTTCCCATTGCCGCCTGCTGTTGCCTGGTCCGCAAAGCTTGTTTTGAATCCTTGCGCTCCCTTCACATTTTCCATTCAGTTGCAGGGTGAGATGTGCTGCAGCATCCATCCCCCAGTGTCACCATTTTTAGAGAACTAGTGCTAGGACCTGGGTGAATACAGCTGCAGTCCCCAGACACGAGCACCGTTGCCACCCACAAGTAGCAAGTAGGCTAGGAAGTCATCTGACAGTGAACCACCGGCGCTGTTATTTGCCATCGTCCAGGCCGTGACTGCTGATTCATCACAAAGCCAAGTGCCTTCTGTAGGTCAGCCATCCATTGTTGTCTGTCAGACAGGCAGCGGAGGGCAAATTAGCCCTGATGGACATTCACCTTACACAAACCCTGCTGGTGGGGAATTACACTTCCAGATGACAGACGCTGCTCACTGCAGTATCATGGTGCATTCAGAGTAAGAACACCGTGAGAAACACAAATATTAGATGATTCACTTTCACTTTCATACAAGAAATGAACAAAAGACCGTAAGATTATGATCAGCAATCACATTAGGCTTCATTGGGTTTTACATCAATGACACTGCGAAACAATCGGCGCGCAGATGAAACGGTCTCGCTCTGAAATTCATTTGAAAGCCCATCGTCATTTCCAAATTGTAATACTTCACCCACTGCGATGTCCGGTTTATATATATACGGTATATTATATATATATACGGTGTGCTGATATATATGTGCTGATATATATATCAGCACACCGCCATTTAAGATGACACGCAGAGGGCACCATCTCTGAACTTTTTTTTTCCCGAGTAACAATTCACCTTCATGAATAATTTAGTTGTTGCCCAATTAAAACTCCGGTGCTGACTAAAAGCATCACGTAGGCAAAGCATTCAAAATGACTTACAGCAACAAAAAAAAGAAAAAGAACATGTGATCAACGCTGCAGAGTAATCCTTTATGTGGAAACAAACAGCAGGCAAAAGTCTTCCACAACAAACAGCATTGATTTCCTCAACGGTGAGCCCTAAAGTCTACAATACAGAGAGAGAAAGCTGACCCATAAACTGCACGTGCACGCAGCTATTAATAGCGCTTTGCTTGTGCTCGTACAGGAGGCACAAATACAGCAAACTGATGACTCAGAGCCGCTCATCAACTGAATGAATTGCACAGGCATGGTATGGAAATGCCCCGATGTTTCCTGTAGTGGCAGGTAGATTGAGTGTATAGCTGAAGAGCATATCAAGGAGAATCTCAAGTCTTTAGTAGCCTATAATATCCATAAAGGACTAAAAAGGCACTTTCTCTCTGTATCTTAATATAGATGTCACAGTGACGTGGAACAGATCGAGCTATGGATGTCCTCTTGGCGGGTTTTTGGGGAGGGATCAGTTCATTACCGCTGTTGTCAAACTGCTGGCAGGGCTCAATGGAGTGATTACCTCATTTCAGTTATCCCGTCTGTGTGATCAGAGGTTTCCATGGAAACTGGCGTGCCCCAGTGGATCTGCTACTGGCCCTCTCACCCCCGAGAACGCATGCTACTTCTCATATCATTGTTCTGTGGCTTTGTCTTCTTCATATCTGACGATTTAGGGCTGCACTAGAGTCCTGCATGAGAAGCCAGTGAACACTGTGATATAAAAGATTATTAAATGGCTGTAAAGGGTAAATGCTTTCAGTTTTATTTTAAGTGAGACTTTGAGCCGGCTAATATAGAAACTAACACAGGCGTGACAGCTTTAGTTTCATTCAGTACATTACAAAACGTGACCTTCATGCGGTATATCATTGGATAAATGTACTTTCCAAGTGGGTGTGTATTACGGTTTTGTCTGCAGGCACAGACAAGCCCCATCTCCTCCTAGTCTGTCTGGTTGGCACAGCTCACATGGGGGACTGTCACTGTGGGTAGCCTGACTCCACAGCTCTGCCTCTCTGGAGGGCAGCCAACACAAAAAGTCCTTCTCCACGCCCAAACTGACTTACACAGATGCTGTTAAGCCTCAATTAGACAGCCTGCACACCCTTCACAGACTTTTTCTAAGAGTATTTTTTTTTCACATGCACAAGCTCCTCAACACTTTTTGATGTAGGGATTAATCCATTACTGGCATTATGCTCATGAAAAGACATTTTGTACAATATCTACCGGGAAAGACAACTAAGGACGAGGCAGCAACCGGAGCTCATACATCATATTTTATGGCCTATGATATGCAGCTACCACACTACAGTAAATGTTTGCTTCATCAAAGATGACTCATTAAGATGCTTGTGCCTTTGTATCTTGCTGATAGGCATCTTTTCTCAAAGGGCAAAGGTTTGTTTTTGTACAGCAATACCGGCTCCCTAAGCATATCTTAATGAATACTCTCCTGGAACTGCGAGCACACCGTCAGTGTTTCTCCTACTGTACTGACCTTTATTATCAGTCACACAAAGGCCATTTGTAATGATTGAAAATAAAAGAGAGGCTCAGAATTTGTCCATGCGATGTCCTTAGAATGATGAAGAACTACTCAGCAATTTTGTGCAATCTCATGCACTAGTTACCGTCCATTAAAACATAATGACCTGAAGAACAAATTAGGCCCTGGACGGGCTTGTCAGGACAAGGACGTTTTAAAAAAAAGTTTCTGCCTTTTAAATTTGAGATGGTCCAGAATCTTATCACTCCTAGGGGATAATAAATGATTGTAATAAATAATGTCTTTAGTGGTTACTAAAGAAATGACTGCTAAACCAGAGGCAGTCTATGCATGAGTAAATGGCTCTATGCTGACATCATGTGGTAGCTACGGTAAATTACATCATCAATTAATCATCGACATTGCATGGTTTTAATATGTGACACGTCTTAACCTGAACTGCGTCCTGGCCTCGTTTGAACCTCCTACGAAACCCATGACACGACACATGATCTCTCTGTGATAGGAGTGTAAGACCAGGCATGCAACTAGCTCATTGTCCTTAACCACTAGTAATTATAACCAGGTCAACGTATAAGGGCCACTATAAATGTTGCAATGGTAAACCTATTACTAGATCTATTTTTCCACACGATCGGCAGTCTCTGCTGTGTGTAACGGCTATTGAATTCTCAATCTACAGTACGACTGTCAATATGTTCATTCTGTTGTACATTTCTGTCAGGACAACATTCGCAAGAGAACATCAAATTGGGGCCCACAGAGAACATTGTGCAACTCCACTTTCTTTAAGGTTTCAGTGTGGCACTACTTGTTACAGTTTTTCTTGCAATGCACACTGCCAGTAGGCAGTATAAGGAAGAACACTTGCTGTCCATAAAACCGCTATCCGTCCATAAAAGTTAAGTAGCCTATTACTTTTATGAGCAGAGAATGGGAAGCAAAGCTCTTTGCCTGCTTATTGCCGCAGTAGAAATGCAGAGCTGGCTTTGGCATTTTGGGGCATAAGAAAGACTCGGTGGCTCCCACCATTAAACTGGGCAATTATTATTTCAGAGTATTTGTATTCAGACTGCAACAGGTTGATCAAATAACTACAGTACAAAGTTAAAGCTGTTAATCTTATTAATGGTAACCTACCCTACGGCAGACTTGTGTAAATTGATACCCAGCCCAGAAATGCTGGTCACTTTACAATGACCTCATTCCAGTCTATCAATGTCGAAGAAAAGATCTAAGGTAACAATGATACCGCGTTAGTGCTTAACATTAGTGGTAGGACTACTGTAAATGATCATTTTATTAATAGGACAAAAAAACAATACTGCAACAATAATGCATTTATGCAACTGCAAAGCAATTTACACATATTATATTATTAAAATATTTGGATCTAAAATATTGTTAAAAAAAGTAAAAGAGTTAAAAATGTTGTTATTAAAGTGACATCAAACTGCATTTACAGTTGTTGCTGCAAATGCTGCAAAATACTACGCAATGCAAAGGCTTCCTAAAATGATGTGACGTTTAGCGTGCTTGTAGCTAATAGCATTGTCTCAAAGTGCTTTTACGGAAAAACAAAGGACACAAATACAGTTGAAAACAGGGATGATACAACAAGTACATACAGGAACTTCACCAGCTCCAGTAAAATGGACCCAGAGCTTGTGCGTGTACCTGTGTCCCATATAGGAGAGCCCTGGGCAGCACCAGGCTCCTCAGGGTGAAGTGAGGTGTGGTGAGGTGTGAGTTAAGGTTGGTTCCAGGCTGTTTTGAGTACATTGGTGCTTAGTATGCACTTAAAGACCTATTCATATTTTGATGTGCCGAGAGAGAAACGATCACGGACAATCAAAATGGTTTTGCATCGTGTCCAACAACATCTCAAGAATAAGTGTGGCTAATTTGGCGGTGATGACTTGTATAAAGGCTAAGGTTGAAGGTGACCATTATTCCTGTCTGGCAAGTGATTGGACCATTAAAAAAAACAGCTTTGTTTTGATCCATCTGTCTGCTGCGAGCGCTGGACAGTGAAGTTGGCTTTATAATTGTTTGTAATTGTTTGCGTTCTAATCGTTGAGTGCAGATGACTCAGAGCAAAGTTAGAAAAATGCAGATTTTAATAGTTTTTTTTGATGCCCTCCTCGCATCATTTCATTTCAGTCACTAAAACATTATTTTCTTTTGTAATGTAAAGTTTTTCACGAGGAGGGAGGTGATGTCAGAGGAGTGAAGGGATGATGAGAGAGGTCAGGTTAACATAGGAACAGACTGGCTATGTCAGTCAGCTAGCAACCAGCCAATATTAGTCAAAGATAACATTGGCTTGCTACAGTATGTCAGTCAGTTAGCTAGCAAAGTCAAGTTCAAACATTTCCTCAATGTTGTTACACTATGCAGGTCCAGAAAAGTGTCAAAAGTGAAAAGCATAAATGTTAAATAGGGGAAAATACTGTTGTGGTACACATGTATGTTTAACATTGTCATTTAGCATTGATAGTATTGTTGTTGTGAAGAGAAACTGTAGCATATAGTGGCCTAGTTGACAGTCTGGCAACCTCATACATCATAGCTACTGACCACCAACCCAAATCATCAAATCCAGGCAAGGAAATTAAGGTTTAGAAATTTGAAATGGAAAATGTGCTGGGACTACTTCCCCATTTCCTCTCCATCTCTCCCCTCTGGGCATTTTTACATGGCTCATACTTGCTCTCCATGTGCAATGCAACATCACATTTCAGGGAATGTGTACATATAATAATTTAATGTGCATCAGTTTGTGCATCCATCCATCCATCCATCCATCCATCCATCCATTCATTCATTCATTCATTCATTCATCCATCCATTCATTCATTCATTCATTCATTCATTCATTCATTCATTCATTCATTCATTCATCCATCCACCCACCCATTCATTCATTCATTCATTCATTCATCCATCCATGCATCCATCCATTCATGAATTCATTCATGTAGAAAGAAGAGACACTGATTTTCTGTCTAAAGGATGTTGTCCTAGAGTTTTCTTCAGCACCACGGAACTAGATGAAATGGAAGAAAGTCAGCATAAGGCCGGAAACTGATGATTTAACAATCTCAGCCACTGCCCCCCCCCCCCCCCCCCCCTCTCTCTATATAAGGAGGAAATACATAAGCTTCCCATTTGTGGTTGAGACATGGGGGTGACATTGCACATGGAGAGCTTCAAGTCATTTCATGGAAAAATACCCAGAGGGGAGAGAGAGCAGGAGGAGAGATGGAGACAGAAATATGGGTAAGGAGAGTGGGAGTGAGGGCCGGTGCTATAGGGGAGGGCTGGGGACCGGTGGGGGCCGACGGTTTTTATTAGCTCCATGATCAGGATTAGTTTGTATTGACACAAGTTTGCATCAAAATGATTATTCTTACTTTTACTTTGTTGGATCTATTTTCAGTGAAACTTGTTTTATGGTACGCAAAAGAAAACCAACTCGTTGGCTTTGTCCCTGTATATCTTCCCTAACATGAATAAACTTCCATCCATGAAAGGAATCCCACCAAGCATCCCCAGACTAAATTAATAAAAATAAAAAAAATAAAAAAATTGACAATTGAATTTATCCTTAATTTAAGTGACAAGTCACCACAGTATAATACAGAATGTGCCTCAATTGTGAAAATGTGATGAGATGGTTCGTCATAACTTGCAATAATGATAATTGTGAACAGATGTTGTCGTGCACGGTCTCTCTTCTATGCACCACACAAACATCATGCAATATTAATAGGTGCCTGGCCCTTTTACCCCATGGCCAAAACAGAGACAGTTGCGTCCAGTGTTTAGTGGCGCACGTTAAACACAAGAGGGCAGTGTTGACCATGAGATAACAAAGCCGTCAGACTCCAACTCTCCAACCCATAAAGAATCAAAAGCATTGAGAATTGCTTTTGATTTCAGAACTATTTGCAAATTATTGCTAATTATTGACTAAATAGTACTCTCCATGAATCTTCACTAAGAATGAAAGCCTTTCTGAATTGCACATTTTGCAAGAGCTAACATAAGCACAGTTTTTAGAATTTTTAGAATCCTTTTAGAATTTAGAAATTATATTTGTAATGCAGAACATGAATTGTGGACAAAGCCGTGATGATATCTCAGGTCAGGCTTTGACATGCAACGTGCATGAAAGAGGCTGGATATGTGAACGGTAACACATCGTGGCTCCAAAACCCATTTTACCAGCAGGAGGTTATGATGCCGGCTGGCTCAAGACAGATGCTCCCCAGAGTGACCTGTCTGGACGGACCCCGGTCCTGGAGGGATCGTGGTGGTTTGGTCATGCATGACTGTCAGATTACCATGCCGAGGATTAACAGAGAAAGGGCCAGAAACCTGCCTTGGCATTTGTAGACTAGCCTAAGGCAGGGTGAGGACTGGAGACAGAGAGAGACATGAACAGACAAAAGACAGAGAGAGAGAGAGAGAGAGAGAGAGAGAGAATTTTCTAGGTGTGACCAATTGCTATTGTGTTTTTCTTCTGCTTTTGTACCAGCAAATGATGTAATTACCAATTGTATCAGCGTGTTTGAAACATAGCAGCATGTTGTACAATAGTTACACCTGCTATTTTTCTCCTCGGGCCAAAATTTGGTGAAAGCTTTTGCGGCCGCCGCGCCACGGAAACCCCCTTCCTGGTTTTCTTCACGGTGAGGAAAGTTTATTAGGAAGCAGAATAAAGTGCCACCGCGTTGAAGTCATCTCTCTCCGCTGGGGGGGTGGGGGGGGGGGGAGAGAAAAGGGGGTAAGGTGTTAAAAGTCATTCATAAGTGTGGCACTGATGACAGTAAGCTGTTCCTGTGAAGGGGGGTGGGGTGGGAAACGGTGCCATACCTATGTAACATTCATACCATTTGAATTATGAATCAGAGTAAGGAGACGTCTGTGTTCCAAGTCGATGAATTTTTAAAGGCCTGAGTATACAGATCATCATATTGACAAAGGGAGAATACTAATGTCCTCCTCTCTGAGCCTGATGAGAGGTTAAGCACAATGCTAACTGCATAATTTAGTTTCATTCTTGCATTTTTGCACCTTTTGATTTGACTTTTCTTTTTAGGTCTTTTTGTTTTTTGCAGAAGTTTTCTTTTTTCTCTTTTTTTCCCCCTGCTGAAAATATGAACAGATATATAGGCGCTGCATCAAAGCAAGTTAACCATTTATTTGACCCATTATCATGCCGACATATACCTATGAAACCCCTCTGTCTTGTGGTGTAGCAGACACTGCCTGCTGCGGTAAGTATGAGTCTTAATGTTAAGGGGGGCCCCCCTGTTCTACAGCGGTTGACATACACACACAGTTGCCCATTGTCCCCGCTGACATGCACACATTGTCCACAGTCTGTTAAATTGAATGTTATATTTAACTAGTTTGGAAGCGGGGCAGAGTTACACGCTTTTGTATCAGTCCAACTTCTCTCTCTCTCTCTCTCTCTGGTGGAATGTGCTTGAGAGAGAGAGAGAGAGAGAGAGAGAGGAGGAAACAGAGAGGGAGAGTGGGAGTGAGAGCCCATGCAGGTGAGAGTGTCTAACAGTGAGGAAATCAATATGATGTAAATTATTAAGAGCTCAGGAATGCGTCTGACCCCTACTGTCTTGCAGCAGGCTGGGCTCTGAAGGCTGGCAGGTGGACGCGGGCTTGGACTCTCCCTCTAACACTCATTAGTGGCTGGGAGCCGGGGCTCCTTGTGAGTGGGAAGGCAGGGATCACAGCGGGGAAGTGATGGCCCAGGCCTCTCACATCCCGGCTCAGCCTTTCGCTCCGGCTCCGCCAGCCTCTCCCTGGAAGCTCATTAGTAAGTGCACTGATGCATAAGAGCTAGTCATTAGCTGGGCTTTTTTTTTTTCTTTCCGTCTTCATCTCTCTCCCCCCACCCCCCCCAACCCCCCCAACCCCCCACCCCCGACACCATGTCTGATCCTGAAGACCGGTGGCAGCGCCGGGGTTTTAAAAGACGAGAGAAGTCCACATTACCGCAGGTATACTCTGGCCATATGGATATGAGATTCTCTAACAGACAACGGTAGCCGTCGGAAGGGTTTTTTTTTTTTTTGAGTCAATTTGGAGTGAGCTTTTCAAATGGAGTCCATCCACAGCCCCTTCAAAACCAAAGAGTAAACATTAGCGCTTGACCAGGACTTTGGCTGAGCGCCCCTTTCTTCCTCCATGGTTGGTTTTGATCTGGGGTATTTGCTTTTGCTGCTGGCCAGATCCCCTCAGTACCTGATGGTTGCCCGGGCTCTGAGTAAATAAGATCTGGGGCCCGGGCCTCTTCGGGGGCTGCTGGGTAAATAAGGTCTCTGGTGTGTGTAACGTGCCTGGCAGCAGGGTGAGCACTGGTCCGGAGGCCTCTGGAGACACGCCACCCCCCCCTTTTCTATATCTAGTTGTTTAATTCTCTTATCCTCTCTCTCTCCAACTTACTCCTCCCTCCCTACCCACCAACCCCCTTTCACTCACACACACACACACACACACACACACGCACACACACACACACACACACTCACACACACAGACCTCCCTCTCAGCAGGAGTGCTGATTAATGTTAGCCAGTTGTACTCATGAACATTTATGGCCTCTAAAGCACTTATAACAGGATCCATGTGTGTCCAACATGGTGGAATTGATTTGATCACTTATTCATGCCAATTCAGGACGATTGGCCAAATAAAAAGGAAACAAACCCTGTCAGACTGTCAGCGAGCTAAACTGCCCCTAATCTTTTTGTCAATACCATACCCAAGGTTACTCACGCGCTTCTTTCACAAAACTGTGCTCGGTTATGCTGGGAGCGCGCGGACGGACATTAACCACTATTAGAATTTAAAGATCTGTAATTAAAAGTGTGTGAGCATCCCGTACCATCACGGCGCTCTCCTCTTCCCCAAGAACAGTTTGGCATTTAGTGAGACATTAAATGTCATAAAGATAAATGATGATGATAACACCTGCAATAATGTAATTACTTTTCGCGATGGTAATCGTCCGAGCCGCAAACAAATGGATTTCATATACTGCAAAAAAAAAAAAAGATGAAACAATTTAACACTTGATGTCGCCGTGACTGATTATTAAAACACCAAGTAGCCACAGGGGAGCCGCCAAGTGTTGATGCTGAACCTACATATGGGGTACCTTCACGCTCTCAGCGAGTCTTAGCAAAAGCTGACAGTAACCTTTTGTTAATGTCGTTTCGGCCTGTCCCCCCTCCAGTAAACGCTTCTTGTTGAGACGCCGGCTGAATGCGCTTTGAGCGGCAAAGTAACAGCCAGATAAGTAGGTGCGTTTATGTGCTATGGTGTCATTCAGTCAGCGCCACCAAAAAGGATTTGCCTTTGTGGAAGTTTACTGAGTCAAATCTCATCAGCTTAATGTGATCTGGCGCTGGCCATGCTGGATCCCCTTATGCCAATTAATCCAGGTTGTAACTCGCACAGACTCCTGCTGACCAATTCACATCCATTGTTGATCGTTTTTGGCTGCAGGAGCCCCCGAACCTCCTTGTTGGAGCCAAAAAACCACAAGAAGTCCACCACCTCTTTCAGCCCCGTCATATTGTGTGTTGATTGCCAGCAATTAGTAAAGCCAGGCCGGCTGAGAAATGACAAGATGGGGCATCGCTATTGCAATGCATGGGCGGGTGTTGGCTCGCACGCCGGCTGAAAGGCTCAACAATGTTTGTTAACCCCGGGGGTCGCGACTGATTCACTAGCGCAGGCAAGAAAACAAGATTTATGTAACGCAAATCAATACGCGGGTCCGACTTTCACCACTGCGGACCGCCAATCCAGGCACTTCTCTCGATCAGTCTAACATGACACTAATGTGTTTTTATTCCTGTTTAACCCAGCCGGTGATGAATCTGTTGGCAGGGCAAGACAGAGATGGTGAGAAGCAAGCTGCCCTTGATTAGTCGGGGAATACACACGGCAACATGCAGGGGCTGATGCAGTGGCATGTCATGGAGGCAATCAGTCTTCTTGGCCTATCAGTCTTCTTGTTTCCTGCCGGGGGTCTTTTATCCAGTGTTTTGGCGCATCTGCCATTGTGTGAAGAATCAGCAATTTACATCCCCGGGCCTGATAGTGTATCAAAAGGACTAATGACGGTGTACTTGGGTGTTGATCCCACTCAGCGCTGTCTGAAGTAAATTAGAATGAATGCAGTTCCTCCAGCTTCTCCTCACTGGGAGTGTTCACCAGCCACAACCTCACCGGTCCTCTTTATTCTCCCTGCCATCATCCCCTGATTTCATTAATATCGCTTGTCAGCCAAACACAATGGGACACACACCTGGCAGAACGCGCGAGCAAACACGCAGACAATAGCGCACACGCACTCGCTTCCAAAAGGAGATTATTGTACAGTGGGGATGCCGATCCTCGTAAGCTGGCAGGCCCATAATGTAAAATTTGTTTAATGTCCTCGCTGCTTACGCCGCTGAAGGGGGAAATTGGAAAAGCGACGTGAGTGACGGGCGGTATTCTCCGAGCATTGAGCAGCAGGCACAATAGGGGGATGGAGCCGGGTGCCAAGTCCTATTCCAGGGGCCGCATTCCAATTGATTAGGAGGCTTGTGAAACAAACGCTGGTGACAGAGAGGAGAGGACGGGCCTGGTAACAGTTGGGCACAGTGCCAGGCTTACAGTCTTCCCCCCCTGCAGCATCTCTCTCTCTCTCTCTCTCTCTCTCTCTCTCTCACACACACACACACACACAAACACACATTAATGACACCCACAATGTGACCACTGGAATAGCTGCATTATCATCTGCATGTGATGATATAGTATAAATATATATATATATAATGATTAAACTTTTTTGCCTGTTTTCTTGAGTTTAGTGTTTATTTCCCAGATCCTCATGAAAGCTAGTCCTTGACTGCAGGTCCCAAAAAGTGCACGCTTCAACTTTGGCTTGAGCTTCAAACTCAATGTGTGTGTGTGTGTGTGTGTCTGTGGCACGGTTCTGTTTTTGTGTGTGTGTGGGCGAGTGGGTGCGTGTGTGTGTGTATATGTGTGGTCTTCTCTAAACACCAGCCTCTCTTTATTGTTAAAGAGAGTGAAGTTGATGATTGGATAAACTGTCTGGGTCTGGATTACTGTACTGGAAAATGAAAGCATATGCACAATTTGCATTTTAATGAGCTAGTGAGCATTATAAAACAAATCGTCGTGGCAACAGCAACACTCACTCACCGAGCTGCTGCGGCTTGTAATAATCAAATCATACTTTATTAACTCAACTGTATTTGTAGATCAGTTATATTTGTGATAAAAAAAAGTGCACTCTGGCTGCATTTGGAGTTGTTTTTCGACACACTACTCCTGCCGTGGTTTATACACAGCGTACGTCATGTGTTGCATCTTTGCTCTTTGCAAATCTGCTTTGATGGTGACACGCATGGGGAAGCCATGCATAAAATTTATGCATGGGCGGACGAGAAGTTCAGTAGGCCTGCGCCTGACAAAACGCTGTTCAATTAAAAGGGAAAGCCAATGGCACCCTATATAATAAAGAATATCTGCCCGTACATAAACTGACAGAAAAGCATGATGGCCCCCGTTCGCGTCATGCTATGTAATTTAGCTAATGCATTTCCCCCCCTCGCTCTTTAAAACACTTGCACATTCACATTTGCCGTCATAATCTCTACGACAGAGGACATTAATTATGGTCGTCGGCTGATCGTTGTTTCTTCGCAACATCTCTGATTAAAATTTCACACATTGTAATGATGTGCTTCAGTGCTAGAAGCTGTGAAATTCACTAAAGCAGTCAATGAGTTTGAATTCTTATTCTTGGGAGATTCCAGCATGCGCACACACACACACACACACACACACACACACACACACACACACACACACACACACACACACACACAAACACACACGCAAAAAAAAGACTTCTAATCCGTGGCAGCCAAATCAAAGCTGTTAAGTGCTTGAGGAAAAGCTTTATTTACATGCTAATGGTAATATATCTTAGCTACTTGTTCATTAGGATATTGTGCAAATGAGGGAACAACAAAGCGGTAACTTCTCTCCTGATATGTGGGTTCAAATTTCATATTTGGGAAGTTTAATTAAGCAATAGATTATGTTTTGAAGGGAGTGTTCACTTTAATGAATCCCTGGAGACCGCAGATAAACACTGCAATGGTATCAAAGCATTCATCTTTTTAATGGATGTGAAAATTAGGGATGTAAATGGTTTTGAGCCTTTCTCTTTCCGCGCTCGTGGGAATATTTACCGGGTAAAGACGACACTTACGTAACCTACGTTATATATATACTTTCTTTTTTGGAAAGCCACGTGAATAGTGCGCGCTCTGCCATTTCTTTTCCAAGGACAAACACCAAACACTTAAGGGCTTTTTTTTTCTTCCTGTCTTGATGTAACCAGATTCTATGCTGATGATATTTGCTTTATCCTCGCTCTTCTGTTTTGGTTGAGCTCTTAGTTTGACCAATATCCCCCATATCTTGAGAAGAACCCGCCGGTCGTTTTTCGCTATTGCTTTTTCAATAAGCCGCTTGCCTCAGTGTAGCTCTATATTCTGCAATCCCGAAACAGTGCAGAGTCAGTGAACCCTGGTACATTGTGTGATGGAGGAGTGCTACGTGCCCAACATTCACCTCCGCGAGGCCGGGCTGTTGTTTATCCCTGTAATGTCCACTTTATTGGGAATCTCAGCGAGCCTTCACACTACCTGCTGTGCTCAGCAGTGTGGAGAAGCCGGGGCCAGTTGAGTGGTGGTCAGCGCCTGTCAATCACAATCACAGGGATCAGTTAGCAGCCATCAGTCTGAGAAGCTGCACCCAGATGTTGCCCGTCTCCCCTCTCCTCATGTTCTACACCCAGAAGCTGTTCTTTCTTTCTAATGTATGTCACAAATTGCTCATCGTCATATCCTGTGTGTGTTTCATCGTTTTGTATATCATTGTGTATTTTATTCCAGAAATGTATTTCATTCAGAAATATAAGAGAAAAGATACAAGCTTGTGTTTGAGCAGAATGTGTGTTTTTTTTTTCGACCTCGAGGGAGGCTGTTTGTTTGTTTCTTTATTTGGGCTGGAGTAGAAAAAGGGCAGGGCTGGCATCGGGGAAGTGAGCAGTCAGAGGTGATGAGAAGGGAACACTGCTATATGCTCCGGCTCGCTGCAAAAACAAACACAAAACATTGATTATATCATCTTTGCAGACACCCGGCGCTTCGCCGCGGCTGCTGTTTACCTGACACGAAGTAAGCAGCACATTGGACCGCCAAGACTTCCACTCTGCATTTCATTTGCTGACTTGCCCCGGCGCATCTACGTCCGTGACCCGTTCCCGCCCCTAATTTCCCCCATCACATTCAGAGCAGACCCGCCAGCGGTCAGCTTCATTACAGCCAATATCTTAAATCACCTCTCATGTGTTTCCGAGCAGTTTGGAGCTTGGTCTCCTCTGAATCGCAGTCATTTAAATGTTCCTGTGCTGATTGCGGGTGCAGGTGGTAATACATTAAGGGACTGAGACAGCCGGTGGCACGGTGCTGGAAGACCTTTATCCATTTACACTAAGTTTCCCCTCACATTCGGAGGCATGTCGTTCTAATTAGGCCAACGGTTTTGACTGTGGCCATATTCATATGGGACAGCTCACTTTAAGTTGTACAACAAGGTGATTCTACATCATATATACTGCACCGGGCCAATAGATTATGCCATGGTCTAGGGAATTTCAACTCGAAATTGTACATTAATGAAAGCAGAGAATGACTGCAGACAAATGGGGACAGGGTTATTGCTCATTTTATCTCCATCGTGCATGTAGGAGACCTAGACTCATATGAGTTGAGGGTTGAAAAATACGATTGGTGCTTTTTTGTTGCCGAGGCAGGGCAAACAAAAGATTTGAACGAAACTATTTAAACAGAAAGTTTTTCTTACAGATTTAATGTTAACGCCTTAATATAAAGAAGGTGCTCTTTCACAGTGTTCTGTAAAAAACGTTATAAAAACAACTTATCTCTGTGTTTGAACCACAGCGAGCTCCCAGTGCGTCTCCATCTGTCAATGATGAGCTCTTCTAGCAGGTAAAAGCTTCAGAGAGAGCCCTCGGTCCATTTCCATTCTAGCTTCCAGCAGTGTGAGTGGTGTGACAGCCTCTTGGGGCAAATGGGATTATTGAGATCAGGCCTCCCCCAGCTCAATGCCTCTGGCCCAGCCAGCCCAGCCAGCTCCTCTAACCCCCCAGTGCCTTACAGAGCAGCCCACCAGGCGCACAGAGAGCAAAGAGGCACCAGGGACCCCTCTAATTGTCCATGCTTTGGGCAGCTCTCTGGCAAGCCAGCATGAAGAAGGCCCCTGGTCCCAAGGCTGTCCCACTGCTCCCCACTCAGCCCTCACTCAGAGATCCTGAGGACTATACATCTGCTTTGAGACTCTAAGATTCTGAGGCTGTCCTATAGTACAATGGAAATGCTGTGAATTTCTGCTTTCATCATGCTCAGCTGCCTGCCAGTGTTATATTATAGCAGAGTAATAACCTAAACGTAAAATTCATGGCTCAAATGTGTTGTTCATTTCAGTCCATATATGATGTTTACATTCTGCACGTTCTGCTAGCCAGCTTGGAACTCCTGAGAGTCGTGCTTCTGCAGGGGTTTTGGCATTTGCAAAATTCTAGGCCCATCCGTTAGCCGGGGTCAGTCAGATTGCCGTCAAGGAATTACGTGACTTTGAAGGTCAATCCTTCAGATGCACGAGGATATTTGTGTTGTACGCCCTTGAACATGCCAGTTCAAGTGTGATCACGTTATTGCATGAGATATATTTTGCGATGACAAAGTACAAGAATGGCTCCTGTTCCCAATGCCTTTGTAGAAACGGAGTAAACGCAGTACAGCAATACCTGCCAGCAGTGTGGGGAAAAGCGGTGATAGGTCATTGTGCAGAGCTACTCCTAGTGCAAAATCTAGATAAGTTTTCCAGTAGCTAAGAAGCGGTCTGTTTTGGTCTCTTCAATCTACAGAGAAAATTCACTGCAGATTTCCTTGCAAACATAAATGATTGGTGTTTAAATGCATTAAGGTTGCATCGCACTCGTACGCGTGTCTGCAGGCTGCATGCAACTGTGATAACGTGAAACCTCAAGGGCCTTGATTAAATCCCATGCTTAGTCATACTACGCACCCGCAGACGTCTTGCTGTCGTCGCACACAGAACGCTGCACGCAGAATTGTTTTGCGTTGTGCCTGGGAGGTATAAGGCTCTTCAAAAGATCCAACAGGAGCTGCTGTTAACCTACCAGCGAGAGCCCGAGGAACCGGGGGAGGCCGTGGCTGCTGGGAACTCGATGAGGACTGACAAGGCCACCCATACAAAGGATGGGGCAGTCTAGAATCATCCAGCGGGGGGAGGGGAGGCAAATGAACATGTACACACACACACACACACACACACACACACACACACACACACACACACACACACACACACACACACAATCACAATGACTGACAATTCCTGTGATGCTTCCTGCTTGTTACTTTTTTCCCTTTCATAGCACGTTCCGGATACATGTATGAATCTTTGATACCCGTAACCTCTACATTTAAAAAAACAAAAAACACAACACACACACACAAAAATAAAAGGAACTGCATTCAGACAGAAGACAATGGTGCTTTTGTGTGTTGCATGTGTTCCTATCAGAGCATTTCCTACGTGTTCAGTGAACGTTTGACAGACAGCTGAAGCAAAAGATTTCTAACATTATAACAGTGTAGTAATGGATCATGAAGTAGCGGCCCCGACAAGGTACCGTAATCAGAAGATGTTGAAATCAGTAACAGCTTTCTAATTGCATGATCAACCAAATGGAACTAAAAGTAATTATGAAGCACACAATAACATTTAGGTGTGCATGCCATTTTGAAGAGTGACAAATCTCCGCAATTAATTTGTGTTTATTAGCAACATACATACTGTACAAAATCCTCGGCTATATAATTAATGTGATTTAATCTTGTTCATTGTGATTTTTTAGTAGAAAAACACCTGGTAGCTGGCAAACTCCACCAAAGAAAAAACACCTCCTCTGTTATTGTAGCTCCAATAACGTTGCACTGTATTGGAAAATAATCATCATTTGCTTTATTTCTATCATTCATCACCCGCTAAAGCATTTCACCGGGCAAAATAACACAGTGATTGTCAATAAAAATACTACTCAAATGTGATTAGACTTCTGTTTTTGATTTCCTCTCGCTGACGTAATCTGGCTCTGCTGAATAGCTGGCAACAAAAAACAACAAGACCACCTAAATGTGCTTGTGCGTGTGCATATTGTGCAACTACTGAAAAAGTTATGAGCTCAATAAATAAGTAGTTAGGAATGCTGGTCATGCCAGTAACAGCTATGAAAAGGATAGCTAGACAATAGCCCCTAACTGGACTGTGACAGGGTAATTATTGTGCGTGCGTAATAAAATTCTCTTTACATAGGTCACTCGGAAAGTGTAATTAAAAAAGCGTTATAGATTATTTTTATTGAAGCAATTAAACCAAAAAGCAAAAAAAGTAATTAAGTGTGGAGGTAATAATAGTGTTGGTCAACAGCATTTGTTTTAGAAAATAATTTGTCAGCCTCGCTTCCCCAATGCAGTGCAGACACCCACGTTATTTCATACTCTGTGATTTTTATAAGGTACAACTGGCCATTGCAAGTGTAACAATTATGTTTATTGTGCCAAATTCTGAGCAGAAATTGAACAAAAAAATATTATCATGAGTGATAATTGTGAACAAATGCTTGAGTTGAATTATCATCTCCCTCCATGTATTGAGTGTCTGAATTCCTCGCTATTCATATTACCGGCTAATAATTATGTTAAATTGGCTGTCTTATCAGCAGTTGAAGACTTGGGATTATCAGCGTCTTGACTGTATGGACTGTGCCAAATTCCTTGTGGCTGCACGCCTGTTCGCCGCACAAAGAAAAAAAGGCAGAGATAATATTGGGAGGTTAAACTCCACAATTTTCTCTTAAAAGAGGTAAGGGGAGCCATTGCACAAATGTGCTCCTGCTTTATGAGGGAAATCAGACTGACGGGTCTGTGGGGCATTAACATCCACTTGACTTTGAGTGCAGCAGATTTTCCGAGCCAACACATACATGTAGCTGACACATCAACTGTGTTGATCTCTGCAATTGTGTCAGGTAACTGAATTCAGATGATATGTTAATGTGAAGGGGAAATATGTTGCCCTAGTTAGCATATGGACCAATCGCATTGGAGGAACTTATTATTATTCAGCTGGCAGATTTCTGAACAGCACAATAATAATCTAATTGTCAGGTAGGAGAATTTGCATTGTTTTATAAGGTCAAAGATAATGTGGTAAAAAAAAAAAGGTTAAAAAAAGGAAGAAAAAAGATGGAAGTTGTCTGTATCTCAAAGACGCCTGGATCTAAAATGTTCATTTCAGTGTTTACTCTGTAAAATCATAAATGGATGACATTTGGAAGAAAAATGTGTGAATGCATGTAAGAAAGAAAGAAAGCAAACAAACAAAAGAATTCAAATTGAAACTTCCGCAATATGTTAACGCGTGGACGCTTTGGAACCTGTTGTCCGATCCAGTCCAAGGTGAACCTCCTCTGCTGTCAGCTGTGAAATGTGTGTGGACTGCCTGCAGCTAGACTGCATGGACAACTGAAAGCTTTATCCACAGGTATATAATCAGCTACGTACACTAAGAGCCCCCGTCCCACCACCCACATGCACGCTTCCTACACTTCCTAATACAGCGACAATAACCCCTGACCCACACGCTTTGATTGCGCAATATTGACTTTTTCGGATGACATATTAGAACATTTTCCCATGAACAGAGAGGCAGTGGAGCCACACGTACCGTCAGTATCAGTGCATAATAGTGGTGAATAAGCTACAGATGCTGATTTTGTTTTTAACAATAATTAAAAGGTGCTGCTCAAATATATTGCCACTCAATGTGCACTGTCTCCTTTAAGCTGAAAGACTGTACGATTGTACGATTCCCTTTTGTTCCATCTCTTTTGTCTTGTCATTGAGATTGCGAACAGCAGAGGGCAGCTTGAATACATAAATACAAACTAGACTGGTGCATCTCCCAGTCATCAAAGGCATGCACTCTTTTACATCCCTCTGTTTTTTGTTTTTTTTCCTTCTTTCCCCAGCACACACACCACTCAGCTCCTGTCTGACAGCAGGCTGGACCGCAGAGAGATCAGCATCAACCCTATCACAATACCACACAGGGGACACAGTGGAGGAAGTGGGAATATAAAAGAATTGTACAGTGACAGGTAATTGACCAACGGCAGCCAAATAGTGGGTAGTGTTTTGAAAACCCTGTGTCTATTTGTAACGCCTGTAAAATATTGAGCTCTCTCTCTCTCTCTCCCTCTCTCTCTCTCTGCCTGTCTCTTTCCTGCAGGTTACAAGGAGAGTTATAGCACCTTGCTGCTGAAGAACAAACCTCAAAGACAGCACTCTATGCTGTGTTTTTATTGTTAAACCTGTGTTCAGCCACTGTCTGCCCTCCCTCCTGAGTTCCATCTCTCGCCCTCTCTCTCTCTCTCTCTCTCTCTCTCTCTCTCTCTCTCTCTCACCGTGGCTCAAGATGAATCTGCCAGCATGTGCCCATGCTCTTCATCACTGTCAGGTGCCCCATGGTGGTCCTCCTCCTCTTTCTCAAACTGGGCACCAACCGCTGGCTGGGATTATTCCTCACCTCCAAAACTCTCCCCACTGTTTCTAAATAAATGTGGCTGTAGTAACCGAGGAGTGCTGCTCATCCATCTTTACTGTGTGGTGTGGAGTGTGTGGTGTTTACTGAACTAGACTTGCACCGCTGAGCATAACAAGCCACGTAGTCACTGTAGCCATGCAAAGTGTAGCCGTTTTTTTTTTTTTGCCACTACTGTCTATGTCTGTGAGCTGGTATTGGATATCCGGCATTGGTTTACAGCTAAGTGAAACTCCGCGTCTACATTTGAAAAATAAAAACAACCCCCCAAAAAAAACACAGGAAAACGCGTGGTGTGTTTGTGTGTTTCCTTCTGCACCTGTTCATTAGAGTTTTCATTCACAACTGTCTGAACTAGCAACACAGCCGCCAAAAGGGCGTGTCTTTTTTAATCACACAGAATTATCCACATCGGCTGTAACCTTTTGTACGCCTCCACGCTATAGCATCTCATCAGCAGATGTTTGGCCAGTTGATACCGGACTGGTTAAACAGGCCCGTTGAAAGGTAAGAGATTGTTTTGGTTAGGTTTGACATGAGAATAATTGCTGATATTAAAGTCTTAATCTAGGCACGATAGATAGCTCTACCATTCATTAAGGATGGGGCGGCGACTGTGAGTGTTTCAACGTGTCTGATGGGCCTCCTGTGTGGGGTGTTGGTTGGTACCGCAGCTACTGCACAATCCTGCACCCCTACTCTTGCGTGGCGATGTCTTCTCCAACATCGGTTATCAGCAGACAATTAAAGAGGATGCATTCATTTGTTTTTCTTTGAGGTAATTGAGGTCTCCAGCATGAGTGATGTTGTCCTTGCTGCCCCCCCGCTTCATGCAAATGTGATTTCCTGCCAATCCTTTGTTCAATTTACTAAACTGTGTTCAGTGCATGATCCGTTTAAATAGTGGTAACACACGAACCAGAAGTCTCAGTTAAATAGTTTTCATTCTCTTTTGAAACTGAAGTGGTGGCAAAGAAAAAAAAGAAAAAAAAAGTTAGAAGTCACCCAAGAAGAAACCCACCTGGAACACAACTTGATTAGCCGTTAAATAAAATGACCTGCAATATCAGACCTTCTGGTTGATCTCTTGTGAAAAGCACCAGCCAGGATTCTTTTCTCTTCTCAGAGTGGATCTCATCCCTCGGCCCCAAATATGCACTTATTAAGTTCCCCAAGTTCAATTTAAAATGATTTTGTAATTAACAAGTAAGCCAAGCTTTAAAATGTCACATTTATTGTACTTCCATATCTCTGAAATTCAGTCCTGAAACAGAATGATGTGTGTTTTATAGCAGTCGTGATAAGAGGCTTACACAGTCAAAATCTCAATATAGATCACTTGACAAACGTCTTTGGTGGCCACTCGTTAAATTGGTTTCACCCTCATATTTGGGCCTTATTTAAAAGATATCTTTGAATAATGGTAAGCAGTTGAGCTCCTCTGAAAAGGGGAGGTTGATGCAAATGAACTCCATTTCACTCTGTTTTGTTTAATCTACAACATTGTAGGTTCTCTGCAATCTTTTCTCCCAGAGTTCCTAGCGTCTATATTCTAACGTAGATTAATGCAGTTTAGTCATACCTATCTGGACTTGAAGTCAGCCTAATACCCCTCATTGCATATCAAGGACACAAGAACATATTATCTGATCATTCCTTGCATTCATTACATTAATGAATCAAATGTGAAGAAGCGTTCCCCTTCACAAAATGGCCATTACCATAAACATTAATATTAATAGCATTATGTGGCGGCGTTGAGCTCAACTATCGAACGACGCGTTTCAATATGCCGGCGCTTGCAAAAAAAATACGGGAAATGCACTGCAGAAAATCAAAATACACCTTGTAATTCTTTGAACAGACAATAGGAACGATTGGAAACGACAACTGTGGCAACAATTTGCCAAATAGTAACATCTTTTTTTTTTTTTTTTCTGCAAACAAAAAGCAAAACACATTGTTTCACTAATCATAATTAGCATGTTTACAATTTCCAGCCTGTGCCCGGATGTCACCGAGTTGCAGGCAGGTATGAGATCTAAAAGGGGCTGTTTGGTTTTCATCATTTAGCTTCTCTCAGAAACATCTGTTCTGAATAACAATGTACATCTGCTCAACATCACTGGATGTGATGCAGCTGCTTTCGGCAACACGATGAGGGCTAAAACACAACATCGGTATAATACTCATTCTATTTTGCTGCAGGGTCTTTAACTTAACACACCTATTTTGCAAACACTAGTGATTTCTACACATGCGGATGTTTGTTCAAGTATGTTTTCTTCTCCTTTATAATTGCACAACTGTTGCATTTAAAAGTTGCAGGTCAACAACACAGTGGTGCAGCTTATCTCAGGAAAAAAAAAAAGCAACGCGGTGCCCCAAATACTCCGAAAAAAGGCTGCAGCGTGGTGACTTTTTCATTCCACACAGTACCACATGCATCAACAAGATGGTTGTATTTTACCCCTACTGAAATGTTGGCTGTCAACAGCGCTCCCATCAGAAGCAGTGGTACCATCCAGTGCCTAGAGCGCCTGGCTCTGTCCTCTTTTTCAGCCAGACTAGTCTCTGGCAGCTGCACGCATGCACACTAGCCGAGGTCAAAGCTGTCACTTCAGAGGGCACTGTCAAATCTCAGCCAGCGCAGTGTGATGTGGGAGTGCTCCCTACAATCGCCCAGATGTTTCCAATCAGCTGGGCTTCTCCTATCCTGTTCACCCACTTAATGCTACGCCTACATACGGAGAGCCACCATCACCTCGTTGGAAGCATTTGATGAAAGCGAATGAGGAAAATGTGACTAATTGAGCTGTGTGCTGACATTTTCATTGATACATTGCCTTCCTTTCCTTCCTATCACCTTCACTTTTGTTTTTGAATTCCCTTCTCTTTGACAGCTAGCAAACAACACAGTGTGTAGATAATGAGCAATAAGAGAGCTCTGATGGTATTACAGGTTTTATTCCTTATTTTATTCCTATTGAAAGTGTATGGACAATTCCAGGTGCATTCTAATTGTGTGTTTGTGTGTGTGTGGTGTGTGTTTGTGTGCATCTTAACCTTTTCAAATTGATCTAATGTGCATTTCATATGACGTGTGATTGATTATTGATTACCCCATCCCATTCATTACTGAACTGTAGCTCAGATGGAATTGATCAAATATGGGTTAAAAAATACATTGTACAGCCTACAAATGTCTTAATGTTAGTGGTGGGCACTAATACAATATCATATTGATACTGCTTGTGATTGTATTCATATGAAAAATAGATGCAGCTGTTTATCTGTTGCACCTCTGACACTTTTGCACATGTGACAGGACAAAAAACGACGAGTGACAAGTCGGCTCTTGCTGCCCAGTGACCTTGTCTACAAGTCAGACAGCAATTGCAGCAGTACTAATTACTAATAATAGCACAAAAAATGGATTGAGACAAGGTGTGAAGTGGACTACTTAACATCATATTTAACAGTACAATGACATTTTTTTTTTTTGCCAATGTGCGGAGTAGACGCAAAAGGGCTGAATTCAAGAGGATAAGCAAATGATGCATGTCATTGTGTTAGATAGCGGGGCTGTTAAGAGAAGCATGACGAGCTTTGGGCAAAACATATTAAAACATTGTGCAAGACGCGGGAGAAATGAGAAATGAAATGAAGTCAACGTTGAAAAGTCTTGAAGTGAAAATGAACTAAAAGATTAATAAAGGATAAGCTCTTCTGCAGCTATGGTCCAAGATCTACTATTGTCAATAAGTAGCCCACTCTTGCCTAATTGACAAGCATCAATATTGCATCATAAAAGGCCAATTGACACTGGTGTGGTTCTTCTAATTGGTATGAGTTGTTGTTAGTTGATGATCAATAGCATCTCAGTGACTGACGCCCCAACTGTAGGAATCGCTGTCCTGCAACAACAAGAACATGCATTCAACGTGACGGATGGCATTATTTCATTCTGAATACTTGTACTTCAAGGAGCGAGAATGAATCATCCTTGACTTCGCGGCGGCACAACAGCGAGACAAGGCGTGCCTCCGCCATCCGATGCAAATTACCACAATTTAGAATGTTGTATGCAGCGGGAGACCGGCGCTAAACGGTCAGACGAGCTAGTCACAGATATTAAAATAAATTATGTCTAATTTGAATTTTAGTCACGGTACATTAACTAATAGAAAGTTATTAACATTTCAAGAGAGAGAGAAAAAAAAGAGCTTTTGCCTGCAAAATTAACAGTGGCTGGGCTGACCTGTAAGCCACGCGGTCTGATCACTGTAATGACAGCGTAATGGCATATTTACATTAAAATCTGGGCAGCTAATATGGGATTCAGAATGGGACGCTCAGTCAAGGATTATTTAGTCTGCCCTGCTGGCCTCTCGCTGAATGTTTCTTTCTTAACTTCAATACGCGGCAGAAACTTCTCATTTCATGACTATTTATGTGGCTGGGTCCCCGCGGTTTGCTTTCCGCTCTCCGCCATCCTAATGTTCCCTCTGGTTCCAACCTTTTTGTCTTTCATCTCCTCTCTCTCTCTCGTTTTTTCCCCCTCCTTGGTCTTTAAAGGCAATTATCATTTCACTTCAGAGATGTCAGAATCCCGCACTTCAGTTGTATCCAGAAAAGGAGCCTTGTTGGGGATGAATGAAATTCTTTCACCGACAAAGATGAGTAGCCCTCGCCCCCAGCCCCAGCCCAGCCACATGCCCCAACCCTTCTGATATTACTCTCTTTGAAACAAGAGAGGGATTTCTTTGCATTTTAAATGTTCCTAATTCGTTTCCCCTCCGCTTTGATTTTTTCTCCAAGAAAATGCCGTGTTATTTCAAGACGTAGGGCAACGAAAGCACGGGTAGTGATAGGATCACGCTGGTGGAGAGGTTTTAGGGTTTAACGTTGGGCGGGTGTGATAGCGGTGATGGAATCCTGTGAAAACCAGTGAAAAAAAATGATGAACTTCATTATGAGGGGGAGCATGGTTGGATATGAACTGCACTGTGCCAGTCAATATGTTGGCATTCGTCTGTTCTAAAGTGTTTTGCTTTGTTTGATCTTGCAGCATCAGCACTGAAATAGAAACCTACGGCAAGCCATAGCAGCCAAACATAAACAATAAATCAGAAATATTTGACAAGAATGACAATTTAGTACTGAGGCTCACAGGGAGACAATCAGCATTTCCGACTGTTCATTATACCAAATAATGCACACCCGTCATAGTATACTCAATAAGTCTTCGCAGGCTATCTGACTCTGTTGTCCTCGTCCACCATTACATCGTATCTGCTCTTTTTTCCCAAATGCCATTTAGAAATAAATCCATTATTTCCATGTGCACTCCAGATGACTGTTGGCCGCGAGGGTTGGACTCATGACATCCTGCAGGTGGGAGGAGGTGATATGTATTTAAAAATGCAAAATGACATCTAATGTTTGCGTGGCTGCTTGTTTCCCAGACCCGGGGTGGACCTGGCCATCTGCTCCCCCGGTCAGATGGAGCTATGCTTTTTGGCAGCGCTCGGAGCTGTTCCGTTGGCCTCCATCTCAAAGGACACCCACTATTATCAGATTTCTCTTCCCTAGAAAAACTGAGACAGTGGCACTGTAGGAATAACAATATGCTTAGAGAAGGAGAGAGGAGAGGAGAGGAGAAACGGGGGGGGGGGGGAGGTAGGATAAAACGGGTGGAATGGAGGGAGCGGGACAGCAATAACAACAAGTTGTCTTGCTAGCAGCCAGATTCTGTCACATTACAGATGAAATCACTTCAGAAAACGTGGAGAATTAATATCCGAATGAAGCGCCGAGTGGCCATTAGGTGTGTGTAATGTGGCTCGGGGGGGCTGGGATAGATGTCCGGCAGCTTTAGGCCCTTATTTGCGCACAGTCACCTCAGCGGTCGCTTTTATTAGGGTAACATTAGAGGAGAAGGGAGGGAGGATGCCACAGAAAGATAGGGTTTTATTACTCCGGTTCCCAGGGAGCCGTGCTCTACCTGTCAGAGGCACACAAAGCATGCTGTTTTAGTTCATTTCACAGCTAAATATCTCTGTTACAAATGCCTCCGTCTATGGAGCAACACTCGGGCTATTATCACCGAAGTGTTCCAGTGTTGTCTGGAGGTGAGTTATTTGCGGTAATGTCTCAAACCGGTGCGAACGGATTCCTGTAACGGAGAAATCCACCTCGGAATTTAATTCACATTTTTCAACATTAATGTACTCCTTTTTTTTTTTGCACACCTCTGTCTCTCCCTTTGACAGGACTATTGCATGCCTCTGCTTTTTATCTCCTTACATTTTCAAGGGGAGGGGCGGTGTTTGAATGAATTGCTCTCCACTGTCACCGGGCTCCGGCCAAGAATTCATTTTAGCGGGTCAAGTGTTTCAGAATGTCATCTTTGACAGGAACCGTCCAGCACGAGGGGTACGAAGGATAGACCTGCCTTTTTTTTTCAATCACCAAGCATACACCTATATGCATGGTAACCGTGCAGCAGACAAAGCACAGGGCGCTCCGAGTGTCTGTGTACAAATCAATATTGAATTAAAACACCCCAAGCTCATGAATAAAAAAACAAAAATTGAAAAAGCAAAAGGGGTTTGAGTAAAGGGAGCCGCTGCCAGAGCTGCAGGACTCTACAGTAACAGCTAATGAAGGTTATGTTGCATGGCAGAATTCAGTAATTGCAACGCACAAGTGAGGTATTAGACAGGATGTAGCTAATGGAAAACAATCACATTTAACATGGCTCCTTGGTTCTAGCTGTTCAATAAGTGAGCAGCAGGCTGGCTCACAGCAAACAGGAGGCAAGGGGGGGGTGGGGGGGGTGCAGGGGGGGGTGGGGGCGGTTCACGCGGCGTGGGGTTTTAATGTGATCGGACTATAACAGACAATCTATTTACAGTGTGCTCTGGGGAGCTAATAAACAAATGTTGAGTAATTTCAGCCAGCAGTAATTACCCTTGCAGCTGACAAGGAGAGTGTGATACTCTCTCCTTCACCTCCGGCTCGGTCCAGGAGGCGCGGATGGCTCTTCAGACTGGGTCCTACCTCTGCCGCCTCGTACGTACGGTACGTGGCTGCCGGCCAGCAAGTCAAGCACCGCAGGATCGCTTACAGTACAACCGCCTCCCCTCCAACGAAGCAACCCCCGGGGCGTCAACTCGCCATTGTTCCCGCTTCAGCACAAAATGAGCCGTAATGATGCAAAATAATATGAAAAAATAATCTGAAGCAAATGCACAAATAAAACAGCTGTAGAGGGATTTTCTTTTTTTTTTTTTTTGCATTAAAACGGTTTAGTTCTCCCAAATAATCTAATTAAAGGGAAAAACTCAAGGATGGGTTACCAGCTCGAGTGGTAATTAACATTTGTACATGCTATCTGCGAGACCCCTCCCCTTCCTCTAAACACATTTCGTAGCACCTCTAACCCTGAATGCAGAAGTCGCCGGAGAAAGAAACGCCAATATTAAGTTTAAGAAGCAAACACATTTACTTTTGCAGGCTAGACGGGCAAAGGGAGGCCAAAAGGCATCTTTAAACCCCCGGCGGGGGGGGGGGGGGGAGCTAAAAAAATCTTCATCCTCCAGTTACGGTGAAATAGATTTTTATGCAGATATGGCTCCATCGATCGCCTTCCTCTGACGGAACGGGGTTGGAGAAACATGCAATTAGTTAAAGATAATCATTACGGACATCAGCCCAGAATCGAATGTGTGTTAAGGTACAACGGCGAACACGTTTTCCAGCACTCGTGGATTTGCGGGTGGAAAATGACTAGTTAGCGGCCATTTTTACAGTCACACTAATCACATTAATATGATTTTCCCGCTCAAACGCGCTCGCGACGCGGTGCTGTAAACCGCCGTGTTCTCTAAAACCTATCCTACCTACAGTGCATCAGCCTCAGTCCCTTCTGCCTGCCTGGCCAGTATGGCACAAACAATGCCACATATCAGATCCCCCCGCGCTCTCTCCAGAATAACAAGGAGGGAGAGGAGCGATGACGTGAGGAGTCCAGTCTGAGGGTCTGACAGACGGAGAGCGAGCCAGCCTGTCCCTTATCCTCAGACAGGCAGATGTCCCCTCTCCCCGCGTGGCCGGCTGCTGACCAGGGGAGAGCCAGGCGGCTGCTGAAATGAAGAAACTTGAGAGCTCCTCAGGGGGTGAGCTGGTCATTTGATGTCCAGCACAAGGGCAGGGTGTGATGCTGAATGAGCTGAGGGAGAGAGGCAGCCTCTGCAGTCTGTTACAAAGGCCGGGCCTGGCGGGTAGGGAAGGGAAGGGAAGGAGGGAAAAAAAAAATAAAAAAAAAAAACCGAGCACAGACAGACCGTTACTGTATTTCATCTATTTTGTCAGGGAGAAAATGGTCAGGAAATACATGTAGGGATTTGCTGTGGAGAAAAACATCCAAAGCCACCGTGCACCTAAATAGGCATCATATAAAACGCCAATGTAACTGGAAAGTGTCTCTTTATTTGCTATATTTGCATCAGTCCAATGCATTAAATGGACTAGACATCACCAGCTTAGTTACGGACAGGAAGTGACTACGATAACACACCGAACAATGGGGTGGGCGTGTGGGGCGGGGAGTGATACTGACAAACTCTACAACTGAAGTAGAATTGAAATACTCCCAAGTACAGTCTCGACGGATGCGCGTGGCATCTTCCTTACCTGGCCCGGGTTCAGTCTCGCGGGCGGCGCGGCGAGCTCTTTGAAGGCTACAGAGAAGCCGAGATGAGAGGGGAGGCCTGCCTGCGGAGGGATCAACCGTGCCGCGGTGCCAGCGCCACAGAGCTGTAATTAATCGCCAGCGATGGCAGCCTCAGTCCTCGCAGCCCCCGCTCAACTTCTCCCTCACGACAAAACCCGCGGTCAGGAGACGTTAGGCAACATTAACTGTCTGTGCCAGGAGGATGGGGTGGTGTGTGTGTGTGGGGGGGGGGGGGGGGTGGAGGGGGTTGGGGTTCGGGGTAGGTCTGTAGACATAGCACTTCCACGGGGGGCTCAGGCGAGGAGAGAGCGGCGGTGCATAAGCCGTGGCTATGTACCTTTCATCTTGGAGGAGATTTGGAGAGGTTTCAGACCACAGAGACTTCTTAATTCTCGCTAATTCATTTGCGTTCCAGATTTCACCGGGCCCCGGGATAACCTGAGAATGATAATGAACTCGCACGGGGAAGAGCGCGCGCACGGGGTCCCTCGCCTTTTTGAATGTGCTCAGAATAGATTCAGATAATCTCTTCACACCGCGCAATCTTTTTTTTCTTGGAGGAGACGGATCTTATTAGGGAGCGATCGCTTGTCACGAGACGTCGTCCCGAGACGCCGAGGTTCAACCCTCTGGACACTACACCCGTGTCATCTCAGGACACGCCCCCCCCCCACCCCAAAAAGAAAACACCTTTTTTAAAAACACACAAAAATGCAGTATGGATGTAACCAGGAACCAGATACACCCCGAGGGTTCGATTTCCAAATCACGCTCTATAATGAATATTTATTCGCCCAGCTGTATGAATCCTCGATCAATAAATGCTGCCCACCAGTTTACATTTTTTTTAAAAAGAAAAAAAAAAAGGGTGGGTTTTTTTTCCGAGCCAAGCTTCATCCAAACATCACAATACATTATCATTACAAATGAGAGGGAAGGGAAATTTGCATTTATGGATTGAAATGCCACATTTACCATACCCACTCACAAAGCAGCAGGCTCACATGTTCACTGTGCCCCCCCCCTTTTCTCACTTTCTCCTCTGAACATGTTCAAGTACTGTGGGAATGTTGACAGACTAAAAACTGTGTGGAAATTATTTTTTATTATGTTTATTATATGGATTTTGCAGGAAGGTACTTCTTTGCGACAAATACATCACATATCACATAACAACCTCCCTCTCGCAGCTACGCTCTCATGACATTCCCCATCGAACCATGTTTGTTCTCTGAGCGAAACAGGGCTTCCCCCCCATATCCTTCTTTACAGAAGGCTGACAATGCATAGTGAGATTTTCGACGGATTTATAGGTTGATGCTGGAGTTCTAAGGGATAGATTGCGAACTCTTCTGAGGGAAAAAAGGCAAGGGGAAAGCCTGCCTCACTTCGGGGGCCCGGTCTCATCTTTGGTCAAACAGAAGTGAGCTTAATTTGTGGCTCTGCCTCGGAGAATTTCAAAAGGGGAGAGAAAAAGGCTTTGAGTGACGCCGATGCCTGAGCTCCCTGATGTTAGCGAGATGAATGAAAGCGGGGGTCTTTAGGCTACGGGCCCTTCTCACACTCCCACGTTAACGGAGGCCTTTCAAGTTCTCATCAGGATAATTGTAAAGGATGCATATCAAAAACAGCAAACTGCCACGCTGTGTTTTAAAGGAGCCGGGGCGCCCGCCTGTCATCACTCTGACGGAGGCAAATTCTTGTGTAATCATTTCAAGGTAATTGCAAAGTCGTGACATAATATACGACGGCGGTTGTAAAGAAGTTAGTGGGTTTCTGACAACTCTACTTTGAAAGCCCAGACAATTATCAAGTGTTAACTCTCCTCACACGTGTCTAACTTTAGAGATACATCAGAATGATTCAACGCATCACAGCTAATGTTAAAGAGTCCATAAACGTTGAAAACTGTTGAGAGGATTTATCTGGGATATAAATACAGCACATATTTGACAGCAACTATAATATCTAACACGCAAAATAAAGGACACTCACTTCCTGACAGGTTCCCTTTGCAGCAAATAGAAGAATGCATTCTCTGGCTCTTAGCGGGTTTCTCAACAGAAGACTTACTGTGCTATTGTATGGCTCCGGCTTGGCCTTGATAGAATGCCCTAACATTTTGACAGGACTAAAATATAAAGCTGCTCTTTATCCTGCGGACAATTCGCCAGACGCAGGCGTGGGAATGACTTTAATCAATAGAAATGTGTGTGCGAGCGCTGAGTGATTTACACGAGGCAATGCTTTATGTACAAAGAAATCTCCAGACGTCGCAACGGGTACAAGCTCCATAATGGGACGCACTCAATCTTTCCCGGGGAGCTCGGGCTGTTGCGGCCGGGGGTTGTTGCGGCGGAGTACTTACAAGCGCTATCTGATCAGCCCCGGAAAGGCTTTCCCCCCAACGAGACAGATGATTAGGTACGGCAAACGAGCCTCATCACGCGGGCCCCAAATTGATGACTCAATACGGGATGACGGACAACTCCATTTGTATCGGGATAAGGCGCTGGCAGTTCCGTATCAATCAAAATTGAGTTATTATTGAGCATAAAGGAAGGCATTTGTAATATCATTAAATTCAGATATGCCTCCCCTCACATCTGGCAGTCAGCCATGCGTGTGCAAGAGAGGTGGAGGGAGGGGGGAGGAAGAGGGGGGGGGCGGAAGGGACAGAAAAAGAGAGGCAAAGCAGGAAAAAAAAAAAAAAACTCAAACAAAAACACTTGGGGCAATCATTCCTGGCAGTGCGCTGGCAGCTGCAGTGTTTTTTGTAATTTCAATATGTTTCCCTGCACCTGAAGCTTGGGTGCAATAACCGCTTACAGATTGCTTATGTCATCAGATTTTGACAAACTTCTCAATTGGATTTGACCTTCATCTTTAGCCATCTGCTTTCTACTATTTCTTTTCCCTCCCCATCTTCCCCATATCCCCGTGTCCATACATTTTTTTCCCCGACTGACAGTAATTGTGCACTTCCAGCGCGGGTTTTTAGCCCCCGAGAGCTTGACTTAGGTTATTTTAGAGGGGCGGGCGATTTGCGGCAACTAGCTTAGGTTTTGACTTCCTCGTTTTGTCGTACGGGGTGAGATCCCCCTTTTGATGGAGGCATTTGAACGCATTCCGCTTCCACGCGTCGGCCTCGTTAGCTGTTAGCTCACATTAGCCACGCGTCTTCCTGTGCGGCGGGGTAGTCTAGTCGGCTGGTGTTGTTCTGATCTCCTCTCTCCTGGAGATCAAAAGCATAATGGGGACCTCTTAAACAGTCCGCTGACAATGTGGCATTAAGAAGTATCTTGTTCCCCGAGTCGGTGATCAGAGTAAACAACAAGCAGCGGGATAATGCAGTCCCTCCGCAGTTTGACATTTCCCTCTGATTTTCATATCTCTGCCTCAAATGACAGTCTATGTAACACGCGGAGGCCTTAAAAATGCCACGGCAGATATGAAATCAATTTGCATTTCCCCCCGGTGCCTGGATAACACGGCCCTGTCAGAGGACACCCCCCACCACCACCACCCCCCACCCCCCGATCTGCCGGAGATAATGACGTTCTACAGAGGAGCGACTCGCACAGCGGAAGGGATGAAATTGAAAGAGTGACGTTCTATGTTTCCTGATGATTGCCTCGGCCAGGAGGATGTGTGGCTATTGGACATGCACCTCCTCTGTCTTTGCTCCCCATTAGCTCCACTTGTTACCAGCCAGGGGTTAAGACGGACTAAAGAGAGCCACCGGTTTCTGCCGTGGCACATAGACGGTCCTCCGCTAGTAAGTAAAAGAAAATGTTCAAATTGAACGGAGGCTCGTTAAATCCGCCGCATTGCTCTTTTCTATATATTTGTGGTGACCTGCAGTAAATAACAGCTCAGAGTATTTCAATCAATTAGGGATTTCATAATAGTAATTAAGATATTAACGGGAAAAAAATCCAACTGTCAGACTTTTGGGCCACTTTCTGATGTTACGTCTTAATTTGTAGATCTTAATTAAAATGTTAATTGAATGTTCAGCACCTAAAAAAAGAAAGATAATTGACACCGATGCAGAACGGGATGTTATTGCCGGTTCCAAAGCAAAGAAAGAAAGAAAAAAAACGACTTCCTAGCCGCGCTTTTAAATATGTGTCTGTTTGAGACTTGTATCCCCTTGACAGCGGGGGTGTGGTCTGTGATCCCTTCATTATATCACTGGCGAGGAAAGGCTAACGACGCGACACTCTGGCCACTTTGTGAAACTGGAAAGGATCACAATCGGGAAGATCACATATAGGAGTCTGCTGCATTCGTAAGGCTGCACAACCCAGAATGTGTTATAAATATAGGAAATAGACAGTTAGCCGCACTAATCTAAGGACATTTGGACGCGATCACACCGATGCAGGACCCCCCCCTTGCTGCAGACAGCACCGCCCACCGTGCTCCTATAAACTACAGGTGACTCCGGCCAGATTCTTCTCACTCGGTCTGGTGCAGGCTGTTGAAGGTGACGGTGTGTTGACCCCCGGACCGAGTCAGACAGCTCGCTTTCTCCCCGCGACAGCTTGGAGAGGGAAAAAAGTTGCGAATGTTTTAGCTGCCGTCTGTTAATTGGTGGCGGGCAGTGGTCAATATGCTGGAGGCCGAAGTCATCAGACCCCTCTGATTCTCTCTCTAGTCTCTAGCCTGGAGAAAGAACGTTTATATCGCATTAGGTTTTTTTTGTGTTTTTTTTAATCGTTTAGCTATCTTGTCCAAAGAAAATTACAATAATCATCAAAACAAACGGCAAGGGACAACAGGAAGTGCTCATAACAAGGAGTATAAGGGGGTAAGGGTGGGGGGGACTAAGGGAATAATCAAGTTCAAGCAAGAGAGGGAAGTCGAGGGGAGATTTCCATTGCCTCATCAGTCCTAGCTGTGGTTTCAAGATGCTTCCGCCATCAGACCATTATATGAAGAGTCTTGATCTGATGCAGAAATGGATTTCATAGGGGTGGGATTGCTAAGCACCCGGTATAGCTGTGAAGCACTCAATATGGACCGCAGCGCTCGAGCAGAAAAACAGTGCCGGGATCAGCTTGCACATCAGGAGGAGCAGAAAAGAAACTCAAAATGTTTTTTGTTTTTTTAAATGCTTTTAATGCAGAAAAACGTGCAGTAATAGAAGAAATCCGAAAGCTTTCTGATCACTAATACGTATTTCTGCGTCGATGCGGTCGAGCTGAAACGGCGACAGCGTGGTCTTTCTTGCTAATGACATGCTCATAAATGAAGTTGAACCAAAAAAATGTTTTGCAGCAAAAACATGAACCGTCGGGCTAATGACGTTCACACGCCACGATTATCTCTAATGTGCACGCGGATCTTCACAATCTGACCCGTGAATAACGTTGTTTTTTTTTCCGCGCCCGTTGTTTCCACACATCTCATTATATTTTCAAATCAAGATCAAATTGCTTTCGAAATGCCTGGGGAGGAACGGGGTCGCGTCGTAAGTATCTCCGAGTATATATGGTGGTTCTGACGGAGCAAAGGGGATTAGCAAATGCGCTGTTTTCTAGGTTAATACCGGGAAATAAACACGGTCGACTTTGTTTACCTGCGGCGGCCCCGTTGGGCGTCTGCGTCCGCCCTTGTGGTGAGCTGCGATGTACATTGGCGAAATGCCCCGCGGCACACTGGGAAGTCCCTTTTATATAATGAAGGGTGTGCTTACAATCTATGGGAGCGATGGGCTGATAAGGGGACACACTACCTAATCAACCTTACACGAGGAACAGGATGTGTCTGCGGCACCACCAACACTTTTCAATTAATAAAACCATCATTTTGCCGGGTCCCTTAGGATGGGGATTAGGTAGAACTTGAGGGCCCAACCACACGGAGCAAAATAGTGTGGAAGAAACCTTCCTGCTCTGTCGCTGTGTGCGCACACACACACACACACACACACACACACACACACACACACACACACACACACAGAAGCAAGGAATTATACTTGTCTGTATGGTTTGTTAGCACTCAGGAGATAAAACTTTACATGTTGCTCCCAATTAGCACAGCAGTGACCATGCACTGTCTCCTGTGCTCAGCTTTCCTCCTGAAGAGGAGCTATTTATGTGAGGGCTCATGAGAATGTGAGAATTGAGGCGAGAGAGAGAAAGAGAGAGAGAGAGAGAGAGAGAGAGAGAGAGAGAGAGAGAGAGGAGATAGGGACAGCGAGAGATAGAGTGCGAGAGAGAGTGAAACAGAGAGAGAGAGAGAGAAAGGGAGAGTTGAAATGGCTTAAGCATCCATTTTGAGTGGAGAGACAGGTCCTATTAACATTTAACAGCATTTGTGCAACTTGGTGCGGAGGTTATGATGCAAATGAGGAGGAATTAAAAGTGGCCAGAGGTTTGTCAGTGATGGATTGCGGTCTGGCAGTGCTCACACTTCCCAGTGTCCATCAGAAGCGATTACTGTGTAATTAAACCTTATTTCTGGACTCTCTAGTGCATAATTACTTTGTGAATGTAACCATCATCTAAAAAGCTACGCAAAAAAAAAAAGAAAAAACGCTTTAGCATTTCAGTCCAGGCAGTCAGCTCTGCGGGCTGGTGTCAGATATAGCCATCAGACGGTGCAAAAGGAACTGTCACTTTTAATAAGAGGCAGAAATTAAATGAAACACTATGCTTATTACAGAAAAATTAGGCTTTCAAGAGTCTTTTCTGTTATTTGCATAATGTATCCCCCTGCCCCGCCCCCCCCTACCCCACACACACACACACACACACACACTGCAAGCTTTAGGCAATTTCCCTCACATTTAAATAGATTGCACATTTAAGGCTACTTAAGGAAAATTATCACTTTGCATATTTTAATTGTTGTGAAGGAAGTGATTGGAGAGGTCCGCGGCTCATCCTCCTCTTGAGCCACGCGGCTAGCGCTTTAGCTGTCTGATTCGGCTGCCTCGGCGCTGCGGCGCCACAGATAACCCCCGAGTTCACACACATCCACTCCAGTTTCATCAGAATGCAAATTGAGCGCAGAACAACTGGGACAAGTGGATCTTTGATATTTACAAAATAGCCACTAATAACTTGAGTGTAATTTGTTTGACTCAACTTTATTTTTTTCTCTTATCAGTCCTAGGGAGAATTTTTATTTATTTATTTTTTGTTTCACCTCCTGGTCAAATCGCTTGTGTTAAAAAAATATTCAATGGGAGAAACAATGGATGTATCTGTTACTAGAATTTCAGAGGAAGGAGGAAGGATGTACAGAAACAAGTTTGTAACATAAAGATTTTTGCCTCCTACTGCAGACAATATTGACATTGTTAGAATATTAGCGCTATAGAGTGGTGCAGGGATGACGTATTTTTGTAGGCCAAGCCGGAAGTTAGCATCACTGGTTCCCTCGACAAAAAACCCATTGGATTTTTCCATTGGATTTTGGATTATTGCAGAAAAGAAACTCTGTGGCAAACACAAGTTGATGATACTTACAGGTTTTGCTCAGAAAGATCATCTTCACAAATGAACACCACTTTTTGAAGTGTAAATGCAATTGCCAGAAGTAAGAAGTTAATGTTAGGCTATAAGCGAACTACACCACGGTCAGATGGCTTCAACGTCACCACGTCTAAAAATACTATAAACTGATAGAACAAAACGTGAAAACCTCTTAAGCTTGTGTTAACCACAGACCTTATTTCAGGCATCTAATCAAAAACCCATTCAAAAAACCCATTTACTTTGAGATGAGGGAACCGGAAGTGCAGAAAAGCTAACTCATTTCCTGGTTTTAGGACTCATTCCTGCAATACTCTATAGATGAAAACAGTTCATGTAAAGAGTGCTCAGTGATGAACTAGCACACAAGATGTCCTCATATAACATTGCACAGCAAACATCAGCCACTCTGGACACTGTGAAAGGGAGAACCTGCAAGAGAGGTTGGTTTGACTCCTAGCTGGGTAGGCTAGGGAGAAGCTAAGGAAAACTGATGTTTATGGAGGAATTTTCAGCATCATCTTGATCCTCATCTCATGCAATCTGAATCTTAGCATCCAATAAACTTAATCACAACTGTTAATTGCCAACATGATGCAAGATGTTTTTATTGTGATCTGGTTTGCTTAAGCAGGTAGTTGTAGTCTGCTGGATCAGTGAAAGGTTAAACAAATAGTGAGTTAAAGTGAGGCAAATCATTTCAATTCAACCAATTTATGGAACATGGCACATATTAACTAAATATCAGGAAGAGTGTTTATTGTGATATATATTTTTTTAACACAAAACTAACACTGTGGATGGTGGTATACGAGGAAGGTGGTGTGAAATGGTACATGCATTTTATTCTTCTATAACTTCCTATAAACTTTTTTTTTGTTTGTTTTAACATAAAAATACCAGGAAGTGTGTTAGCAGCATAACACCCATGTAGAATACGAATATTTTACTAGCAAACCAATTCCCCGTTTCAAAAGTGAATTTAGGAAGTAGGAAACTGCAAGTGTTTAAAAGGTGTTTGGTCATGCATTCTACACTCAACGTGTTTTTCAACGCTTACGAGGAAAACATTCGAACTGAATCTCGTCATAACCCCCAGTTTTGTGTTAGTTAATTCCATCACACATACAATATAAGTATGAAGTCATATTGGAACAACCTAAACACATTTTCATTCACGTTTTTGAGCTTCAAGTATGATTGCTTCCTCTGTCCTCCAACCATAAATGACACGTTAGGACAGGTACAAGCATTTTAGACAGTGTCGTTATCTGGCCCGTGCTTACACTTCATGAGATGAGGTTTTATGTTACAGCCACTCCAGTTCACGATGGCATTGATGTGCTCACAGGATAAAAAAAAAAGAAGAGAATTACCAACGCTGGCACAGTATGCACCATGACTTTTCTCCTTTATGTTAATTGTACAGCAGCTTCCTACGCACATACCACCTACTACTTAATACCATGAAAAAAAGAAATTTTATGCATAACTGTTCATTTTACATAAAAAGCCAGTGTGGATTTGTAAGCTGAGAGGTGTAGAAGTGATTGCCTAATCCTTTAGCATTAGTATGAGACAAATGCTTCATAAAACTCTAAATGATTGCAATCAAAAGCCTCGAAATCAGCCTCTTTAAAGGCATGCATGGATAAAAAGTATACAGTCAAATCTTTCCTAAGCTTTTAAATCAAACCATGTGCATGAAAGAGCAATTAATAACCAAATGCTGGGAAAAGATGTGTAACGGATTGCACACCGTCCTTCACGAGGAATGGCTTTCAGTCTGAAACAGTACTTGAGTGTTCAATCAGACGGTGAACCAGAGAGGATCCAACACACATCTGGTTTCAGAAAAAAAACATCTTTATTCAGTATTTCAATGACCTTTGTTATGTACCTTGAAATAGATGAAAATACATTTACATTGACTGTACTGTAAGTATGGCAATACATACACACATAGAAACATGTATGTGGTGCATTTTTAGTATGTATACTGTATACTGTTAGCAAATGTACATTACGTACAGCTATGTGCAAGTTTATTCTCTGTACATGTGTATGAAAAGTAAAAATTCAAAGTTCTCATATCTTAATGCTAACCCCCCCCCTCATACTTACATGTAGAATTGCAAGTGCACACACATACACGTTAACATGCGCACTACAACAATTCACAAAAGGATTAAAGCAACTTGTTACAGTTTAAGAAATGAATTTGCATTGGAGACCTTGTAGGAGACCTACACCGCTCCACACGAAATTTACAGAAATGTGGCATTGTAAATAGAACTGTGAGTCACTAGCTGCAGATTATCACCTTCGCACTTGAGGTGTCTTGCCTTTGCTGCGACTTGTATTGGACAGTGTAAAGACAGTCTTTTTGAGGTAGACTGCTCAGATTCAAGGGCAAGCTTTTTAATGTTTTTTTTGTTTTTTTTGTTTCAATGTTCTTTTCGGATTTTTGTTTGTTTTCTCCCCCCACCCCCCCAAATGCATGACATTCAAAATGACAGAACATAAGTACTACATGTACAATATGTAGCAATGAGGTAGAAATGGTTATAAAGAACGCTTGGATATAAAACTGATACTTTAAACCTACATAAGGATGGACTCAAAATCGCGAACAGTTCTGTACAAAACGCAGTGACAGAGATACTGACGGATTTTGAAAAAAACCCCAAAACAATTCAAGTGACTTAGTTGGCAGCAATGAGAGACTCCGTGTGCTTATCAAAGGTTCTGCTCAAGTGTTTTTCACTGTAGGGCCATCCATCACATTGTCCTCTTCATTAATGAATGACTCATTTCAATGATAATATCTACAGTACGCGAAGTATATACACTGTATTTGAATACATGTGGAATTGTTTTCCTCATACCTTATGTTGCTATACGCCTTTATATGTCTAGTTGAAAAATTAAGAAAAACGTACAAAGGAAAGATGCCTAGTAATACTGTCCTGTATTACACTGTGCTCTATTGCACTGGTATGGAAACAGATTACCCCCTGAAAGAGGAAATATGTTGATCTGTTCAAACCAGATCTCAAACCACTGAGTGATTACAAGTACTATTTAATTATAGTGGAACATTTCCTTTTAACATGCATACCTGCATGTATATTTCCCCTCTGTACAGTCAACCTCTCACCTAAAATGCCCACTAACGGCTTCATCGCCTACTTTGTGATGATTAGAATTGAAATATTAGACCGATGTACCAATACGCAGGATCTATGTGCTAAGTTGTGCTAGGTGTTTTAAAAAGTGAGTTATGTCTATATTGGTACCCCAGGCAGCGAACACTGGTGGTTGACTGTTCATAGACTTGCATGGCGTATGCATACTAAAAACTAAAAATGTTCTACTGAAGTGAAATATGACTTTAAAGATATTTGACATAATAACATAACTTAACACATGTGAGAGTGTTGTAAAATGGCCAATTCCAACTGTCCGCAGCTTCCACTGCGAACGTTAAGGACACCGAAATGTACAACTTCTTCAAAAAACACCTTAGTGGTAAATCAAAGCGGTCGTTTTACTTTGGCTTCAGGGCGGTTTAAACAAAAAACGTGTTATGACACAAACACTACAAAGTGCATTCATTAACAACACTTTCTGTAAAGGGGAGTTCCGCTGTGATTTTCCGCTCACTTCCTACTTTCGTCGTCAATTTCACGAGCCAAATACATCATTGTAAAAATGCCTTTTGCTTTATAATATCGAAACCTGGCCCGTTTCCTGTGTAACTAAATATTTTTCATACCCAAGACTCCCAGATGGACACACATTTCGCTGGGCACTCCAGTGTGAAAACAATTTTGACCCTGGACCCCCTGGATTTGCTGTATGCATTAGCCTAGCTGTTGGGCTTCACACAAATACAAAAAAAAATAAAAAAAAATAAATCATTACAACCTGCTTGGAAGTTGCATTTAAGTAGCAAAATTATAACACGGCTAACACAATGACGCTGAAAAGATGTGACTTCCTGGTAACTCTGGGGCGTTACACACTGAATGCTATTTGAAAAATAAAATAAAAATAATGTAAGTAGCAGACTAACCAAAAGTTGAACCACTCAATAGAGAACAGGTATCCTGATGTTAAAATCAAAGGTCCCACACATGAAATATGCCTGATTGAAGAACTTGAAATCCAAATTGAAATCCATTTGAAAGATCAGCAGAACAAGCATGCCCATAAAACCAGTCAGGTACTTTCATATAAAGCTAGCTGAATATTGTGTCAAAACGCAGATACACATACAAAAAGGACATTCATTTTCTAGACTGGTTTTCTGCTGAATCACACGAGGGGTCATGCAGGTCAACATAACTTTTTTCTAGTGCATTTTGCGCATAGTGCAAATATGCCTGTTGTCAGTTTGACAAAAGTCGCCTGCAGTCAATGCTCCTTAATTTTGTGTCGTGGGGTAATCAATAGGCTAGGTAGCTTGTGTCCATTAAATGAAAATGCTGTCAATCAACATGCACATTGTCTAATAAAAACAAAAAAATAAAAAATAAAAAGCACATGTGCAATAGATGACAAAAATGAATAGACCTCCTTTAAACATCTAACACACACACACACACAGGGTCCTCAGTGCCCCTGCGCTATTTTTACGAAACACCTTCAGTGGTTTCTACTTCAGTGGCATTTTTCCAACGTGCGAGTGCTTTGCAAGAGTTTCCCTACCGCTCAGGAGAAATAATACATTCAAGAACAATTTTACTTGCCAATTCAGCTGTCAGACCTGCTCTTTCCTCGCCCGGGATATTGTGATGATTAATGACAATAAGCACTTCACTAGTGATTAATAGCATTGTAAAGGTTTTTAACAAGATGATGAAAACATAAATAATGGCTGCATTATGTGCACGGACCTCGTAACACCGGCCCTCACAGCGCGTTCTTCAAAAGGAATACCACTCAACTCGAGACTTATGTTACTCCATGTGGTCAAAGACAGTCGCGCCGATGAGCTTTACACAGTAGCGGAATCAATTTTAAAACCAGAAACTCATTCTGAATACTGTCAGCTTTTCCATCCCTTTATATAACTGTGCATCTGTTTGACATCACAGACTGGCGGGGGGGCGCAAGACGAACTCCTCTCGTTTGGCTTAGGTCATGGCAACAGGACTCACTGGTGGATGTTAGCTAATACAGACCAAATTGCAGACAAAAGGAACAATGCATTCCAGACCTGAAACTGAGTGGTATTCCCCTTTACGTACAGGTGCGCGGCGAGAGACAGGGGCTCTTGGGTGTTAGCAAAAAAAAGGCAAAGCTAATAGAGTTTGCACACAAACAGATATTGTTCGGTGCTCTCTCCGTAGGTGTCATCATCAAAACGGGTAGAATAGGCTCTGACATTTTGCTGTCTGTGTGAATATGTCTTTCAGAGATAACTAACAAACTGAGGTAGAAAGGAACTTAGGCTATACATAATCCTTAGGTTTCATTAATGATAAAACAGCAGCAGGATGGAATGAAATACCTGGGGGGGGAGAAACTGTCTTTCTCAACCCCCGAGATGCTTGTCTACACCTTTAGAATTTCTCTCAGCACTGCAGCACCACAAGCTGAACAGTTCTGTCTGCACACGGGAAACTAAAGGAAGTGGATGATTGGTTTTGATGAAAGCAAAGGTTTTCCCTCTGATAGCCGACAGAAAATAAACCCTTTTACGTAGAGGAATGGTCCCAAGGCGAGAATTCAAGATACCCAATGGCTCCACTCTTGTCATTTCAACAAAAGTTAAAAACAAAAGCACTACTTTTTTTTGTTTGTTTCCCAAATCGTCCAGAATTCCACTCATACATTCATTATAACGACCTTAGCGTTTCTTTTTGAGCCTTTTGAGGTATGGTAGCCTTCCGTGGTTTTAGAACGCAAATTCAAAAGCAAGCCAAATGCTCTTGTAGCGCGTAGTGCTTCGACGCGAGCTTTTGAGGTACTGTACATGTCACAATCACTTTCCTGAGTTTTCAAAACGAGAGAACATCAAAAGAAATAATGGAACAAATCTTTTACATTTGTGTGAAACACTGATTACTATTGTAACAATATTTTAACAGCAATTACATAGTAATTTATTGTTTATTTTGAAGTTATATTGCAAAAATTAAATCAACGGTGGAGAGGCTAGCAACCAAATTCACCAAAAGTTTGCCAAAAAACAAAATCACCTTTTTCAAGCAAAAACCCCCCCAAAAAGGCGTATATGTCAATGTTAATTGTAATTATATGTTTTACACAAACATAAGACTTGTGTAACCTAACTGAAATGATGCCAATAAATGTATAATTCAGCTCAACAAAACCACACCTGTTCACAGAGAGCACAAAACAGACACAGCTGTAGAATATTGTTCTTATGGAAAGGAGAACGCAAGTTTTTTGTCTCATTTTAAAGCTTTTTCTTTTATATTAGCACGTCACCAATGTAGATTGTGAGGCAAAAAAAGAAAGAACAAAAAAAGCACCACCTCAGGCACTTGATAGCAACTAAATCTCAAGATCAGCAGAATGATATATATATATTTATATATATATATATACACACACACACACAAACAGGGGGTCCATCCTCTATAAGTGACTTGAATTTCATGGTCTCAGCCGTATAAAGCATCGAATTCATATTTCTCACTGTGTGATGTCCAGGCTGTCATCGACAGGCTAAAGCCTCCCACTGAGAGGCCTTTCCTGAACAATCCCTTCGCTGTAGGTAAGGTGTCATGTCACCACTATCGGACCTTATTTTGCTATCCCAGTACCGGTTCACTTACTTGTATCCCATTACTGGGCTTGCGCACGTGGTGTTAAAACGTTTTCCTTTCATTGACTACAACCAAACATTTTATTCCATTCTGTATACATGTCAAGTTCCTTCTGTGATATGCTGGGCTGGAATTTGCAAAACACATTGTCAAAGTCTTGGTAGGAGACGGGCCTCATTTGACTGGGGTGGATGGCTGACAGGTCGGTGCCAGGGATGCCGTGGAGAGGACCTACCATGGCCTCCTGACACAGCTGGGCCACGTCCAGTCCCGAAAAGCCCTCCGTCCTCTGCACCAGTAGTGACATCTCTTTGTCACTGAGACAGTAGTTGTGCTGTGAGAGCAATTGGCTGATTATCTGGTGTCGGGCCGTCCCGTCGGGCAAGGGGATGAGGAGGCGCTTGGTGAAGTACCTCCGTAGGGACTCTGGGATCTCTTCAGGCTTATTGGTGGAGCAGACCACTAGGACATGGTCCTCAGCAGAGGTCAGAATACTGTCAAGCTGCATAAGGAGCTCACTTTTGAGGCGGTTCACTGGGCTCTCCTCGCTGAGCTGGGCCGACAGCAGCATGTCCACCTCACTGATGAACACCACCGCTGGCTGGCGACACCGGGCCACCAGGAAAGAAGCCTGGATGATCTTGTCCCCTTCTCCGAGCCACTTGGTCACCAGAGCTGAGCTGTTGAGCCGCAAGAAGGCGGCCCCCAGTTGGCTGGCCATGCAGCGGCCCAGCAGAGTCCTACCAGTTCCCTGAGGTCCAAATAAAAGGAGGCTGCGAGGTAATGTGGCAAGTCCGCTGAACATGTCTGGCCTCAAAATGGGCCACAGTATCTCCTCTTTGATGGCTGCTTTGGCCATGTCTAGACCTGCGATGTCACTCCAGTCCACTGGAGGGCCCTGCTGAAGGATTTCCGCCGTGACCATCTCCACCAGGTTGGCATCACTGTTCTTCAGTTGTTCCTCTGCAGCGTGGATGGATGAGGTAGCTGTGCCAATGTCGGGCCCCGTTATGGAGTGGGAGAGGTGCTGTCTGTGCTCTTCGCTTTGTTCGCTCATGATGGGGGATCCAAACTTACCGTAGGACTCGCCCGTTCTGAGATCGCCCACGGAGCCTTTGGTCGATCCATAGGAGGGAGGAGTTAGCGCTCTGCCGGAGTGAAGGTTAAATTTTCTTTGCTGATCAGAAGATATCGGCTGTTTCGTAGGCTTGAAGGCTAAAGACGACGCCTCAGCATTTCTGTCAAAGCCATTGCCCCTGTTTGAGTCTGAGACACTGCTGTCTGGTATTCTATACATGGGGCTCTGCGAAGAACGCTGTTGGTTGTAGTTGAAATTACCATAGCTAGAGTCCATATCTCCGTGCCCGGTCATGTAGAAAGCTTTTCTTTTTAATGAGTTGGCCGTGCTGCCATTCAAAGGTGTTGGCGCAATTGGTGTATGATTATGGGATTGGTAGGTGTAGCCTGGCAGTGTGGAGGGCGGGAGGGGAGTAGGAGCTGCGATACCAGACGGCAGATAAGCAGTCGGAGGGGGTGCTCCCCCAGGGCTATAGCCGGGGGCAACAGCAGTCTGAGGAGGATACCCTGTTGGAGGATAATTGTAGTTGGAAAGGTTTGGAGACCCAGTGTTGTAGCTGGGCACTAAGGTGGGGGGAGGCGGTGGCGGTGGGGGTTGTAAGAGGCCGGCACTGTGCAACGGAGAGGGGTGTGGAGAGGGGAGGGCCGGGGTGGTCTGTCCACTGTAACTAGAATGCAGGTAGGAGCCGTTGTAGCTGGCGGTATATTCCTGAGAGGGGAGACCCGAGTGGAGACTAGTAGCCGTGTGGCTCCCACAGTTGCTGCTGGAATAGCTAGGCTCAGACAGGCTGCTGGCCACCCCTGGGGAGCTGCCGATGCTAGCAGACACATCTGTAGGGGGGAGGGCAGCTGTCATTCCAGCTTTGCTCACAGATATAACATCTGGAGCACAGTTCATTGGGTAAATCCCCTCCTGCCAGGACTCGCTCTCCGACTTGCGTCCGTTCATGAGTCCGGCGGTGCTATCGGAGTACGAGCACAGCAGGGCTCTTTCATTCGGGCCCTCCAGGATCCCGGAGTACTTCTCGGCATATTTCTTAAGCAGATTGGAGGCGGTCAGCGCCGAGATGTCGTCATTCGCCCAAGCATAGTGGTACGTGCGCTGCAAGTGCCCCCGGTAGGCCTCTACTTTGTGCGCTGGCGAGCGGGTGGTGGATGAGATGTCAAAGTGCTGTTCTGCCCATTGTGTGTGCTCTGGGGTCCACTGCATCTTTAGGCCTAGACATGCCACAAAAGAGACAACGTGTCAGAGTACGAAATGACTACAGCTACATATCCAGTAAAGGTGTAAGAATAATGCATGACTGATTGATTCATAATTTTCCCCGTTTGATCAGAGAAGAAATTACTAAGAAGATAAAAGAGCAATTATGGAGCGATGATGTAAAAATGTGTGTATTCAAAACGACATCCTACAGAAAGGGTGTCCAATACACCCGAATACCTCCCCGTATGACAGACACCGCTGACAGAACGCAATCGTGGCCAGCGTGAGCATGTGGGACCCAACAACTGGTTAGCGCAGTGTAATCCACCCTACACAGAGCAGAATGACACAGAAATCGCGGGTCAGTCTATAATCCAACTCTCATCTGAGGCATTCGGAGACAGTTTCAAATCTGCTTGGAGGAGTGCGGCAAAGCAATCTCCTTGGCAGCGCTCTGTTGCTTTCATCACACAAACCCTTCAGCCCAGCGTGAATTACAACCACACCGTGTCTGCCTGCTGCTTCCTAGTCTACAGAGTGAGGGGAGGAAAATACATGCTTCGCTTGTCTTTTCTCCCCCCCCACCCACCCACCCCCCGACCCCCTCCTCCACCCCCTCCCACCAGCCTCTGTACATGGCCTAAAGGGTTCAGACATTATAATCAAGTTAAATCCTGAACTCAATCTGCAAATAAAAACTCCTTACATATGCTGTCGTCTTTTACGCCACGCGTGGGATTATCAGAGGAAAATATACCCCCAGAGAATGTAGACTCTTAGAGAGATTAGAGCTTAAAACAATCACAGATAGTGCACGGAGAGCCTCGTGCGTGCCTTACATCAACACTAATCTCGACGGCGACCACAGGGAGATACAACAAGGGGAAGAATATAGCAAAACTTTCCCCTGCCTGTTATAATGGCGCGTGCCTTCGCTGGCCAGGCATCGCAGCGCTACACCTAATACTCCAGTAGCTTAAGTCCCGATCGCAGGATTTAGGCAATAAACAGCTACTGTCCAGAGGCAGATTACCAACGCAGCGTTCTGTCTGGAAAGAGTAAGGCATGTGGATTCCCTCCTGACTCCCTCCCAGCCGCTCGCCCATCCGCCACACCAGACACCGGGAGCTAATTAGCAGGATGATGCTGCGCTAATTGTGTTAATTTACAAGGTTTTAGTCAAAGAGATCCATGCTATGGCTCACACGGTTGTCAGCCATCCAAGCTAATGATTAAGAAAAAAAAGCCCAAGGCAAAAAAAAAAAAAAAAAAAAAATACCCTGGCAGGCTGAAATATGGGTAGCCGCACTGTGCTGCAACAGCAAGTAAAGAAAATAAGAGAGAAATAGGAAAACAAATGACAGCATCGTGGAAGAATGTAAAGGGGGAAAAAAACAAAAAACAAAATACATTTCTTTTGAGATGGATCAAAACCTTATTTGCTTAAAATGGTCATGTACGGAGAAAAATGTACAGCTTGACACCCTTGAGAATACCAAAAGAAAGTCCCCACTACTTCTTTGGACCTCTGTGCATCTGCATTCACCGTAGTATTAGTCATCCACTGTGTTCTAGGTCAGCTGTAAAGCATTTTGTCACTCGCGTGTAGGTGGGCAAACTGCAAAAGTAAGACATTTTAAGTGGTAAATTATTTCTCCAACACAGCCTCAACGAGACATACCTGATGTTTCAACCTCTTGTTCTCGCTACATTACAATACTGTATTACTGTCCCATATAACGTTTTTGGCTGTGCTCTGAGAAAAAAATGCTTTCAAAACATACAAAACTATTTGGGCTGTAGTGACTTGCATTATGCATAAAAATGAAAGAATCCATGCATGCCGTTTGCTACAGAATCACATTTATAGTAATCACAATACCATCATCATAACTACCTTCTGCAAAACCCGCACATTGATTGAATGAATGAGTTTTCAATAACAAAATTGCACACGGCTTACTGAGTGCGATTCTATCTATTACAGTTAATCGCCTCTGAACAATGCGCGCCTCTTTGGACAAATCAAAGAAGTGCTCCTTGCAAAGTGTACTTCACATCTCTGAGCGTCAGATGGTTCGTGAAATGGAAACCATCCAAGACAAGAGGATTATCTAAATACAGCACACTACTGAAAAAAAAACGGGGGGTCTATCAGAAAGATCCATCACTCGCTATGTGTAAAGTGACAAAAACACAATAGAGTTATGTATTGGTGTAAAAGAAAAAACTATGTATGTATGTATGTATGTATGGAAAATCAATAACCGTATCCAATGAGATGACATGGTTTGTGGATGACTGTTGGAATGGTTCATTGTGCTTTGAAAGAGAATCAGGGGAGACGCTGCCTTATAGGTGTTAAACACTTGGATTTAGACAAAGGTTATGGAATTGCAGATACAGACGTCCCAGGAGACAGACAGACAGACAGACAGACAGACAGACAGACAGACAGACAGACAGACAGACAGACAGACAGACAGACACACACACACACACAAAAATACACACACACAATTTGGTACATTAGCAATAATGGTCCAGTATTTTTGTATCATGGTAAAACATTGTCCATTATTCAACCTGCGTGGAAATTCAAACACAACATCCACAGGTTCCTTTGTCTTTCTTTGAAATGCTATAATTATGGAGTGCTCAATTAGTGGAATGTTTTCAGATAGCCTCGGGGGGGCTCCGGCTCACATTCCACCGATCAGCCGCTCGCAAAATAAGGCCTTTGTGCGATTCCTTGGACTACTGGTCAACTCGCACATCGGGAACGATCCTCCTTGAGAAACACGTTTTTTTTTCTGTCCTAACATCATAATCGCTGTGAATAAAAGCCACTAGCTGATGTTTTGTAATTCATTCAAAAATCTTCTGTTCTATATTGTATATATTTCACAAGCAATCTCGCACTCGTTACGGGGAGAAAAAAAAAGACTAGGTGGAGGCGAAAACGCGTCTGACAAGTGATGCTGTGATGTTTAATTTCTGCTCCAGTGATCATCATCGATGAAACAGAGACGCTGACCTTTTTGAGAACTATTAATCTTGGTAGCCTAGGCCGTTTTTAAGCAAACAGGACTAGGCCTCCACTCTGTCCATCCAATTTCCCAGTGCGTAAATTGGACCGCCGCTTGCACAATTCTCTATTCATTACTGTGCTGCTGAAAGGAAGCACAGAGGTGGCAGAGCGGTTTTCTTTTCCTTTTTGTGTGTGTGTGTGGGTATGTGAGTTTCAGTGTGTGTGTGTATGTGTGTGAGAGAGAGAGAGAGAGAGAGAGAGAGAGAGAGAGAGAGAGAGAGAGAGAGAGAGAGAGAGAGAGAGAAATGCCTTCCAGGAGGATTCCCAAGCATAAAGAGCTGGACTTTCCTTCCTCTTTTTGGTTTGGGGGGGAGGGGAAGACAGGAGGGTTGAGGGAGGAGAGAGAGAGAGAGAGAGAGAAAGGGGGGAGGGAAGTGGTAGCTGTCGTAATTGAAACGTGGCCTAATCAGACTCATTACCACTTTCACCAATTTGCACCACCAAAGATGCTTATTAGGTAACTGTGTTTAATAAGCCACTCTTTAGAAAACTAACTGTAATGAGCTCTTTAAAGTCAGACTTGAGCGTGATTATGCACTGGAAGTGTTTTTTGCAGAGCCGCAGCAGACTGGTACATTTAGTCGTGTACAATGTCATAATTAAGGCTCCACAAACTCTGCACTTCACAGCACACAATAGCCCCAGCTGAGGCAGTAGACACGCTGAAAAATATTTATAATTACTGATCATTACAACCCGGGGATTTTCATCGCGCGGATGTAAACATAATTATGAGAGCTTTTGCTTTTATTCAGCGCACGCGGACCCCACTCCATTTGACAAGCGTGCAAATACCGCGGACAGACAGTAATTACATTTATAAATAAAAACAAGCTCATATTCATATTCAAATCTGCCCGGCGATATCCTGCGGTGGGGTGGGGCCATGTGCTCCGCCAACAATGTGTAATGGTAATCGGCGTGGCTACAGAACCTCATTCATCTCACATATCAAGTTAAGACTATTTAAACTCAATTTGGAGCTCCGTGTGGCAGTAATTCTAATCTTTAGACGGCAGGGCGCCATTTAACCCCTCATTTAGTCAAGATATGCCTTCCTCAGTCACTGTCTTTTCCAGGGCTACTGCCCATACATTTCACAGCCTGACCACCCACAGCAGCAATTTACCACGCGTCTCCGCAGGCTGAAAGTCCGCCGATCCCAGTCGATCCCATGCTAATCTGAATGTAAAAAAAAAAGGGTGGGAGACGAGTGCGCGGCACGCACTTTATCTTTACTCTAGTTTGCCTGTCAGTCAAGCAGTCGATTCCCTGTGACAAGGCCTCTCTTTGTAATCACAATCATATTCATGAGTGTATTTCCAGTCAAGACAGTGTGGTAGGCAGGCTCCTGTGACAGGGCTGTAATCATTCCAATCTGGTAAACATAGATTATTGTGTTAAAGCAGCTTCCTCCTCCCACGATGCAGTGTTCCTCCTGGCTTTCTTTAAAAAATACCTATAGCAGAATATTCCAGATAGAATAAAAGGAAAAAAGTGTAGTATTGGCATTTTTTGCCCAGGTCAAGTGCTTGTGCATCTGCTTCCTCAAAACATCACTCTCTATATATGTATATATAGTATAGATATATAGAGATATTTAGTATATCTCAAACAATCTGCACACAATCTACAGTGGCAGCCTACAAGGACAGTTGTTTCACATACATGTACACTGGAGAACATAGGGGACTGGCTAGCAAGAAATGTTGCTATTCACTTGACACACTGCTGTTCGTCTTCAGTGTTGGCATTAATTCAACATTTCATTTTCTTGAATTGGCAATTCAAACCATCATGTGCTACTAAGGAACTAAGGAAATGGTACAATGTGTTTTGTTATTATTGTGATACATAATTACGTGCATTATTGAAATAGATTAGGCAACAAATTAATGTGAAAACTGATGTAAATATTTCCATTGCTCGTTATCAAGCAAATTAAATGTGTGTGCTGCAGTGTACGGAGATAACATACGCACGGAAAACATAGGACTTTTCTGAGTAGAAATGACATAGTAAACTAACTCAGTTCCATCAGATTTAACATCCCAGTGGTGTGCAGTCAGGTGCATGTGTTATTTTATGGCGTTATGACGGTATTTTAAAACCAAATGGCAAAGCTGACATGAGGTTCCTCTTGAGTTGATGCTTTTGTTCCAGAATGTGCCCAGACATCTGTATATTATTATTGAGCAGATGTAGTTTGCTCAACTGGGGCATCACTACTTCTGATCACTGGCGTGAACTATGGGAGTGATGGTCTTTTTCAAAATAAAACCCCCCAGAAAAACTGCTCTTCTGTAAAACAACGGGGTTACGAGTATAATCAGTATTTTCAAAATGAATCGTAAAAAACATTGCCTTGTATTGGCAGTTTTCCACGCAGCCCTAACACAATTCTGGGCTAATTTGGAAAAGAGAAGACAAAAAATGATGCACCAAAGTGGTGTAAGATTTGTATACACCATAGAAAATGACCCCACGATAGAAAATGAAATACACCACTATAGAAAATGACAAGCATGACACGGTTCAAGTCTTTTCTCCACGAGGCAAGAAGGGAACTGCTTCACCTTCTCTGTGGACATTCATTATTACAAATGAAATGTGCTAATTATTGAGCCAACATCCAAGTCACAATACACAATGAAATAGAGTACATTTGAAATCATTAACCACAGAGTTCTTAGTGGCCAGACAAGTGCGAAGGATGCATCACATTTGCAGGGCTATATATAGCAGTATATTCACACATGATAGTAAATGATTGTAATGACCTCTGATAAACCTATTTCCATACACTCCTTTAATGAGAGTTAGATCCCCAACCACTAGAAAGAGAATGTCCACTGTGTGCAACATACACATGCATATGAGGGTTTTACTGGGTCTCAATGGAGAGTTAGAAGTACAATGCCACATCATAACCATACACACATTGTATGGATTGGTCTTTGATAACCTCTAAGTCCAAATTGTGAAATGATTGATTGCAGTTGTGTGAGGTCAAAAATGGAGGAGAAAATAAATGTCATCAATTATCAATTAAATCCTCTACTGGTAGAGGAAAATGACAGTTACTTTATCCAGAGAGGACAGTTGGGGACAGCTCAAACATGTCCTTGCTTGGACTAGGGATGTGGTGGTATCCTAGTACTATTGTATACAGGGATATTTGAAAAATGCTCAAGGTATCACACTCAATACCGTGACATCATTTAGTCCTGTTTTCCATTAAAATACCACATTATGCCTGCTAGTCATTAAGTCTTGTGTAACCGCACCACTAGTCACCTCAGGCCACTGTCAAGTAACTTTGAAACAGCCACTCTGAGGGCAAAGTGATGAAAATGGCTACAACAGGTAGTTCGTCGGCTTCAAGTCAAAAGAGATTGTTAAGAGGATTAAGTCGATTTGGACTTTCAGATAGTTGTTGTATAAACCTTGCATGAATAAACATTCAAGCAAAGGATGGAAATCCAACAATCACACGACACAATCACAACAGGTGCTGCCTGTGAATGGGTAGTCAGTATGGTGGGGAAGGTATTTATCCAGAGTCAACATACTTGCTTTTTTGGCCAGAACCCTTGGAGGTATAATAGCCAATATCAGACCGGTTTATACGGTTGTTTTTTGTTGGAGTCGTAAGACCCCTCAGCCAAAGCCCTGTTATATTTGGCCATGTTTAAGATGTGACGTCTATCTCAATCACATCTCAAGAGAGTAAATTCTGCATCCAAGGTTTTTTTTGGTTGACCAAATGCGCTAATAATCTTTGATCTTATAGAAAAGGTATTTCTGCTCTCATTGTGAACGACGTAGCAGGAATTTGGCATGTACGTGAACAAGGTATTATTACCAACTTGCATCACAACGCCGTGACAAAATCATGTATCCTGGTAAAACAAGAATATCATGATATGAAACAAATTTTGAGCATTTTTATTTATTCTTTGCAAGCCAACTGACCCATAGCGATGAGCGTGCACCATTGCCAGGATGTTGCTACCAAGTAAGTTTTGCCTCTCACTTTTTTTCGGTTAACACGTGTGTGGATTCAGCTCTACTTAGGGTAATCTATTAGCCAATACGTGTCCTCACAAATCCAAGTGTAGGTAGCCATTTCTGCATTCATATCATATCAGAAGAGGTGGAAGAATGCAATGACATCTTGTCCAAGTCAGCATATCCAGTTGTGAGAAAAGGTTTGTGAACCCTTTTGAATTACCTGCATTCCTGTATAAATTACTCCTAAAATATGGTTTGAAAGTCGTAACAATAGATAAACACAATGGGATTTAACAAATATCACACAGAAATGTGTACTTTTACATGTTTTTATTGAACATATTGTTCAAACTTGGATTGGAAAAAGTATGTCAACATGAGATTTAGTAACTGGTGGAACCTCCTTTAGCAGCAATAACCTCAACCAGACATTTCCCATGGTTGCTAATCAGACGGTTAGGAGGTATTTTGGACCGTTGCTCCTTTCTGAACTGTTTCAGTTCATTGATATTTTTGGGATGTCAGTCATGAACTGCTTGCTTCAGGTCATGACACAACATTTCACTAAGGTTAAGGTCAGGACTCTGACTTGATTTTCCATTCTGTTGTAGATTTGCTTTTCATCATCATGCTGCATGACCCAACCTCTGTTCAGCTTCAGATCACGGACCGTTACCCTGATATTCTCCTGGAGAATTTCCTGATTTGAATTCATTGATCACTCTTGATCACTTGAGGCAGCAAAGCCCTAAACCATGATGCTCCTCCACCATGCTTGGGATGAGGTTTTTGGGGTTCTTTGCCACCTCCTTGACCATTATATTCCTATGGAGAGCAGCAATTACACTGAATTTTCTCCATTTGTATCCAATCTGTCTGACTGTAGACTGGAAATGCTTCTGTAGCCTTTTCCAGCCTCATGAGCCTCAACGACTCTTCTCCGGAGGTCCTCTGAAATGTCTTTTGACTGGGGCATATTCTAACAGATCTCTTTTTTTAGAGAGCAGACTCTGTTGGTAACCAAACCTTTGTGGGTTTTTTTTTATGGCAGGACACCTCTAACACACCTGAATGTCATCTCATTGATTGGATCACCTGACTTCAATTACCCTCTTTCATAGAAGTCATTATTATAGAGGTTCACATACTTTTTCCAGCTTAGGCTGTTAATATTTGAACAATATGTTCAATAAAAACATGTAAAAGTACATTTTTTTGTGTGGTATTTGTTAAATCACATTGTATTTATCTATTGTTATGACTTAGATGAAGATCACACCATATTTTAGGAGCCGTTTATACAGGAATGCAGGTCATTCAAAAGGGTTACATTTTTTCTCATAGCTGTATTTAACGAGAATGTTAGGAAATAAACAATCAAGTCCAACAGTTTTGGGGGGAAAAAAACATTTTACAAGCAGCTGAAGTAAATAACAGACTGCTGGCATGGACTCAAACCTACAGAGCAGTTGATGATTTTTAATAATTCATCTATAATGTAATGAGAAGAGGGAAATGTTCAATGTTCTCCAACGTTCAAATTCGAGTCGTTTTATAAAATTCTAGTCGTTTTATAAATAACTGTGTAAATGCCTACTTTAGACACTAAATAACTATTAAACGACTCGGTCTTCAGAGAAAATTCTATTAAATGTACGAGTGTGTACTGTTGGACTGTGTGTTACATACAGACAAGATCATTCTATTATGACTGCTCTTTACTTTAGTCTCTTCGTTCTACAGTGAGCTTTTGATACAGCTGCCTAGCAGTGTTATAACTCATCTGGACCCCTCTGTTGACCAGCTTCCATTCCTAGGGGGGGGAATTATCCGGGCTGACATCTGAACTACACAGTATAATAATAACATATTGATCTGTCATTTGTAAACAGATTCACTGTAGCTTATAGGCTGCAGACAGTCTTTTAGTATGGCTGAATATACAAACTGTGCCAAAGATGACTGAATTGTAAAAAAGATGGATCTTAAAAATGCTCAATTTTGCGAGGTAATGCATTCTTTGTGTTGTTACACACCCATGGCTTTGTGGCTGAGCTGATGATAAACTCTAATGGTTGGGGCGGAGGGAGGAGGGGGGGGACAAGTGTCTTATATTTCTCATTTTCTCCTGTAATACAGTGAATCATGAGGCTGAGAGTTTTTCTGAGCTGTCATCGCTCTGTCTCAGTGATGCTCATTAAACCGTGACTCTCGAGGCCGAGAGGCCCCCAAGGCAGCGTCTTCCATTACTACCCTAAGTAGAGCTAAATCCACACACATGCTAAACTAACAGCCCTCCGCGCACAAGCAGAGCCGGTACACTGAATAAAACTAAGACAATTACTGTAGACTGGCTGGAGTTCTTTACCGCCCGATACCGATGAATACTCAAATGGCTTGTTAAAAGAACACAGCCGCTGAAGTGCTTGCTGAAACTTGTTTGACCGTAGAGCACATGTACAGTAGAACAGAGGCAGCGGGTTTGCGCAAAAAAGCCTCCACGAACTCTGGTGGAGGATGGCTACTCTGCCTCTCGAGGGATCACTTACACACTTCAAAAGAGAAGGGAGGAGGATTGTGACCTTACTACATGAAGGCTCATTGACCAAAACCTCCTCTCTCTCACCAACATACCCAATCCTCCCGCGAAGTCCTGCTCCCCCAAGGAAGCCTCCAATCAAAGAGCCACGAACTAGTCGGAAAAAAAAATACAAAGAGGAAAGAGAACATTTTTTTTTTTTTTTTAATCGCATTTACCACTTATCTGATTTTCACTGTGAGGCGGTGGTTTAATGGCACTGGGAGGCAGTCATCTGATTTACAAACCAATAGGCCAGGCCCCTTTGGAAATTAACAGATTACCTTGTTCACTGGTCCGATTCACAACTGTGATTACTTCACACTTCCAACCATTAGACTTTACAGCCACCTTAAACTGGTTACGAGAGAGGTAATCCATGGTAATGAAAATCTTCACACTGCAATTTTGGGACATGAAGCCAGCATGAAAAGGGCGGAGGATCTTTGTGTTGACAAGGGGCTGGGGTTTGGGGGTTTTCTTTCGCATCAAGAGGCTTCACTTCAGCCTTTCACAGGAACGCCGCTGCCCTGCCTCAAATCTCTGAAACTTTAATCTATAGCCAATGGAGACCTGTCAGTTGCTGTACACCGACATCTACGGGAAAACAAAATAAAAAATGCATCAACACATCTGTGTCTCATACAGATTGCGAACAACAATCCATACGATGAAAAATGCATACTTTGATAAATCGAAAAGCATCATTTGAGTATGGATGGTTCTTTTTTTTCTGTGACAGCTTCAGGAGTGAACATCGCCTCGTTCCGGTGCCAGACCCAGAGAGTATTTTTTTCTCTGCTATGTGAAGGCTAAAGCACTCTGGTCACTAGCTCCCTTGCTCTACACATCCCCACACAATACTGCCAACTCATCTTTCCTGTTCCATGGCAGCACAGTCCTCTGCACTCTCACTAAAGAAAAATGGCTGTCCAGTTTGATTTTACCTTCTAGCATTTACCGCAAACCATTCCGGTTTCATTTGATTCGTCAAAATGGCTGTTTCACTCCCATCTTCTACAGACATCAGGGGAAAAGTACATCAGTCCCCAGCGAAGTTCAAAAACAAAATCCGTCTAGCTCCACAAGGTCTTCTGTCGTTCCACGTATTGTTTCCTGTAACATTATAGTAATTAAAGTTCAATTGAACACTAATTTAAAATATCTGACTGAACAGACCAAAAAAGAAGGGAACTTTGCCCGTAACCACCACCAACTTCTCCCTGAAGCATTCTGTGGCGAGTATCGACTGCTTGTCTCAAAGAAGGTCACTTCTCTAGCACAGGCCAGACGAAAGGTGAAATGAGACAACTGAAGCAATCTTAGGTCAATATGAAATAGAAATCTCTCTCAGCTGTACTGTAATAAAGTTACTGAAGTGAAGCAGTGAAACCATAAAGGGGAACTTTTACAAGGAAAGAGCTGTCTGGGAGATTGGTTCGCCCACTGGCAAACACTGGCTTGTAAGTGCTCAGGTGGTGTGGTCAGTGTGGCGCCATGGAGCTGGATGACAGTATCCGCTTTTCAAATAGAAAGTTTTCTTTCGCGGCGGGTTTTTAAACTTTCCTTTTTTTGTGGGATACAACTAGACATGATTCACTCATGTAAAACAAAGTGTAAGAAACCAAGCCACCTGTTGAGCACTATGCAGAAGAGAAGCGCAAGCCTTTTTGCACTGCACTTCAGTCAGTACACTACATCTTCTTGAACCGGCAGCAGGCTTACCCATTGCCAAAATCACTGGCTTCAAATTCTGCCACCAGCTGTCACACAGAATCTTACAACTTTTCCTTGATTGTCGTTTTTTTTCTCAAAATCTCTCACATACCAGGACAACACCAAACAGTGGAACAACACGGTTAAGGCATCCATAGCCTCTGTAACTGTAATTTGCAGATATAGTGACTAATGGCAGTAAAGTTTTGATTGGGCTGCCGGTGTCCATTGCAGGTGACTGTAAACCTCTGTTGAGCCAGGTGGATGACGGAGGGGCGGGCGGCCTTCAAAGAATTCATGGATTTGAAAGAAATGAGGCAAGAAGGGCAGCGGGAATGAAAATGATTCCAGAGCATTCCTTAACACATTATGAAATGATGGATAATTAACGGTAGGTTGAGAGGTAGGCACTTAATGTTTCCACATTCTCTTTGTCAAACTCATTTTTGATGGATTTCTTCTTCGTGCAAACGTGGAAAACTGAACTTACTACTAAAAGAATCGCGAAAACATTTCATTAAGCGGACCTCGACGTGCAGTTCTTCAACGCAGTTTAAAGTAACGATTGCTCTGCATTGTGCTGCATTTGCATGTTCGGGGGTTCAACCAATTAAAAGCTAATTAATTAGACACAATTCTATTAAGAAACAAATCCCACCTATCAATATACACAACCTGGGGGTCACCCGTTGCTCAAACGTGAATTGGCTCGTTGTTGTCACGGGGGCCTAGAGAACGGCACAATAGCACTATTAGAGCTTACAATAAACAGCTTGGCACAGATATAGCCGACGGAACGGGAACTCATCAGCGCTGATAGATTTTATTTCCCCAGGTGGAGAGCGGAAACCAAGGAGCATCGCTTTAGGCATACAGCACAGTGTCTCAAACGGTCACTATTAAGGAAAGGACGATATCACCGATGCTCGTAAGCCTTCATAAACACTGCGATCGTCCACTTCTAATGATCGAATGCGGATAAAAGAGCAAACAACATCTAATTAACACCGGAGCTCTGAGCTGCTCTCCGTCCCTCTCATGTTGCAACAGATGTCTTCTCATGAATCCGCTTTCAAAACGCATGAGAACTGAGAAGAGAATTGTTGCAAACGGCACCCTGCATCCCAACATCAACCTGTCAAAGAAAACAATGCAATATTCTAGATCTACCTAAGATTTGCTAGTTTGCCAGGGACTCTTGTATCCCCTCTGCAATTAGATTCATTTTCACAATAATTGTCATGTCTTGGGCCTCCATTGGAAGTTTGTATTTTTCAATTGATGGGTGACCTTTCATGGCACTCTATGAAGCTATTGACGTTGGTCTGAATGGGCGTATGCTCTGGGAGATCATGATGTGTTCCTTGGTGCTTTTATGCTTTTCGTTCTGTAGCTTTTCACTGCATATTCTTACTGTGTGCAAACCAGATTCCCATTATGGGACAAGTCTGAATTGAAACTGCTAAGAATATAGAGCTATTCAACTGTATTTACTCAATACATTCAAAGACTATATGTTATTTAATGGTGCCTAAGTTATTTAGTCGGATGCAACCTCTGACAAACTACTATTCTATTTAGACTTGAGCTACGGTGTCATGACAACACTAGTTGGTGGATAGTTATAACAGATTTTCTATATAAAAACAACCCGACGGTCTTAAGCCTAAGATTGCAAAGCTTATAAACACATATCAACCTTAAGTGTACTCATCACCATCAGTTCAACTTCTATCTTCTATCTGCCTGCTTATCGTGTGCTACTGAGAATGAGAGCGGCGGTGCAGGAATAGGGAGAGGGAGACAAATGATGGCTGCGATACGTAATACGAAATAACCACTCGGCGGTTTATCCGTTCTATTTTGCCTCGCTTACAGGTTTGTGTGCATAATGTTTAACAAATCTGCTCCCGGAGCTGCTGCGAGCTCCCTTGATGAATAGTGAACAGCCGACAGCGGTGGGGGTCTAAGTATACCGGTACCGCTCCCGCGCGAGGCGATTCACGGAGCCTCGTTCATTTGGGTGTGCGTGAAATAACAAACAACCTACTGGGATGCATTCTGGGAGTTTTCAAACACTTGAGGTCAGCTGCGCGAGCGGGATTCGGGCATGTGCAGCCCCGTGGCCGCCGAGGTCTGGGATCCGGCCTCCCCCTTTTTTCGGCGCTGGATGACGTTGCACATTCTATTTCCAGAGCGAAAGGGTTGAAGTGAGGCTGCGGGGAGTGTAACACTGACCCGCGTGACCTGTGGCCTAGAAAAGCTGCCTGAAGCGCTGCGCTCCTTTGCAGCGGCCTTTCAAAAAAAAGAAACAAAACCTTTTTTCCGCGTAGCGTCTTTTTCATGCCAAATGATTTGCATCCTTTTTATTCATATCTTTGACTTGTTGTCAATGTATTCCGAGCCGCCGCGAAGCCCGATGCTCCCGTCTCTTGAAGTCTCGAGTGGAAGGGAAGGGGAGAGGAGGAGGAGGGGGAAAGGCAAAGAGGCGAAACTGCTTTACTTTCAGGCCCAGTGTCCACAGGCCGCATGTCTCCAGTCATCTGTCACTAGTTTACATACATACAATGACACTTCCCTCTCTCTGTGGGAACCCGTTGTCACCACTTCGCCGCCAGCGGAGGCTGACTGGGTGCTGGATGGGTCTCCCCCAGGTACCTCTAGGGAGCTGCATTAGGCCTAACTGACAGACTGACAGGCACACACACACACACACATGCACACACACACACTCCATCCCTTGTCCAAGCACTCCCTCCTCCTACAGTACACCAGCTCACATGCTCCCAAGGCATGGCACATTTTGCATAAAGCAGTGACTTTGCTCTACATAAATTTTTTCAGACACAAAATTATTTCTCACCCCTCTAGCCTCTCCATGCTACATGGAAGTTTTTTGGAATGAATAATGGAAACAACAGAGCTGAGGGCTCATGGGATCCATTTAAAGATGTGGGAGAGGCGATGCAGTCAGGGTTTGGACTGCAGAAGCATCATGTGCCAAGTAAATGAATCCACCATTGTTCCATAGAATATAGAAATGCAGCAATAAACAGCGTGTGAGTAACAGTGCTTATTTAATAATGGCGTAATTGTAATACATTTTCCTTTGAGAAAAGAGCATGAGAGGAAATGTATCATATGTAATGTAAATGTAGTTTTTATTCCACAGGAGGAAATCCAGGCTCTCAGTCAGAAACACTGCAGTTAAAAGCTTGAAACTTGTGTGTACTACGTATTTCTACACAGTATCAATGTGATATTAGTGCACAAGGATGCTGATATTTTTGAGCCTCGTGTATAACGAGGACTGTGTCGAGCTTTTGTTCAGTGCATGCTGGACAGAGCGCGCTGACAAACAGCTTGATTTTCCTTTGCTAAAAGTGGGAGTTTCAACAATGTTTAGCTTTTCTCAGCAAAATGTTGATTCGGTGTTTCCACCTCGCCTCCCCAGATCCCCCCCCCCCTCCACCGCCCCTCCCGAGCAGAAGCGTACAGGGCGAGCACGGAGCGGTCCACCGCAACAGCTATTTTAGTGCATGCAAAGTCAACGCGACTCCCCGAGGTGATTTCCTGATAATGAACACAAAAGAAGTGTCAGCCCTCATGAAACTCCGAGATGACGCTGAACTCTCCGGCGCTCCCGTTTTCTGCGCCGCTATTTTTCCGACTCAAATTAATGTAATTCCGTGCGGACTCGGGACCGCAAAAAAACAAATATTCGGCAAATATTCACTTACGGCGCCACGAGCGGGACTCTGTTGGAAAGGAAACCTTGGCGACTTGAGGAAATCGAACGTGTGATTCCGAGCCGATGTTTTCGCTTCACGGGGTCACGGGGTCACCGTTTCTGCACCCAGTGTGAGAGCAGATAACATCGCGGGCTAATCTCGATTCCTGCAGGAAACAAAAGGTTATTTGCGGTCTGTACCATCTAACAGGAGCTGAGGTAATAGCGGCGTGCAGCTACCCGGTATGTCCGGTAGTGTCGTGCCTCACCCCTGCGACGTCACGGTGTCACTGCAGACACCCGCTGCCTTGCCGCAGCCCGACACCTTAAACCTCCATGGCAGTACGCTGGCCTCTCTCTCTCTCTTTCCTTCCCCTTCCTACCCATCCTCTTCCTCTCGTCCTCTCTCCCCCCCCCCCCCTCTGTCAGGCAGACCTCAACTCATCCTCTCCCGTCCCCGGCACTCAAGGTTTCCCTCTGCCAGCACCTGGCGCGCCGCCAACCTGTCAGCCACCCGACTCCACGGAGGATGAATGAATCACCGAGAACTTTTTTTTTTTTTTTTTTTGCGCGAGGAAAAAGCACTGATAGCCGCAGCATCTCCTCTGATCATCTTTCTAATTAAAGATCTGACTTCCCTTTATGCGATCTTCAGCGGGAACATCAAAATATCAATTTGAGACAATTAGCGGTGGATCTGACGGCTCCATTCATCGTCAGCCCGGGAAAGGATTTCACGGGGCCCGAAAACCAGCCAAAACACAGACTTTCATACTCAAGCTAATCCACGCCACCTCTTGAGTATGAATGTCCAACGTCAGTCAGACATTACACATAACACCATCATATTGTTATCAATACCATGACAGAATAAAATTTCTGTCATCAATTGCATATAACCATTTTTCTACTTGCTATTAAAGCAGCGTGACGGCCTTTTGAGACAACTCTGTTCACCGCTCTACTCAAGAGCATCTAGACTACTTCGGTGCTTCGGATTAATAAAAAAAAGAAGCGTCCATTTAAAACCTTAACACAATACACAACTATGTGGAAGTTCAACTGTTTCCAGCCACTTACAGATTCAATTTACCAATAATGAGCTGGCAAAAGTGGCCCGGCGAAACGGTCTTTATAAAGGCTCTCTAGTGCAGACGTGTTGAAAGCACATGGGGCTTTGAGACTACCGACAATGGTGGCCTCGATTGCCAGATTAGACAGACACTGTTTTGTGAGAACCCAAGTGGAATTTCAATACAGTAAAATATTGAGTTTTCTCTTATCCTCTTGTGAGAGGCTCGCCGCTCTCGCACAATACCGAACTCCCCAACAGCAATGCAATAAAACACCTTGGAAGCAGGACAGGGAGAGAGAGAGAGAGAGAAAAAAAAAAAACACACGCTCCTCTCTCAAGGTTGTTCAATGATAAGCTACAGTACTCAGGCGCACAATGATGGGCTCAAACAATTTACAAGTGTCAGCCACATTTGAAAGTCATGGAATTTGAGGTTTTCTGTCGAACGCAGTCCTTGAGAGTCGGATATTTCCTGCCCGAGAGGAACAATAGATACTCCATGCTCCGGCCAGAGCCCACAATTATAAAGATGTCATGAGGACATGTTGCGTGGATGATTATGGTTGAATTGATGCATTCATGATAATGTCTATAGCTGCCTGACAAAAATCTCCATTGCCATACCTGCCTTGTTCAATAGGGAAACCTATGATTCACCTCCTCGACCACAAAAAGGCGGAATATAATAGATTTTCGGGAGGACAAAGTAGGGAATATGGAAGCTGATCAAATCTTTACTGGACACGTTTCATGATGAGCCACCAACAATATGTGAGTCCACCTGCCGGCCAGGTGCAGCGTGAGTCTACAGAAAAGGAGAACCTCCACTCGCCGCGGCCACTGGAAATCAAAAGTTTACCAATGTCTAATTAAAATGTAAACAGTGTAATGAGGACATCAGTGATTTAGGCAAACCTCTCTCCGGCTGCCACTGGGGGTATGATAATTACTGAGGCGAATCTATGAATGCACATGAATCTCCTACAAGTCCAGATTAAAAGCCTTAGTGCTAAACCTAGTTTAGTACACCTGGGGATTTGTCTATTCTAGCCAATCCCCAACAGGCTCCGCGCTGCTGCCTCGTCTCCTCATGAGTGCAGAGACACCTCGTGTGAAGGAGAGGAAACAAAGCCCCCTGCTTCACCGCGTTGGAAACCACGCGAACGAGGGGATTTGAGGCAAAAAAAACAAAAAAAACCTCTGCTCCGCTCCATGTAAATGATATGCATTGCATGTATGGCCTGAATAAAGCCGCCGCGCAACACGACTTATATGGAAGTGTTCCTGTTATAATCAGTCATTTAGGGAGCGCTGAGCTTCTATAAGCACCTAACGCGTGGTGGTATGAAGTGAAACGACATTTACGGGATGTATGGGTGAAGGATTTGAGGGTTTGGGAATTTAAAAAAAATAATAATAATAAAGAAATAATAATCTGAACGACACCTTGTATTCTCCCTTAAACTGGTTTTGGGAAAACAAGCACAAAGAATAAACAGACAGGCAGACTGACACAGGCACATACTCTCTCTCTCACTCACTCACACACACACACACACACACACACACACACAATACAATAAAAACACACAATCATAAGGTATATTCAAAAACACACAGAGAAATTAGCAACCTTGGGATGAATATGTAGGCTGCAGTAGAGAAATCACACTCCAAATATCCATGCGGTCTCAAATATGTAAACTGGGACAAAATTAAACTGAGTATTTTGTCCACATTGAAAGGAAATAGCAGGCCTGTAGCCAGGAGACATATGAAGGGTAAGTACAAGCATCCAATGGTAGACACATGCATTTTAGAAAATGTCTATGCCATATGCTGTCACTCAGAAAGAGAGAAAAAAAAAAACAAGTCTGTGCAGACAGTCGCTGTGTCTAAATGAGATGGTGGAAGGAGGAGGAGGGGAGAGGAAGGGAGGATGTCAAGGATTCGTGGTCCTTCATCTTTGCAGTAGAGCAAACACGTCCCTCAGTATAGCAACAGACAGCTGCCTCCACTTTCTAATGCGGTCCAACTTAGATCACTGCGAGAATTGTCAGCGTAGAGAGAAACACACAAAGATAACATAGCGAGCTGCCATCAGGGAGACGAAAAGAGATGTGGATGGAGACAGAAAGGGGGGGTGGGGGGGGCGCCGGAGAGAGAGGGAGTGAGAGAAAAAAAGGGACAGAGGAAAAAAGAGAGGGAGAGAGAAAGAGAGGGGGGAATACTTGGAAGAGAGATGGGATCTGTTGTTTTTTTTTGCATCCCTTTTGCATGAGTCTCCCTCCCTCGGGGGGCTCCCTCGCTTCACAGATGAAAAACAGGAAAGACGACACTTAACATATTTGCTTTAAGATGACAACCCTGAACTGATTTCACAGAGTATAGACAAGGGGGCCGAATGGGATTGTGTTGTAGTTACTGACAAATGGATCCATCGGCACAGAATGAACATTTCATCAATTTGCGGCGGCCCTCGCCGAGATCCCGGGGGGACGCTCGCACAGCGGCGACTCAAGTTAGTCAGACGCCGACTTTAATTGTCATCATTAGCGCGCGTATGAAAAGTGCCCGTCTCGTTCGTACGCGGCCTCCCTGAGGTAACGGTCTTCATCGGCTATCAATTTTAGCCATCACTTAAGACTACTACACACTTCAGCTGAGAGAGGGGAAAAATGCAGGATTTAGATGGAGGAGCGGAGGAGTGGCTTCATGTAAGCCAGTCAAAGATTAAACTCCAGTGACTATTTTATTTTGGAAGGCACCTCCGTGATGAAGTAACTTCCCAACAGATTTCAAATCAAGTAACCCTAACCCAACAAAATAAGAGCCACAGTAGCTCACAGTGTCTGGAACTGCATCAAGCAAAATCGCCCGTCTGTGATTGGGGCGCAATGTGCAAACTTTTGTGCACCTACTCGAAACAAATTCCACTATAACAACTAAATATAACAAGGATCGCTCTATAACACCGGGTGTGGAAACGGTGCGTTCAATTATTCAATTATCAACTTTGCTCCACACTACTCGACGGTATTATTTAACCGCGGCGACTAAAGTGTCGACGCGCGTGACATTTCCGTCAAGAGGGTGATGAAAAGAGGAGGGTTCAGCGCAGGGATCCATGTCACCCTGCAGCTTGGATCGCTATGGTATAAGTGCTACCCTACTGGAAATAAACACAGCTGTCAACTTCTTTGCATGCACGCCCAGAGGAGCCTGGGGTTAAGTAAGGACCTGCAAGAATCACCTGGCACCCCCACCCCCCACACATAAGTGCCAAGACACGGGTCGCTTCCGGGGCTTGATCTCAGGTATACGTGTTGTCAGACACTGCTTGGGAATTTACCAAGTCTAAAATGAAAAGATGTGACAGAACGCGTTTTGACAAATGCAACAACAGTGTTGGTTTTTTTTGCCATGCAGTTCTAAATGCAGCGCGAGATAACAAAGCCTGCTAGCAATTACAGTGTTTATCTCAACCTCGAGACTTCCAGGAATAATGAGGAAGAAGAAACGCGCGCCGGTGTGAAAACGCATTCCCATCTAATATGCACAAATTTAATTGTGGGAATTTCTTTGTTGACGTTTTGCAGCTACAAGCATTTGAAATGGAAAAAATTGAAAACATATCGCAGATTGCGAGCGTGTGCCTGTTTTTGGAATTGGAAATACCCTCATGTAAGGTGTCCATATCTGAGTAGTTTAAATAAGAGGAGTTCTTTTGTAATAACAACTCACCATGTATGCATGAGCGGGGGGATGAGGGGGGCAGTGTCTAAGTATGATACACATAAACCCTGATCAACACATTTAATGCCCGCTTCCATGAAAACACATTACAGCCAAACACTCAAACATAATGAATGTGGTAGTAATGTACTTTTTTTTTTTTTTTTTTTTTTGGAGTGATGAATGCTCAACGCTGTTATTTCTGAAGAGGAGTGAAAACATACTTCAGCTTCACTGCTGATGATGTTAATTTCCTCTCAAAGCAAAACATGCAAATGAAATGTGTCAGCACAGTTGAGCAAATTGTTGCACTGGGAGGTTGAGGGAGGTGGGGGGGGTAAAGGGTTCAATACGGACACAGCACACAACTTGTTACCTCATGTCTCCTTACTTTGCATAAACACCGGGACAGTTTTTTTTACGACCGGTCACGTTAGATTGACATGCAAACCGGTAATAAGTGCCGTCTTCCGCATTGCCTCAAAGCCGACTTGTAAGTAAATGGGATTCAGCAATGCTCTTGAGTGTGACAGCTAAATAATGAGGTGCACATGAGAGGGGAATGATAACTTATTAAGGTGACCTAATGGAACTTAAGTTGCTTTTTTTCCTCAAGTCAATTTAGTCTGGTTTGGTATACGTGCACCATTATCTGCACTATTTCAGCATTGCATGGGTTTCTGTTGCATTTAACTGGAGGTCAACACTTTTGAGCCATTAGTGGTCATCCTCCTCCTATTATTCCCAGTGATCACTATACGTTGGTATAATTGGGATTCAACTCTGAAATTCTAATTCTAAATTATCTAAATTGTTCTTCTCAGTTTCCATATAAGACAGTTTAGTGCCCCAGGCAAAATCATTTCACTAAGTGTAATAAAAAAAACAGTTCTACAAGAGAAACTGCAGTGATATGTTTGGGATTTTAAAATAAATTACCTATACCTCTATACCTAAGACTATTTTCTAAATCATTTCTTTAAAGAACAGATTTTTCAGTTGTATATCACATCCTAAAAGCAGATGACATATGGACCCCACGTGAAACTGTTTTCACATCATGTTGACTTAAAACTTAAATTCTTATAGAGCAATTATAACCTATCTGAATAAAATTCATATTCATGCTTTTGCAGAAAAATGGATCCTTGTGTAGCCTGAAGCATGCAAAAGATGAGTGCGGTGAGAAAGTAAAAGTTAAACTGTGCACAAAATAATGAATGTCAGCAAACATAAATAAACCAAAAGAAGTAACAAGGGCCAATTCTTCGACCGACACATCATGAACCAGGCCTGCAATAAGGTAGATATTGTTTTGAACCCAATTCAGAGTACCAACAATCATATCAAATTCAGACATACATTTCAAAAAGACACTATCCACATGACGTGCACCCATTATTTTTTTTGCACTGAAACTACGGTGATGATGACATTCTTAATAACCCTATTTCAACTTTTTGTAGATGAGCCATGCATGCACAAAGTCAAAACAAAATCCAAATATAGGAAATATCAAATGATAATAAGAAGAATTGCAAAATGAACATACCATAAATACTGGTGCTAGTGATCATGTCTTCAAGCCTAAAAACAAGAGAAGGGAAAACAGCAGAATCGGAATTTTCACGAGGAGGAATTCCAAAGGTTGCTTCTCATTACAGGCATTTTTTTTCTTCCTCTCAGCTATCGGATTTCACAGCTTTTAAAAAACGTAGGGCCCTTTTCTTTCTTTCTTTCTTTTTTTTTTGGTTGTCGTCAGGTATTCATTTGAAGCCGATATGCGTACAATTAAGAACGACGATTAAAAGAACGTGCGAGTTAAGTAAGCCTTTGGACGGGAGACGCGAAAAAAGACAGCCACGGAGAGAGAGAGAGGGAGAGGCACGGCTGGAGCCCTGTCACTTCTTGCTCCGAGTTGCAGCGAGAGAATAGGAAGCATGTGAGAGACTGGGGATGACATAAAACACACATTCTCCTTGCCGCCCATTAGAGGAAGAGGCTAAACCGGCGTGATGCCCCCCCACTCCTCCCTCCCCACCTCTTTTTACTTTTAAAATAGATTACACGCCAGCAGTTGTCCCACTAAGAGCGCGATGACAACCTATCTATTAACCTCTCCCCGCCTGCAGTTACCGCGGCAAGTTGTTTTTTTTTTTTTTTTAAATTCAGGCTGACGTGCATAAACTTCTCGTTGCGGGAAAGTTATTTAGGAGACAAGACCGCAGCCGCGTTTAACCTTCTCGCCAAACCACCGACGGCGTACGACAGTAAGTGTAAAGTCGGTCTAATCCAAACCAAAACTTCGTAGTCCTCGTTTTTTAACTCGTTTTCTTTTTTTTGGGGAGGAAAACGCAGAATGACAAGGCTGCGCTGCGGCTCTTGCGATGTAGCGACGTCGTCTCCGCGAGCGGCGTTCGTCTCGGTTCGTTTTTTTTTAAGAATTGTTAACCTATGATGTACGTGCTAACGCTTACCTGTGTGTGGGTGTGTATGTATATATATGTGACAGGGCTTCAGCTTCGGGGTTTTACGGCGACATCGATCCGGGGAGTGTGCTTGATGAATGGCTTGCTTGGAGTTAAGCGCGGCTGCTGGCGATTTGAAACCATTCCAAGTTAGTGAGGGGAAGACTGGCCGCAGCCTCTGCCATGTTGGAATTCCAAACCCTGGACAGCTGCTCCGCTGACTGAAGGCTGCGTGCTGCACACTGCGCATGCGCCCCATGCGCAGGAGCCAAATTCAAAGCGAATTAACTGTAACGATCAGCAGGTCTGTAGCAGTTTGTCATATCATGTATAGACACTGCCACTGTATTGTCTGTATGGACTGCTTGGCTTTGGACTGCTGCTGTGTGTGTAATGGGTCAAATTGCTGCCCCCCTCTAAGAAAATGATCTATATACAAACAATTACATCAATCAGATTTTAGATATTTATTAAGGCCATGTTAGGGTCTGATCTAAATTATCCAAATCCATTGCATTAATTGAAATAGTAACCTATTACGTTGAATAAATGGAAAAATAAGCAGTTATTTGCTAGTTTCTATTGGGAGGTGGCTGTCCCTGCACCTAACATACACATTTCACATGATAATGCTTATAACCTCCTTTTTTAAAAGAGCTTTTCATTTAGTTGAAAGTTGAAAGATTCAGATCCATTTTGTAGACAAAGAAACTTCATCTTAAAAAATGCTGTCCCCAACTTTGATGCCACTAACAAAATACAAACAGGTCTGCACACTGAGCCTGACTTTTAGCCACACCCTTATTCTGACCAGGAAGTGAGACTGCATCCGTGTCCATCATGGTCTCATGGTGAGTAGCTATGTCCCAACAGGTGAAAACCAGTGCGTTTGGCTTTTAAGCGTTGTCATTACCAAAGACATAATTTCATAACATAAAAGCAAGGTATTATATTTTTATTAGAGTACAGCTGTCTGCAGCTGCGTTTGCTAGCCATGTGCATGCTAAATGTTTTGATTTATGTTCAACATTAGATTGTCACTATACTGAGACAGTCACTACCAAAACAACTGGTAATGTTTCGGTAGTGACATGATGGATTCACCAGTGGAACATTCTTTCATTTCTTTCAAGAAAATGAAGGTAATTAAGTTGTCTACTCCAAAATGTTTATGAATGTGCTGAAATTATGTTCTCAAAACACAGAGATAATGCTGAAGGTGTCGTCACTACCACCCCTACAAACTACAAACACCTGTTTGATTAAAATTACAATGTTTTGAGTTATCAATCAAATGAATTAGTTGTCATTTCATCAATTGATATCTAAGAAATCAATATATTCACATTTGCAGATTTTACATGGAAATATTGCATTTTATTTAGATATTAAATATTATATAATTCTTTAAAGGAAAAAAGAAAAGAAAATATGAATAGGTGTAATGTACCTCATCTTTATTTCACATTTTCACCACCGTGTTTTTGGTCGTCACATTTTGGGAGAGGGAAGGAATTCCAGAAAATTCAGAATGATATAATATGAAATGTGCCCGTACCTTTAGTAGATATGTGCCTTAGATATGGTGTAACAGTATCTGTTTGTATCAGTTTGGGGTCAGTAGAATAAAAAAATCTACTTTTTTCCAACCCCCAATTTGAACCATTTCAGTAGAATCGCCCATATCTGCCCCGTTTGGCACAATCTGAACTGCTTCATGCACATGTACACATATCTTTATTTATCTCTGTATATGAGCCAATACATTTATGAACACATTACTAAATGCATGCTATCTCCATTTTCTGCAAATATGATCTGTAATGTAAATAGATTTAAATGCACATTTGCACAGCCGCACACATTTCTGTACCTTACATCTGTACACCTAATGATGTGAACAGCTTTAAAAACACACACTGAAACAGATGTGTTATGCTCAATGTGTTCTTTTTTTGTAATTACTTGTTGTATTATCTCCAATACTCTATATGTTCTATTTTTATCTAGATCCGTCTCTCTGCTGCTGCAGCGACCCAATTTCCCCGCAGGGATATTTAAAGTTTCATTGTATAGTTGGAACAAAATATATTTATTGTGTCCAGAACCTTGAACATCTTCATTTTCTTACCACGTAATATATTACAGTCCACTGACTGACATACGATTGCAGGTTATACTCCAGCACCTCTCTATTATCCTCCTGCAGCCTTGAAGGAGGAAGGTGGTCCTACTCCATTGGGGATGCATTCCAAGAGGACCCCGTTTAGACACATGATATGAGGATTGGCACCAGAAGCGCCACAATGCCCTCTCATATCCATACCCAAGGCCTAGCAGTGATGCATCGATTCAGCCTTCAGTACTCCCTGGGCTGCGGCACGCTAATTCCAACTGCATGAGCTCTTTGGAGAAATCCTACCCATAAGGCAGGACACGGAGCAACCTCTGAGCTGCTCTGGACAATGACGGCGAAAGCTCACACACTCCAGTGTAATTCACTGATGCAGCTGTGCAGCCGATGCTGATCCGCACTTTGTCAGCAAGAGCCTTGCTTTCCCTGTAATACCGACTTGTCTTCACATCCAGTCATTTCCACATCTCTTCATAAAGGCTGAGCGAACCTTATCTGCTATTTCCCTTCATCCAAATTTCTTCTAGACATAAGCAATTGCAGATTCTGTCTGATATATATATATTTTTTTTTTTTTTCCCCCAACGCAACACAAATCCAACAATGCATTGTTAGTAATGAGCTCACTTGATCATCCCCTGGTTATCTGTGGATGCTGGTGCTCATCAGACTTAGAATTGCTTGACCATAGTGGGATAATGGCCTGTTAATACTCAGCTGGCTAGACCAGCAGTGTGTGTCCATGCTTCTAGGAAACAGCCTGTGCAAATCTCTGTGTGCTGTGGAGGTCACGGGGAAAACAACCGCAGTGCATTTCCAGGTGTAGCCACGTCCATTGTCTCCTTCCTCATATGGGCATGTTCAGCCTGTGCCTTTGTCCTTGTGTCAGCAGGCAGGACATTCTAAATTATTTTGCTCAGCTGCCTCCCTGAACTCTTGCTACAGCACGTCAATACACACATCATCCAGACACCCAGCACATACAGCGGCGGGGATCACAGTTCACGCCTGTCACACGCTCGGAACCTCCTTGACATAGATCAAACGTCAAGAAAAAGTTATTAATTTGTAAAAGAAATGTAATTTCAAATCTCGATTTCATATCATGAATTCAGGATTCAACGCTGCAAGAATGAAGCGTAATATGCTGAATGCTGAATTCCAGCTTTGAAACATGTCATTCCTGTACAGTATGACACAGCGCTCTCCCTCCCATTGCTTGTAATCTGTGATTCCACCCGGATCTACAAGTTAAAGTACCCGTGTCATTTCCTTTTTTGCTCTGTCATCTTGTAAAGTTCACGTAGAAGTGAAATTTTCAGACGAACAGCGAAGTCCACAAAGTCTTCTGTTCATTACCGGCGGCACCGCTCCAAGTTGAGCAACGTAACGACATAACAACAGAATGAGTTAATGAATTGTTTCTGGCTTTGGGACAACAGAGTTGTTGGCGTTCCCAGTATTGATGTAATTGTTCCGTGAAAACAACTTGTTTCCCTCTCCCCTCCCGTGTGATATTTGATTGTGTGTTTAACAGTGCAGAACCGTAATAATATTAACAATACAGTTTAGCCTTTGCAGTACAGTATTACTCGCCGTGTGCAAATCAAGCGCCGCGTTATGGAAATCGGAGCGCTTTTTAGATGAATGTAAGGTTATAGTTCTAAGGCTACGGCACCTTTAATGAGCAGTGGCTCTTTGATACAATGAGAATTGAGTGTCTGAAGAATGTTTGCTGACCCCCCCCCCCCCCCCCCCCCCAAACACACACACACACACACACACTGAAATTGTTCATTTCCCCAGGAATGAGGTTAGGGGTTTACAGAGGCACGTGACTGGCTGTTTTTTAACCTTCTGCCTACAGACTCTTATGTCATGTGTGATCACTTCAGCGATGTTGCTGGGGGTTTATTATTTCTGCCATGGAGCACCAGCTTCGGAGCAAACCGAACTGCACGATGCCTTTTTTCTCACAGGAGCATACGTCTCGTTTTTTTTTTATTATTCCCCCGGATCATTACTTTGTAGAATTATTGACTTATCTTGTTCACAGATTGTTGTTAAGACATTATGTAATAATAAAAAGGCCCTAGCATCAGTCTTTAAACCCAGTACAAATATAATAACAACATAGTGGCTAATCCCGCTGGCGTTACGAAGAAATGCTTCCCTATCCCCAAACTGCCTTTTGTAGTCTGTATCATTACAAGTTGATGATTCTCAGCATTATTGTATCTTTTGAATAGAAATAATACCATGCATTCATGTGTGACACGCTGGGGATTAAGACATTGCAGAGGGTGTTTGGAAGCCCCCTTTGATCAAAAATAAAAATCTGGCAATGAAACCTCCCCGACTACGTGAGAGCAGCAGCAGGTATTACAGAAAAGAATGATGGGACGCAAAAAAAAAAAGTGAAAAATTAAAGGGGTTGGTTCCCTGCGTTATTTGAAAATGTGTAGCCAAGTCCCTTTATGGACCGGGGGCTTAAATCCTAATAGGGACAAGCTTGAAGTGAATAGAGCCCACAGAGGATAAGCTACTAAATCTTGCAATAAAAGCAATGTGATTTACAGTAAATTCCACAAGGCTGACAGCGCCACAGCTGAGGGCATAAACACTCCTTTCAGCGCCTCAGTTCTATCTGCCGTGAACTACAATCACACGGGCACGCGGCTCACCAGCAATGACTTTGATAAATAACCAGGAAGTCCCACTGTTGGCTTAAAACTAGAAGTTGTTCAGTTGCAATTCTGCATTTGTCCCCCTTTAATGGGTATGGAAGTGGCTTTAGCAGTAATCTGTCAGTGATTGATTAGGTGTGGCCAAATCCCCTCTCCGTTCTCCTCTACTGACTCAATGCTCAGCCACAGCTGTGTATTTACAGAAAGATGGCTGTATTAGGGAAGTGTACGCCTTATTTACCTGCAACATAAACAGAGTTACTTTCACTCGGGCGACGATACATTCAGGGTGACCGCCGGGTAAAACAGGAAACAAGAAGTGACATGTTCTTGTTGGTGCCGAATTCATGCGCCAATGGATAAACAAACAGGCTTGCAATGACTGAGTAGTTTTTTTGGGCGGGGGGGAAGAAAAAAAAATCACACCTTCAACTGTCCCACTGGTGTGCAAACCAGGCGGTGGTATTAAATGAACAATTGCCTTGTATGCTATAATGCAACTAAATCCCCTTTTATTTTGAAATACAAAACACATCTTCAATGATAACTGAGCATTGAAATATATGTTCTAACCCAGCCATTGCCCACATCATAACACCATAGGCCACAGGATACTAACAGAGCAGTAGACTGGATAAGAAATGTATGTAATCATAAAAACACAATATTTATTTTGTATGTGACACAAGAGGTTGAAAATGCAATTTAGACAGGGTGCCGGATATTGATTACACTTACCAGAAGATCCATTTTAATTAAATATTAAGAGAGTGTGCTGCATTGATAGCAACTAGATGGCAACTGTTCCTTCGCTTTTCTTTTAGCATCTTTTCAGAAATGGCACAAACTAAAAAAAAAAAAAAAACGACGACAACAACAACCCCAACGTATGTCGTTTCGCCGTCGAGTATTAACGCAAAGGGTTAGTTTTCATCCGACGCATTTTTGTATTCAGAGGATATTTTCTTTATTTTTTAAAAGGAGGTCTGGGTATGAACATTCGTGCATGAATTTTAATGGCGATACTTAAATGGTAATTATTCCACTCAGGCTCAAACGCAGGTAACAAATGGAATTCAATCAGTGTCCGTGCATAATGACAGTCATTAGGAGAAAGAAAATAATAATGACATCCTATCTGCATTAAACCTGCAGACACTTTACACAATGATCCCGGAGCCATTATTGATCTCCATGGAGATAAGCAATTGTCACTTTTCAGCATTGTGCCTGAATGTTAAATACAGCTCGTTTTTGTTTTTTTCCCCTGCAAACTATTTCAAAAACCGACGGACAGATTTTCATTCAATGCGCCGGGCTACTCGAAAAATCCTCGGTCTCGCTCGGCATGATTGTAATTTTGATTAATTGTCACAGTTGCCTCTCCAGTTCTCTCTCTCTCACTCTCTCTCTCGTGCTCCACTTTCAGTTGTTTTTTTCCGATATCGCGCCGAATGCGGTCACAGTGCTACTTTTTTTTTTTTTATGGTTTGCACTCTCGCGATGTAAGCATGCCTTCTCTATACGCGCTGCAAGGTGGCCATCGAGAAGTCAATCAGATGCACACTTTACCGAGCGCCGCGCTGTAGCTTCCTCCTCCACATCGCTGCTTTGCACCGTATTACCAAGTAAAATCAAGGGGGGGGGGAATATAACTCTAAGTTTAACTTTACTTAAATACCTATCGGTTTAAACAACATTCAACATAATTGGATGGACTCGGTGATGTGTGAGCTATAGAGAGTGCGGCCTGTTATAAATAAACTACACTTTTTTACATGCAACACAATGTCTTGTTTTGTTGTTTTTTTTCTTCGTAAAGCTCATTACTGCTCGAACATTATAACAGTTGCTTACACATATTGTACAGTAGGCAGCATTTTATTGAGTCTTCTCCAAGACGGCCACTTGGTAGAATAATTGAATAAGATCTCCAATCAAATGATCCATGATTTACATGCCTTCTGTTGCCAACTAGCTCCATCTGTTTGGTTTTGAGAGCTCTGACACAGTGGCTCTTGTGAGTGAAACAGCAATAATGTAATTGTGGACGTGACAGATACACCAGATGATTCAAGGACTGTTCGAAAGTCTGGTCCAAGGCATACTGTACGCCACTGTGTCATATGGTCTCTTAAGAAAGCATGACAAAGACGGTTTGATAAAGGAATTCTGCTGGCTCCTCCTCTCCGCGGTTTACCCACGGACACTTCTGCAGTTACTTATTCCCTTGGCTCGCATCACGGCTCCTTTTAACTGGGTTTAAAGCGGTGATGAATCTCTTGAAGGCTGCATCAGAAATTTACTGTATCTTAATTGAATAGCAGGCTTCGGCGTGAGCTTGGGGGGGGGTGAAGGACAATAGTAGCCGGGCCAGTTTGGCCGGGCGCCAGTGGACGATGCAGAGCGGGCCTCAGCTCTCAGTGGCAGGCAGAGCCCATGCCTGAGTCCACATCAGGAGAGACAGCCTCCGCTGCTTTGATGGATCTGTCATCGCAGCCTGTGTCTGCCCTCAGTAGGGGTTCAGGTATCCACCACCAATAATACATTACTACAGCACAGGCTGGGGTGTGAGGCTATCTTCTCATCGCAACTACCTTTTTGTTTATCCCCTTTCCTAACTCGTTTGAAGGACAACTTTACTTTTAGGGCGACATCGTTAATAGAATTGACCAATTTGTGCAATTAGTGCATTTTTTTTCAAAAGTTGCCATTCTGTTTTTAAATAGAGGCGAGGTTCACCCACGTCTTTTCTAATCGCCGCACAATATCATTTTGTTCCCCGGCCCCGCAGGAGCAGCGCAGAAGAAGGTTAACAGTTTAACGTTATTTAGGCCAACAATGAGCAGCATTGAAGACATGGTCAAAGACCTAGATGTTGAAATGCCCGCTGAAACACAGTTTTTTCCACTAGCCGTATGCCTTTTACATTGAAGTGGGTCTGCTCATTAAAACCAGTGATGCCAAGGTCATTCAATTAATGTCTCTCCCTTTCATCAGGTTTAGTCGCTCCATAGTGACTGAACGCCACTTTGCCCATCACACTAAAGTGCTTCTTTGCCCGTGACTGAAGCCCACTACGATCACACATTGTAGTTTTTTTTGTTTTTTTTTAATTCGGTGGTTGATTAAAATGAGGAGAAATAACGAAGACGGTTTCCTTTTTTTTTTTTTTGTTGTTTTGTTTATGCTTTTTCCACAGCGTTCGAAGTCATCAGGCATCGTTATACGCGGTAATTGTATAGCCACATTCTCGGGGGGGGGATAAACATAATCTGCTCCAAGTTTGATTCACAGCAAAATACAGTATGATAGTGTGGAACAAAACGGAGGGAAACACTAGGACTCAGAGCCAGATTCATTTTGCAAGGCATTGCTTTTCCAAACAGCTTCCAAGACTTCCTGATCGGCCGTAATCCCCAGCTTTCACACATAAGTCATTGAGAGCGATGGAGTCCCCTCTGTTTACTCACTCCAAACCAAATGATCTTTCACAAGTAGACCACTTCAGATGTGAAATGGAATTTGCCGGGGTTGTTCTATCCCGAGTCTATTTCTCTTGTTCGCTTTACCAATTCCCAAATAGGGTTCAGTCGCTCACAGATAATGTCTGTGTGGATTGAGCTCGGGCTCCTCCGCTGCTTTTTAAGGCCCGTGGGAAAAGGTATTTGATGGAGCTAAAGAAGCACCGTTAAGCACACACACAGCACTCAAGCTTCATTCTGTTTTATTTTACGGGGGAAATGCATTTGCTTGCCGGGCAGCTGAAAAATGTTTACATCAGCGCCTGAATGATCGAACATGGACGCGGTTGGCGCTAAAATGCGGCAATTCAACGGCGACGCGCGTGCAGCCGCTAATCTCTCGGGGGAAGAGAATGGATAGTCACGCTAGATGGGTTTCACGTAAAAAAACTACAGTCGGATGCAATCAAAAAAAACGACACGTTTGCGCGAAAAAGTCTGTAAATCCTTGACACTAGTTATACTACGGTGGATGTGTCGTTTTTGTCACGTGGATTTACGTTTGATTTTAAAGAGCACACAAACCCGGCTGATGGCTTTGTCTTAGCAGCGGATGACAGCGTTACTGCTTTGGCGCGTAGTGATGATAAATGGTTGTTTTAGGAGGGCTGCATTTACTTTGTAGAGTCATTATGAGAATATTATGTACGAGAAAAACAGCCATTAATATTCATTATAATTGCAAACTACTGGGCTGAATGCTGATGGAGTGTATTCAGATGCCAGCACAGGCCTGCTTTTCTTCTAATGTATCTCTCATTGCATCTGCAGCGGCTATAAAGCTATAAATGTAGGTGCTTAGGAAGGTGTTTGTTAGAGTGCCGTCTTAACAGAATCCGACTTTAATTCATTTCCCCCCCCCCCCCCTCACAATCAACTCGCAAACTTAAGCAAATATGATCCATCACCGGGCTCATACCGGGCTCATGGGAAGTGCAAATTAACATAAAATAGTCATAGCACGCTGTATGAAACATCACTGTTATAATAAGCCCAGAGATTAAATACGCATTAATAAACCAAAGCACAATCCTTCTAAATGTCTCGTTAAATGAACGTCCCCGCTCACGTTTTGTGGAATCCGGCGCTCAAGCCCGGCCCGACGGGTCTCCCAGAGGTTTCAGTTCCTATTTCAGCTGATAAGGGCTCCATCTTTGTTTGTGTCTGGGTAATTGGAGGAATGTTGAAGTGAGGAGCATTGATACATTTCCCAGTCTGTGTGTGTGAATGAGGCCGGCTGCAGGGAAGGAAAAAGGTCAAGGCACCCGGACTAGCCCCGTCTCCCCGAGGGCCTTCGGCGGTAGGGGCCGAGGAACACTACAAACAATTAAACATGTTGCTTCTCAAGGGGTAGAGCAGCCGGACTCCTGTTGGTTTGGAGGAGTTTTTTTTTTTTTTTTTTACCTCAGCGGGTTGCTGTTGGTCACTCTTCAGAGCAATAATCTGCAGGTCTGAGCAATCAATACGGCCACGACAGCTCCAGCTTCCATTACTGCAGACATCTCCGGAGTGCCTGTGCATGAGGAGAGGAGCACAGAATAGGCATCAACAATCATCTCCACACTAAACACACACACACACGCATACAAGTGCATGCGCGCATACACACAGAAACACGGTCACATATATAGACATAAAAAGAAACCATGCACAAACAAGAGATTTGAGTTCATGGAGAGTAAGCTAAACAAAACAGAGTAAGACAGTAAATTCTATTCAAATCCTGGTAATGAACATGCCAGCATTTGTTGCTCAGAACAATTTTGTCCATGTTTTGTCATGAAAAAACATCTCTAAGTATCACTTAGAAATAAATGCACCACTTAAAGAGAACTTGTAGGTATTTTATTGTGAAACAACTATTTAAACACTGTTTGTACCTCCTAGCCAGAGCTAACCTAAAGACACTTACTTGCATGCACTATACTACCGTCCTGCTCTGTTTGAATACATTGTCTTCCTTGCACTCATCAGCTGTAAATCTGAAGTCAGCGTTGCATTGCACCAGAACCCAAAAGCATCAGGACAGAACCAGGTTTTAACAATAGAAGCATACTCAGCTGCAGCAGCCTACTGATCAGTAGACGGCCGTCATATATGTTGTTATTGAATAGCAGGTAATAACAATGCGGCTCTCCGGGGGAGCGGTGCCGTGCGCGTGTGCCGGGGCTAGCGTGCGTCTGCGTGCTCTCTCGCTCGCTTTGAACTTAACGCAGGCACAAACAGCAATAGACTCAACAAGTGAAACAGAATTGGCATATCTCCAGCGAGTCACGCCCCCAGGGGGAAGGCGATGCTACAGTAAGCTTTACAATTAAGCAAACAAAAGAGATATTCAGCTAAATGCTTCCTAGAGGAGCATCAGAACACATCCAGTAGGTTTTTTTATTTTTTTTTATTAATATTATTATTCTGTGACGTGAAGAAACTAATTGGTTCCCTTGCCTCTTGTTTGTCATCCTCAACACAGTACGGCAGCACACGTCTTACTACTCGGGTAGAAAAAGGGGGGAAAAGCCTACCTTTCTTTAGGATTGTACACATCAATTAGTAACAATGGAGCACCAGTGGCATTTCACAGAGCTGTGTTTTACAGCAATTGACTGCAGGTGCCAAAATTTCATTTCATTTTATTTCGCAGAACTGACTGTCAACAAGGGTTTCGAGTTCTTTTAAAAATGTGAAAATATCATTCCCTACCCAGCCCAGCCCGCAGTCTGGTACTGTATAATGATGATTGCCATGAAGGAATGGAATTAATTCACCCCTGTATTACACGTTTGTTTCAACGGGTGATTTTTCTCTTCCTTGGAAACGTTCTTTTCCGAATTGAGATTCCACTAAAGCATTAGAGAGAGGTGGAAGCGTCGGCATCTCAAAAAGGTGGACTTGATGTTCAAAGTTACAGTAATTGGCATCAATAAGAAAGAGGGCACTTTACTTCTCAAGTGTTTTTCAAGCTTAAGTACAATCATGCAAACTGTAATGGGAAACAAAAAGTGGCTATTACTGTAATTGGGGATTGAAAATGAAAAAGAAACAAAAAAAAACTGCACAAAGAAAATCGGCATTTGTGTATGCAGACAATTTACACTATTTATGTTTGATTTTCTATTTTTTTTGGTTGCTTGTTTTTGAGGGAATTGGCGCCGTCCTGCACATCCACATAGACAAACAATAACTCTGAATTTCTGTCTTTTCCAAAGTCATTCCAATGTGACTGAGCCTTCCTGAATACGCCAAAAAATACTCAAGGTTGTTTTTTTTGTGTTTTTTTCCTGTTGCATTCTTATCATCAATACCTTTATCACTAGCGCTGACAATAAGGCGCTTGAATAGCCCTGTGGGAAGGTGAATCGGGTTCGGGAAACACACCACAAACAAAATTACACGCTTTTGTACTGCCGAGCAGATAATGACTCATAAACCGTTCGGAGTAAAGTTTAATCTGAACCGGGAACACTTTGAACATCTATTGTGCTGGGAGAGAGGTGCGACCGCGGCTTCCCCCGGCAGGATTGGCGGCAAAAGCTCTCTGTTTTGTGATAATGCATACACTTGTCCGTCCTTCGCTCTCTTTAACAGAAATCCGCTTACTAAACCTCTAACACAATCTCTGAGGGATACAGAAGTAATGCGTTTTCACACTGATACTGTTTAACTCCATCCTCTTTTTTTCCCCCCCCCTTGCTTTTCTTTCATCCAATTTGTGAGATATGGTTTTAATTTTGTCCGCGTGAGACAGGTTGATGTTTTTCTCGTCGCGATCACCGGTTTTTGTTTTTTTGCTGAGAGCCTGTGAGCTACACGTGTTGTCACAGTCCATTGCGGGTTCAATTGTTTGGTGACCTGTCTATATACTCTTGCTAATTAGCTGATGAGTGTGTGGGTCAGTATCATAGGGTTGCAATCAGCACAAACACAAGGAGGCTTTTCAGAAGAGGCACTAGAGATATAAGCATCCTTACCTCAATGCATTTTGCTAATTGCAAAACAATAATCAAATGGGCCTTGATGAAGGGGAGACACCCAGCATCATTACACGAGATGCACACTAAGTCCAGGCAGTATCATCAGAACAAAACCCTCCATGAAACATGTTTATCACTGCGACGGTTTGCCTCCGAGAATTTTGCAATAGATTATCGATTTCTCAGATATTGCTGTTTCCCACAGTCACGCGGTGAAAGGGCTTCTCGGACGCGGAGAGAGTCTATTTTCAGGCTGTTGCCATGTGTCCGAAATGTCCACACCAAGAGCCATGAGGCTCTTTTGTTTCCCCTCCTGAAGAATTAGCTCATTCATTCGACTCCCAGATGCCTGGCCCCTAGGCAGAAAGAGAGAGAGGGAGAGAGAGAGTCCGGAGAACAACAGGCTAACAGACAGGCCCGCGGCCAACAGGCTCTACTCGTTATTATCGAAACAAGAGATTAGGTGTTTGTAATAGAGTTGACCAGCTTTATTCAAATCAGAAGTCTGGCGCTACGACGCCGGTTGATAACGGATTCCAGATTTGCTCTTTGTGGCCGTTGAGACGCTGACGAATGCTGTCACCAGGCTCAGTCCCACTTTGAGGGCAAGCCTCACTGGGGAAGGCAGTTCCGCAGAACACTGCTGCGGTCTCGGTCGGGAAGCGAGGCAGTCATTATTGCGTTACCATGGAAAAGATGTGGTGCAAACAGTGTTTTAACGAGGGTGTATGTTGTTGCAAGCTCCTTTTGCAGCTCTGAAAACTATTGGCTGAACTGACTCGGCCCGATCGCAGCAGCTGCTTTCGTCGCCGCATTAGCAAATTAATCCATTTCCAAGGCGAAATATAATTTCCCCCGTGCACGTTTTTTTTTTAAAGTAGTAGTTTAAAGGTTGCCGTCATCACGAGCGCTCAGAGAAGCTGCAGTTACATAGATGTAGCAAGACCGTGTATATCAACATGACATGCTGCGATCAAGTACACCCACAGTTCCGCCACCTGAGTTGTGATTTTCCTTTAAAACTGCAATTATCGGAAGATTAACAAGTTCATGCTGCTCCGACGGGATGCTGTGAGAATGGATTTTGGTTCCAAGAGTTCTTGGCCGTTCGCCATCCCTGAAGGTGACAGAAATCTTGCCGATCTTGCACGACAGTAAAAAAAAAAAAAAAAGGGGGATGGACAGAGCGGGCTGGGAGGAGCTTGTGAACCTGAAAGTCAACGTTGTTAGGGCTTCCACCCTGCCCTCGCTGCCCCAGTCCACCAGATCAGCTTTACTCAGCAGATTCTTCTCCGGTGGGAAACGGGGGGTGGGGGGGTTGGGGAGGAAGCAGGGAACTGAAAGCGATCCAACATAGCGCACGGTTAAAGCCCCCACTGTCCCGATGCTAATTATTGATCAGATGATTAAGGCAGATGAAGAGATTTTTTTTGAAAGTGAAGGCTGCGATTGTGCATCCCCGTCTCGCCCCGGAGAGAGAGAGAGAGAGAGAGAGACGCCGGAGAGATCGATACTCTCAATCACGCCCGAGAGCTATTCTGTCAGTCACGCTGAGTGAGGTGATTACAATTGAGTCTTAAGACAATGAATAACTTCGCGGGGCTTCCTCAGGCACATGCAGCCTCCTCGCAGGGAGCCTAATGAACTCAGATCCACTAAATGGGCCTCCAAGCCACAAGATCCTGAGAGAGTGGCCCTAACACACACACACACACACACACATATAAACACAGATACATAGACACAGAGGCCAGGAGCCAGAAAAGCTGTAACCTTTCACAATACAACAGAGAGAGAGATTAATAACCAACAGCAGGGATTCCCATTGGAAAGTCACATGGAGCCATGTTACGGAGCAAGTCCTTCTTGTGTCTGGAAGTGGGAAGGCATGTGACAAGAGAGGTTGTCCTTCACTTCACTCAACACACACACAAGAAACAACATGCATTTGTTTTTCATTTGTTGAGGAATGCATGAACAGACACGGATATCATTGTGTTTTTGAGCACGTGCTTTCAAACTTCTGGTCTTTATTGTAGTTGTTAACAGCGTTGCACCTCCTCAACGCGGCTTCAGAAGAATATTGTGGTAATTATGGTGAATTTTTAAAAAAAAAGGGGGGATAAAAAAAACACACTTCAAGATTGACAGGAAGATTACAAATGTTATGGCTGCTTTATTGTTACGTGTCTGCCTGTCAGACAACAGGAGAAAGACAGAGAGAGAGAGAGAGGAAACGTCTGTCTCTCTCTCTCTCTCTCTCTGAAGCACTTCTGTGTGTCCTTGTCAAACGCCAAGAAAAAAGGATTCCTTGCCAAAACGTGAGAAGGTTGATTTCCAACTCAGACACGAGTGAACATGATAAGTGTTTGGATGAGGAGGAAGCACCCGAACCATGATGGCGCCCATCACGCTGAGTAAAAAACCCAAGATCCGGCAGGTTTTTGTGTCGGAGATCCTTCTATTTCTTTAACAGGCAGCATGTTGCCGCGTCCATCCCTCTGTGGCTGACACCAGCCTTTCAGGGAGCCGGTGACTTGTTAGTACTCTAAGCAACAACGGGAACAGATGTGTCCCTGACAGTGGATGGATGGTCAGGGTCCATCTGGTCAGTGCAGCCCTGGACAGGAATGATGAATACAGCTTCATCAGTGAATAGCTGTCATCAATCGCGTGGTGTGGCGATGGCCGGTGACAGCCACACACCGGCCCCAAAGCCCCAGGTGTGGCGAGCAGAGATGGGGGCTGGCGCCGGAATGCGGGTCAATCAGGCAAGGCGACGTTACACATCCCAATGTATACAAAGTGTATGCATTACACGGCAGATGAAGTCCATCGCCGAGCCCGGACCGCGAAGAATCTGTTAGGGCTTTGATTTAGACACGGACCGAGGGTATAGATTTATTCCAGCGTGCGGCTGTTACCGCGCCGCCGTGCTAAGGACGAGTGTCAGGCGTCTAGACAAGTCATGGCTCTACATTGTCTTCCCCCGGCAGTCCCAAATGAAATGTGCTGCATCCTTGTCTGCTCCAGCGCATAGACATGGAGAGGTACTGAAACACTGACCTTGCTGTGGACCGTTCTGAATATGTTATGGCTCCAGGTTCCCTTGAACTGTCACAACTTTAAATCGACCACTTCTAATGGTTTCATACACTCCGGAGCGATCATTACGGAGAGGGCTCTGCTGCCTAGGTCGTCCGGCCTGGCTTCGACAACAAAAGCGCCCCCTACCGTATTAAAAACAATACATCCCTCTAATTGTTTCCAATTCATTTGTTCTTGGGAGAGAAGAGAACAACAAATAAACAATCGCAAAGCAAAAACCTATTTGTCCTAATGGCCATGCCAGGCAAGCAGAGGGTGTGTTCCAGGACCTTGGTGTCGATGAAACGAGGTCACTTGAGTCTGTAAAGGGGCGGTTCAATAATGCACTCATTTCTAAATGGCAATTGCAACAGCAAACGGGGGGAAAGGAAATGACATGCTTGGACCCTGAAGTAAACACGCCGCGTATCTCCCACATGGAGCATCTACCGAATTTAGCGTTTTTACACAGGATACCAAACGGCATCACGCCACTTGCATAAAAGCTCTAGCTAGAGGATGCGCCGGAGGCAACAAACACACGCGGCAAGAATGCGACACACATAGCATGTCACATTATGTCAAGCAGCCTAGACAGCCTCCTTGACATTAGCCTGAATGGACGTTATATCAATTCCAGATTAATAGCCATCCTTACACAGCTGTTGCTGATGTCATCCAGACCTCCGTGTCAGGATATAAATAGCCTGGCCATATGTGGCGCGCTATCAAGGAGAGGGCCTAAACACAAGTGCACGTATGACCTATTAGAGAGCAGCCATTTAAAGTCCAATACATATTTATTGGCACGCTTCACCCCCAGTCTCGTTGACGGCTAACCTCAACCAACTTGGAATGGTAATTTCTATTCTAAGGCGACTCAGTTTGGCAGTGTTTGTTTTGGTTCTTGCAATTTTTTTCTAATGTGTCAATGTTGTATTTGTGTTTCATATTCTAGATGATTGGTCATGATTGTGCATGTTGTATTTTATCCTGCGAAAATAATATAAAATATAAACAAATGTGTATTTATTTTAAACGAGTTATTATGAAAAACAACAAAAAATTGAATAATAATAATAATAATAATAATAATGCATTGTCATGTTTACAGCTCAAAATGTTAGCATACGAGTCAAGGCCATTGTTTTCCAGTTCTTTACCCTTGCAGCTTAGTGCAGACTATGAGAGGAGAGAGGTGGTGTAAGCCAGCAGAGAGCTGGTTTTGTACATTTTTGCTGCCCTGTCGTTTTCTCAGCAGGATGTCTCTTGGGAAAATCAAGGGGAGGGGGAAGGCAATGGGGGGAGGGTCTGGCAGAAAACACACACAGGCATCACATCTACAAAACACCTCGAGATGCTGGGTGTCTGATGCTGCTTACATGTGATTAAGCCTTGGCTTCTAAAGAGGCTGCGTCTGATGACCCTGCTGGTGTGTGTGTCCCTGAGCTGTTGTAGTCTCTCTCTCTCTCTCTCGCTCGCTCTCTCTGTCTATCTCTCTCTCTTTCCCTCCCTTCCGACAGATGCCGCAGATGAGCGTCTCAACAAGAAATCACACCCATGTTTGAAGCCACGCTTTGCTTTGTGAGGCTCCCCGAAACTGACATTAATCCACTTTTTCTTCTGCAGACTGACATGAGCATGGAATGGAGGTGTCACGCTGCAGACAGTGGAGGGGGCAGTGCGGCTTCGACGGCTAAAGCAATGCTGCTGCTGCCTGTAACAGTCAGAGCGCTGCAAATTGGAAATCCAGAGGAGATCATCTGTAAAGAACGAGTCCACTGCCAGAGAGGGATACAACTGAGCGGGGGGAGAGAGAGAGAGAGAGAGAGGGGTGAGAAAAGCCAGAAAGCAAACAGGCTTGCAGAACATGAATGAAAGCATTCAAATAAACCTAAAAGCAGCAAAATATAACAATTTTACAGAGCAGAAAAACGCCGCTAAACCCCAATCAGAAAGGGATCCTGCTAGCAATTTCCCCATAGGTCATAATCTAGCCAAAGAATGCAACATGGAACAGGTAATCCGTCGTGTCATGTGTGGATACGCGGGCCATTCAGCTTTTTTGTCAGGGACGTGTGGTTCCCATCTAGGCAATCTTCAAACAGAAACCCCCTCCATCCCTCTGACGTCTGCCGGGATGTTGAGTCTCACCAGGATCCCTGAGTATTTATGACAACATGTGGGGCAAATTGCATTACTTAAAGGAATGTGACCAGGTCAGATGCAACGATGAACAACAGCGTATTAAAGTCATATTTTACTTTGGTAGAATATATTAGTTTATTAGCTTCTTAGCTTATTAGTTTCTTAGCATATTAGCTTTTCATGCCATCAGCCACTGATATCGGTTATCCAAGGCATTTCTCCATTCTTATATACAGTGTGTATTAGGGCATATGGATGATGGTGACCAAAAGGGTTGCTTGTCCGTGGCTCAATAATACGTTATAGCTGCAATCTTTAGGATCCACGTGGCCAGAGATTGTGTATTCATTACAATTGTGATTGTTGGCCTAGATTGAGAGGAGAGGCATAAAGGCTGAGCTTGGGTGGTGGCTACAGATCCAGCCCCTAAAAAACAATGACCCACTTGCCAACTGGTATGGAAGTAATTTGTTGTAAAAGGTGAAAATCTTCCACCAAAATGAAAATAAACCCCTGTTCATGGTAAATCATCTACACATTTGAAAATGGACAAGGCGGCTATTAACGTGCCACCCAATGATAATTAATATTTCCATTGACGGATAAGAGCAAGCGTCACGAATCTGCAACCCCGGTGTTTCAATAAAGCACATTTTCTTTCCTTTCTCACTGTAGAGGTAGACGTATAATTGGATCGCAATATGTGTGAAATGACTGTTGTCTCTGTTTTTATTCCCCGTGGCTCGCGGAGCACCGGTTTACAGCAATAGCTTTCCTCTGCGATCCTTCCCGTCGAATCACTCGAGTCATTTGGACGCCTTTGCTTATCTAATGGCTTGGCGATGGCAGAAGCCTTCAGCCTGTATTAAAGTACACATGAGCCCGAGAGAGAGAGAGAGAGAGAGAGAAAGAGAGAGAGAGTGTGGCCCGGGAGAGAGAACTACAAACTAACAATGGCAGCTCCAGTTTTTTTATATTTATAGCGCCCAGCAGGTGTCAGCCACAGCGGTCTCTCTGCCCCCTCCGACACCCCATGGCTGCTCTGCTCCACCATATGAAAGAAAGGCGAGGGGGAGGGGAGTGTGTGTGTGTGTGTGTGTGTGTGTGTGCGGGGGTTGGGGGGTTGGGGGGGGTGGGCAGCTGCCGCCTGGGATTAGGTACCTGAATCCAATCTTGAGGAGCAGTGGGCTCCAGTGGCGTTAAAGTGTTTTCTGGAGAATTTCTCATGTTCCCCCACTAGCTGATTATTTCCAGATTTTAGTTCTGCCTCAGCGGAGATGAGCTCCACACAATTTTGTCAGTCGTGGTTAAGATGTAGCTTGACACCGGCTGGCCACACTCAGATGAGTTGTATAATCCCATTTAGAGAGGCACATCCCACAGGCAAATCATTAACTTTTATCAACGCGTTTAAATAGTTTTTTTTAGTTTTTTTAAAAATTTGATTCGCTTTTTTTTTTTTTTTTTTTTGATGAATAGAATTTCACATGTAGCTGTTACATTTGAGACACGTGGCGGCTGAATCGGTTTTTCTTTTTCTTTTTGAAGGTAATACCTGTTTCGACCATCAAAAAAATGAAGTCAGTCCCTTTTCACCTCTCTTTGTGCTCTTTTTTCACCAATGTCAGCACTGCTCTGTCTACTATGCTCATTAACCTTGCTTGTTCTTCCACTTCATAGCCCTCGTAATGCGCCCCCCCCCTCCCCCCCTCCCGCTCTTAGAAGACTCTGGATCCCCTCGAATAACTTAAGGGGGAAGCAGGTAGTTTTTTGTAATGTAACTGTGCAGAGATTGGCTTCCAACAGAAACCACTGTCAAAAAATGAAAGCTAGTTAAACTGAATGGGGCGACCTCAGGCAAACTTGAGTGCAAACGTTAAAAAAAAACTGTTAAGTGAAGATGCTTTCAAAAATAATGAAATGAAAAGTTTCTAAATAGCAAAAGAAATGGACTATAACGAGCAGTCATGTAAAACACTAATGCAGAAAACAAAAAAATAAACATCTAAAACCAAATTTATGTGAACAAAATTTGCACAGTATTGTATGTGTTTGTAAAAGTAGAGAGTAAAACTAGTGTATTAAATTTGTGTACTATCACCATCACAATCATCATCACCATCATCACCATCATCATCATCATCATCTACAGCAATAACAATAACAGCACTGGCTATTATTACACTGCTATTACTATTACCACACATCATCTCTAGGGCCTTTACATCTATCCATGCTAGGTCCTATTTAGGCCAAACTAATCTCTGTACAAGATTAAATTCAAACTGTGAGATGTTTGGTGACTCTGTATTGCTGATTGATACAACACAATAGTGATTCAACATACAGTATACCCAGTAAATGGTTTTCTAAAGTGATGAAGAACTGGGTAGTTGAGCATGAGCAGTCATAGCCACCGTGGCCGAACAGACAAAGAAAAGAGCACCACCTCCAGACACTCAAACTCCATCAATAGAAAATCGAATGGAGAAGGACGTCACAGTGCTGGACACGCTGTTTGATTGACAGGTGATCTCTGGGAAGAGCAGTGAAGAAACACCGCAGCCATGAGCGATGAGCGCCGAGCACCGAAGATAGATGTCAAAAATAAATGAATAAATAAATAACAGGATCTCAAAGGATTATCACTTTAATCTGTGGAAGTCTGTCAGAGTCTATGATAAACTCATCTGTTTGTTACTACTGTATAGCAACGATACAAGCTATAATTAACCTTGTTAAGATTGTCTTTTCTTGTCTTTTGTATTTGTGGCTGTGTAACTATCAGGTACAGCACTTGTGTTGTTGATTTTCTTTTTATTCAAAGATTTACTTGCTGCAAGCCGGCTGATAAGGGATCAGATGCTTGAAATGACACATTCATGACACGCTCCTCTAGAAACAGATGAAGCTGAATGCGATGTGTGTATTCTGCTGCGTGCGAGCGGAAGGGAAACGACGAGGAAATGCTTTCCACAACTTTGATTTCACAGTGGAGTGTAACCCTGTTGATGGTTGGTAAATGGGGCTTAATTTATCTTCCCTTAAAGAAATGATTTTCCATAGCAGCCTTGATGACATGACACTTGTTATGCAGCCTCGTCTCATAATGAGAGTTGTCACTGATATTGTATAGTGGTCAAGACCCCCCCTTCCTCTCCCCAAGTCACATCTCCATTGCCGGAGCACCTTTGTAATGTGTCCCTTATGATTTCTCTATCTTGTCATTGATGATTTACAATATCGCAACTCAATTCAACCTATTTTTTTTTTTAATCTTGTTCCTGAGAATGCCTAAAGCTTAATAAGTCTCGTAACAAATGTACAATCAAAAGGATCCTAATAGATTTCTGTCTCTATATTTTGCCTCGTTCAGGTGTTCGGTTCAGCCTCACATCAGCGACAACAAGGTAGTACAGGAGAGCTGATTCGATGTGATGTTTTAGCCCGCGTTGCACGCAAACTCCGACTGATTGAACACTGTCATATTTTGTCATATTTCTCTTTAAGCAGGTGCACAGAGTTTACATCTGGTCTCCGAGGGACCGCACGTATAAAGGAGGCTTCCTGAGTCTCCATCCACCAACATCCTGTCACTACGCTGCTCTAAATTAACTCAGCCTGACAGGCAGACTGCATTGATGAGCTCGCCTCAAGATACCCCAAAGAACGACTTTGAATCAAATGCCTGACGAGTGGCAATAGGTTTTTTTTGTTTGTCTGAAATATAAAATTAAAAAATGACTTGAGTGGAGTGATGATAGAACATAATCAGTAGGTGTTGACAATCCAGCGATGCTTTTGCAAAGCCAAGAATCAAAGCTCTTTGAAGCCGCCATTCATTGTAAGATGATGGCACATCCACACACAGTAGAACCTCAGTGTACGTGCTAATGATGATAGAGGAGGCCAATATGGCAGCTAGATCCAGGGGAATTCAACAAAACGCTCATTAAAAGGTCTAATAATTAAAATATTGATTAATTAGTCTAACATTGATTTACAGTCACACTTTATCAAGCCGAGAGCCTCTAATTACTGTGCCATTATGCCACAGGCTGACCTACCCATTTTTTTGTCACTTGTAATGAAAAAGAACATTTCTTTAACTGGCTTTTAAATTTTTGACCTGTAAAATTTTAATAGGGAGTACAGTGGGTGTTGGATCTGGATTGGCAGTAAAGTCATGGGTGGCTAATGTCTGTGAGTCTGGTTAAGTGGCTGTACACACCGGGAGCTGAAATGCCTCTCTAAAGGGACTGGTCAGGGCCGCTCTGTTTTAACAAAATTGCTTTCACCGATTCGGCGAAGCCACCGATGAATAATTACGCGAAACTTGACTCCTCTAGTGTTTCAGTGCACTTTTCACGGAGCGTTAAAACATGTGTGAAATACCCCCCAAAATGTTATTAAGAAGCATGGAAATACAGTTATCAAAGTTCTTTGATACAAGCGGGGTTTTTTTGTGGTCGGCAGTTGGTAGTTAGTTAATGAAGAGGTGTTGAACAGGAATTGAATCCTATTTTCCACTCCATAGAGTCAGAAAATGGTACTTCAGACACTCAGGAATCCCAATTTGCCTCCTGAAATTGGAAATGTGTAGACATGGGACTATGGTGCAAATAAAGTCAACAAGGTTTTGGCTGACTGGTGGCAGGGTGCCCTGCTGGACTGAACTGTCCACATATCCCGCACTACCACTATAACACAAATCATACCACATATTGTCATTTTATATATGCCGTTTGTGGTTTTGCAAGTGTAACAGAGTTAGAGGAAATGTCCGTTGAACTCCTCTGGCTCAGATACCCTTTGTCTAATGGAGCAGGCTCATTAAGGTCTCCTGATTGGCTGCTCTTACCATCAGAAAGGATAAGTGTCATTCCTCCTGGGCGGGCCCAAGAGGAATGACATCATTTCAGGAGCCTGCCATCTTTATTCAGCAGGTCCGTTCAAAAAAAGCACCTCTGATTTAGCTCAAGATAGCATGGGCATCTATCATGCTGGTATGACTAATGGGCTCAAAACTGGGAAAGAAAGCTACGGCACGAATGAATGAACGACACCTATAACGTTCGTACCCAGGTGACCCATTCAGCAAACCAAAAATCAATCAGTCCTCCGAAGGGGAATCCTCTCCCCAGCCAAGTGAGAGATTTACACCTGCAAGACTTCAGACACGGCTAATCCACTACACGTACCAAACTCTCCACCTGGCATGACAACACTGATGAGATTCTATTACAACACTGTTTATAACGGGGTATTTATTTACAGTACGTTAACACATGCTCAACTGTAGAAATTACACAACGCGCCCAGTAACACCAGGTTCAGATAATGCAGCACTTAATGGAGCGCTTTTAGTGTTTGCATAGGAAGCCTTCAAACAATCACTTAAAGCCTCCCACCAACCTCCCACCTGATCTCACACGGCTTCCCGTGCTACTGTATGCCATTATTGATTCCATTCCTAAAGCAACCACATTGAAATTTTAGAGAGAACCTTTTACAGGATCTAATATTTGAAAAAAGAAACAGAAACAGTGAGGTGGGCATTTCCTCAACCTTATGCATCACACATGGGATTTTATCTAGCATGAGCAGTGGCTTAAATCCCTCTGGTCATATAAAGCACATAGTCCAATATAACCAGAGGAGACTATTAATCTATGTCATTTGATCTTTTGATTCCCAGCCTGGTTTCATATCACTAGTAAGATAGGTTATATCTTCATGAATGAACATAGATCATGCTTCAGGGATTGGTGCAAACAAAACAATAACTGTGTATACTTTCAGCTTTAATAGTTATATTCTATACTGTTCATAATGATTAGAGATAAATGGCAACCAAGTACGGTTCTGCCACCAATGCTGATGAAAAGAGATTTCATTAACCAATCACAACACATCGACATACTACGTCTCCTGCATTTCGGCGATGGAAATAGACTCCACAAAATAAAATGTCAACTCCCATAACTAAATTAGAAAAGAAAAAAGAAAAATCACAAAATCACAACAAGCCCATTAATAAAGGGCTGAGGGAACATAGCGGATGTCTTTCATATTTTAATGAGATACGAATGGTATTACACCTCTGTGATTTTGCTGCATCAGAACCGACATCACACCCCACCTTTGTTTGCACTCGCTATTTGCATTTCAAAGGGAGCCCATGGGAACCTGCTTTGCACATTTACATCTGATTAACAACTTTAAATGAACATGTCAAAATCTGAAAATCGTTCATCGGTGACATGGAGAGGAAGCGCGCTGATTCCATATGATATAATAATATAAAACACCAAACACAAACTGTAATTACAATTACACGATGAGGGATAACACACGTTCATGTTGGGCAGATAAATTAACGTGTTATTAAGATATTTCTGGAGGAAAAAAATGAATTTCGAAAATGTTGGGAAGTGGGCGTCAGGTGCCTTGCTCAAAGGCACATCAGCGGTAGTTTTTAGATGCTAGCTTTCTCTAACCACGTTTATGAAAGCACCAGTCTAAGCCTGCTTCTGTAATACTCAGGCGACTGCCACCCCCATCGGGCAGCGTCGGACAGTTACCCAGTATATCAGAAATGATCAGGGCAGAGGAACCATTTGGATAAAGTTCCCAATCCTTTGCTGATTTATGGATACATCTTATTTAATAGTGTATTCCTCCAGAAAGACAGACTCATCCAAATTTCATGACCATCCCTTAGTGGTCCCATTATTATGTATTTTTTACACATCTGTCCATAATGGTGAATTAAAAGGAGGGTGAAGGAATGGTCAAGCGACCACATCATTAAAAAAAAAATCCAAAATTCAAGTATTCAGAAGGAAAGGAAAACACAAAAAGTTCACAATGTTAAGGTAAAGCTTGGTCATGGTTAGGGGGAGAAAAAAAAAGAAGAAGCCTATAAATTTCTGATGCAAACGTTGTTCCGCTGAGCTCTGCGTAAGGTATGAAATATGAACTAACTATGTGATTATTAATTGGGCCCATTGTAATTTGAGGATTCTGGGCTGCATATTGTTGGCAGCTCTCCACGGGGTCTGTCTGTGCAGGAACGTGTCGAGGGGGTACCAGCCTGGATGCCTCAGCCATTTAGAGAGCAGCTTGCCATTCGCACATCGGCATACCAATGAGTGGGGTTAAAAAGGCACGGCTCCTCTCAGAGACAGCTCTCCTTCTCCAGCTCAGCTCCAAAGGGTCTCCACGGACTAATTTCCAAAACCACCTCTTAATGTGGGCTTGTGTCAATCACCCGAACAGACAGCTTCATCCCCTGATATGGAAGAGTCGCACGGTAGAAACCAAGCAAAGCAAAAAAAAAAAAAAAAGGCAATACAATGGTGTTTAATGCCAGATGGATGAGAAGTAAAAACCTTTTTAATTCATTTTTTGTTCACATCTACATTACAGTGGTGATGCGTGGGTGTCAGAGATTTTTCCACAAATGCTCAACCTGTCAACTTTTAGCTCTACATGCTGCACATATACAAAACAAATGATTTTACAGACATGATGCTTCCAAAATAAAAAGCATAAAACTAAATATAATCTCCAACAGAGTTACTACCTCAGTAATTATGACAGCTGTGATTTAATTTCATGTAGTTTTAATGCACTTTTTTTTTTAAAGCCTCTTGGTTTAACAAAAGAACGACACCACAGAGTGCAGACAAAGAAACTGGTATCTCTTCACTTCCAAGCCATATCGCTAACGTTATCAATAACTTTGGTAGCTGAATTAACAACAAATAGATGAGTCTATCTATCTATCTATCTATCTATCTATCTATCTATCTATCTATCTATCTATCTATCTATCTATCTATCTATCTATCTATCTATCTATCTATCTATCTCTATCTCTCTATCTCTATCTATAGATGGATATAGAGATATATGGATTATAATATGGATAATATGGATTATTATATGGATTACCTGCAAAAGCCAGTAACTTGCTCAAAATCCTGAGTTCATCTCTCAAAAGTAAATCTTTACGTCAATGAACATGTCAGTCCATCAGAATGACAAGTCCTTGTGTCATTGAGTACAAACAAGATAGTAAACATGCTTAGCCATGTTGTCAATATAACAGTTACTCTGATGGAAACTATGGTGAAGGGTTTGATGACAATGATTGAAAATGCACAAGGCTGCACTTGTTCTGTATGGCAGATATCAATTTCAAAAGAAATATATGAAACCAATAATTGTTGATATTGTCAGTCATAATTGTTAGTCATTTGCCTAAATGTGCTAAAACATTTGCAGATGGTAACAAAGAGAAATGCTCTTGCTGTTGTGCACAAGAAACACAATGTTGTGAAGAATTTCACATTTTGTTTTGATGACTTCAACTGTCATTGAGAATTGAGCCAAAACAAAGAGAAAAACAATTCAGGACATATTTACACATTGTCTAATAGAAATGTATAGAAAATATGCTTGACAGATTATGACAACTGGTTCAACCATTTTGCATGTAATGACTTATGTAATGAACTAGTGCCTAGATGTTCTGGGGGGTGAGACTATTCAACAGAGAACCAATATAATACATTTTGATCAACATGACATAAGAAATTGATAATGTAGGAAACAGTAGACAATTGTACATAATCCTTTGCATGAATGTGCCAAAGCATTTGCAACAAAAGAATGAGAAGCTGCTTTTATGATGTGCACAAGTGACTAGATGATGTGGAGGTTGAACAAGTAGTTTTGAGAATTTCAATTCTGATCTGAGAAATGTACCAAAGCGACTGAGAAAAACTGTAATATCCACACAATGCAATGCAAGGACAAAATCTCAGTTGTCTTCAACCTTTTGTAAACTGTGTTGATAGATAGATGTTGAGAACACAGTGTCTAAACTCATGTAAACTCAATCCAAATACATTCTAACGCCATGCTAACATTACTTTTTTTTCAAAACCACCCAGTGACAGACATGAACGCGATTACAAATGGATATAAATGTCTATAAATGATGTGACATGTGTTGTATATACCATAAGTACAGGAATTAATTCAAGTATGATGGTCTGGTTGAACAACCTGTTAGACTAATGTAGGGTTACGGCAACAAATGCATGGTATTTGACTGGAGTACTGCAGAGTCTATAACGCCTTATAACAATACAGCAATGCTGAGTGGGTTCTGGTGCCTCATGTCCGATCTACTCTTTATGACGTTCTCATTGAAGAATCGGGATTGCAAAGATGTGTGTATTTATTGTTGGAACGTACCCGGTGTACCCTGGGTAGAAACACCGCTGTCGTTTTCGATTCATAAACAAAGACAGCCCACACTCCACTTAACTCCCTAAAACGCAACTTATCGCACTCTTGGGCTGAATCAAAACCCCTTTCACGCTCCGGCTTCTCTGAACATTGAATAGCCGCGAAACCATCCCCACATACTGAGTTTTTGCTTTTCCGCGTTACAATCCGAGATGACATACGACACGAGAAATGATGAGAAAACTGTGGGGAGGCTTCCAGTAGATTGATTCTCCCATCGCTTCATTCTTTTCTAGTTAGTCTTTTATTGACTACAAAGGTACAGTCATCGCGAGGCAGAGAGAGAGAGGAGTGAACCGGCCTGCCCTGTTTAATCCACGGGGCATTGGAGGAAGGTGATCACTTCTTAAGATCACAAAGGCCTACAAGGAAATCAGTGCAGTCTATGAGATCCCAAAGCTGATTTGAAGGGGAGACGTCCCAGGTTGGGCTCCGGGCCTTTAAGAGGAATAAGGCCATCCTGTACAATAACATTTCGAAGACTCTTGAGGAAAGCACTATTCATGGTCAAATAAGAGGGTCTCAGGTTTGGATGGAAACCCCCCCGTGTCCCTTAGAGGAGTCAAGAAGTTTGCTTTGACAGAAAGAAAAAGCAATTTCCGAACGATCCGCTTATTGCATCGGCGGCGTCACGCAAGTCCAGATTCACGTAATCCGCCTTGATATGTATCTACAGATGTGTATATCATACATCTTCAATTACATCTGTGTGCTCCGATAGGCAGGAAGGACATCCTATATAATGTGGCTGCGCCGCTTGGTGGTCTATTCCTCTTACGGGCAGATCAAGTCCATTTTTTTTTTTTATCCAAAACCCTAATCGCACTAGAACAACACAACCCCCGACTTAGAGGAATGAAAACCCATGTCTTCCCGTTCAGGCACAAAGAGGGAATAGAAGATAAGGTCTTTTTTTTTTTTTGACTCAATACCAAATACATCAGTGGTAAAAAAAAAAAAAGATTAGCCAAAAAACAGTTTGCTGTGAAGCCAGGGGGGCAGTTCTGCGAGATAATCAACGTCCTGGGTCTTCCTGCAGGCTCACCATCTTTATTTCAAAAGTACTGATTGCATTTATGTGGTCTTATCTACCTTATGATGAGTATTCATTCGCCCCAATATTACCATAATCCTTGTCCAGTAGTTCAACTTTACTTAATTTGCTTAAAAATATTCAATGAGGACAGAAGCAACTTTCTCGGCACCGCAGGCCGAGGAACGGCAATTTTGAGCTACATCTCCAAGTCCTAAAGAGCGAGTGCAAAATTAATGAAGGGGGAACTCTTGACTTTTAGTCAATGTAAAAATTTCATTAATGTTATTATTCAGTCACCTCTGTGGTCCTGAATTTAGATCATAGAGACCTCATGTGTGGAATCCTGATGGCGTGGATTTCCATTCTCTCAGCGTCAGGGGACGCAGGGAGCTGAGAGCTACACCTGGGATCCTCTGTGTGAGATTGGTATGAGCGATATCAGTGCGGCAGAAGAATCCTGGGTATCATTTCGCGCGCGGTGCCGTACGCCATGTCATCCATTCATTCATACGTTAACGTTCCTGTGTCCCATTTTGATTTGTAGTGAGTTGTCACGTTATTTCATTTTTTAAATATTTAGTACAATTAACACCTTTAAGAATAATCTATACGTATATGTCAAAAATATATTTCATTGAAGTGCATGTATCTTATGTATTGATAAAAAAATCGGCATTTCAAAAAGATTGATACACAAATTGTCATGTCAAATTAAAAGTATTTAAAAGCAGGATGATTATTTTTGGTCAGGCTGAGGTTTGTATGGTCCTGTGATATCCGGAAAGGAATGTAACAAGTGTTCATAGTCAATGTTCAACTAGTCTCTATTCCTAACATAATAAATGCAATGTTGGTAGCATTTAATTCAAAAGCGCCCTGCAGTGCCACGAGTGCATAGGTTGTTGTCATAGTGTGAGTGGCCTCGGTGAGATGTGACATTAAATGGCTCAAAACCTCTTGGGTTATATTTGGTATCAATACACCTACGCCTTGTTGTGATTTGTGGAGAAAACGCTAAAATAAATAGAGCTATGTAGATATGAACTCTTTAAGTACAGCAGCTCTACAAGGTAAAAGACCAAGACCACCTGCAACCTCAACAGCTTCATCCCAAGAGCTGTCACTCCCTGCAAACCTCCACTATCTCTGCACTCCAGTTCACCAAACCATTGCAACTGTCTGCAAACCTTATTACTAATTGGCTATAGTAAATACATTTGCTGCCAACAGTAATGCCCATGCAATGTATTATTACCCAAGTGGTTTTTGTGCAATCTTGCACTGCGATGTCTGTGCAACCTTGTGGCCTTAACACACTAGTCTACATGCATACAGCAATCTACTGTCCATCATATGTTTTGCACTCTCGGTTTCCACTGTATGTGAGGTCTCGCTGTCTCGATGCACCGTGTTTTCCAGCGTGTGCTGTGAAACTGTAAATTGTCAATATGTCTCTGCATTGTCACCACGACAAATCCTCTACATGTATTGTACTTGGAAATGAAGGTGACTATTTCTGATTGTAACTGAAACGATTTGTGTCATGATCTCAGAATGTTTTTAATTTTTGAAATAGAAAAATATTCTTTTCAGAAGTATATTGCTAGTATTCATAACAAAAGAGACAAATGCAGACATTCCTAGGTGACAGTGAATAGTGCACATTCCACCAATTTATCTGTTGCATATCAAGACTAAATGAAGAATCTCCACAAATGAACAGCCTCTGAACTGCTCAGTGCCGTTTAGGTACACTGGTAAGGGAAGTGCATACTTGTACTTTGGGGAAATGGTCCTCTGCCAATTGTGCTGAAATTGTGCTATCCTTATCTTGAGTACTGCTTCACAGATATGAGGAGTGGCCTGCTTTGTGAAAACGACGTCAATGTTTTGTAATCTCATTTCCAACGACAGGGCTCTTCAATTCATGGGAAAGAGTGGGCTGTTTTTGAAGTGCCCATACAGTACTTATAGATTCAAGAGGAAGATACAAGTTCACGTAAATTTGTTACACCCTCAAACTGTATTAGTTGGGGAAAAAACGACAATGTACACAAAAACAAGCATTAGAGATAAGAGATGTTGTTTTTTTTCATTCCATAATCTCAAAAAAGAATTGTAAATCGCATAAAATATGATTATACTCTCTATACTCCCACCTTTAGTGCTGCCTGATAAATGATCTCAGACATGAATGGTGCCACCTCTAGCCAAAGGTTGACCTAGTGAAAAATTGTCAATGTTCTGCACCATGACATCTATAAAAGCACATTTTGATGAAGTCAAACCTGGTATGAGATATATACAGTAGTAGGAGGATATTGGTGCAGCATATAGAAACCTCATGCCTGAGCAGCAATAGATCACTGCCTGCACTGCAGCAGGGAGAACACAGTCTATCCATTGACACTGGACATCTATAATAGTGGTACACTGAGAGCAATATACACTCTAAACCTTTTGTTTACAGCTGTTAAAGTAGATGTGCACTATTTGTACATTTGCACATTTGGTGTTAGTCATAAGTATTTAGTGAGTTTTGTAGTTCTGTATTTATTGGTTCTTCACTCCATATTCTTATGTATTTCAATACCCACAGATGCAAAGCATTTCATAAATACATGATATTATTTTGGAGCATTGTGAGTGTAAACTACAATTTGTTCATCAAAAATTATTTATTAAAGTAATAATCTGTGATATTTTCATAGAAATAAATTTGTCTCCTCTCTATTGCCAGTTGATATAACAAAATAGTGATTCAACCAATCCCCAGTTCATGAAAGAGTTTACATTTGCCATTGTGTTGGGTACCTCTTTGCCAGGAAAAATCCATCTGGTGCACAGGAAGTGATGCGTTTTACGTTTACAGAAGCAGAAACAGGAATAAACAGAAGAACATGATAGTTAGCATGACTAGCGCTAGCCATCATGGCTGACCAAACGTAGAAAACTATGGAAAGAGATTAGTGCCAGCTGTTTGAACTCTTTGAAACACACCTCTGGGCACAATGGACTTTTATTCCCTTAGTGTCGACTGGATGGTTAGCTCCTCCTCCAAGGCTGCAAACAGTGGGCTAGCACTCTTTACTACCACACGTCATGTGGCTAGCTAATCTCCTCAGCCAATCATCGAGCCTTGTTCTTCCGATTTGGTGAAAGAGTTCAGTGCAATCCACAAGTCTTGTCATTTGTTTTATATTAGTGAATGAAGTGTGCCGGGAACATTATGAACACAATTCAAGCTAGAATTACACACAGTAACACTTGTTTTCTTAGCAAGATAGTTAGCCAGTTGTCATTACATCACCAACAGCTAGCAGCTAACTACGCCACATGTTCATATGTCAATTTACTAAATTTAGCTTGATTTATCAAGTCAATTTGATGTTCCCAGCACAATTCACTCACTAACAAAACAAATGACAAGATTTGTGGGGATGTATCAACAAAAAAGTAGTTTGTTCAAATGTGCAGCTCTATAAGCAAGTACAGAGAGTAAGCTTGTGGTTGGTTGAGTAAAGAGCGGTTCGGGGCCGTCTTCCAGTCGATAGTCAGGGAACATAACTCTCTTGTGCCCAGAGCTCAATCTAAATTGACACAACTAAATTTGAATTGGGGAAATTTGAAATTATAGTTAAAATTTAAATTCAGTAATAATTAAATAAAACTGAGCCTTAATTGATTGGTTGGATACATTTATTGAACAAATTGAATTCAACACTTCAGCGTGAGCATGGCACTAATCTCTTTCCATAGCAACCACCATATCTACAGAAACTCAACAGAAAAGCCAAATAAATAAAACAGATTCATCAGTATGAGGAAGGCGAGTGAGCTAAAAAGGAACGTGACCGTCTCAGAGCCAAAAGAGTGAACATCAGCACGGCCTTTCTAAGAGCACTCAAAGATGGGAAAAGACTTAAAAGTAATGCAGATGTGGCTCGTTTTCTTCTGGACCGGTAGGTTTCACTATCGCTTATTTGCCACGGTCTAGATTGAGTTCCTTCATTGTTATGTTGGGCCCGTGCCTACATTGAGTTGCAGCTTGTTAGATCTATTGCTAATTGCTAATGTATATCTAGTGCTAACGTCACTGTCTTTTATTTATTATTTGTATTAGTTTGTGGCTATTGACCGTAATAGATGCAATGTAATCAAATTAATTAATTCACTTAAATTAAAGTAATTAAACAGTTATTACATTGTTTTATAAAGAAAAAAGTGTATGTAGTGTAGATATTACTGTAGACTGTAGACTGTAGACATGGATGCTCTTAGGTGTGGGAACTGCTGTCAGTCCAGTGACGTTAAAGTACCGGCGATAGCGAAGTGATTGCTGAGAAGCAACGACTGCTGATCACCAAAGATGTTGTCAAAATTAAAAACAAAAAACAAGAATTTTGCGGATGATCCCTTTAACGTATCATCTTCTCCCCTCACCTACTGACAACTTTGAGCATTTAAGTAGCTGTGATAAAAAAAAGTGCTACAGGTGTCTGAACAATGGCATCACTGACATTTAAAAAAAAACGTTTGTTAAAAAATGAAATTGCCTTCACATACATACAAACAGGCACACACACGTACACGTTCACACAAACACACACACACACACACACCATAGCTAGTAAATTCTTTTGTAGATTGCTATGCTATGTCTCTATTGTTGGAGAAATATGACAGCAATTACTCCACTATGTGAGTTGTCCACCTCTGCAAACCATTACACATAAATGTGTTGTGATCTCTGTGTTCAACAGTCTGTTATGGACCAAGATGTATTCCCTTCCTTTTAGTGTGCAGTGGCTTCTGGGGGTCATGGCCATTTTGCCCATATCCCATTTCTTGGTGTATCTTTAGCAAGCCAAGCAAACGGCGCGTTGAGGCGCAAGACTGAGGCCTTTCTCTGTTGTTGGTATATGTGGGTCAAAGAGGAATCTTTTGAAAACAGGATGATAGGAATACTGCCCAGTATTAAATGAAAGGTATTTATCAAGCTAGAACTATTCTCCTAAATGTCTGACCAGAGCAAATCATTCAATGGAAACAGTGTAAGTACTGCTACACCTGTTCCATCACTTTTTGTACCTTTATATACAGAAGCATCTGGAAGGCTGTACTGGACTCGGATTCAATTAACTTGCCTTATAATAAGGGGCAAAGACTGGGAGTTAGCGGTGCACAACTAAGGTCCAAAGGTATGATTGACGTTAGCCCCCATTCACCCTCAGCATGAAAGGAAGAGCTCAGTAAACAAATAGCACGCTCTCAAAACATTCTCCGTGTAACCAATGGCACATGTCCAAAACACTTTTTTTTTTTTTTTTAAAAGGAATCAAACTAATATTTTCTGGCAGCACAAAAATGATGTTTGAACGCAGACAATCATAAAGTGCCGTAGCGTCCACAGGATCAACGTTTGAGGCGGGCGTGCATTGTGCCCGGCTGATGAAATGAATAAGTCCACGGGCTGCGCCGTAAATCTCCCAAATGAAGGACAAACACTATATTTCACATTGCCCTCCGTCTCAAGGAAGAGAAACCCTCTGGGTGTCTTTAATGACGGATGAAAACGGGGAGACATTGACGTTTGATCATTTTCTCCTTTGCATTGATATTAGCGCGTAGCATTTTTTTTCCTCTGTTGGTTTTTGGTCTTTTCTCACTGAGCAAATACAGTTTGATTAGGTGGCATCGCCGTGCGCGTGTGTTCTCCCAGTTCCTCGGCAGACGCAGTGTCAGATCCTGTCTCCAACCTTTTATGTTCCACTTCACTGCACATTTCACAGTCTTTTTTTCCCTTCCCCACGCAGCCACAGAATATATTAGTCTTGTTGTTCTGGTGCTGGTCATGTTTGGAAGACGTACATCTGCTAGAAACTGCAGGATGATGATGTGTCATCGTCACGCCTTGTGAAAATACAACATGTACATTCAAACTTTTCTAACAGGGTAGCAGACCTGTTTCCCCTATGGGATGTCAAGGAATTGATTTTTTTTTTTTTGCAGTATCCCAGTGTAACTATGCAATGTAAACGCTGCTCCTCAACCTCAGCATCATCAGCATCTCAGCAACCAGCCAATCAGTCAGTGTCGTCGCCGTCCGGGACCGTGTCATTAGCGTGTCATTGGGAGGAAAATAATAGTTAATCAATAGGATGTTTGTAACATCATGGGCGTGCGGCTCGCATTCTCCCATTTTCCCGGTAGAACTTGCGGGACAGGATCCACCCCAGCGAGCATCGATCACCATCAGGAGGATGATTAGTCAGCACAGTCCCAGCTCTGCCGGAGTGAGGACTGAGCCCGGTGTCGTCCTATTACAACTGACAGCGTGTTTATGCCTGTGCTTAAACAGGAGTAGTCACTTAAGTGTTGTTAAGCCGCGCCGGTTGGAAATGATTGAAGGAAATTGGAAATTGCTTTCGGCATAAATCAGTGACAAAAACCCTCCTTTCACCTGATCTAATTTAAATTCATTTTAGATTTTTCTTTCTTTTTTTTAAATTTCCAGTTTGATTTCAATTGTTAATACAACCAATGTGTGAGGAAACACAAACGTATCCCATAATCCTTGGGTGTTTGAGACATATACAGCTGTTGGCTCACGTTACTTGACAATAAATTGTTTAATTGCACCCCTGTCCGTCTCCTTAAGAGCCATTAAACATTGTGAATTGCTGATATTGACATCTGCTCTTGACGTCTGCTGTCAGTCTTTGCTGGTGGGAGAGGAAGAAGGACATTTCCTCTAACAGGCTGCAACAGCAGCAGCTTGACAAAATAGGCCTATAAATAGATATACCATATAATGGTTATCACCATTTCTGTAACACATAAGCTTCATGTGACTATTGTGTCTTCTCTGGGTGTTTAGGTGTGCATCCCTTCATGCATCGCAGGATCTAAGAGAATGTTTCAAAGTGTGGCTAACCACATAGTGGATGCATGCTATGGGTGTAGTGCTCCTGGTAGGAGAAGCTGACTGCTTGGATGCTTTCTGCCCTCTTGTGGTGCTGGAAGTACAGCATGCTGCACAGCTCACATCTTCATCAGCCAGGAGAGGAAGAGTCCAACTGACCAGTGGTTTTGCATTAGATGATAGAGGTAAATATAAAGATAACAAACATTAGATCTCTTTTAGCCGCTGTCTTGTCTCATTTCACAGATTGAATTCTGATCTTCTGCACACATTCAATAGTTAGTAATCTACATGGTCGACGATTTGATACATTTGCATCAGATTTAACTCTTAATTTATTAACAAGTAAACGTTGCATCTTTTTTTTTATGTGTATATCATTTTTTTGTTTTCTTTATTATTTTTATGCATTTCTAAATCCATCCCAGGTTATCATCAATTTAAAATGATGCTTAATGAAGACATCAAGGTAAAAAAACCCAAAACAAAACAGAGCACGTTAATGGGATTTAGAAGCAGTTAAATGATACAGAGATACAGATCCTCCCTGACTGTGAACGAGATTAGATGGGGGGGGGGAGAAAGCGTTCACAAATGCCCAGCGAAAAGGTCACCGTGGTATCGGATTTTTTAGAATATTTTTCAAAATACCTCCTGGCATTGCAAATATTTTTGACTACAGCCTAATACTTTGGGGAAGGATGAATCCCCACTCCCCCCCATGCACCCCCCCCCCCCATCCCTCACACACACACACACACACACACACACACACTCATGCACGCATACCACCACACAATGCCTGCCAATCTGTCCAGAAAAACACCGCTCTGGGTTATTCATCGATTGACCATTCAAATCCCAACACATGCTGCTCTGCTTCTATTCCACGGAGTTCTAAAAAAAAAAAAAAAAAAATGGACCATTTCCGAGTTCTTCCACAAGGTTTCCTGCCCTGTTCAGGAGTCTAACGCACACCATGTAAATGAGAGAGCGAAAAAGTCGGCAGGAATGTAAATTGATCCAATACGTGTGTAAATGTGCTTGTGCACATGCGCACACGGGCGCCTGTGTGTGCCACTGTGAACATTTTGACCTATTTTGCAGAAAAATGCAAGGGATATATATCATACTAAGTTCTGCACTGTAACCTTGAAGTAAATTGCCCCGTGATATATATCATGTTGTTTTCAAGTTTCCCCCCACTCTCCTTTGCCCGAATACTTGTTATGGTAGGAACGAAGTGTAGCTGAAAGTTTAGGCCTAGTTTTTTTTTTGTTGTTGTTGTGTATGTGTGTGTACAATAATATATACCCCAGGTTTTTGCAGTGTCAAAAATCGCAGCTGTACTTTGCTTTTCATGCCTCTCCTACCTTTAAAGTCCAAAATGTTTTTCCTCTCCGAGACCCCCTCCCGGCTTTACCCCTGTCGTTTCCCTTTTCTTATCCATCCTTTTGATCACCTAAAACATCAGTCCATCACTACCAGAAGCTGTGGTTTGTGTCTCCCCGCTGTCCGCCGCTCACCGTATGCCTTCCAGTGAGAGCTCCTCCCCGCTGGGCTGCTGCCCGTTTGCCCAACTCAAGTGTTTGCGGGTAGAAGTGAGCAGGTTTTACATGGAGGACTGCCTTAATGTTCCTCAGCTGGTGGGCAGCCACACAGGGCGCTGCACTTCAGATTCACTGTTTGTTCATCTGTATAGGGCTGAAGCTCCATCCCCTCTCTCACTTTTTCTCTCTCTCTCTCTCACACACACTTGCACAATCTATATCCCTCACAGAGAACCTGTCCAATTCACATGGCAGGAGGACTAAAGGCAAGACAAGTACAATACGCTGTACGGTTGTCTTTTTGAATGAGTGACCTTAAAATCTATTAGCGTTTTTTTTTTTTTTTTACACTGTCTGTTTTGCTCTCGTACTTAACCGCCATTACTTACGCACGTCAGCTGATATCATACGAACGCTCGGCCTGCTGGGATGGCACCGTTGCTCGCGAGCGGCGGAAGGTATGCCTTTCAACTGGGGATTAGGAGGGGATGTGGCCTCCCTCAGAGCAAAGCCAGTCCTCCCCATGTTAATTTCTCAAGGTCAAGAATACCCTCTGTAATGTTTCAGCTTTGAAGGTGGACCGAAAAGACAATAACAGGAACCCCTGCTGCAGGAGGGGGGGAAAAAAAGAACAGCAATTTTGATAAAAAGATAGCACTACTTTTCACCCGTTCGCTAACTTCTTTCAGGAGGCTAGTTGCAAAGCTGTTGCAGCCTTACCCCAAGAAAAAAAAAGGAAAAAAAGACAGCATTTGGCGCTTTAATTGATGTTCCACACGCTCCATAATCAGGTGATTTAATTCCTAACAAATGATTGAGCTGATCTACAGTATTAACGGTGCATCTTTATGCTCCTGTCAAAGTTGGCCCTGTTCCTGTAGGAATTAGCTTTAATATGACCATTGTATTCATCACCCACTGCCTTAAACAGTTATTTTACAGGCTGAATTGTCTAGGTCTAATTGAGCTACTTTACATTGTAATAAGGCAACAGAATGCATAGGATTAAAGCAGACCTCGTTCCCTTATGTATTTAAAAATAGGGCTTTGGAAAAAAAAGCTACATTACATGTGTCTCGCCTTTTGAGATTTAATGACTCTCTTGTGACTCCACAGAGAATTACTGCCAGTAATTGATTATTAAAACTCGAAATTGCAAACCACATCCATTATTTGACGAGTGCATGTGTTATCCTTGTAATTAACAAAGCTTGGCACTCGCCGTTTGTCAATTCCAGGACCCCTAAAAAAAAACAAAAAAACATTCCGGGGGTTAGAGAGGAAACTTAAAGAGCAAGCACTGTCTAGGCAATTATCTGTGGCACAATACATCACAAAAGATGCTCGATATACCAAGAAAATCACCTTTACAAAAAAAAAAAAAAATCTAGTACAGTGTGATAACTCAAGGTGTAAAAGAATTGCACCTATACGGTACCCTTCCATTAGTTTTGGTGTTAGCACCAAGTTAAATAATGTTAGCCGAAGGATATGGTATGGAGGTGCTTCTATTCAAAACCTATTCAGTCTGTGTGACTGAATCTACGGCTATTATTATTAGTAGTAGAATTATATATATATATATATATATATATATATAGTTTTTTTTAATTACATATTTGCACTCACCCCAGTACTCGTAATGTAGCATACCAATACAAACCATTACCTCTTCAATCGTCAATCCTCAACTGCAGAGCACTGAAGTGTTTCCGCCACTTATCTCTGGCCTAGATTTCAACCCTTGAAAACCCTGTTCCAACTGGTTCCACATATTCTTAGGCAAAAAAAAAAAAATACAATAACATGCTGTATATCATAAAATCTGCAACCACTTTTAAAGACATTTTATCAATCAAAAAGATTGCGCTTTTATTTTTCTGATCAATTGTATATATATATTTTTTAATGTATGGCATTAAAGGTTGCTGGTGGATTTTTCAGACTGATTGAACGTGCAGAGCTGTGGTGGAGGTCAGAGCTGGGGACTCCAAATACTTTGCTACTATTTTTGCATCTGCTCTTTTTACCATACAAGCAACTTAACGCAGATCTATTTATACACAGCGCACGAGAAGTAATCAGCTCAGCCACTGCCTTCCTTGTTCATCGGTGAAATACAACGTATCTATTCCAATTCATTCTCAATGAGGCTGTGCATCGGGTGTGGCGTCTCTGACTCAAGGGCATGGGGAAAGTCGTGCCTCTTAATTCTGGCTTTCGGTACATGCAGAGAGGGTGGGGGGGCTAAAAACATGCTAGCAGGGTACGTGACCCCTCCCCTGCTAGCAGCTTCTCACCCAAGCCGTGACGTTCCTCTGGCTGTGTTTAGTGTTTTTGTCTGTTGTGCATCTATAGAAACAGTAAATTAAGGAATGGCAAAAGAGATATTACCTGTAGCGAAACTGAGTGCCGTTACCCTTTAAAAAAACGCTGTGGGAGTGAAGCAAAGTACACAGACAACCTCTTATTAGATGCTCTGAGGCGTATGGAGGCGTTTATATAACGTGGTATCTCAAACAAATTAGTTCACCATTGTTTGACATACACTTCATCCTTTATCTGCATTAACGTGTGAACAGTGAAAAAAAATGAAAAAGCTGAAGGTTATCTTCAGCGCTCATTGGGTCATTTCTCCCGATCTGTGCCCCAGTCCGATGTGGCCACAGTAGTAGCAGTAGAGAGCTGCTGGACTTGAACAGTCCAATACATCCCCCTAAACAAACCTTAGCATCGCTTACTCGGCCTAGGCTCAGACCCCAAGCCTAGACAAGCTCCTTACCAGGATCAAAAGCAGAGCACACAAGCGAGGCCTTCACTTCACTGGAGATCATCAGCAACTGGTCGAAAGACAGCAGAGCTAGATAATTGAATACAGACGCAAGAGAGGGGCATTCAAGAACACAGACAAGTTGACAACTCCCGAGCACAAAACCTTAAAAAACTCAGCGTGAGAATACAGGCAGGAGTAAATCCAGCATTAAGAGTGCTGTGGTGAAGCGGGGAGGCGAGGAAGCTGGTGGTAGTTGTCCACCAGGGCCCAGGCAGAGCGGCGAGGAGAAACACTGTATCCACAGGCCGTTTGGGCTGGATAGAGCTGGATGAATTCATTAAAAAGGAAGCGCAGTCTCTCCCAGCTGCCATCCCCTCTCCCTCAAGCCAGACACCGATCAATGGCAGGAATACATCCAAAACAACATTTAGCACAAGACCTCGGAAGCAGGGGTGCATTTAAGGCTTCTCTCTGTGTGCGCGCATCTCCCCTGGATGTGGGGTTTCAAAGAAAAGGTATTGAAGGAGAGGGGAAGTATAGGGGCAAATGCGCTTGTAACACAACAGAGGAGGATTGTTTAACACATTCTGCCATTTGCAGCGTAGAGAGCCGCAACATTTTCACTCGTCAAAGTTATTCATAATCTATAATAAAAACCCCATGCTGTCAGACCGCTCTGAAAAGCAGCAGTAAATGAAAACAAATCTGATTAGGTCAAATTCATTACGTGCGTCCTGTAGTATTGATTAGGTGTGCATGGATTGCTATTGGTGTCCGTGGAAAATGCATTTATTAATTCATGTGTGGGTGCACTCATAGAGCAGTCTTTACACAGACAATGTCACTGGTGATCAGCAGCACCTATTTCTGCATTGTGGGATTGCATAAACTAGCATTTTTGATAGTAACTGTTTGTCTGAAGGTATGACCGGTAAAACAAAACGCAACATGAACTCGTCTCGCATCGGCACATAGATTGCCTTAAGAGCAAATTTGTACCTATTATGTAATTTAAATTGCACTACACCCATTGTAATTTCAAATGGAAAAACAGAATGAAAGAAAAAGCAAAGGGCTTCTAGTGCCATCTAGTGGTCATAAGATGAAGTGTCAGAGAGGAGCCTGCGGGGAGACCACATGGAGATATATATGTGTACATTTAATTCAGTAAATCGTACATCAAAGTGGGCTATGCTAAAGTCAATATGCCCGCTGACATTAGTGCAGGATATATAGCATGACTAAATTTAACTACGTGCAGGGTCCCAAGAGAAAACCCATTACCTGTGTAACCACTATAAAATATATCTTTCCGGCCAGAGAAGCACCCCACTCTGCAATAGCCGTGATACATAGTTATATTTAATGTATGCCGTAGCGTTTGAATGATGTTTTTTAAAAAGAGTGGACAATCCACCCCTCTGTAGCAATATATTTTATTTGGTTTTGGACAATTAAGATTTAATAGGGTGAGAAAAAAACAAAAAAAAAAACATAGTGTGAGGTGGGATTCAAACCCACTGGCCCAGGATGCCCCATTTACTGAGAATTATACTATAGGGACGATTGCAATGACTTGTGTAGCTTTATATGTCCGATCAGTAAATGAAGGCGGCGTTTATCAGCACAGTAACTCTTGATATCTCATTTGGCATCAGTGATCCATCAGTGAAAGCTACTGCAATGAACATATCAACCAAAATCTTTTCATATATTTATATAATGATGTTTTCACCTTGTAGCTTATGTAACAATTACAAAAAAAAAAAAATCATACAGTGCAAACATTTTTTTTTCTTTTTTTTCTTTTTATAAAAGTTTGCAGTCCATGACATTCATTGTTCAATGCACTGTTCTTCAGCTGAAACAAACGAAACAACTAACATCCTGGTAATTTCACTCACGTTCCGATTTGTTTCATAATAACTTGTTTCTAAAAGCTGATGCATTATTGGCTTTTCAAAAATTGACAGTATATGACACTGCATGTCCACTGTGTGTAGTGGGAATAACATCCAAATACAAACCGAGCCAGGAGTCGCACAACGCGTACCTGAATCTTGAAAAAAAAGAGAATATAAAACACAAATTTCAATATACAATAAATTCAGAAAGGATCAAAAATCTGTCAAATTTGATTTCCATCTTAATGGTTTTAAAATCTGAAATTAGTCAATTATATATTTATTTCACTGCCCTTTGCTAATAGAGACAGCTCACATCAAAATGCAATGCATACATTAAATGAATGTACAGTGAGCTCTCTCTCTCTCTCTCTCTCTCCAATAATCTTCTTTTAAAAAATACCTGAATACTTAGAGATACCATGACGATAAAAAGCAAGATAGCTTAGTTTTACTCAAAAGGATATAAAGGACAGGAGGTGTCGTGTACTAACGACTCCCAGCATGACGTGGCTTTGTGTAGCTTTGAACAGCCAATAGCTACAGATCCACAGCTGTACGTACCACAATGGACAGTCTATCAAAATGTTGTGAAGGAAACCAGCAGCTCTATCATTTGCCGGGGGGAAAAAAAAACATTCTCATTCATTCATGTCGGGATGCTGTATTGAATCACGCGAGCCGGTTACAGGGAGCGCTCAGCTCTACAATATATACAGTACGGTAACTCAAGTTTGGACTTCACATCGCTGTATATGTGGGATTTGCTGCCACGGCAACAGGGCAAATGAATAGTGAGCCTACAGTACCAAACAAACATCTTCAGCACAAACTCCTGCAACATCTGTGGTCGGTTATTCTATAGTGTTGTACTGCGCGAGTCAATTTCACTTTTGCTGGAAAAAAAAAAAAAAAAAAAGTATAGAAAACCAGTTACCACATGGAAATGGACACTAGTGGATGATAACAGTGGTTTCAGTTAGCATGGCTGTTGAGTTAGTTTGTGTGTCCTTCTTCTTCAAGGCACGGGAACACTGGGAGTGCTTGTCCAGAAAGGCCCTGTAGTTAAGGTGCGTGCGGGCCCCTGGGTCCCTTGGGGCTCTTGTTCATAGGGTGATCCGGGCACAGTGGTGTTTGAGCTTGCAGGGCAGCATCCCGCGGTTTAGCTGGTGAAAGTCCACCAGTTGGATCAAGTCAGTGAACCGAGTCTCACCGTCGTCCAGGCTGTAGAAGAGCTCGCCTTCGTCATCCACCTGTGCACAAGACACAGGCAACGGATCGAACACGAGGCTCATGTTTTGAGGTGTCCGTGGTAAATCAAAACAATGGGTTGTACTCACAGGTAAGATCTGAAAGTGTTTGATTCTCTGCGCGTGGCACAGTGACAGTACGAATGTCTTAGGGTTGCTTTGGCTGTCCCTCAGAAGAAATACTCTGAAAACCAAAAGAAAAATGATTGACGCTGTACCACTGAGCCGTCACTTTTGCCCTAAGATACTGTGATGTTTCTTAAAATATTGAAACAATACATCGAAGACAACGTGAAGGCCTCCCTGAAGACATCTTGAGATCTACATTGAGACGCCAGAGAATACAGCCTCGGCTCCCATCCACCTTTAGGAAACCTGTTTATGTTCATGCTCCAAACTAGACTGAGGTGCTTAGATCGTAGGAACAACACGTATGGATTCTTTTTAATTTGACCTTAAAAGACACCTCAACGTGTCAACAGACCTCCAGACAGGTCGGATGTCAGAAAAATGTCTTTCTTTGCAACTATTTCTACCAGAGAAGGAATATTCTACGTGGGAAATCTTGTTGTATGGGGGAACGCAGTTCTGTTTTTGTGTGTCTATTTAAAAGAATTGGGTTGCAAAGATTTATCTGCACATGACATATGAGATTTCTTATATAGCTTATATGCAAGAATGATCTGACTGAACTGACTGACGTGGATCCTTTAAGAGGGAAGGAATCTTGCAGTCAAAGACACTGATGAAGGCCACGATTGAATAACGATCTAAGTGAATTGAATCATGTAGAAACGCCCTCGCCGTCAATCCAAAAGTCTTTAATGTCACAGTGTAAACAAGAGACAGCCACTTACCCGTCAACAAGACCCTGTTGAGTGATTAGGCGGTGAGCCTCGTCCCGAGACAGTTTGCTGTGAAACCAGGGCTGGGCCAAGTGGAGGGCTGGAGCAGACAAAGAGGCAAGATGTCACAGCTCTACAAGTCGTCCCGGCGTGTACGCACATCGCATCAGAATAATAACACGTCTCTCACAAACCTATGTTTGACATTGAGCTCTGTGATGCGGAGGGGCTCCCGTGGGAGCTCAGACGGTGGCAGCTTTTCCTCTGAGGGAGAAATGAGTCTGAGTTGAAGTGACGGCGCGCCTCGTGCAATCTCTACCAACCTTATTCTAAAGGTAATAAGTTACAAGGTGTTTACAACCCAAGGAGGACATTCAGTCACACTCGGCGGTGAAGTGGCCTCATGGTGTTTTACGTACACAGTGTCAAATACATGATGTACTAACAAGGGTGTAACAGCCTAATGTACGTACTCAGATTGTAAGTACATTATTATAAGGTGTTATGTGCACGTCCTGTATAATACTTTTCTATTGGTTATTTTGATCATTTCTCTTCTTATTTTATTAGGATTTTTCAGGTAGAGGTTTTACAAGCGATGCCTGACCTACCCTCCATGACAGGCCTTCCTCCACGGCCACGGACAGCGCCTCCGACGGGTTCTCGATCACCCTGCTCTTCTGGCCGGAGAAGTCCATGGCCACCAGCGAGTTCTCCGAGATGCTCCTCTGGAAAAAAAGGTTACTCTGAGTTAACTGTACGACTGGTTTCATTTATTTCTACACATTTATGTTTACGGGAGAGAAAAAAAAAAAATCTATTGTCTTACAGTATTGTACATTGTAAAATAGCCACAGGTTGTTCTTCTCTCTCTCCGAATTGCCTCCCTGTGTACTGTGAAAAGGGAGCAGATGGACTTTTGGTGTGTTGTGGTATTGTGTTGCCATCTAGTGTCTGAGTAACGTGACTCCATATCATTTCTAGATGATTCCTGGCAGAATGCGCCCCATTGAAAAGGGATTAGAGAGGGTTTGAAAAGAATGACACGCGGGGCACGCCGTAGTCCTTTAAGCTGTTATAGTGGGTGGCTCTAAATAACTGCGCACGCTCAAGAAAACGCTTCTCATCGGGATTACTAGGAAGCTTTTAAATTGAGCTTAGTATTGCTACGTGCGGTTCAAACAAAGTGAGCAGTGTTTACTTTGAGGATGGAGACATTCCAGCCCTTCTTATCCTCTCGACCCCATTCAGATGATGTAAAGATTCGACGAGGTATCACCTTTCAAACAAAAGTGTTACTTCACTTCGGCTTTAATTCACTTTTTCTTTTCTTTTTTTTTTTTTTTTTAAACAGCATCCTGTGGAGCGGTCTGCTGTAGGTACATGCGAGGCCCACGCTGCCCAGGTGATCCAGCAGTCTGAACCCCATGCTAAATCCAGCTTCATGCATTTCCCCCATGCCTCCATAAGCCAGTCCAGTCCTTTGTGCCCGCAGAACGGCCCCCTTGGCGGGGCTTTTCTTGTGCATGTGCCTCTCTCGACAGCCGAGTAGAGGTGACGAGTTGTTAAATCTGTGAGCAGCTGATGGTCGTGTATTTTTAGAAAGCAGAGGTTCCATGAACATGTCCGAAACACAGAAATAGGTCGAGTTCGCCCTCCTAGAATACTCCCATCTGAGACCGAGGCTATTCTGAGAAATGAAGCCAGTATCGATGCATCGGCCGTGCCTCATCCTCCCTACATGTTACGCTGCTACATTACTGCACGGCTACACCTCGGCATCTGTGTGACTTCCCACAGATTGTTACCACATTGTTTTTTTTTTTAAAGCAATGATGCAGCCACTGAGTGAGACCAAGAAAAAAAAAAGGAAAAAAAGAACAAGACCTTCAGCCTACCATTGGTGAAGTTTTCTGTTTCTGGTGTGGTTGAATGAAGTTTTGGTACAGTTGCATCCCACACTGAAACACAAAAAGAGAAAGAACTTGAAACTGCTGTCGGTTGTGGTTGTTGTGGTATCTACGATATTGTTTTAATTCTAGGACAATCTACTACGACAACTGTATGTGGTAGGTATATCTAGCCAATGAGCACATACTGTATCTATCGAGAGTGGGAGGAATCCCTTATTAGCTTCTCTTGACTGGCTCATTGTGTCTAAATTCAATCTCAAACTGATCCTAGTACTGATTCAGCGTTCCACTTGGTGAGCATCACGCAGCGAGTCAGTCATGGGGCGATCGGCAAGCCAACCTTCAACAGGCGCATGGCAGTGACCCAACAGCTCCTGGTCTGCTCATCGTCCGCACAGAGCAGCTTCAGGTCTCGGGCTGAACTACACTTTGTCGACTGGAAAGAAGAAGAAGAAAAAAAAAACCAGCAGGAGTTTGTGCATCACACTGGGAATGGATACGGTACTTGTTGCTGGTATTTTCTCTATTGTCTCACCAGGTACCCAAGTTGTTAATCAAGAATTAGAATTAAAACTACTGTCTTATGGCAACGGTGTGTACCTTGACACAGAAGCCATAATCTGTAGGCGCTCCGTGTAGTTTTTTGGCTGACAGTAGGGTGTAGACGTCGCTTTCGCTGAACTCGGCAATAAACTGGAGATGCCTCGGTTCCTGTAAAGCCAGAGGGAGGTCTTGATAAAAATACAAATAAGATAACACTTCCATAACACATGCCTCTGTCAAATTCTTGGGGGGGTTGGGCATCAAGCAGTCTTGTTGTGTGTGTCTGGGTTATTGGACCGGTAAAGGGATGGCACAAACAACAGGGGGGGAAAAAGCAGAACAAACAGTATTCTTCTATTAGAAATGAATGAATGGGAGTTGCATGCACTTGAAACATGAAATCCTGAAAAAAAGCAGCTAAAAAAAGAAAAAAATCCCATCCCTGTTTGAGTCACAGCGTGCTGCTCTCAATCTAATCTTCTGGGATCAGGGAACAAAGCAGCTCATTTCATCCAGGGTGAAGTGGCAGAGATTGGCACACTTAAAACTCAAACAATACACATTTATCTATACATCTCCGCCTTATCGGTTACACTGCAGGCGTGGTTCGTATATATAAACGTAACGAAAGAGATAAGACCAAAAAATGACATGACCAACAAGGTAGGGGCTTTTACTGAGACAATATGAACAGTCACCCAGCCAAGGGCAGATTTCCCAAGCAGGGCCGAGCACAAAGACTGCCATTGTTCCAGCTGTATGTGTAAAGTTCCACTTCCTTATTTAAAGTAAAAGGTACAGTAGTTAGCGTCGGCGCTGACTGACTAGCAGTGTGTCCGGCCGCGACCACAGACGAGCGGGTAACCCAACTAGAGTAAAACTAGGCTCGGCACCAAAAGCCTTCCTGTGCCCTAAGACAAAAGCCCTTCTGTTGCGGGTAATGAAAGCGGTTGAGAAGTGGTTGCCTTGGCATGGGCTGGGGCCGAGGTATAAGCTTCACCTGTCAGCGGCACAGAGAGCGCCGTTTCTGCCTGGCTGGCACGCCGGCTGACCTAAGGAAAAATCAAGCTCAACCTGTTCCGCGGTGCACTAACCCCCCCCACCCCCCCAACCTGAGATATTTACATAGGATGAACTGATGACCCCGCTTACTGTACAAACACAGAAGGCAGCGTCACTCATACTATCAGGTATTGAGTCAAGATTTTTTTTATATTCTTTGCAATTGGTGCCCATGCAATTTTTTAATGAAAGAATGTCTGATGATCTTTTGGGATCCCGGGTGTTTATTATACACATAGCAGGGCAATGTAAAGTTAATTCAAGTAAACGACCAAAAGAGACTAGGTTTTCATGTGACTGCAGCAATATAGCTAATGGATAAAACCTGTTAGTTACCCGCTTTTGCTTTACTCTACTTAATAAACCATCAACAACCAGTAGACCAGTCAATACTGTTCACTGACCTTGGAAGTTCCCTTATTGGAGAAATAGAGCCCTGACCTCCTCAAGACAAAGTAGAACTTCTTCCAGGACTTCCTGCCTTGCTCTTTGGCGTGGAGGTGCCCGTGGATCTCCGGACACGTGCTGGAGTTCAGAAAGGTCTGCGTCGGGGACAGAGAAATAAGCGTCCGTCGGTCTTAACGAGGACAAAACGGAGCACGTTGCAAACAGAAAGAATTTGATACCTGTATGAGCTGAGAGTGATTCATCGTCCCATTGGTTTCACTGGATATGGAGACCATGTGATCTGGGAAGAAGTCCTGCCGTATATGAAAGCAACATCAGTTACAGAAACACTCAAGTGCATCAGTGGGTATACTGTAGACTAGAGTATAGAGGCAAAATGAACCCTCACTTCAGCATGGACTCACCAGGGGTTTCTTGAAGAACTCATATTTAGCGTAGTTCTTCCTAAAGTACAGCCGGCTGTCCGTGTCCATCCCCCAGCCTGACAGCACCTCCATAACAGACTCGTGGTCTTCAATGGTTCTCTCTTGTGAGAGCAGGAGGGAAGAAAAATCAATGAACGGTCAACCTTCACTTTTCACTGGAACAGGTACAAGGCATGGAGCGTAATGAGCGGTACCATGTGGTTCCAGTTAGCAGGAGAAGCCAAAGATACTGCTGTTTGAAGTTTGAGTGAGATTAAGATTCATTTAGAATCTATTATGGAATAGCTCTTAAAAAAAACAACATTTTAATATGCTGATATACAGCATCAAAATAAATCTGGGATTGAATTTCTAATAAACTCAGTTGAACTAAGCAAGGTAAAAAAAAATATGTTTATATGTTATAAAAGTCACAATGCAATCTTTTTCCGCCTCAGATTTCATAACAAGGACTGATTGTAAGTTAACAATTTAAGGGCGTGTTTGATTATTAACATTATTTTAGTGTTATGTTAGGGCTTAGTGTGCAGCCTGTGGAGGATGAAAATGAGCATTGAATACATTCAACGCTTGGACCACAAGCAACTAGTCGTGATGAAAGAACTTTGAAAGCAAAGTCAGAAAAGGCATCAGCAGTCTGAGCCCATTATAATCAAGGTCTCCAGTTTTTATTTTCTATTTATTTAAAAATCAAGCGCACCCAAAAAGGCCACAATCAATGGCCACAGCATCAGTTACCACGCTGTCATGGGATGTCGTCTCTCAAATTAAGAAGCTATATTTGCAGAGATTGTATGCCAAAAAAAAAAAAAAAAAATCACCAAAATGTAAAACTATGAAAAATAAAATAAACTGCTCTGTAAATAAAGTATAACAATGCCCATTTCATACTATGTAGAATCACGAGGAGCATCCAAAGAAGCAAACAGCCTACAACCTAAGGACTATTCCAGTGAGAGCTGTATATAGCTTGAGAAAAAAAAGGATGCTTAATGACTGGAACAGGACAGATGGATGAATTATGCAATGCATGCAACAGTGTGAAGATGCTACTGAGAAATCTTCTTCTATGCAGGCACATCGTCCTCCACCAGATGAGGGTTTTCATATATATCAATGACAAGCAAATGTGTTTTTCATTGTTTGGCCCAACTGCTTGACCACAGCTGTATTTTTACATTGTACACAGGCCTTTTTCCAATGCAAACGGAGGGAATGTCTCTTTAATTCACACATATTGATACAGTAAAGCAGAAAGGAAGCTTTTTCTGTCAAAATAAAAGCCCCTCGCTTCAGATTAATGGATAGTGGCCTTAAATTCACAAGGGTATCGGTCCATTTGGCATTTGATGAGGTTTTAAACTAAACGGGAGCCAAGGAGTAGCAGCAGGTAATTCCACTTAGAATTACAGATTTTCACGACAGCCTGTCTGCATTGAATGATTAGTCTACAGAAATGAGAATGAGGCTGTGGTGCTGCTGAACAGGTTGCACAGGACTGCCTCTCTCTAGATGAACTAATACCAGTGGAGCAGTATGCAAGAGAGATCTATAAGTCACATCTCAGTTTTAAAGACGCCCACTTGCCCTCCCCTCCCTCCCCCCCTCAGGCTTTTAAATCAGCTCCCCTCCTCTTTTGGATGATGTAACTGTGAAATGGATTGGCTTGGGATTCGATAGATCACCCAGAAGACAGGGCTGTGTTCCACTTTTATGTTGGTCGACCCATCGCTCCCCACCGCTCACCCCATCAAACCGAGCTCCGACTTTGGACTGATGACATCAGCGTCACATGATTAATACCGACACATGAATGTGTCAGATTTTAAAAGGAGGTATTCCTTTAATGTTCATTTTGACCAATATAATTCACTCTCAGAGACGTCACGGGACATTCTGGCCCGGGACCAGAAAGCCAAGTGACACTTTGACTTACAATGAGGTTTACAGATTAAATAAAAAGGCCTTTAGTGTGAACTTTACTTTGCCAAACGTACACTGCTAGACTCATGGCCATAACTGAGTTGCACATCGAAGCATCAAAAGATTGGATGTCAGTGAGAAGCGGTGTGACAATTCTGGCTCTTCTTGAAAGTTAGTCAAAATGTCCCTGAGACATTGGGTTGTGTTGGGAATTAAAGTAGCACTTCAGTGTTATGACATTTCATTAAAATGACCATGTTGATAGATGAGATTTTCCATTTTCCTCTCCATGCAACATCAATCACAGACTGGGGTGTGCAAAACAGAGACAGCAATGTTGCAGAAAACAAATCTTACCTATGCCTAGATGGGAGAGGTGTTCAAACAGAGTCCAGCTATGGTCATCGATGCAATGGTTCTTCAAGACAAACAGTTGGCATATGTCTCGGGCAGTGATGTCACTGGGAACCTCTACTGCTCTGCTAGTGTTATCCTCATTATACACTTTGATTACCTGCAACAAAAAAACAAAACCCCAAAGCATTCAATGAACACCATCTACGATAAAGCAGGATATGATTTTGCTTTTTAAACACACAAGAGTGTCGTTTTTAGTTGTGAACGGTATTAAAACGTGCGGTAAGGTATCACACAAATTCAAGATCAGTTTGACCCACATAATCATGCATCAGCAAGAAGATTCCAACAAAATATTCAGTCACCGAGTTGATCAAAGCCCGACAAAGTGCTGAACAATGTGCAAAAAATCATGTTACAGGTTCTAGCAGAGACTCGAGCCTGTGGCGAATATAATGCAGTTACAGTAATCTTGCAACACCACATTCAGACATCAAAGACTTCACTAATGAATCAAAATCTAAAAAAAAAAAAAAAAGTACAACTTACCCCCCTATGTGGAGCCAAGCAGAGTTGTGAATTTGGACAAGCTCTGCAGCCTATATAGGGCTGAGTGCACAGCATTGCAAAAGAGGGCTTTTGTGAAGAACATAGAAACATGCATCAGACAGCACAGCGAGTGTCAGCTGGGAAGCGATGAGTCTCTCTCTCTCTCTCTCCCACTCCCTCTCGCTCTGTGCTGCAGTGGAGCTGAAATGAGGTAATTAGACGAAGCTGCCTCTTAGCACACCGTTTTCCTGACTCCACAGATCTGTGTCACTGGGACTCAGCACCCAATCACCTGCTACCTTTCCCCCACAACCAAGAGTCAAGAATCCAGGAGGGATCATTCTGCTCCATTCACCGAGAGGAGGAGGGGGGGGGGGGGAAGAGAGAGAGAGAGAGAGAGAGAGAGAGAGAGAGAGAGAGAGAGAGAGAGAGAGAGAGAGAGAGAGAGAGAGAGAGAGAGAGAGAGAGAGACACTCCCACCCCTTCCCTAGTCACATTAACATACCCATGGCAGGCAGAGCTCCCAGCATAAAGCCCTGCAAGAGCCCCGAGAGCAATTACAAAGGTGCTGGTTAAATGTAATGCTAGTTGGGTCAACTCTGTCTAAAGTTGACAGAGGTGGGTGGGGAGGGGGGCAGGGAGAGGAGCACAGTAAAGAGCAACCGGCTGCCTCCTTTCTCTCAGCGAGCTCTATTGGTAGTTAAAGGCGGATCGGCCGGGCAGGACAAGCCCGCCTCCTTTTGTGGAGGAAAAGGAGGTCAGAGCACTCCAGCAGGGCCGGGGTTAGAGCCCTTAAGCAACCATCAGTGAATGAGAGCCTCCAAGCTATGACATCACCTCTCAATGGAGTAAACCATCTAGTGTTTAATCAGTCCATGTGGAGATTTACAAGGCAAACCGGCCAAGGATCTCCTTTTGCAGGCACCTAACAAAACACAAAGGCCTGCATTACAGAGATTACTTGAGCAGCCAGTGTTCTTCAACGGGGGTCAGTGCTGTATGATGACGCCGCACCTTGATTATCTGAAATCATTTTGTGCACCAATTCAGTCAGGACTGCAAGAACCGAAACAAAAAGCAATCTAAAAAAAAAAAAAAAAGAGCACAAAAAGCACAAAGCGGCCTATTCCTTCCTAAAACAAACAAACCAAGCAGAAGAAAATGTGTGTATTGGCTGCACAGCCTGTGGAAAAGCCTGTGCATCTTGGAGTGGATTCCAGTTGCGTTGCTGTAAGGAACTCACTTCCTGAGAATTGGCCAAATCAAATCATTCGGGGATCACATTTCAGCAGGAACAGGGTAGGGTTTGTCAGAGGGTGAGGAAGCCTTTTGGTGTATTAGACTTTGCTGACTTAGGTTTACCATTACCCAGCACAAACCAACTGAAAATAATGTCCATTTCATGCAAGGTTTCATTCGGATGTGCAGTAGATACACAAGAACATTCAAAGTCATTTGAAGGTGGAATTTAATTTGAACTACGCAACTAATCCATTCAAACACAGAGACCATAGCCTGTATATTGGACTGCAACCCAGTGACCTTTTATAATGACTATTTCATGAGTGTGATATGGGAGGGAGGGGGGAGGGGGGGTTGTCTATTACATTTCTGGATCGAGCCTCGGTTTAACCGGTTTACATCCTCGAGAACGATTCTGGAGAAATGTGACGTGTGCTTGAGAACACAGAAATGTAATTTAACTCTGAGCTTTTGCGTGCAAACACAAAAATATTCTCTTTTGTGTCTGCCTGTAATTTTCAATTAAACTGCAGTTAAAAAAAAATTAAAAAAAATATGCAGAATCTGTGAGATCAAGGTAAATATAACACAAAATAGTATAACATATAAGACCAAATAGTATTGCACTATTTGCTTATCATGCTAACTGTGATCATGCTCATCGGTCACACATGAAGCTTCAGCAACTTCAGTTCCATTCATGTGTGGCAGATTTATAAAAACAATCATAATATCGTAATATTAAAAACTATAAATAATCATGCACATCACAACAGCTATCGCAAAACAGAGCGGTGCAGGTCAGTTGCAGCCCTGATGGCATTCAGCTGACTCCTACAAGCACTGTGCATGTATGATGAGTCATCATAATTAATGTACCATTGTATATATGCTTTTTCAAAGCAGGTTAACTGACAGTGTTAATCATTGGTAGAGAGTTTCTAATGAATGGCCAGGCTAGGTAATATGCTGCAGTGAACGGCTGCTGTCTTTATCAGTGAGCACAAAGAGCTGCATTCATCAGCAAGTAGCCCTGATCCAAGTGTAGACTTGCTTTTATTGGAACAGCCTTCATGTCCAACTATGATGTCGGACATGAAGGCCAATTTATGTTGCAATATGAGCGTTGCTTTTGGAACCACTTATTTTGAGCTTATCTGTCAAATTGTTTTTGTTCAAATGAAAAGTGGCTGCATTCTGACTGCGCAACGGAAAACAGGATTTTGAGTCAGCGCAGGAAAATGTCATGTGTGCCCGTGATTAACTTCAGATAATCATCGGGGGTTGTAGAACTGAAGAGACTTAAAACAATGACAGACACTGTGCACAAGCTAACCAATGGAAGGGCAGCGGAAAATAAGATAGGGGTGTAGCAACAATGACAGTGATGACAGATTCATTCCAAAAAGGAGATATACACATTTTTACTGTAGCAGCTGTCTGGGGGAACTTAACGTCCAACATGATAAATTGTGGAAGATCTAATCTGGAATGTTTTGGAACGTTGTATAAAACAGCACCATGAAACTGCAGCCAATCCTGGCCTGCCCGAACTGTTGAATGTTAGAGCTGTACCACACTGACAGAGGCGGGAGGCTAGGGAGCCAGAACATGATGTGCTGTGTTTCAATAGCCTTTCAATGAACCGCAAAACAAAGTCAGGGCAAGGGAGAGGAAACGCAGACATGGAGTATGCGGCACTAAATATAGCTGGGTCGAGCATAAACTCCTCTATAAGTCCTTCTTATCTCAAGGACGGGATGGTGCGGGCCATTTTGCCAATTAGACTGCTCTGGTTTTACCTTGAACTGCACTCCCACAGCTGCAGCTCTATCACCGGGCGGTGGAGAGGTGGCCTCCGGCTTCATCTATCTGGAAAACCACTAAAGTTCCTCCATGCCCTTCGCTGCAACAACACGGGATAAGCTGAGAGTCACGGCTCCAAATGGAAGCTTCTTTCTTATGGTCACACCAAGTCCTGTCTATGGCTTAGCGTTGTTTTGACTACTGTATTAGTGGTGGGTTACAGCTGGCAGCTTCTATATATATATATTTATTTATAAATCTTTTGGAGCAAATTGGGGGACATTTGTGGTTCAGCTGTACAACCGTGGCCCTTCAGAGTATCACGTTCCTCACATAGAACCTATACACGGTTCGCATGAAGGTGTCATATTTGTCACACAGGTTTACACACCATTATAGACACATATTTCAACTTGTCAGATGGTTTACATTCCAAGTCACCACTGTCAGCAACAGGGATTTCATTGTTAGTGCGATATTAGTATTAACATCGCCGTGTCAAAGTAAACAATCACAGAGAGTCAGAAACGGATAAAGAGAAAGAAGTCCAAAGACGTATGGTAGAAAACATGAATCCATAAACCATAACGGAACAGTTTTAAAAAGGTTTAGGAACTTGAATTATTACGGCATCCGACAGACCAAGCAGTATTTTTCCCAGTTAGAAATAACAGAACCAAGAATTTGTCATGTCATTTGTAAGACACTAAGAGTTTCTGTCTTCAGACTATGAGACATCACCTCAGACGTTAAACTACTTTTTTTTGCAGTCATTGTTCACATTTCACAAGTTGACGAACGTCCACTTTTTTCCCCACTTTGAAAGCACCATCATTCAGCCGTCGCATTTAATCTGTGCCTTTACGATCCAACGAAAATGATCTGAAGTCAAATATCAACAACCACGTGAGTAAAAGAAAACGCACAAAACGTAAATTAGGACGTTCAGCATCAACGGCAGATCAGAAACTGCAAGAGCATCCACGCAGCTAAAGACACAAAAATGTAGGTCACACACAGAACGAGCTCTTCAGTTGAGTTCAAATGCTCTCCTAGGGAGCGGTCAGGCGATGCTTCCCCAACACAGAAGGAGTAACATGCACATATCCTACCCGCTTTTGCAGACAAAGAGGAGTGATGGCAGGCAAGGTGACTCTTCTCGCATGGAAATTCATGCTTCTCCCTTGAGCGCGCAACCAATTAAGTGACAAATATCCACATATTCTAACTGATTTTGATGATAACTGAAGACTACAGTGGATTAATTTGCGCAGAAAAGGGTCTGAAACCACTTCATCAAATTGAGATCCTACTGAAAGTGTGAGAAACTAAGACAAGTCACATCCACAGAACACAAACTCCTCCTTTGTCCTTGGAAATGTAAAAACGTTTTTTTTCCTCCCCTATTCTCTCCCTCTTAGAACGGCACTGCTAATAAACAAGAGTAGATAAAAATAGTTCTCATGGTGAAAAGAGTTAGAACAGACAAAAGGCGGAGAAAGCTAAAAATTACTTGCCATCAAGGTCATGAATTCTTCCGAAAGATAACGTAAAAGCTACAGGAAAAAGGAGCTGCCTTTGAGACACTTGGAGAAATGAAGATTTTCCATATGAATATGGGCTGATCTCAGACCAGGATATTGGCACAGAGAGATTATTCTTCAGAAGAGGTTGCAATATTTCAGAGAATCAGATCTTGTTGATATTACTAGCTAGATATGAAAATGCTGGGGGAGTTGGGGGGGTTAGGAGGCTCTGTGTGTGTGTGTGTGTGTGTGTGTGTGTGTGTGTCTAAGTGCAAGAGAGAGAGAGAGCGAGAGAGAGAGAAATATTGGGGGTCCAAAATAGCTCTTGCTCCCCTAGCCACAATTGCCACAATTCACAATCCACATCTGTTTTACTGTACAACCAGACAAAGAGGCCTTGTGAAAACGAGAGTACTGTCTTTATGGGACACGCCCCTTTCTAAGCTTGAGTCAATACGGACATCGTAATAAGTAGTTATTAAAGATAAGAGAAGAATGTCAAATAAAACTTTTTTAAAAGGCTTTTGAACTACTTGCCTCTATTTAAACCAATCGGAATAATGCGTCTGACTTTTCTACTGTAACAATGTGGGCGGCTGTGGTTCAGGAGGTAGAGCGGGTCGTCCGCTAATCGGAAGATCGGCGGTTCGATCCCAGGCTCCTCCAGTCCGCATGTCGAAGTGTCCTTGGGCAAGACACTGAACCCCAAGTTGCCCCCGAAGCTGCGCCTTCGGTGTATGAATGTGTATGAATGGTTAGATTCCCCTGATGTGCAGGTTGGCACCTTACATGGTAGCGCCTTGCCATCAGTGTATGAATGTGTGTGATTGGGTGAATGTGGATGTAGTGTAAAGCGCTTTGAGTGGTCGGAAATGACTAGAAAAGCGCTATATAAGTACAGACCATTTACCATTTACCATTTACAATGTGTAACTACATGTAACGACACTATCCCAGCCTATAGTTCAATGACGGCACAGCTTTGGACCGAAGGAGCCAGAAGCTGTGTGCATGACAGAAACCCTTTCATAAAACCTATTAATGCATTTAGTAGCAACAAATGGTCACAGTCCACAAGGAGCCAGAAATGCATTGTCTGATGCGGACCACACACACATGCACACGCACACGCACACATGCTTGGTTCTGCTCTGGGAAATCCTTCTGGGAAATCCTCCTTCTTGCTGAACTTGCAACCATTCTGTCCAGGGCTAAACTCGTTATATCATAAAAGTGCCTGGAATTAACACTTAACTCCTCTGTGCAACCAAAATACACCCTGCTAAGCTAAGAAGACGGGAAGGTTTATTACAGTGCATCCCAGAATACGCCACTTGACTATCTTTCCCCCTCAGGAGCAAATAGAGCATGTGTCATTTTCTATACAGCTGGGTGTGAGAGGAATTACACGGCGTCGGACCGGGGAGGTGAGGCGCCAATTGTTGTCCACTCATGAGAACAGACAAGAGGTGCCTCCCTCTGCAGACCTGTGAGAGCGCAGACCAGCAGGCGCTGCTAGTTATCGCGCAGCTAAAATGAATTGGAATTAATGGAGCCAGATTGATAACGGAGTCTCCGCGAGTCCCATAACAAAGCGAGCCTTCCAGATGCGCTGTCCTTGATCGGGGTTTGATTCAAGAAAGACCCCCACCCCACAGGGCCCCCGATGAAGCCACGAGCCCCCAGGGTGCAGGGATCACGGACACGCACCGGACCTGGGCAAAAAATAATAATTTGAAAACTGTTTAAAAATACTCGAGTTACCTTCGCTTCGGTCCTCGACCGTTATACTTTGAGACACTGTGAGGAAGGAATAGTGAAGCACTCCTCGTGGTTTGTCAAGCAACTAAATGCATCAGGCAGCTACAGTTAGAGCTGAGCGTCATACACGTTCCCAATTTTAACCTAGGGTTCCAATAAAAAATGATGTCCGTTGCCCTTCCGGCGATGTGGAGGTGAAATGCTCAACCTTGACATCATCAATCCGTTACCAAGACAAGAAGTACACGAGGTACACGCCGCGTCTGAAATGACAGTGACAGCTCTCGAGTCATATGGCTGAACCCAACACCCAACACCGTCTGGACACAGATTGTCTGTCTGGATATGCGTCTTGGAAAGAGGCCAAGCATGACTGCTACACTCCTGGAGTGTGCAGACTGCGCCGGCTGCTTCGGGCTACACCTTAAGAAGAAAAGAAAGGGAAAAAAAAACAAAACGGCTACAGTCTATTTTCCTTGGCATTGCCAGTGGGAACTTTCCTGAGGTCACGCACTAAAGTGCAGGAAGATTCTATTTCACAAGCTAAACAACATAAGTGGCTGTTACATGGCTGAGACGGACACGTACTGATTTACTCCCTATGTCAACAGATCTGTCCTAACAATTACAGTTGTCCTAATTCGCACAAAGGTCCAATATAACGCTGAACAGATAGATAAGACAATGCAGTATTTGAGGTTTTGAGGCTATATTTTCCTTATATTAGAAAATATCATTATACCAGTAAAACATCTAAAGTGGGAGGCATGTGAAAATGATACCTTGCACCATAATGCAATATGCACAATAGGAACTGACTGCTCCATTATCCTAGAAGCACACCAGATAGTGGTTATTTCTAAGAGAGCGCTTGTGAGGCTGTTGTGCTGACAGCAAACCGGGAGTCCACTTGCCCACAGACGTATATGGCAGTCATGACTCGGCGGCTTTGTTATGGAAATGCACCATGACACTGCAAACGCGAGGCTGACAGGGGGCTCGGGTAAAATGGGTTTCTCACGACTGGAATAGCTTTTAAGCTGGCGTAAAAAACAAAGCAATGTCAAAGAAAAAAAAAAAAAAAAAAAAAAGGACCTTGCCACAATTCAGGGAAGGCATTCAAACCAACCCTAGTAAAAAAAAACTAAAAAAAACTGGTCAACCAGACATGGAGCTGCTTGAAATTACCGCAGCAACTGAGGAAGCCGCCGCCATTTGCCTAGCAGGAGACGATTTATAATCTTTAGTGTTTTCAAAAAGGAAAGCATTTGAAAATATTTCTGAAGGGGAATCCATAGCGGAGCACATAAAGACTGCAGGGCAAAATTGGAACTGATGGGAAAATGACTACCCTCCAAGACACAGTGGGGAAACTCAATGGATAAGTGAGGATTGAAGGGTGGGTGAAGGCGGGGGGTTGGGCGCTGCACGGCTGGAACAATGATGTCATTGGTTTCTTGAGTGCCACTGAGGGAAGGTCATAACCCTGTGACATGAGGATTGTGACACATAAACAGCTGTTGGGTCTGACATATTCCCCTTTGTCCGCTGAAAAGGCTAAGTGAAGCGCTGTCAGGGCCCATGAGGCGCAGGCACAGGCCTCATCAGTGTGTTACATAAGGATCGCATTGAGATTTGCTAACAAGGAAAGCTGCGTTCTTGAGGACTGAGGTCACCTGGGTGTGATTCTGCTCCTTCACTGGGAAACTTTAGGATCTCTCCTCTCGCACCTATCGAAGGAAAAACACCAAATCCGTGCAAATGCCACGACCCCGTCCTGACAATAGAGCGCAACAGTGACCGCCCACTTTTTGAACGGCTCTGGTTCCGGAAGTAAATTTCACATTAATTTACTACATTGACATTTCAGAAAATCCTTATATAAAGAGTGAGCAAAAAAAAAGATTGGAAAACGGAAGAAAAGGCAAAGGTACAAGACTGTGTACATAATTATTTTATGAAGTGAAGGAACTACTCATCCCAGAAACCATTGTGAATGATACTTTTCCAACAACTTCCAAACTAACGATAGTTTAGCGCGCTTCTTCTTGAATTTAACATTTGTCAATAGTATAGTGTTGATATTGTTGTTGTTTTGTGTGCGTATATATAGTGTTTCATATAGTATAGTGTAAAGTCTTGTCATCGACATAGTACAGTGCTTCATTCCTCAGTGCAATCACCGATCGGGTGTCCATCAATGCCGGTTCCACCAATTCCCCACCAGTGTGTTGGTGAAGAACCGGTGGATCAGATATATAAGTTATTAACGTTACTTGTTTTTAATAAATGTGAATTCCAGTTACATTCACGTAGCTAACGTTATGCTAACATTACGTGAGTTAGTCACAGCTGCATAGGATAAGCAGCTAGCTAGGTTACGTTAGTAGCCTTAACGTTAGCTGAGAAGACGTTTGTGGGTGTGGTGAACATTTCCCCGTTAACGGCGAGCTCCACCAATCAGACATCGCTGTTAAAATCCCTATTCAGAATATGAATGGGATTTTCACTTCCGGAACCACACTGTTGAGCTCTATAGGCCGCCAAGAGCATTGGAGAATCGCAATCACTCACTCACTTTCTGATGTAAATCCCAATAGAGTACAAGGGCCCATTTGAGACTTTGTATATCAAGTGGAGACACTCCAGTGTTGAGAGATAATCAAGCCCCCTGGGCATCTTATCAGGCTACACACAGAAGAACAAATAATTTGATTACCCCCTCCCTATTGAAAATCATAACATATGCTATGCCACATAATGGAAGGCTCCAGAAAAAAAAAGGCACATCACTTGATTGATACATGTTTTCAGAATGTGTTTCTCATTCGCAGCCTGAAAGCCACACATTAAAAGCCAAGGGAGGTCTAATGCTGCTGATAGTCCTTGGTTAGTATTGAACTCTGTAATTTTAAGCTTCCTGCTGCCACCACACACACACATAGTAAATGAAATCAACTTTGGCGTATAGGGATCCACCTCCAGGGAATATTCAGTGGTCGCCAAACTGACTTAACAGCCCTGGGAAAATGAATAGAAAAAGATTCCATTTTGAAACCCATGCATAGCCATAATTGTTAGCTTTCCACATAATGTATGTGCTCCCTTTTTAGAACGTGGCAGTGAGTCCTGTGTAAACTCATAAATCAACTGCAGATCGTACGCGAGCACAAATCTGATCAGATCTGTTGCGGGGAAAACACACGTTTGTCCCCGACTTGCACTCAGCTGAAAAAGTAGAAATAGAGTCAACAAGGCGTCCTCGTCATTAGTGCCTCACCTGTTTTGGTTTTGTATTAACGCGGGTTAAAATCCGGTCAAAGTCACAGTTAAGATAATCAGGTCGGAGGGGTGAATGATAACAGTCAGGAGAACAGCATGGCATCGTAGGCGTAGGGGATACGTCCCCCTCAATATCTACAACACGTGCATTTGTCCCCCCCCCCCCCAGTAAAAACATGAAAAACACAAAAGAAGACAGAAAAGTAAATCATGCCTATATGTGTGTTGACTCAGCAGGATATTAAATGAGAAACGTTGATCTACAGGTGAATAAATATTTGAAAGCAATACAGAATGCCTGAGAGCCTTACTGCGTTATATTCCATTATATTTTGAATAGTCACCTGAATTTTGTGTTTTCCTTTACATAAATAGACATTTCCACCATAAAGTGATGCAGAAAAGGCACAAATTGGTGCATAAACATTCACCAGAATGCAGGAAATGTGATTGACGCTCAAAATTTCATGGGTGAGGAACCCCAACCCCCCCCCCCCGCTTAAGGTGTCCCCCCAAATGTTCAAACGAAACCTACACCACTGTATGGCATTGACAAAAATGCTAAATATATTATTTCATAGCTGAAGATAAAACAAAATAGTTGCTTTTTTTTTTGGTGGTGAAAATTCAAAGTTTCAAAGACCTGGTGAATTTTGCCACTGGCGGCCAACCAGAGCGACCAGAACTGGCTCGGGTGAAAAGCAGCTTACACGGTGCTAGCAAGTGCAACGGAGCCAGGTACGCCACAGGAACCATGGAGAAGTCACAAGCAGCTGCTGGGTCCGGTCAGGGGCCACGTGTACGTGCCTGGTCTGACGGTGTTCAGTCGCTAGTGCATGCAGGTACATAGTTGGGATCTCACGGTAACAACAGTGTGCATGGATAGTCTGAGCGTGCTGACGCGGCGATTTCACCCACTCACCCGCCCCCCCCCCTTCCCCCGACACCTCATTTCCATACTCGCACAACTGGTTCGGCCTCCACATGCCCCCAAGTTTCAGACGAAAATCGCACACGAAACACGATGCAGCTATTCGTGATTTAAAAATTTTTTTTTTTTTTAACTTTACACACGTCCCACGGCCATGTCTCTGGCGGTTACATGACAACTTGGCCTGAGGTAGTAAGCTGAAGGAGCGCTCACCTGAGTTGCACTGCTTTTGGTCCATGGCAACAAACATTCAGAGACGAGGGGGGAGATGGTCGAGGGAATGAGTTCAGGAAAGGGGTTTGGAACAGGGGAAGCCAATGATTCCTCTCCCTCTTTATTGCTCCTGGGGGGGGGGTGGGGGGTTGGGAGGGGGAGACAGAAAAGAGACAGAGACAGTATAAAACATTCATTGACACCAACCACTGAGAAGAGCTCGACTCTTACTACAAAACAATACGACTCTCTGTCTCCCCATCTCGCGGCCCAGACCCTGTCATTGTAATGATGTACTGTATTAGACTGGAGGCTGGCCTGTCTGCGGCGGGGGAGAGGGCCTGCAGCAAGTCATGGGATCTTCGGCGTCTACCTGAGACATCAGATTTCACAGCCTATACCCTTCGCCGCTGTAGCTTGAGAGCGGAGAGCTTTGCAGTTCCAAGACACTGCTGGCGCTTTTGTTGCGGAGAATGTGTGTGTGTGTGTGTGTGTGTGTGTGTGTGTGTCCCGCGCACAGGAAAGGGGAGGCAGGATAATGGAGCAGGTGAACGAACAGACAGACCTGACAGAAACACAAGGCTGTCTCGACGACGACGACGACGACGACGACGGCGGCGCCCCCCCTCCCCTCCCTCACTCCCCTCCTGCTCCCAGCTATCAGACGACACACCCCAACTCACCAACAAACAGACATCTGATGAGATGGCAGATAACACACACACGAGAGCTAGCCCTTCACCTACACACTCCAGTAGCCGGCTGAGACGCTGGCTGGCCTGGCCTGGCGGTAAAAAAGCCACACCACAACCAAGCCGCATCACAACCAATTGGTAAAGGGGATGTTTCGTTATGCTCTCAATAGATTGGAATTATACGTCTCCCTTTAAAACCCATTCCCCTGCTGTGACTAAAGAGATCCCTTCTATCTGCGGGTGCGTCGCATGAGGGAGCAGCCATGATGGATGTTTTTGTCCTTTTGCTGCTAAAAACGCATCCAGCACGGCCGTTTCATCCATCAAAATCAAGCAAAGAAAAAAAACAAAAAACAAAAAAAAATATCTCCATCTGTGGAACTAGACAGGCTGACAAAAGCAGCTACAGTGACATTTTCAAGTAGCGCGATGAGCAGATAAGAAATGGTTTGATTTCATATTTAGCTTAGCAGATAAGAGGGCCCCGGGGTTTCCGAAAAGGTAGTCGCTCTCACACTGACATTTTTCTTCTTTACTGCTCTGTAAACACAGCAGTTACTGAGTTACTAATTACCTCCCGCAAAGTAACAGGTGCTTGATCTGATTCCAGCTCGTCCACTATACCGTTGGAATAATGCACCACGCTTCACTGACAGTCGTGTATGGATCAAGCCAATCGTGTTTACAAGTGCAAAGTCTGCAGCTTTCGATTAGGCCTCCGTGCCCCGCGCCTGCAAATACAAAGGGAGTACTATTCTTCTGCAGAGCTCGCATTATATGTGCTCTCTAATTGCATACGTTAAAGATTAACTTTAAAGTATTGAGTTGAGTAACAGTATAAACTACATACATGTCATACTTTATACTGTTACTCACTACTTAGTTCATCTTTAACACATGTAATTAGAGAGCACACACAGGGAGATATCCTTATATTGCATATTTGTATATTGTGTGTGTGTGTGTGTGTGTGTGTGTGTGTATATAGTGTAGAAACCATTGGCTTTATTCAGAGAACAGATCTCTGTCATTCATGTGAAGTCCAAATGAAAAATAAGTCATACCTATTCCACTTGCAGAGAGCAGTCCTGGTCTTCTGGGCATTTGGTGGTGGTAAAGGAGCACGTAAAGGGATGAGGGCTGGGCTGGGAAAGCCACTCACATTACCCTTACCACTCTGAAAAATCTCTGCTTTCTCTCCGAGGCTTCCAGAAGTGTGTATATCGTCCAGTGTGTTATTCATATCACTCATGTGGGCCGGCTAAATCCAAGGCATCATCTGGAGCAGAGAGAAGAGACGAGCTGTTGGACTGGAGTGTGTGCAGAGCACAGTTAGAGCAAGCTGGCTGGCGAGGCTCCTCTCTCACAGCTCACACACACATGCACACACACACACATGCACACACACACACACACACACACACAAGCCTCTCCAGCTCATCTGCTGCCCACGAGGCTGGCCCAGTGGGGCAAAACGATCCCTCCTACCCAAACATGATCCACCACAATAAAGATATTTTTAACGCAATGACTCCCAAAAGAGTTCTCCTTGCTCTGACACAGTGGCGTATTATAATCCACAAATGTGTTCGGTCCCTCTAGAAAGTCCTGAAGCCCTTCTCTCGCCTATGTTGTTGCTTTTCATTTTCCCCTCCCGTTTGGTTCTCAGATATTGCTCCCCGCGCGACCTGCGAGGCAGGAAACGTGCACACAAAGCACACTTACACAAAAGGGGTTCGTCTTTGTTGGTACCGTTTTGCAACTTAGCTCAGTAATGAGCCCTGGAGCGCCGCCAGTACTATAAAACCAACTGTTCTTTTGTCACGGACTTCGCACTGGGATCCCAATTGCACTTTAAACTTAGTGCTGTGTAGCAGGCATGTGGTTGCAGAGAGGAGCCAGCCCAGGCAGAGCGGCTGGGGCTGTGTTGTGTGGGCTGTGTCATTCAGTGATAGGCTCCATGTGGGGGATGGTTGGGATGATAGCATCTATCTGAGAGGTAATGTGTAACAGAGTCTGACCAGGGGCTGACAGGCTACTGGAGATACGGACTGACAGGCAGCATGGGGTTAACGCAAAATCTGGCTTCAACAGATGACAGCCTTTTGCTTATCTCCAATAATAACCTGCTAACTTTGGTCAGTGTGACAAACTGATACAATGGCGTTAACTTTCAAAATGAGAAAATACAGAATTAGGAAATAATGTTGCATTTCAGAATAGAAAACTATATATAAAAGGCTGTCAAAACAAAACAGCTTCCTGAATATGGAGAGCATTCACTCGTAAGGACGTGGCTTCATTCCCAGAGGGGGGGGGAAAAAGCCTCTGTTGTCATTAACGCACTCTAGGTGACATGAACCTGGCTCCCTACCGGACCCATCACAATAACGCAACTCCGCCTGGCTTGGGTTACCTTTTCACCTGAGCGCTATCATATGAAAAAAAAAAAGGCCTTTCTCTCTCTCTGGGGGTGGAGGGGGGGCAACTCAGAAACAACTCAACAGCACGACAAATCTGCGCCTCCGCTGCTGCAGGTCGAGAGGTAAAACCCGGCGCTGTCGATATCAGACAAATGGTTCAGCTGAAGTCCTACAGTAGTGTGATACAAGGACACTAAGACCGGGCGGCGTGAGAGAGCTCCAGAAATAACCCGTCGCCTGGAACACATTCTTGTGGTATCAGTCAATGCAAATGCTTTCTAATTACATTAGTATAAGATGAAAGCCAAATCTATTTTCGGGGAGGTAATGCTACAGTGTTTCACGGCGACGACCCTAAAACTGTGTCGCGTCAGGCAGATCCTATTTCTGTGTTTATAATGTATGAGAATGGCTGCACGGGGACTTACTGGGAAGAAAAACTTTTCAGTCTCGCCTACAAATTAAAAGCATGGCCTCGAGAGCTCTTAGGTGTAATGATGTAGGCTATCTCTTATTGGATCGCATCTCATAGATAGATAGATATCACTTTAGCTTGATTTGTGAGGGAAAAGGATAGACTTCTAAAATGTGCGTGCCTCCTGATTCAAAAAGAAGGTCTCACATAATTTAGCATTAAAAAAAAATGTAGGAAAATGTGCTCAGTCCCACGCAAACCGGCAGTTAATGTCATTTGATCACGCGCAAGAATATTTACTGGGGCCCATTGAAGTGACCATCCCAAGGTCCTGCGTTCAAATCCAAGTCTGCAGCGACTGCCTGCAAAAAATATTAGATTTCTCATTACAGAAGTGCAGAGGGCAAACTGTGAGGCGCTTTATTCTGATAGTTACTTTGAGTCACTTTAAGTGCGAGGGGATTAGCAGTCGCGTTTCAAAATGACAGGCAAAACAAATCCACAAAAGTGCTCTCCTCTCTACCCTACCCGCTATGATTGACATGTGAGACCTGAATGTAATAAGCAGAGAGCCCCTCCCACGGGGACAAGTTCAGCAGGTACTGTAACGCACAGAAAAATAAGGTGATTTCATGTGGAGATGGCTGCCAAGCATCCCTCCTCTCACACTGTTGTCATTGCAGCACACACCCTAGATATATTTTAAGCAACACATTCAAGTGGGGCTCACTTATGGACAAGGCAGAAACAGTTATTCTTAGGCCGTCACGCAAGAAACGTAATTGCACGTTAGAAACACAGAACACATTACACACCGTCTCACTCATTTGACCTTTGCAGCACAACTGACTCTGCAGTCTGACCACTTCCCCTGCCACGCTGGCCTCAGACCAGCTGCTTCAGGGAAACCTCACAGAATAGCAATGCTTAACTCGTATGGGGAACTAGCATACAGCTGTGTATTGCTCTATAAATAACTGGATTTTCGTTGAAACAGGATTCCAATGCTGTTATGCTCATGAGCCGTTTGGTTGTATGAGTGTAGGGGCTTTGTGTGCATGACCGCACAGCCAAAACAACTCACGTTGCTGGATTAATAGGCAAAACCATGTCACAAAACAGTCCAGTGTAACTCAGCACTTTTGCTGAAAGGCCATACTTTTAAGTGCTTTAGCTTTAAAGTAAAACTAACTGAACCCTGTGGCTTGCACCCGACTGCTCGAACCACAGCTATTATGTATTTTACAGTACGCTGACACAGATATGTTTATTGCTCCCTTGATCTCAAATTGGCAAGATCTTGTTAGTCTGTATGGAGGAAAATGATTAGCCACACACTAAACACATACTAGAGCATGGCTCAGCTACTCAAACGTCACATCAATAGTAAAATATAGAAAAGTATATTTTTAAAAAAAGTAAAATAAATAATAAATGTATATAATAAAAAGTATATAATATTATAGTGATAGGAGATAAAATAAATAACAATGTATGATAAGGCCACTATAAGCTGAATACTGAGTCATTTTAGTCCCTATGGGAATAGTGTCCATGACTGTCAGAAGTAAAGTGCAAGCCGTGATCTCTCATAGTTCAACAGTTACAGTAAGCAGGGGGAGGCTGTGCAACATGAAATGAGGCGCGTTCACTTGTTTTTAAGCGCAGCTTGTGCAGGAGAGAACGCGAGAAGTCCTGTATTTTCACGCGCGCAAATATTTGTTATATTTCTAAACGGGTAGAGGAATATTTCCAATTCCAAGATGCCGAAGTTACGGAGAGCTTACTGTTGAACCTCGAGAGGTCAAACGGCTATGTTGACGGGCTGTACATTTGGTAGAATACTTATAGTACGCTTCTTACAACAATACGTGTAGAGGTTTCATTTACAAACGGATGCTAGTCTACGAAAAGCACTGCAACAACTGATGCAACAGCGGGAAGGCGTTTCTCACCTGTCACGCGCTCTTTCCCCGCAACAATTATAAGAGTTAACAGTTATTAGATACAGACTCGATGTTCGCTCGGAATGAAAGCTCCTCAGACCACATTAGTCCCAATTCTTACCTTATGCCTGCTCAGGTGCATCTGCCTGTTTGAGCCTTGCACCCTGGTCTTCATGTCGCTGCGCTGAGAGGAATGGCACTCCCTGTCTACACGTGTAGGACAGGTGTTACAGTCCGCTGCGCCTACGTGCTTGCGTCACACACACAGCCGTCACGTTTTTACCTGTCTTGAGTACCACATTCAGCAGGCTACAACATCAGAGCATCTGAGTTCAGGAGCTTGTGCACAAAAGTCAGTGTGCAAGATCTTTGCATTAAATTCAGCCAGTGAGAGCAACGATTGTGAGCACTTTAATGATAAAACTTTTAATCATAGCAACACTGCTTGACAGCCTACTGCACATATCAGTGTATGCCTGGGCAAAGCTTAATCAAAACCAAGTGTGTACTACTTAAATATAGATTTGACGTAATCTAACAACAGTTAAGTACCACTAGGCCAGACTAGGTCTGATCTACATATACAGTATTATTTAGATAGTGAATTTTCCCGATAAACTCAATAATATTACAACTCAGTAATTCAGTCTAATAATTTATAGAATCGTTCTTATTTTATATGTCTTGTCCATTCACACCAGTGATGCATTAAATGCATGACAGTCATCACACAAAATAAAATAGAAGCATCAAAATTATGCAACTCAGCCAGGAATATTCCTTGATAACATGTGGTGTGAGAAAATAAAATCAAATTACAGCAATTAATAATTATCAAAAACACATCCTCTTCTCATATGTACACTGTTTCTGAGACTATCCAAAGAGGTAAAATAAAAGTTGGTTTCTACTCCTGTGTCAAGGGCTCATGGGCTCTGGAAGACTCATGGCAGGCACGATCGGCTCCTCCTGCAACAATAAAGGATGCAATTAGGCTCATTTCTTTTTCAGAATGCATTTGTGTTGTCCAAGTCTTTATAACCGCCATATTAAAACAATCATAGTATGTTGTATTTTACTTACAGTAGTTGATATATTTTCAGATGGACTAAGGCACTGCTGCGGATTGCTCTCTCCTCCCATTTGAACAATCCCACCAGGAGAGGAAGGTTCATCCTTTCCCCCCTGCGGTGTGGAGCCTTTGTCCCCATCCACCTCGCTCATTTCGCTCTCCTGTGTGTGGTGGAGAGACACAATGCATGCAATCACTGAGTGTGCTAGTCAACATACAGAGGCAAGAAGAAAGAAGATACTGTCGTGCCTATTTTAAAGGTATTTTAAGCTCCTGTACAACAACATTGTGTGCAAACAGAGAGTCCTGCAAGAGTAAACAAAAAGAGAGTCTACACCTTCTATTACCGTGAAGATAGTGTTTCTGCAGCTCACGTGAGCAGCATCATCATAGCCTTTATAAGGCTCTCAGGGAGCAGATAGTGCCACAGGTCAAGGTATTTAAGGGGATGAGCTGCAAGCACGATTCTTTGGCAGGCCATATGGCCAGCCCCACACAGCCCCCAGGACAAAAGCTTATTGTGTAGTGTATTCCAATGAGAGAAACCTATGTATATAATGCATTCAATACCACTGAACAGACTACAAAGCACAGGGTGATCACTATTGGTCTAGAAGACCACAATGTACTTTGGTTTGTTTCTAAGGTCTTTCTTTCAAGTTGATCAGATGTCAATAAAGGCATGCCCTGTTGGTTAGTCCTGCGTTCACTCTCATTCAGTATTTATCTCAATAGCTTTGGTCAAAATGTGCCAAACGTTATATATATTTAGGTATATTAATTGATGACAGCCTTTTTCATGCCGCAAAAAACCTGGAAAAACCTTTAAATATCCTTGAGCTTTAAGTCAAGGTTAAGAAACAAATTGTGTTTTCCTTTCGAGTCTAGAAAAAGACTGGTGATATGTTTTCCCTTGTTGTTCATGTAAGTCTGTTGTATTGAATATCAGCTCCGGGTCTGCACATCACAGTGCATTGAGACTTGCTGCAGTACAGCCCACGCTCATTACGGCACATTGTATTCCAGGGCTGGCCGACCATCTCCGTCCACGAGCCACGGGTCAAGGCACAGTCACAGGTATACTTCAATTCAAATTATATCTAATTCTGTTTATGAATTAAAGTTAAAAAAAAAAAAAGAATGAATGTGAATCATTTGCAATTACAGTGGCCTCAAGAGTGGAGGCCAGTCCTTTGCTGCTTCCATCTTTTGTTAGATATTTAAACAGAAGAGTGCTATGATAAAACCTGTACACAACAGAAAGCATCACACAACAACAGCTCACCTTGAACATAGATAATCCTCCTGACTCTTTGACTGAAAAGTGACCTGTAATTGGAGAGGACGGTGACACTGGCCACTGAGGAGACTTTGGCCCATGGGGCATGGACTGGGTCCTTTTGATAGCGGAGGACACCGCCTGGGCAAAGCGGGACGGGGTGCTGGGAGAAAAGGGCCTAGGGGCTGCAAAGCTCCTCAGTTTTTCCAGGCTTAACCCTAAGGTCGGCTCTTTTGACGACAGACTACTTTGCCTCGTCATTTGCACGACGGGCGCAGTCTTGTTGTCGTCCTCTTTAGGGCTCTGCTCGACGGGAGCGCCCCCTGTTGCCTCCTCTCGACACTGCACAGGGGGCGGGAGAGGAGGAGGCGGCAAGTTCGCTCTCTCTAGACTTCCTGGAGCCTCCCTCTGGCCGGGCGCAGCACTGGCACTCTTGACTGCCGCCGAGGTTACATAATACCCAGGTGTTCTTTTGTGCTGTGCCAAGCGGAAAGAACCAGGCTTCGGTTTTGTTGCGGGTGGAATTTTCATCTCCTTGACCTCTGCTGGTGAACCTGCTTGGGATCCCCCATTAGTCGGGGATGAGATCTTGTCATCTGCTACAGACAAACCTGTCGGTGTTGACGGGGAAGGAACGGATTCCGGTATACTTCCGTTAACAGTGCTCTGGGCGGGCGCAGTGCTGTTAGACATCAGTGAGGCTTCCCTGGGTGTTGCAGACTGCAGCTCGGTTTGTTCCATTGGCAGCTCTGGCTGCTCCTTCTGTGCCGCGCAGTCCTCCAGCTGAAGAGGAACAATATCTATTTCCTTTTCTGGAGCCGCAGGAGGACACTCCAGAGTCAGCTCAACTTCAAAGTATCGCAGTTTCTCCAGAGATTTCTGAGGCACAATAGTGTATGTTGTCATCCCCACTTTGGGAATGTAGTCCCTAGTCAGCTCGTTGGAAGGCTTGGGCTTTGGCTCAGAGTCCGTGGCATAAATAGAAGCCGCCTTTGTTACAGCAGGGGCACATGGCGTTGATTCTTGGCACGGAGAGGTCTCTGCGGTGTGGGCTGCGGCACGTTTGAGGTCAGCGGGGTTCAGTTCGTCCGTGAAAGTGGCCATATCTCTCTTCTGCCCCGCTGATCCGAAGCCAAGCGGTTTAGCCGAGGAAGGAACGTCGTCCCCGCGTTGTTGCGAAGGCGCCGGGAGTGGCGTGAAATCTGTTTGCACCTGAGCATCCTCTCCAGTGGGGTGTGATGTGCCGGTGGCCACTAGGCTCTCCAAATTGTCGGTCTCCTCCCAGGGGGCTTCAGTGTTCGCCTGAACAGAGGCCTGTGCTTCTGCATCCTGCACTACGGGCCGGGCCAGTGAAAGAGGGGGGCCGCATTCACCTTCGACACTTCCTGTCGCGGATTCTTCACATGTGGGCTGTTGAATTGCATCTACAACTTGACACGGGCCACTCTCTGTATAGAGCAAAAGCATTCATGGTTTCAGACAAGCTTGTTTTGATTTACTTTAAGGAACAAAAACACCTAAAAACAACATGTTAAAATATATTGGCATTATTCTTGAACGCATGAACAATATATAGCAAATATAAACCAAGCGTAAACCAACCAGTTTCTGCCAGTTCAGAGGAGTCCATCTCAGAGGCTGTCCTCAGATCACCGTGCACTGCAGAATCATTCACAGTGCCGTGCATGTCTCTGCAGAACGCATACAAACGGAGGGCGTTAAAAGCGTTGCAAAAACCGAGGAAGAAAACACGGCTCGGCCTCGGGAATCCTTATTAAGAGTTCGTACTTGCCATCTGAGGACAGATCACCAGGCTGATCTTCCCCGGCGCCGTCGACGGACGGCATGCTCAGCGTCTCGGCGTCCGGGGATGGGGAGTGCAAGGAGACGTCCACCGACAGGTTGAGGCTGCTGTCCTCTCCCAGGGTGTCGCTCGCGGTGCCGGAGATTACGGAGGCAGTCGTCTCCTCTTGCTCCATAATCTCCTCCAGTGTGTTAGGAGTTGCACCCCCTGGGAAAAAACGACAGCATGAAGAAACTCAAGTGAAGGCACTCCCCACCGACTCCATCAGGCATTACAGGTGAAATGACATGAAAAATGTGAACGATTTTGAAAAATGTGGAAAAAAAACAGCTTAAACTCTGTTGAAGATGTAATCTAATTAATTTCAATAGAATCAAAGTATTATTTTTAAATTCTTATCCCATTATTATTTTATACCCTACCCCCTCCTTTAAGCAGGAGGGACTTTTATATTTAAAACTGGTATCTTAATCTTAATTTCACAAGTCATAAAACGCATGCATCGTTTCCAATAAATACTTCTGACAAGTGAATTCCACTGAATGAAGTCATCTTTCACATCTCATAGGCATATCCAAGGCTACTCTAACAAGGCTGGAGCTTCTGGCTGCACTAGGCCTGTGATCTCTAGATCAGCTGAGCAGCACTGGGACACTGGGGGAGGAACAGCAAGAGGCAGTTATCTTCCTCTGTGAACCTGATGTCTCGATGGCGTGTCCATGCAGAGCAGTCAAATGTAATTTTTTTTTATTAATGAGATGTGGGATGTGGGAGACGCGCTACTAGCGAGGGGACTCTTGCAGAACAGCTAACAAAGGAGGTCTCAGATACACTGCGTGACGCAACACTGTACAGAAATATAAAGAAAACAAGAAACTGAAAGACAGAGGCATCTGATAAAAGACAGAAACAGAGTCAACGCGTGTTACAGTGTAGTGGTTTTTAAATCCAAGTCCACAAGAAAGAAAACAGCAAATCTTTAGGGGTCATCTGTGGGAGGGACACTATATTTTTTGCAATGTCAGATTAAAACAAACTCAAAAAGAGATACAACTAAACCTTTTCTAAGGCTGTAAGTGCACTAGATAACCTGTCTCTTATGTCTACCACTTCAGTAATGAAAAATAATCCTAACATAACACGACGGCGTCTGATTATCAGACTTGGGTTTCAGAGTTGTTTTAAACAATTCTTAGTTTTTTTGCTTTAAAAGAGTTTAAAGAGTGGCGGATGGGTGGGGTTTGCCACATACAATGGGCGCCAGAAATGTTAAGACAATCACAGGAAAGTGTGTGAAAGTGAGTTTATTACACTGAACCAACAGTGAATAGACTTAATATGGCAGAACCCACCCATTTACTCCAAACTGGTTAAAGCCAATGCTGAGAAAAATGTCTGGTATACTGTAGTAAAGAAGTACCCAGAATAACACAAAACAATTTTATAGTAGGGCACAATTAGTCAAAATAAAAAAGTTAAACATATAAATAAATAAATGAAGCACCAGAGAACATATTATGACGAATAATGAATCAACAACCAGGAAAACAAATGAACACACAACTAAGAAATTCACATTCAACAACTATAGTAAAAGATTCACAGATTAAGAAATTAAGAAATGCTAAGGAATGTGGCAACACTGAGCTTTTAGGTCTTTGGACTTATACTGAAACATTGTAAGTTTGAAATCTACATTTTATGGTGGTTTTGATGGCTATTGCAAAGACATTTCACAGCATTTGTATAAGCATGCCAGCCAGGTGACATGAGTCTGAGTACTGGAAAAGGAGCCAGAAAGTCTGAAAGTCTGAGCCTGAAAGTCTGCATCAGGAAAGTCAACACAGGTAGATACTACAGGCAGAGAGCAGGTAGAAGAGGAAAAGCAGGCGATCACAGACAGGAGTTGAAATGCTTGAGGACTGAAGAAATGATAGGAGGCAGCACAGAACAGTCAGAGGAAGATGGAAGCAGGAGCAGCGCGGGACAGATTCTTATTCACCTTCCACAGATGACTCACAGTCTGCAAGGTGAAACAGAGGGCCTGCTTAATGAAATCATTTTCCATTCGCCGACTACCATGCAGTTCCCAAAAGATCAGAACTGTTCACTCTTAACATAAACCCCGCCCCCCTTAAGCGCAAATGGTCTGTATTCCCTCACACCATGCGTTTCAAATGTGTCACTGTCTTATAATGACCACTAGGAGGCACAAGAGTCAAGTGAAATTAACATGCTAGACTTCAGCTGCAAAGTTTGACATTGGTTTGCTGGTGTTGAAGTTGTTGACTTTGAGATCAAAGTACGCAAGTCTAAATGTCACACATGAAGAGATATTTACTTTGCTTTCCCAGCAGTGAAACCATCTAAATTAAGCTAAAATCAGCTCGGCAGAATCATTAAAACACTGATAAACATAGTTGAGAAATGTAAACAAGGACAAACCTTGCAAATTCCCATCAAGAGAAGCTTTTTCTTGGCCAGCAACACTTGGGGATGTGGGGGGTGGAGGAGCCTTGCGCTTGGTTCTCTTGAGGGAAGACTCGGCTGAGGACCCGCGACTCAAACCAGACAGCTGCACGACGACGAGATTGAATCGAACAATGTAATTAATGCACCTGAACACAAGAATCGTTTGCAAAAAAATAAAAATCAACATTCGGACGATAATCAGCGCACTCACCTGGTCGCCGTCCGGTTGGGTGTCGGGTTCAGAGTGGAGTCTCTGGCGGACGCCGAGGTCGGACGGGCAGCTTTGGGACACCAGAATCGGGGGCTGGGGTGCACGCCTCTTCTTTGGCACATCGGTGGGCGTCGTGGGAGGGATGAATGGAGAGGAGTTTGTGCTGGGCAAGGCCATGCTGAGGGGTCGAGGCTTGCTCACGAGGACTGGGGAAGCTGGGGCACTGGCTGTCATTGCCTTTAAAGAGCAAACACCCAATCAGAACATGATAAGAGGTTTCCAGAAAAAGGCACAGCGTACGTCAGCCAATGGCAGACCAAAGTAAACAACCCTCCCTCTGTGCATTTTAATTCATTTGTAGCTGCACTTTTACATCACAAACTGTAACTCTTATTATTGTATTAGTGTTGAATCATCGACCCAATATCTACCTGCTCTGGCTTTTTCTTGCTTTTTTTGAACATACTGAAGAGGCCTTTGTTTTCTTGCTCTTTCTGATTTTTATCTTTGCCCAGCATCACTGTACCTGAAAGTGAGATGGCGTGAGTCAGAATTCAAGGGGGGGTGTGGTGCTGAGTTGATACAGTTCATAGAGCACACAGGTCAATTACATATTGAGAGAACCACATCGAAACTACCTGCATGAGTCGGTGAGGCCGGACACACGGGAGAGGCAGGTCGGTCTGCAGAGCCAACAAAGGTGAGAGAGCAGAGCAAGGGGTATACACAACTGTAATGCACATTACTGAAAGGTATAAAAAAAACACTGCATGAAGTAGGTTGTGAAACAGCTTGATCTTTTAGCAGATTCCCAGTTACCTTTCGTGTCCCTTGCGTAAACCTCCCTTATCGCGTAATCGTTGAGAGAGCTGGACAGGTCCAAAGGGCCCAGCGACTGGACGTCTCTCAGCAGAACCGTCGTCTCCCTGTCAAATTCGCATTTCTCACAAATGGCCGGTAGGAGCTCTGCCAGGGGAACTCGAGGGTTGACTCGCAGTATCGTCTTCTGAGTGCTTTTGTAGTTTATCACCATCCGAACAGTTGCCTGGAAGAGTACGAAAAGCGCCGCTTTGACATACTCCATGTTCACTCGATGTCAAGATAAATATCTATCTCAAGCGTGTACAGTACCTCGGGCATCTGAGGGCCTGTCTTCTTATTCTTATCCTTATCCTCCGCCCCTTTAGGTTTGAGCAGGATCTTCTCGGCCTCCATCGTTCCTATCAGAGCATTGGGCTTGAACTTGATGTGGTTTCGGTTGGTGGTGACCAGCTCTAAGGTGTGGCTGGACGGGTTCAGGTGATACTTTGCGCAAAGCATCACCAGCAGATCCATTAGGGGTTTGCTGAAAAGACACAAGCAGACGTGGACTAAACAAAACCAGAATGAATGTCGGCCATCAAAAGGGAGGAACGGCGGTGAAATCCGGTTTAGTGCCAGTTACACGATACAAAATAGGACTTCCTCATTAAACCAATTACGGGATTGATGAAAAAGATGATTTGACGTGCTTGAGGGGGAAAAAAGAGACCAGGAAGCGGTTGTGTCCAGCCAATCGTTCTGTGCTTCTGTATTAACAATCATTCTCCCCTGCAGTTCCCAACACTGAGAGAGAGAGTTTGAAACATAATGCCATCAGTTTAATCTCCATTATAATGTGTTCACCGCGCCGGTCGATCAAATTCAGAAGGAGAAAAGAAGGTGAAGAATTTGACGCTTAATCCTTTGATTGAGTTGGTCTCGGCCACTTCTCGAGAGGCCAAGGGGGCCAAAGGATACCCGCGGAGGAATGATTGTAAATAGTGTGCATTGTGAAAAAAAGGGGATAATGATATCTTAAGTAAACTTTGTTGATGGAAAGTCTGAGCTGCATGAGCGAGCAGAGACTCACAGAAGGACACAAAGACCTTGTTCTGAAAAGGCTCGAAATGTTGACACATGTTGATCTGATTAGGTGGTGCAGTCCCGGCTGAAATCTTAGACTGGAAGATTTATACCCCCATTGAATATACCCCCCCCCCAACCGCTTTACACAGTCATGAGTTAAACCATGAAATCTGACGATAAATGCTGCATAAATCCATTGCAATTGATTTCGTGTTACCGGGTGCCCGAGAACTAAAATGAATTTTTGCTCTTTTAAAATGGCACACACACTGTTAACCGAAACCACAAACTCAGCTGCTCCACCTATCTGACTCAATCTAATTGGAATTAAACTTTGGAGGATGACATAATGCTGAAGCGGTCTCGTGATACACTGTGCTTCAATTGAATATCGGCACTGTTCCTCAAGTGTTGAGTCTTTAAAGAGACAGACATCGAATTATCCCTTGTGTGTTTGAAAGAAAAGATAGATGATTTAGGGTCGGTGGTCTCACCTGCCATGGACCGTGGTCATCTTTTCCACCCCGCCAGGTAGAACCACAACCAGAGAGAGATCTTTTTCAACCAGGTTCTCCTTCTGATCCATGGTCAAATGGGGGTATCCCGGGTACCTCTGGGAGAAGCCAGGGGAATCCTGGTTCTTTAGCGCTGGGGGAGACGGGGCTTTGCTCTTGGTCGACGCCCTGTTGTCGGACAAGAGAACGTACATGACTCTGACAGCCGCTTCAGTGGCTGGACAAACGTCTGGACTATTGCCTTGAGGCGGTCAGACGAGGGCCACATACTGTATCAGCGCCGTTCGCACTTTCATCTGCTCGCATTTAAAATACTGCCATCACAAAGGTCCCTGCTATCTCAGAGATAACAATCTGATTGAAAATCAAACGGCATCAGACAGCATGAAAGGACTCCTTTCTCCCCACCCCAAGTTAAAGTAAAGCAGTGAGGCTATTACATGAAAGAGCTCAAGTCCACTTTGCAAACAAGTCACAAGACACTCAAGTGGAGAGATTTACTCAGTGGGCCTGAAGAAAGGGCTGTGATCGGACCGACATGTGAGCCTGACAAATGAGGTATAAGGTCGAGACTTCAGCTGTGGGATGAGTTTTATGGATCATCATTTTAGGATCCTTTTTAATGGAGCACAACACCCCATGCATTAGTGAACTTCACTTCTGATCGACAGCAGGTCTTTAGTGTGATTAAGTGTATTTTACACACAAACACTTTTCATTTATGTATTTGTTGACTGTCTAGGTTTAAGAGTCCCAGTAACTGTGTCAATACAGCGTGGGAGAGAACGGTAGCAGTCTTGTGAGAATTACCGACTGGCACAATTCTGCCACACGAAATATCTTGGACCCACAAACTGTATACAACTCTGATTTAACTCGAGATTTTCTGGCCGCAAAAATCCGGCCATCTGTTAGGCAGCCGTACATCGGAAATCTGTGAAGCGGTCTACAATTTAAGGCAATTACACCATTATCATATTAAAAAGATTAGGCTCCCTGGGAAGTAGTGCACAATGGAAATCTGTGGACTCATCAGCGCAACTTCATTCAATTTGATTTGAATGGGATCATCAACGTGCAGATGCATTAACTGTGGCATGTTTTGTTTTTCGGGTTTCCGTTCGCTTTGACCTGAAAAACTGCTGTTAATGCGCGCAATCAGAGTCACTACAGACTATAAATATATATATATAAATCAAACATTCAAACATCAAATTGTTTAGTCAGCATAAACAACGTTTTTTGCCCTGCAGACCAACTGCCTGAATTCCAGCCCACAACGTCTCTTCTGGGGGTAAGACTTGCTCACATAGAGGAATCTGAGCAATGTCTCAGGTTTACAGGCTCCACTAAGCCACGTCTAGCAGAGGATTATTAGTCTCTAGGGGGGGTTGCTGACCTTTAACACGATGATGCATAAGAAAAAACACACACACACACACATTACTGTTTCACTCAGAGTTGATCTATAGATATGAGCCACTTATCACTCTCAAATCACAATACATTTGCGATATTGTATGTGACCGTGCAAATTTTGCTGAAATGTTGCATTCAAAGACCGTGAACACTGCCAGGAGCCAGGGTGTCACTTTCTGTGCATCTGTTAAGAACAACATATGTTAAGAACAACATATGGGCGATTAATCTGTATTTTTAGTAACATATCTGAAAGGTAACACAAATCTGTGTTTTTTCCAAACTAGACTCATGGTCATGGATACGTAGCAGGGTGCGGTGCAGACAGGGAAGTAAGAGAGTTAGGTGAACAATAATATACAGCTCGCACACACACACCGACAGCTGGACTGGAACCACCAGATATGACCATGAATAGCTCCAGTAAATATGTCAATAGACGGCCCTAGCCAAAGCAGACACACACACTGTGGTCCCCACCGGGATACAAAGTCCAAATTTCTAGGCTCCGGCTGTTTATTTGGCAATGAGATTATGGGCAACAAATAACCCTCGAACAACATCTCACTTCACTTTCTCCCACGCAATTGAAACGTAGAATAAGTAGAATATATACACTATTTAATAGACGCAGCTTTTATCCCGTGGTTTTCTACAGAATAAATATTATCATGTGATGTGTTGGGAACCAAAACCCACATTCTGGCCCAAAGAGAAAAAAATCGATGAATGAAACCAGAAATAATTCACGATACCGACGCCTTAGGTGACAGACGCCGACAGACGTTGAGAAGCGGGCCGCTTTGTGTTTTTCAGAAGCCCAGGGCGTGTTGCTGAGCGAGAGGCGACGTGTCGAAGCTCGACTGGGCTGATGTCTCATTCACAGGGTTTCCCTGGGAGGTCTGACACCAACAAACAAGCCCATTCAATACCACAGGACATGTTTGACAGAGATGATCATAGACTACCAGGAAATGACAGGCCTGCTGCCATAGAGCCATGTGTTATGTTTCATCAGAAGATAATCCCAGGAAGTTCGATAGCGTGGATAAATTGACTCTTTTTTCTCCCCCACATCCAGCTACTGTGAAAGGCCACTGAGCGGTCTTGTGTTGAATACCGTATCATAATTGTGGAATTTTTTGCATGACATGCGCTGCTGTCTGACTGTAAACAACAACTGATGTGTCATGTGTGACCGAAATGGTGAAATGGCGAAAACAGATGTGCGAGGAATTCTGACGCCCGGTGCTCTGCCTCACACCTGAGAAGAATGCGCACAAGTACGATGCACGATGCGAACTGCACGAGTAAAATATTTATACGAAATGTGTGAATAAATGTACGTGTCTTTAATAAAACTACCTCATGCCGACTTATAATTCCGCCGTCTGACAGATCTCAAAATTATGAAAATCAAAGGTTTAGTATAACATCCTGGTGCTGATACAAAAAGAAAACGCTTGGAATAACTTTGTGCTTATGAGAGAGAGAGAGAGAGAGAGAGAGAGAGAGAGAGAGAGAGATTTTCTTCATGGTATTCAAACCTGCCGTTTTTGCCAATCAAGTCCTGCAACTGGTTAGAGCCTTTCAGTCACCTGTCCTATTTGAATCCATTCAAACAATGTAAACGTGGCAGGTAGGTGCAGCATATGCATCAATCATCTTATTGTTTTGTCCATAACGCACGGCTGGGTGGAAGTGCAGTATCTGTCTATCGTTATGAGCAATAGAAAGTGAAGAAATGATCATATTGACAAAAATGGGTAAAACAGCTGAACAAAAGGAATATAGAAATTCCTTACATTCCTTTGCGCATTGTTCCAGCTGGCGAGACTTGAACCTGAACCTGAACCGTCTCAGGCATTTCTATGGAATTCTTCCTTCCAAATCAATAAAAAGTCCTTCAGGCAGGACTTGGGAGTAGCGCAGAAGAAGTGACTGGGCCGAGCCACTGGTAGAAAATGTGACTTTCCTTTCCTCAGAGTTTCTGAGGAGTCCAGAGATTAGCGAGCCTACCCTGCTGTGGTATGTTAGCAGCTGGTGTGCAGCAGTAGGCCCCTTGGGGAAAGGTGGCTTCATCTACAAAGAAGCAAGGTTTTTTTCAAAGAGGCCTTCCTGCTCAACCCCCCCTACACTTCAGAAAACACCCCAAGTATTTTAGGAAACAAGAGCAACAATGCATTCACTCCCACAGCACTACCACTCCTCTTGTAATAGTTTCCTGACTAGTCAACTGTACAGGCTCCAACATGCCACCATGTACCATGGCCCTCTTGTATTCAACCGTGCAATTATTTAAGGCTTGGTACAAGCTTTCAGAGGACAGAGCCAAACCAACATTTACAAAAACTCTTCCTCTTCAACACAGGAGGAAGCCAGTCCAGTGACCGTATTGCCGTGCCAGGTAAAGATGATACTTTAGATATAACAAGGAGAAAGAGTCAAAAAGTTGAAAATCAGGTGTAGCTGTGCACGGTGGAAGAGACCCAATCTTCCTCTCAAGACAGACAAAATTTCATTCCATACCCTTACCTCTTTGCCTGAGGTTCTCTCGCTTAAACCCTTCCCATGCTGTTGTGTATCTCCCATGGGCTGTCGGGCGGACTCGGCTCTATCTGCATAGCCGCGGCAGGCCTACGTTAACGCCACGCCCCCAGCCTGTGACATCAGAAATCTGTCTCCTGTACCTAAATCCCTGTCACCGAGAGCCCCCCCCCCCCCCCCCCACCCCTCTCCTCCCCACCCGCCTCGCTCACCCTGTCTCACAAAGCCCAGAGCACAGTGCGTCAGTAGAGAGGCACTCCCCCGCAGTCAGTAATAAGCGGAGAGGTAATCAGCTTTAGCTCCCTGTGCAGACATGAACCTGTGGGCAGGGCTAGTAGAACAACAGTGCATGGAAACACAACATTTATTAGCTCAGGACTTAGGATGTACAGAAAACACAGAATGATCATGATATACTTTGAGCCAAATTATCCCTTTGAAGGCTGAATACTGAACATGCCAGTTATTATGTACTTAAGAGAGGAAAATAACCAGGAAACCCAGAGGGCCTCCAACCCAGCATTTTTTTTTTTCCCTAACTCAGTCAGGTTGGTTTGCTTTTCATGATCAAAAACACTTGCCACGACCACACCTTACTTCTGACAGCTGACTCACTCTGAAGTCATGTCAGAGAACTTGGCTGGTTTATCGCGACGATTATATCTGACAAATAAAAGCATGAAATTACATATTTTGAATAATCTCTGTATCTGAATTGTGATCATTTCATTATTTGTCTTAATCACTGGAGAATTCCTCTTGATTGAATGTGCTTAAGACCACTGATCGCTCCAGTACGTTCTTGACAGTAGACGTAGTAACTTCTGATAAGATGGTTTAAGTTATAAATGTGGAAAGCTGCGACTAACACAATATTCAAAAGTCGATAGACAGATGGGTGATACTGTTCATAATTAAACTTGTCCTTCTACAATTCAAACTAGCTTGCTTTGGCAAGCTTTCTAATGTTTTCATTATTAATTTAGATGCAAATGAAAAAGTATTCAAGCTTAAATAGGGAGTCAACATCATCCTCACCTGGCTCTGGTTCACGCCTGTATATTCCAGTATGTTATAGACTGAAGTCATATTTTCTCCTCGGCCTGATTTCCATGGAATTCAATTCATAAAAGTTATGGTTATACTACACTACCCAGCATCCATTTGATACCAACGAGGCACACCTTCCTAGTTTGGAATGTTCCAGATATGTAGTGGGGAACTTTCCCTGCAAAGCTAACATGTTGACTTCTAGCAATCTTAGCTTGCTAGTAAAGCTACTAGCTAACGTTGCACCATGAACATTTTATTGCTATCAATAGTTATGGTTGTTGGCTAGTGTACACAGTTATTCGCCAGAAGAAAAAAAAGGCGCAATAATGTTGGTACACTCCTTACGGTGAAGAGAGGCCATTTCACAGGAAATGTAGTAGTTCTCTAACTGCACTAATAAGTACACAATCTTGTGTCAAGCCTTTTCCCTCAAACGTGTGTACATCTCGTAATTACTTATGTAACTGTGGGTATCGCAAGATCATTTTCAACAGAATCCCACCCCTACCCCCCTGTCTCTATGGAAAATCGTGTTAGCCACCTAGGCGCTAGTAAGTGGGCGGCCTTGGTTAACTTCTGCTTCGGCTTCCTATGGGAAATTTTAAGTACATTTCTCGAGAAGACATGCAAACACGATAGATTTTTTATTTGACACTTGTATGGTTTATTGCCTAGCAGTATACATTGCCCAGCTCTGCTTGCTTCTTTGACCACCGTTTCTGCAGTTGAAAAAGTCGACGCAAGAGGTCTGACTACTAGCAACGAAAAGCAGGAAGCTGCAACCTTGGCTTCTAGCAGTATTATTACTCATGTCAATTTCCTACAATGAGAGCATTAAATCAGCAGTTTCCTAGGTATTTCCCTGAACTCAGTGCCCTACAGTATGTGAATGTTATTCTCTGTAGATTTAAAAGCAAGTGGTTGGTGCAATATAATAGCTATTCCTTTGTTTAGCAAAGTGTACTTTGTCCCATGTCCTTTGTGTAAAGGAAACAATAATGTTGCCTTTCTGTTCTGAAATAAGAGGCCATTACCGGTCGTGTTGGTTATGATTTATCAGTAGCCCTACACTTTCACTTAAGAATTTCCCCCTCATTCAACAGCTACACCAACAAATTCCATCAGATGATAAGGAGGCAAGTGATGGCTGGAGATGACTGGTGGTGGGAGGGGAACTGGCCAGAGGGGTGGAGTTGAAGAGCTACACAGAAGGGGGGGCAATCCCTATGGAAAGACAAAACACAGGGCCAGGGCCACAGCTGGTAATTTGGTGAGAGGTCACTCACAGTAAACACAAGCTGTTTAAAGAGGGTCTGGAAAGGCCATTACTCCAGGAGCCGTGTGGGATGGAAAGAGATTAGGAAGAAAAGAAAAAAAAAAAAGAGCACAGGGACCCTATGAGAACTTCCCACTTCCTATGTGTATCCTTTATTATTTTAGGCAAAACAAAACCTTTTTTCCCACAACGTGTTCCAGCGCAGGCCCAACCAAACCACAACACTCTCAGGCCATATTTCGCACCATTATTTTGAATTCTGATAAATACCGAGGGACATGACTAACCTTGTAAACGTTGTTAGCTTTCCAATACAGTATGTAGTAACTCTCTATTATGATCCGCCTCATTTTCATCCGGTACTCATTGCTCCCTGTGGTACTCACCTTCTTCTTGCTCTATATATTGTACGCCACCCCTATACCACAGCACAGCCGGAGTCAGCCAGCCGGGTCAGCGAGTCAGTCAGTCTGCCAGTCAGTTAAGTAATGAGATTTCAGATCATACTGGGTGATGTCTCAGTTCCCCCTGTATATGACCCCAAACAGCAGAGGTCATCCCTGTCTGTGAACCCAGGGTCTGCTACATTCCCCACACCCCATCTCAGAGCAAGCTCAGATATTCTCGCTCCAAGCATCGCCGAAGAAACAAACCCCGTGATTTTAAACATACTGTGCTGCATGCCAAACATTAAGAGAACAACAAGTCGTGTGTTGCACGTTTATGTGAAAAATCCTTTTAGCTTGATAAGAGGGATACACACAGTAGTCCTCGGCTGCCTATGCAATAACAGAAGCAAAGAGAAGGTAAGTATCACTGATATTTCTGGGTGTGTGCTTTTCTTTGTGTGACTAACATTTACATAAAATGACTTGGGAGAGAGAGTTTCCCCTTGAGTCATAATTATAACTATCACACTGCGGCCTTTCTTCTGAAACAATGCCGCATTGTCTTACAGTGAGGCATCTTTCAAAAAGGCACACCAACATGCTTTTTCCCCCCTTTTGCCGGTCACATGAAGAGCTGAGGTTTCCAAAGCGAGTCTGCAGACAGTGGCCCTATGCTTTACACAGGCACATCACCGGGTCCTGTTTCACTGCTAATGCAGTGGGCATAGAGAGCTATTCCTGCGAATTGGAACTTTTGAACGGAGCACCGCACCCTCGACTGAAGGTCATGAAGTGTTAAGCTGTATCGAGGTACTTAACAGCAGTCTGATTTCCTGCCAAATTCAACACATTGCAGCAGGACTGCAAGTCCGGCATGTATAAACAACTGGGTTGCCACAAAAGGATTTAAATATGTACACGGAAATAGCGCCATCTAGAGAGTTGTTTCAAGATTTGCCATTTTTGATTTTTAATCTCCCATTTTCTGTCCTAGTGCTGGGTTACAATTGTTTGAGCTAACCTGTGAGAAAACCCAAGGCCACGTTAAAAACAGACCAGCGGGAAACTATCTGTTCCAATCAACCAAACCGACACCTCTGACTGGTGAGGACATTTCTAAAAAGGAGATCTCATCTAACTAAGTGTTTTCTCATCTAAGGAAAACACTGATAATGAAGGTCAAACAAAATCAAAGCCATTCGCTCCGCACTCACATAACACGTCGCATGTTATTGGAGATAAGCACAAGTTCCTATTGAGAGCACACAAAGAGCAAATTCATTTTAACTGATTCTGAATGTTACGAAGGCTGAGGGTGGGAGGCATCCAACTGTTATGTGCTGGAAGAGTGCATAACAGAAACAAAGAGAGGGCCAAGACTTCCAAGCTGCTTGCATATCTACATTCTAGCCAGTATCCAGGCAGGATTTCTGTAGTGCATCGAAGTAAATATGTTCAAAAAATGGTTTCGCGCAATATCAATACACAATAATGCGCAGTGTATAAATGATGCTTAAAATGAAGCCATGATAATTCACAAACTCTTCTTTTTTTTCATCATTTTAACGGCCCAATAATAAGCATTCATTGGTATTTACGGTCAGTGCGTTGGCTTCGACGTGGTAACAAAGACAACCCATTATTCCCTGTTCCCTGGACGTTAGCCATTTGGTCTGTTTTAGCCCTGTGAGGCAGAAAGCATACCATCCAGGAGATAAAAAGTCCCTGTATTGAAAAACACAGCAAGCATTCCCAATAAAAGCTTGTCTTGGGCCTTAATGCTACTTTCCTTTTTTTTTTCTTTATTACATCAGGTGGGTGAATATCTTTAAGACACTCTGGGCTTTTTGAGGATAGAAATCTTGACTGGGTTGTTTGAGGTAGTATAGTTTGGACCAAATTATAGTTTATGGACTGTAACCCAGCTTCTCATCCAATTAAAGTATTTTCCTGGATGAAGAGAGTCATGTCTCTCAGGAAAGTGTCAAGGGGGGTGATGTTATAATATGCTATAATACAGTGTATGTCCCTGTGGTTTATTGTAACTCTTTCCTTTGGTGTCAATAAGAGCCTAAAAGCCTTAAAAGAGATCACATGTACAGTTGTGAGAAAGTTTGTGAACCTATTTGACCTGCCTTGCTGCATAAATGGCTCCTAATACAGAGTCTGATCTTCATGCAAGTCATAACAATAGATAAACACAATGAGATTTAACAAATAAATATAACAAAAATAGTTTTACATGTTTTTATTGAACGTGATGTTCAAACATTAACAGCCTTAGCTGGGGAAAGTATGTGAACCTCTAGGACAGGGTGTCAAACTGTGTGCCATGGAGGGCCGAGAGTATGCAGGTTTTCGTTCCAACCCAAGAATACACCAGGTGATTTCACTGATTAGTCCTCCTCTCTGGTTGAAGGTGTGGTAATCAGTGAAATCACCTGCTGTATTCTTGGGTTGGAACGAAAACCTGCATACTCTCGGCCTCCATGGCACACAGTTTGACATCCCTGCTCTAGGTAATGACTTGAGTGATTGAAGTCAGGTGATCCAATCAATGAGATGACATTCAGGTGTGGGTTAGAGTCTGCACTCAAAAAACAGATCTGTTGAGGTGGAATGTGCCCGGTCAAAGGCATGTCAAAGGGAGGCAGGCGTCTTTTGAACTTAACGTCTATGTCCACAACAAGAAAAACACTAAACAACAGTGGTGTTCATGGAGGAAACCAAGGAGGAAACCATTGCTCTCCACAAAAAATATTGCTGCCTCTCTCAAGTTTGCCAAAGACACCTGGATGTTCCACAAAGCTACTGGAACGATGATCTGTGAACAGATGAGACAAAATAGAGCTTCTTGACAAAAGGGCACATCGCTATGTTTAGAGGAGAAAAAACACTATATACCAACAGCAAAACCTCATCCCAACCATGAAGCATGGTGGAGGAGCATCGTGGTTTAGGGCTGTGCTGCCTCAAGGCCTGGACGGCTTCAAACATTGAGGGTACAATGAATTCAAATTGTATCAGGAAATTCTCCAGGAGAATATCAGGGTAACGGTCCGTGATCTGAAGCTGAACAGAGGTTGGGTCATGCAGCATGACAATGACCCCAAACACTGACCTTAACCTTAGTGAAACGTTGTGTCATGACCTGAAGCAAGCAGTTCATGACTGACATCCCAAAAATATCAATGAACTGAAACAGTTCAGAAAGGAGCAACGGTCCAAAATACCTCCTAACCGTCTGATTAGCAACCTATAGGAAATGTCTGGTTGAGGTTATTGCTGCTAAAGGAGGTTCCACCAGTTACTGAATCTCATGTTGACATACTTTTTCCTATCCAAGCTGTTCAGGTTTGAACAATATGCTCAATAAAAACATGTAAAAGTACAAATCTTTGTATACAATTTGTTAAATCACATCGTGTCTGTTTTTAGGACTTAGATGAAGATCAGACCATATTTTAGGATCCAGGGAAGCAGGTATTTCAACTTTTTCTCGCAACTCTATTATTTTTTTGACCTGCTTCATAGTTGCTCTGAAATAACAAGTGACTGTAACGCGTTGCCAGGGCAGCATTTCAACACGGCCATGGCCTGCTGTTTCCAGCGCCATCATCGCCACATCTATCTGTACTACGTTTGGCCCATCCCTCTAGCCATACTTTTCATCACTGGATTCATGTGAGCAGCTGTGCCCTTGGACTGCCTGCATGTCTGGAAACAGCTGTGGGGATTCACAATACCTTAACCAATTCCACATTCTGGCCTGAAGAAAGCCAGCCATGTGAGATCATGGTTTAAGGTGTGTCCAATTATCAGGAACGGCTCCAAGCGGCACACAGTGAGAATAAGCAGTGAATAGACAGAAACGCTACTTGACGATACGCAATCATGATGAAGAAAATCTATATTTTTCGGTGCCAAGTAGCGGAGCTTCCAAAATGACGCCGGCTGTCATTCAAAACAGGATCACTGCTTTGACAAAAGCTTCTTTTCTTGAGATCGCTTTTCCAATGACCAAAACAAATACAGACAGAAGGAGCTGAAACCTTCTCCCGCAATATTGAGAAGGCTGCCTTATGCTTTCATTTGAGTAATATATCTATGTGCGCTACCAACTGCTCTGCTTGGAGAACAGCCGGCCTAGTGTTTTTGGCAGGGTCAGTAGTTAGATAGCAAATGTAGCATAGAATTGGGAGGGGGTGGTCACATGAAGTCTTCACATATGACTGCGTTTGAAAAGCGACTGGATTTTCAGAAGCAGCGGTTTATTGGCTCCAAATCTAAGAAGCCACAAATAAGACAGAGAACATGTGCTTTCCTCCGCACCACAACAGCTTATGGGGCGGGTGGTTTGCTTTTCCAAATAATAGTCAAACCACAGAGAGATTTAGGTAGTCTGCTACTTTCCACTGCCAGGGGAGTGTGGCCGCGCTCCCAAATTACACAGTCCTTATGAAATATGAATAGGAGTCACACCAAGAGAGTAGATTTTTTTTTCACTAAATTGCATATGATGCGCCTGAATACTATTTTTACAAATGAAAAACTAGACAAGACAGGATTGGAAACTTTGCACGGATTGCGATCAAACCTTCATATTCTCCATCTCACCTCTAATTAAGATCACGAAAAGTTGAGCAGCAGATCCCCCCTGGATGCCAAAGGAGTGAGTAGCGACTCTGTGAAAAAAAAAAAGCTATGGAAACTCACTCCCCCTTTTTAATGATTCCAACCGCTGGAATACAAGCGGCTGACATCATCTCCCTGAACCAAAACTGATGGGAAATTCCAGCATGTCATACACTCACAGCACTTTTAAAGGTGATCGTCTTTGACTCCTATTGGACATGACGAATAAGCACTTAACAGAATAGCAGTTCCCGGGAGCAATGCGCATGAGAGTTTCAAGCACGATGAACACCTGATTTCCCAAAAGTTTAGTTCGCACTATATAGCTCATGGCAGTGCAGAGACAAGGGGATCAGAGGATGCTGGATGCTTTGCCTTCAAAAATACTTCCCATGACCTCTACATATGGTCAAGGCAATTTCTCAGTAAAACTTTGAGAGCAGGAAATGAGCAGAGTTCAAAGGTTGAAACGTCTTGCAACAACTGTGACTTCACTTACCGAGACTTACTGAGAGAGAGGAATGTTAGTTAAAAAAGTTGATTATGGAGAGGCAATGGGTTTTTTACCTAAACAGTAAACAAGTCACAAATCACTGTCTGTCAGTTTGTGTTGGTCTTTTGCAAGTGAATGACACACAGCTTACAAGTGGGAGAACTTTTGGTAATATTACATCTATACACAATTAAAACATACAAAAGCCATACAGATTTCTTTGTTTTCAATCTCATTTTCCAAGCTATGGTTTCAGTGCAGTGGAAAAAGTGTTTTTTTCCTTTCCAGTTGCAACATTGCACATATTTAGGTCCTATAGGTCATACTGCATATTTATCTCCCTGACAAATAAAGTGCAATCCAAATGACAGTTCGCAGCCTACATACCTCATACCAGAGTGCCGTCGATGGGAAGTACCCTGGGATCCATGATCATCCATGACTAAATTCATAGGTTTAACAAAACCCCTTGGACTAGTGAAAAACAAACAAAAAGCACAATTCATTTTCAGTAACTTGCACTTGCAAGCTTGCACAGTAAAATGCTGTAACCTGCTGCTTTCAAGTGATGCAAATGGGCGAATTCCACGAGGTCATCGGTGTCTTAGTCATAGGAACCATTTTTTTTTTTCATTTTCTAAGAGAAAGAGCTTATTCATGTTGCCTCCAAAGTATTCATCAAGTCGCGTCTTACCATGAATGCCGCTGGCTTTCGGGACAGTTGTCAACTTTCATCAGTCTTCGAGGTAAACATCAGTAGACTAATGTTGCTGTTGGATTTTGTTTTGATAAGTGATCCATACTTTCCTTTCCGCTCTCAAGTTCCGTGCTATTTCCACGGTTTTGCCCAAGTCATTCCGGTGTGCGCCAGTTTGGCTTCTCTTCAACCGCGCAGTCAAGACACATCTAGACCATTTCAGCGCCGACACCACACACACACAACCCCCGCAACTTTTCTCTGCACATCGAAGGCATTACAACTATGAGCCGTAAACGGTTGGGCGTCTATCTCGTCCACTTTACCTCCCTTCCATCCTGACGGGGGGTTCTGCCGTGTCTTCTGGTAGTTACATTACAGTATCGTGGCTGGTAGATGTGAAGTAATAGCAGAACAAAACCTTCCAAAACTATACAGTGAAATCACATCATTTGATGTGATACATAAACGACACCAACGCATTTGACTTTTAGTCTTATTTGTACAATGCGCCTCAGAAATGCTTTATTTGACAACAGTGACGCCGTGTGGCTGATTTCGGAAACGCTCCACTCAACTGGACAGTTTATTATTTTCTGATACAAAATAATTCAGAACAAATATGATATAAGAAACAACAACAAATAAAACAACAAAGCAGCCTATACCTAAGTATTATTATTATTATTTTAAAAAACCTTCTAAACACCAGAAAGAAATATGGGTATGTCAGTTGTTAATTAGGCGGTATGGTGTTGGAGACATTTGCGTCTGCACAGTAGAACATCTCCACCCCATGTGAACAGTCTTGGGGGTAGAGGCCTGTCATGGTCAAACCGGTTACCATGATAAACAAACCGATCAGGATGAAGGTGGCAGCTATCAGGTTTTCACCCTGGAACCAGCGGCCAGAGGAGAGCTTGAGGAAGCAGGCCGATGGAACGATGAAGATCAGGGGTGTGGCACTCAGGACACCCTGGAAGGTAGAGATGTCAACATACTCTTAAGTCAAACGCAGTGAAATGTACACACACACACATACGTGCACACATACATGCACGTCTGAAAATAATACAAATAGACATATTTAGATATCCTTAAAGTGTAAGAGGATTAAATGTAGACTGATGTCTTCTTGTAGTATAATAATAGTAATAGTATGTGATACAATTCAATTAAGAGTGAAGGACATATGACTTACATTCAGCTCCAAAACAACTCCCAGACAATCAAAGGCCAAAGACATTGCTGTGCACACTGCAACTATGAGCACGGTGATGCCCACATGTTCAACTTTGGAAAGCTCTCTATTGCAAATGACATTAGATACCACCTGAAACCACAAAACAGAGCAGGGAGATGAATCAGTCTTGATGGACCTTTATTATAGAAATATGTATTTTGTGCAAGTTAACAAAGAGCAGCTCCTAAAATACAGCAGCATCATAGTTGCTACCAGTTGCAAGTCAAGTGAGAGTAACACACATACACTTGGGAACTACCCAGTACATTTGACAGTGTTGTATTGTTAGCTACTGAGCAGCTCTGCTAGAGTAAATGGGAGTTAAATGTTAAGCTCCAAGTTTCTTTGTGTTGATTGGGTTAGAGGCCAACTTCTCTAACCGCCAGGATACTACTGTCCCTCACTTATGTAAACATTGAACCGTTAAATTCCTAGGTTGGTGCATCTCTCCATGAGAGTATAGCTTACCTCTCGTGTAACAAAACACTCCAGTGGAAAGGTGGTTATTATGCTGAGGCCAAAACAGAAGCGACCGAATGTCGCAAGGTTGTCATTTCTGCAGTAGTTTTCAAAGATATCTCCTGAAGAAGGTGCAAATGCAAGAGAATAAAAAATATATATGAGTTCAAATAAGTGATAGGTATGTAGCACATCTCATCTCATCATCATCTTGACATCTACTGTATAGGTTGTATTGACACGAGTGTGTACCACCTTGTGTGTAGCCAGTGAAGGTAGTATAGCCAGCCACAGCAAATGCAGCACTGACTAGCAGCGCAGAGCCAACAGACACGTGGGTGACTCGAGACCAGTTAGTCAGAGTGGGCTGCTCCAGAGAGCCATAGATCAGAAAGCTATTGTGGTGGCATATAAAGGCTGAAGAGACACAGGGACAGAACACACTTGTCAGCCATCAGAGTTGCATAATCATACAAAATCAAAACAATGAACATATTGCTGCTTTGGGAGGAAAAGGCTTCAAGTTCCTTTAGGTGCTAAATGTTTCGTGGCACTAGAGCACAGGGGACAATAATGAGTCAAGGACACAATGGATTTCTTCGATTACCCTACTACCCTACTGAGAATCTCCATCTTCTCAACGACTGAGGGCTTTCCAACTACGCCTGGTAGTCCTATTGTGTGTTTCATGTATGAGAAAATCTCAGAGATGGGTACTAGCCGCTCGCCCAGACCCCTCAAGGCACCTAATTCAGGGCCCGCATTGGGGGTCACCACTTTGTACGTAAAGGCCTTGATACCTACATCTCCTTGTAATTCAGCTGGCTGATAGCTGGACAACATGTGGAAGCTGTGGGCTTTGGTCCCTCGATGGGAGCCATTTAATGACATACTGTTCAGTGCTCATGTGACATCAATGACAGGTCTCCAGTCATTCAAAAGACATCTGTTTGACCTATGGTGCAAGAGGGGGGATTATCCCTTTAAAGTCATCTCTTGTGGATATTCACTCCCTGATTTACAGAATCTGTTTTCATCTGAATTCATTTTGGCCGCAAAACAGATTTTTTTGGAGATACATGTCTTTCCTCTATGCATACAGCACCGTCATCATTATTTCCTCCCCACCACCATCACTTTCATCATCATCAAACTCACCAAATGACATTACACCAACTGCCTGAACAGCATTCCACTTTGCAAATGTCCATGCATTTTCTGTAGGGACGCTAGAGACATGTTGCATTTCATTCATATGCAGTTGGTAAGAGACAGTAATAAGATTAATACACTATGTTTGCATTTTATCTTTTTAGTATGTTCACTAAAAAAGAACATCCACACACAGTACCATTCAGATTAACCGTGAAAACCACTTCAGTTTAGCAAGTTGCAGAAAAGTACAACATACATTTGTGGTCCAAAGGTAGCAGCTCTGACGATTACAACGATGAGGATGACTAGGGTCAGCGCCATTGACAGCAAGGACACCTGGTAACACACACACATGTTTTCACAGCCAGCACCGCGTGTGCTCTGAAGTCACTAAATGTATGACACTGACCACTGTTTGATCGGCGAACTTACCTTCCCAAGCCTTCCTATGTTGCGATAAAGTGAGAGAGGCAGTGTGAACAGAACAGTTGATACCAAGATCACAAAGTGGCGCTCTGCAAGTATGTGGTCAGGGCCAACTGCAGACACAATAAATGACAACAGTGATTGGTGATGGAATGATTTTGAACTAAAATGCATCAGCTTGCGAAATGCATACATGGTGTCATTTGACTTTTCAATTCAGGTGGAACAAACCAAATGCGGCATACCTCCTGGGATTCTCTGAAATACTTTGGTCAGTGTGTCACCAGTTGTGATGTTGTAACTAATCATGGCTGCGGAAGAAGAAAGAAACATCATATTATTCTATCCTTTTCTATCTTCCATATTGTATTCTTTAGGTTGAACCCAAAGCAGTGCTAGTCTTTTGTAATAAATAGAACAGAACAGAATAAATCTGTCAGACTGGCTGAGAAAATAGACAAAATGTATATACCATTGAGCAATGTCGGGCTCTGGGTTGGTCTATTTATATACTTAAAGACAGACTTACCAATGAAAGGGTAAAGGAACTGCAGTCCAGACAGAATCAAGAATCCAGGGAAGCCAAAAGTGCTATGCACCAGTGACTGATAGCTGTTTGTCCCCGATAGATTACCTCCTCTTATCAATAAGATGATTGAGTAGTCTGCAGTGAAGCATTAACATCATATTATTTGTTTGTCCATTTCATAAAATCAAGTATCCTATATAGGTCACCATAATGTGACCTATATACCCACCTGTAATGAAAGCTACAACTACCAAAAGCAAAAGGCCAAAGGGAAGCCCTGCCTGGTTCAATGCATACGGTAAACCTGAAAAACATAACACATAATTACAATTGAAGTTTTGTTCCTCAATGATATATCCACCATTCACAACAGTGAAAAAGTAGTACACAATTAAAAGACACTAAAAAAAAAAGGAAGACTTCTACCAAATGGACCCTATATTTTATATACTGAATGACATAACTCATGTGATCATTTGTTTCCAATTTGTTTGAATAGAACTCACTCACTTCACATTACAAATAAAAAAAACAACATCTCATAGCACATGATTCCGCTGGAGAAATACTGTGGGAACCAATGCGAGAGACGCGCGCAATTTCTGAGGATGAAAGAGTTAAAAAAAAAACTGGGGGTCAACAGGCGCTAGTCATATGATGGAGAGGGTTTGCCACTTGAGGGCTTGAATGGTATGAGGCGTTGTTGTTGCACGAAAATCAGCAAAGACAACCGATTTATTAACGGCATCATCACAGAATAAGAGTACGAAAGCTGTAACATGCAGTGGTTGCAAAACATCCTTTTAGTTTATTCTAGTAAACGGTCATAATGCAATTTGTTTGGAGTTATTCGGCAATATACCTGTATTAAGACAAGGTAGTTATGTACCTATTATTCCAGATCCTATTATGGAATTGATGAAATTAAACGACGCTGATGTCATTGAACTTCCTCTCGGCTCTCCAGTCATTTTTTGTGGAGGAGTTAATGTGGTCCTGGCGTCATCGTTCAACTGGAAAGTACAAACACATTGACCTAAAAAAATCAACAAGATATAACTTGGTAGTTCGTGGCCCATAACATAATAGACATCACTAGCAGCCTACCTGTTGAGCCATTTTGCGGGCCTGCTGGCCGTCGCCGCCGATCTGGTTCTTCTTCTGCTTACAGATGAAAACATGAACCGTGATCTTCAGTGTTTACTTCTCATAGATCTGACATGAGAATGAGTTACAGCAGAACGCCAAAAAGTGAACTTAACTCAGCTATAGCCCATTAAAGACATCGCAACAGCGCCCCCGATAGGCTCTCCGAGAGAGTCCAAAATCTGCGTGGACACATGATGCAGGGAAATTTAGAATTTAACGATTAGAGGGGTCGCATATTTAAAAGAATCCGTTGTTCAGGCACATGAATGGAAAAAAACAGTTGCAGTAATTGAACAATACACAATCATGAACAGCGGATGGAACAATGAGTAAAGGCTCAGCCTGGAAGCCAATAAGCCTACTTTTTTAATATAATAGCTAATGATTACGTTTTATTTTCAAGTTCTGTAAAGTATTCGCAGCTTATGTCAATACAGGCATATTTCTTCTGAAGACAAACGATTTTGTTAATGTTATTTTGGATTTTTTAATCGGCAGAAGGCAATACAAATCAATAGACAGACAATAGGCTCAATTAAAAACATCTAATAGTGGATAGGCCTATTATGGCTCAGCGATGATGGTCACATAACAGAGCTTTGCTGTTCATTATCTGACAGTGACTACTATTTGGCCGGTGTGGGTTTTGTGTTTTCCACGCATTGGAAACTTTGTGTCACTTAGGCGTCTAGTAGTCTCGTAGTCTCGTTTTTTCCCCCCAGTGCTGTCTGCAGCCACCAGGTGCCATCAGACGCATGTGAAGTGACTGTTGGCGCACAGTCAACTCCCGTCCTAGAGATGCATATAGGCTGTTAACTTCTTTCATGTTACAAAATGTATTTCTCATCATCCAAGATCCCGTGAGATTTGCCCGTGCTGCGGCTTGACGTCCCATGTCGTCCGTACAGCATGTCTGTCTTTGGGGGGAAAAAAACAAGCTTATATGAATGCCCTGGCGTCATGCACACTCATTCTTATCATATGTTTGAAGGCACATACTAGAGATATTTCTGAATCCACGCCACTCTCCAAACACCCATCAAACTCTATAACCACCCCCTCCTCTTCTTCCTCCTCCTCCTCCTCTTCCTCCTCCTCCTCCCACTTGTTTCTAAACATCCTCTGATTCACAGTTGTATACGGAAACTCACTTTCAATTACTGAGACTACCTCTTACTAGACGCCTGTCTTCCCGACATTTACGCTCGTTAATGTCTAGCACAATATTATCTGAACAGTCATACTGGCACCCTCTGCCGTCATTTGGTACCCAGGAACATCCGGAAGCGCAACAGAGTGCTCTGCTCCACGGAGGGGCGGATGAAACGCTTCGATCGCTCACATTCTTTTTGAATTTTGAAATTCAGGAGACACATCACAATCAATAAGCGGATTGACAGATTGCACTTGAGTTATATATATATTTTTTTACACTAAACATCTGCATCGTCGTTTTTCTTGTGTATGCTTCACCTGCTGAGGATGAAAAACTGACGGTGAGTTGCCTATAGAGTATTAGTGATGCTGTGATCTTTTTAAAAAGGTTTGAAAGTTGGTGTGCTGCGGCTGCTTTTACCGGGAGAGGCATTCATCTGTGCGACACCAAATCAATAGCCGACTTCTTTAATGGTTTATGAAAGTTTGTAGTAGAGAAAAAACTTTGAGGATTATGTATTATTTATCGACCAGGACCATATAGTTACATGTATTGGGGAGTTTACAAGAGAGGAAACAAATCTTGAATGTGTTTCTAGTCTTGGTCTAACGGTCTTGGTCTATATAGGTAAGGGTTGACAGAAGAGCTGCGCCTTGAGGGTTGCACATTGGACAAAACGAAGAAAGTAATTTCAATCAGTTTACATATCACATTCTATAATATTCACTCAAATATTAACTTTAAGATTGCGAACAGTGTTAGTAGGCCTACATGAAAAAAAAGTTATTGATCTCGTGTGCTGTAGTTCATGTGGCCAAAGACCGGAGTCCATACATGAGCTACAGTAGGATACTACTCTAGTTGATGTTCTTATTAACCAATATCGACTTAAGCAGATGCCAGTTAGATTCTAGACCGTGTTGTCTATCCAGAAATGTCGACAACGGGCCAGCAGCTTTCTCACCCCTCGGTTTCTGAGAGTGTGTTTGAAAGAATCAGCTCATCATCTGCTGTTTCGCCAACGCCCAGAATGCGCATCTCGACAGCATCGTGTATCTACCAGAGGCAGCAAGCAGCAAGCAGTGGCTGTGAGCACTTCTAACGAGCCGCGGACTGGGGAGTGTGTGCGTCCTGACCCCCACCCAGTCCCCCAGGAGCGTAGACAGTGGATCTGGGACAATTCACTGGCATAAACATAAACTTGTCTATCTTAACCCCTGCTGGTAAACACAGAGGAAGTATTTAGTTTAAGCGTTCTAGTCGTCTAATGTTGTCCATTTGTTCTGGTCAAGGCTGATGTGGCTGGTCGGAGGTTTACCCTAACTGATTATGTTGTGGTGCTGCTAAACGATAGTCGTTGCTTGTGCTCCCTTTTTTTACGATACACGCGTAATTCAATGGTAGTCTAAGCACAGACTTAGTTCTGGTTCCCACTGTCGCGTTTTTGTAAGGTTGTTGTGCAACGCCAACTTTCAGCACCATGGACAGTAGCCGGAACTGGGCCACTTGAGAAACGCATCGATTCTGATTTCCTCTGCAATGTTTTAATAGGCCTTCTGTCTCTTGACCTCTGGAAAAGTCTGTATTTGTCTAATTTCTAACCCGCTTGTAGCCATGCTTATAGCTTTTATACTAGTTTTCTTTGGAGGGGTTTGTAGCCCAGTCAGAGCTACAGTAATTGATGTCAAAATGTTGACAGCACCATGAGAACGTGCATGAACGTGGCTGTGGGGAGTAGGAGGGGAAACACAAACACCACTGTTCTGAATGACAGGCCCGATATTAGAAATAGTTCTCTGCCAATTGTCAATACCCAACCCAAAATGAACATTTACATTTAATTTCAAATGAAACTTTACAAAAATGCATCTTTGAAACAAGAGTGGAGTATTTTCCCTTTGACTCCGCCTAAAGTTCCCACACTGGTTCCACTGGTTTGAGTTGGCAGCCAATAAAGCAGTAGGTTAGAATCTGTCACAAACCAGATGAAGTTTAGTACTCAAGCTTCACTTTAACACCTTTTGAGGTGTTCAATATACTTGCAGCAAAGCAGGTTTCCTCACTTTATGTCGATCAGCAGGACAGGGCTAATAATGTAAGGTGAATGGTAAAGATAAAACAATGTGTTGACATTCTGGGCCAGTCAGAGACAGAGGAAACATTTGAGGTCAGCCGGCACAAGGTCATGATGTCGACAGGTTGCAGATAAATTTAAGTGCGCCTATTTGAAGCTTCAAAGTAGCAGCTCATATCTCAAGTTGTTTGTAATGATTAGGGAGCAGATGAATGATGCATACCTTTTTAGAGGTTGGTCACCATATAGGTCGACCTTCATGATGTGGAGACCAAGTAAAGCTTTATTTTTCTGTTAGCTTTCAGATATCTTTTGGAGTTGTCTGACAAATGTTGCCAGTATTACCGAATCCCTTCACCTACACAAATAAAGCCAAAGAATGCTGGGATAGCAAAGGATACAGTCCAGTCCATTCTTCCCTCTTGGGGCTACTTTCTTCTTCTCACTTGGTTGAATCGTCCTTTAAAATCAAGAGCCTATCTTTCTCAGCTAGTTACTGACATTATTTTACATTACATTACATTACAGTCATTTAACAGACGCTTTTATCCAAAGCGACTTACAATAAGTGCATTCAACATACACCGATCAGCCACAACATTAAAACCACTGACAGGTGAAGTGAATAACATTGATTATCTCATTACAATGACACCTGTCAAGGGGTGGGATATATTGGGAAGCAAGTGAACAGTCAGTTCTTGAAGTTGATGTGTTGGAAGCAGGAAAATGGGCCAAATTGTGATGGCTAGACAACTGGGTCAGAGCATCTCTAAAACGACAGGTCTTGTGGGGTGTTCCCGGTATGCAGTGGTTAGGTGGTTACCTGTGCACGCAGTATAGGAGGATGTTATACTGAAGAGTGAGAAAGTAATGGCATACTGCCCAGTAAGCAAACTGTACACAGTGCACTAAACAGGAAACATTTCCTGTTTATTAAAATGCAGCAGTGGGCAGGGGCTGACATGTGACTGTGGTGATTGCCCTGAAGTGCTGCAGTTCTGCCCAATTTACCCATACTGACACTCCTACAACATATTGATCTTCTAAAGCATTGTTATTACCCATCTGCTCTAAGGCTCTCATCATTACTCTCAAAATTACGCATGTATACAGGCAATGAGCACATTTACTAGATTGTTCCACTTCTATTAAGACCTGCAAGTGCTACAGCACAGCAGGAAAAAACATTTACTGCGGTTGCTTCATGGGCAGAGAAAAATAAGATAGCACATGAGGATGTGGGCATATTTTAAGTATACTGCACCACCAAGCAAACCCATAAAAAGCTGAACAAAATGGGGCGATTCCATCCATTAACTTTTATGGTCTTCAGTGGTGAACATCAATATGATATCAGTTGATAATTGATTCCTATGTGAAAGTGGATTTCAAAATAAATCGGTACTGCACATAACACACCAACAACTAATCCCCACCTCTCTTCCTACCCTTTTCACAGTAGCCTCCTGAGATTAAAATGTTTCATTTTAAGAGGGATAATATCATTTCCAACAAAGATCAGATGATAAGAATACAAATTCTATGATATGTCGAGTCTTGTTGCATTGCAGCCAGCCAGACATTTTAATGATGACTACTGTCAATATGTGCAGCAAGGGCGCAAACGTCGATCTATAAAACTTCAACGAAACTCTTGAGAAAAGCAATATTTGCCAATATTTTATCCATGCAATGTTACTGGTATTGGTATGGAATGGCAGCTCTACTAAAATGATTCTCTTTTATTTTGTGGGATGTACTGTTAGAAAGAATATTGTCCAGTGGTTTTGTCTTGCTGCTGGATTGTGGCCCTACTCTCAGATAGAAGGTTTCTCAAGATAAATGGAAGGCAAAGAAGTATATATATTAATGGAGACACCAGCCTCTGGTCCCAGATAAAGGTTTATACCAGGTTTGTAGCATAATACCAACGTAGTAGTCCACTCACTATATTGAACACTGGGAGTTACTTCCTGTTGCCCTTGCAGAAATTCTCAATTAAACTTTGATGAAGCTTAATGGACGTCTTTAATCCCTAGACGCGCTCATACTGTTGGAATGTGGTGCATGGATATTTAGATAAGAGAAATGATCCATTCACACAGTGACATTAATTTCTTCTGAAAGCTTTGTGTTTACTAAATTAGGCTAATTCCATCCAAATATATTTCGCTTCAAGAACATAAAAGAATAGATATTAGCTCTACCTAACACTTTTCACTCCCTCAGCCGCCTCCATTTGTTTTGAGTGTACTATCAATATTATTATATGATTATTACTGTACAAATGTTTCATTGTTTGTATCTGTATTCAAATATCTAATGAATTTTAGAAAGGGTCACAGAATTCTGACCAGTTTTGTTAATTTAAGTTAATTTAAGAATTATTGTTTTTTTCTCTAGGTTAACTACACCACACAACAGTATATGTGAAAACAACGTGCACTCAAAGAAATTATTCTCTTAATTCTTCTAATGTCCATGAATTCCTAACAGTTGGGTTATTTATGGGGTTCCAAATGTAACCCCCTGAATTTCGTTCACGAAATCCATTTTGTGCCACAAATAAAATTTTCGTCACACAGAATCCAAAAACACCTTGTTTGATTTTGTCCACGAAATGCATATGGGCACCTAATGTTACCCCTGTGGATTTTGTCCACAAAATCCATTTTGTGGATTTCCAGTACCAAATCAATTTAATTAATTTCGCCGATTTCGTCCTCATTCTGTCGACAAAATTGATTTGTTACCCAATGAAATTGACAAAACAGATTGGTGCCAGTCGAAATGCCTGCCATGTATCACAGAATGTGGCATTTCGTGTTTTTGGATTCTGCGTGACGAAATTCAGGGGGTTACATTTGGCGCCCCATAGTTATTAACACTGCCACTGGTCAATCCATTGCTGTTGGCAGGGGATTGACCAGTGGCAGTGTGATGGTGATTGATTTCTTGCATCACAGTGGAAACTGTGGAAGTATTCTATTACAATACAGCATTCAGATCAGACAAAAGCTCTCAGCGGAGTGGCTCTGGCTCTGGCTCCCAGGGAATACAATGGATTCTCCATGTCCCATGTCACTGTTGTTGCTGAAACCTTGTATCTCCAAATGAGCTTATCTAATTGGTTATCTAAAAGGTTTCATATAGCTAGGACCTAAACCCACAAAGGAGCATGTAATCCTTCAATTGAAGTAAAATCATGAAAAAAATTGGGGTTATGAGGGTTTCACTTGACAGCGACAATACAAATAATGCCGGTGAACCTTTTCGAGGAACAGAGTCAGGCAACCTGGAATCGATGATTTTCACCTCAAATGTTCATTTAATTTAAGTGGTGTTGATCTCCCTAGTCTTTTAAGAGCCTTCCACTTCTTGATTTGATGATCTCTGGCCAAAGAGCTGAGCCACACCCACCTCCTACTCCTCCACTTAAATCAGATCTAATGTGTCAAAAGGGATTTGCTGGCCAGGGCAACAAACGACGAATCATAGGATTCAATCACGGAAGCGTTGTTAAGTGATCTGTTATCAGTCTTATGTTCTACCCCAGTCTACTCTCCATGAGTTCATTTGTGGACTGGCATAGAGTTGCAACCATGAAAGTAAGTCAGATTTTTTTGTTTTTGTTTGTGATATGCCATATGTGATATGACGTATATGAGGTCCGGTAGCTATACTTTTCAGGTAATTTCTCAACATCTAATCGGAGCTCCCTTTTTCTCATTTGACTCCTCAGCCCTTTCTCATGTTGGAGCCCAGCTGTTTATTCTGAAGGTGCAGGATGAAAAGATGGCACAGCTGCTTGTACCACCAGGACCAGACAGCTTCCGCCCATTTTGTCGCGAGTCCCTCGATGCCATCGAGAGGCGCATCGCCGAGGAGAATGCCAAGAAACCCAAAGGAGAGCAGAGAAAACACCACGATGAGAATGAGCCCAAGCCCAACAGCGACCTTGAGGCTGGCAAATCACTGCCCTTTATATATGGGGACATCCCCAAAGGAATGGTGTCCACGCCGCTGGAGGACATGGACCCCTTCTACAATAATCAGAAAGTAGGTTTGCTTGATTTCAAACTATGATGTCCAAGATTGAATGCAAACTTTCCAACATTTCAATTTTGTCTCGTCATGATGAAAAGTTTGCCATGACGGCATAAAGACGTAGGCACTGTTTGTGGTTTGATATTGCCAAAAAGGCCAGAGGAGAGATACGCTGGAGTGAGGATTCTTGTTATCTGGCCCCGCAGTAGTTCAGCTGTTGTCTAGGTGATGTTGTCGTCCGGCCAAAGCCTGTGTCTCTCAGGTGACGGGGAGAAAGGGACCGATAAACAGGATTTACAAGAGGTTTATTGCCAATCTGCAAAATGCGATTTGTGATTTGTACTCTGAAATGTATGCCATAGATCATACGAGCGAGGCTATTACCCTTTGATTAACCTTTTAAAAGAGCAAAGTAGCTATTACTTTTAGATTTTATTATTTGTTGTAGACGACAATAACAGCTTGCAAGGAAGTCAAATAGAAAGACTTTTTTTTGTCATATCAACTCCTGACTTTGGCTGATTGCCCTGGTCATCTGTACGTTTCTCTCTCTCTCTCTCTCTCTCTCTCTCTCTCTGTCTCTCTCTCTCTCTGTCCCAGACCTTCATAGTATTGAACAAAAGCAAGGCCATCTTCCGCTTCAATGCCACTCCTGCCTTGTATTTCCTAAGCCCCTTCAACCCTCTTAGAAGAATATCAATTAAGATTTTGGTACACTCATATCCTTTCATTAAAGCATTCATTTGCTAAGCATGAATGATGTTTGTTCAGAGGTCGTAGTAAATCGGTGGCCGGTGTCCTATATCCGCTTCTTGTTTGTAGACATGATACGCTAAGCATGATGAACTGTTTACATAGTCACCGCAATGTGTGTCATAAATCATGTTTGAGCAATGTTGATTCAACCACTACTGGGCTACTGGGCTTCCTTGACAACTGGCTGCAAATTGTTCAGCATGGTGATCATGTGCACTATCCTCACCAACTGTGGGTTTATGACCCTGAGTCAACCGCCAGACTGGGCAAAGAATGTAGAGTAAGTTTTCCTTGAATCATAAAAAAAACAACTCAATATCAATAATTAGCCTGTATATAGTAAATAGTCCTGTAGAGTAACATGTGCATTTTGTTTCCAACAGGTACACATTTACCGCAATCTACACATTTGAATCCCTAGTTAAAATCCTAGCCCGAGGATTCTGTGTGGGGAAGTTTACGTTTCTAAGAGATCCGTGGAACTGGCTGGATTTCTCTGTTATTGTCATGGCGTAAGTATCTGCTCTCAGTTAAGATAATGCTTATATGATTGTGAATTGTGTATGTAGAACTCATGTTTACAAACTGTTTCATTTTCATTATTTCAGGCAATAGCAAAACACAATATGGTAAATGATGAGTTGTTATACCGAAACTACAAATACTGCAAGAAAGAGCGTGTTTCTGTCTTATAGCAGTGGTTTGCTTTTTCTCAAGGTGTTGCGCACTGAACTGAACAGTACATTTTCAGCCAAGGTCATGTGATGGATTGGTCTGTTGGTAGTAAAATGATCAGTTTTGCCAAAACCTGCTACAGTTTGTCAAAGTCTACTTACAATATAATTTTGGTAAAGTGGAGCTGTAATATTACATTACTTTTATAGCAAAAGCCACATATATTATTTTAAACATTCTTTATTGTTTAGGAAAGAAACACAACAACTTATATTGTGTAACAATAACTATTTTTTTATATTCCAGATTACCAAGCATCATTTTCCTCAACCCCCCCATGTTTAAATCTTAAACCTGTTTGTCATGACAGTGATCTCCTTATCGTTTTAGCGCCAACATTTTAAATGCATCCTCTATACTAAACTTCTTGTTGAATCTCGTCACCTGATACGTTCAGGATCATAATATAACCATGTCTCCAATCCGTATTACATGTATTGCTGTTTCCTATCTGAGTCCAACCTGCATAGTCATTGTGAGTTTCCCTGCAGGTATGTAACTGAGTTTGTAAACCTGGGCAATGTTTCAGCTCTTCGCACTTTCAGGGTGCTCAGAGCGCTGAAAACTATTTCAGTTATCCCAGGTAAGCAGTACTGGCAGTCACGTGTTAGCCAGCCCCTTGTGTGATTTTTCTCCTCCTGACGTTCCCTCACCCCCCTGCAATTGCTCCTTCTTGCTTTGTCATGACATCTGGATAGTAGATTTTGTTTGCATGGTGACTTGCATAGTGAGATCTGTCCCATGTGTTTTTGTTTGTTGAGCAATCTGCTTTTCCTTTACTTTGCTTTTCCTTGGATTGATGTTCCTTCTTTCTGATCCATACCCAGTCGAGTTTCAACTGCATGCTATAAATTTGCTTGTTAATTTGATAATATTGGCTTCATGCTGCATTGTTTACATGCTATTGTTGATGGCTTTGTCTCAGACTACTGTGACAGTAACAGATGACACTGTGTCTGGCAGGCCTGAAGACCATCGTTGGTGCATTGATCCAGTCGGTGAAGAGGCTGTCCGATGTGATGATCCTCACCGTCTTCTGCCTGAGCGTCTTTGCCCTCATAGGGTTACAATTGTTCATGGGCCATTTGAGATTTAAGTGTGTACGGCTATCACCCAACTCCACGTCCAATGGCACATTCTCATCTAATCTGACTTGCCCCAACGGGACGGAGCAACAACACAACCTGACAAATGAGGGTATTTCATTTTTTTCCACAGTTATCCTTGTGGTTGCAAGGGCTCTACCAGCCTGAGCCCACTGCTTGGGAGTAATGTTATCCATTGCCAGCACAACTAACCAAGCTGACACTGGTGAGGGATATGTGAGAGGTTCTGCGATGAGGAGTGCCGATGTGTGGGACAGTCTAAACACTGTTCCTTTGTAGTAGCCCAGGCATGTAACAGCGTGAGCAGGGAGAGCAGCCAGTCAAGCTATATCCTAATGTTTCCATGAGTTTCCTTTCAACACATTTCCCTCGCTTCTTAGCTACCGCTGCTTGATGCTATGATAATCTGTTAGGTGCTGACAACCACAATCCCCACCAATGCCCAGATAGCAAAAGAGACTTTCATTCTCTCCCCACCAGAAATGTACTATTACCTCCCAGGCAAACGGGATCCATTGCTTTGTGGAGGAAGCCCCGGAGCTGGGTAAGTTTAATCCAAAAACCACTGGCAGACTGGGCATCATGTTGTTTGATGTAATATTGATATTGTTTGTGTGATGTATACAGCGGGGTCAATAGGGAACAAGATATTCAGATATACAGTATTTCAATGTCATACGAGCATTTCTCAAAGATCTCAAAAGTTTGAATTGCATCAGTTCTAAATAATGTATTCTAGAATAAGAAGTATCAATGGAGTAAAAAAAAGTATTTGTTTTTGATAAATGATGAAAACAAACTCTTCTTGGTAGTGGACTCAGACTTTTGAACCCCGTGGTATGTTCCTGCATGAACCATTACGGTACGTTGTGTATGGTGAGAGGGGGTGGATACCATCTGAGCTTCACCAGATGTTCATTTGTTGTAGGAAGTGCCCAGAGGGGTACCAATGCTGCAAAATGGGAAAGAATCCAGACTACGATTACACCAGCTTTGACTCATTTGGTTGGGCCTTCCTCTCTCTGTTCAGACTGATGACTCAGGATTACTGGGAAAACCTTTACCAGCAGGTAGGCAGAAGGGTCGGAAGCAGGTACAATAGTAGACTGAAAAGCAGAAAGTATCTGCCTATGTGATGTATCACGGAGAGACTAGTTGGTGCCAGCTCTGTCTTCTAAGAAGCGACTGGGTGACTGTATGAATGCCATTATGGTTTTTTTTGTCTGTTCTGCAGCTGCACAAAGCTCCCGTGGGAACTGCATGCTTAGTGGCAGGTTAATAAAACGTTTGATCTCATGGGTTCTTCAGGATACTCTTTGTACTGTCTCGTTCTCTAAATACACAAACAGTCAGAGTCGGTTGTGTTAAGAAGGGCCTGTATGGGAAAAGAATGCATTCTCACATTACAATATCTTTATGAAAGAAAAAAAATGATGTGCATCCTGTTCAAACAAATCTCCAAATAAAGTGCAGGTGCTCTTTGGCCAGGAGTAACAAGGAAGAGTCCCATTGTGACTCAGGCAAACACAAGATGAATGGCCCTCAACAGGTGAATGGCTGTCCCTTGAATAGAACACAGCTAAACATTGTAATCTCAGCAAGTAAAGAGAACAATAATCCAGCTAAACTCTCATTAGAGATCTTCCAGTGCATATCTAGTTCTCCTTTATTTAGATTTCACTTTATCATGATGCAAAATATTTTTCTTCTGTTTTTTTTTTGTTGTTTGTTTTGGGATTTTCATGGACAATCATTATTTACACAGTTGTTAGAATAAATTAATGTAACAATTAGTAATGCACATTTTGTAGTACTAGTAGTAGTAGCAGTAGTAGTAGTAGTAGTATTAGCAGTAATAGCAGTAATAGTAGTAGTAGCAGTAATAGTAGTGGTAATATTAGTAGTAGCAGCAGTAGTAGTAGTAGTAGTAGTAGTAGTAGTAGTAGTAGTAGTAGCAGTAGTAGTAGTAATAGTAGTAGTAGTAGTTGTAGTAGTAGCAGCAATAATAGTAGTAGTAGTAGCAGTAATAGTAGTAGTAGTAGTAGTAGTAGTAGTAGCAGTATCAGTATCAGAGAGAGATAGAGAGCTGCATGTGTATCTGTGTTGTGTGAGGATTGGCACCGTCATTCATTTCTATGGGGAAAACAAAATGGTGAATAAACCTAGATAACGCAAAAAGTACATCAATTCTTTTAAGAAACAAATTTTTATAAAAGCTAGTTTAGAAAAGTATGTTTTAAGAAGTTAAAAGATGACACGGAATCAGCTAGTACTGCCTACGTTCCTCAGGCAGGGTGTTCCACAGTATAGATGCAAACAAGCTAAAAATGATGATTACCCATAACTTTCATCAGCGTTCTTACTTGCTTTCCTTCCAGACGTTGCGGGCATCTGGAAAGCCCTACATGATCTTTTTTGTACTGGTGATATTCCTTGGCTCCTTCTACTTGATCAACCTGATCTTGGCTGTGGTGGCTATGGCCTATGACGAGCAGAACCAGGCCACCATTGAGGAGGCGCAGCAGCAAGAGGAGAAGTTCCAGGCCATGATTGAGCAGCTGAGGCGGCAGCAAGAAGATGCTCAGGTACAGGACAATCTGCTCCCTGTTTGATCCCCAATATCCCCATGCCAGCTCATTTTCTCACACCACCCCTCCAGCACAGGTATTCCTAACAGTGACTGATTAAAGTTTAGTCTTGGTTTCTATTAGAAATTAGATTGCTTTTACTGGAATTTGAAGAAACCCATACCATAGATGTCATACTTCTTCTTCATGGTACATTCTATATTCTCTATGAAAGAATTGAGAGTTGTTGAATTGTGTTGGTGGTAACAAATAAAAATAAAAATTAATAATTGTTCACCTTTTCCTCTTCTCTCAGGCAGTAGCAGTGGCAGCTGCTGCTGAGAACGAGGAGTTCAGTGACAGAGGGGGTGTCACAAGGAGCTCCTCTGACACCTCCAAGCTTAGCTCGAAAAGTGCCAAAGAGAGACGCAACAGGCGTAAGAAAAGGAAGGAAGAAGAGGGCAAAGGGGGTGATGAGATGTTTCCGCAATCTGAGTCAGAGGACAGTATCAAGAAGACCCGCTTCCGGTTCTCAGCGGATGGGAACCTGCTCTCCTATGACATGAGATGCTCGTCTACACATCAGGTTCAGTATGACCTGTCTATCAAACCAGTGATATTCTGTTATCTAAATCCATCTGGAAATATTCCCCACTACTTACTGTATTATATTGATTCTACAATACAGTATTTCAATATGACTTACACCTTGTTGTGACTGGATGCAGCACAGTGACTGAATGCAATACAGACTGACTCAGCTACAGTGTCAAACTCACTATAATAGCCATGATTGAAATAATTTGGTGCTTATTAATTTTAATGCACAAGATATATTACTGCAGTTACAATGAACATAGAACTAAATTACTCTTCTATATATTTAATATTTCATCAGAATAAATCACAAGTCCTGTCTTTTAAGAGTGCTCTATCAGTTGAATGGCAGATATGCTTTGGGAAGCTTTGTCCAATTATTGTCAATGAGAAGTCAGTGAGACTTTGTGTTGTCGGACCATCAGGTGTTCAAATTCATTCAGTAAATACCCTTCTAACTAAAATATATGTATTTACAAAACATCACATAAAAACTGAACAATATGGGACCAGATGTTATTTACTGGTTTGTTCATTATGTACTTGCCAAGTACTTAATTATTTATTAGCATTGTTGTTATCCATGATGCAGCAAGCAGTGACACAATAACCACCAGTTTGTTCCCTTGTTAGTTTGTAATTAGCATTAGCATTAGCATTAGTTAATTAAGCCTTAATTAGCGAACCTTAACGTAAGGTGTTACCGAGGCATCCCATTGGCTCTTGTCATGCTCTTGACAGTGCTCTAAATGAGTGGCAGACAGAAGTAGTAGAGCACAGATGGCTTTATACGGGTGTGATTAACAACCGTGGACTCACATTAAGACAGTTGTAAGCAAGGCCAATGCCATAGTGACCAATCCTGCTGAGTTATCATCCTGACTCTCATGTCACTATCATCATATGAAAGTAGTCAAGTCTCATGTGAAGGTTCTTTCTATGTAGTCATCAAGAGACATTGTTTTTTTTATCATCATTATCATTGTCTTCGTTGTCATCATCATCAAGATGCATTTTTCTTTTTGTCCAAATTTTTTACCATCTCCCTTACAGTGCTTATCATCTTCATCTTCATCTTCATCGTCATTATTACCACTTCATCTTAATTAGTAGAATCATACTGCATGGCTTCACTATGTTTAGTGCTTGCATTTTCTTGTTGGGTTATCCCTTTACCATATCTCACCATGGAGCACAGTTTTCTCTACCTCGCTTCCTATGACCATCGTCATCATCACCATCATTCTTTCTTCTTCACGTTCAACATGTATCAGCGGTAGCCACTGAAGAATGTCTTTTTCTCCCAGTCCTTTCTGAGTTTCCATGGACCCCTGTTCTCATCCAGACGGAACAGCAGGGCCAGCCTTTTCAGTTTCCGGAGCCAAAAGCAGTGCATGGGTTCGGACAACGACTTTGCCGACGATGAAAACAGCGCTTTCGAGGACACCCATAGTCGGAGGGGTTCTCTGTTTGTCCCCCGGAGGCGCGACCGGCGCGGCAGCAGCATGAGCCAGAGCAGCGTCTTGTCGCATGTCCTGTTTCCACCCAGTGGGATGAAGCACAGCTCTGTAGACTGCAATGGGGTGGTGTCTCTGGTGCGTGGGGCTTCACTCCCAACGTCACCTGTGGGGCTCCTTCTGCCTGAGGTGACGGTAGATATGGCCTCTACTGATGACAATGTAAGGAAGTGCAGTCCAGCCTAGATGGCCCTATGAGTTTTGTGTTTCGTTTTCTTTCCTTTCTCTTTGTCCTTTTGCTGTCTGACTCACTTATATGCACTTCTATACTGTAACGTATAATGTAAAGTTTAAAAAAATAAGCAATGAGTGGATTTGCTTGTAGTCAACCTGTTACGCATCTATCTATCTTTCAAGTGCGTTATTATTATTATAGTTATTATCTGGTGTAGCTTTGCTCTGTTACTGACACTATTTATTTATGTTCCTACATCCATACAGAAAGTTTCCAAATATGTAACTTCCTGGCTATAACACATGATTGCATCTGTCTCCAGGGTGACACCACTGAAACAGAGTACAGACCGGCCGGTTGTGGACCATACCAGGAATCTATGGACTTCCTGGAGGGTCCAGAGGCCAGACAGAGAGCTTTTAGTGTAGCTAGTGTTATAACCAACACAATGGAAGGTAGGTAATAGACACCATAGTCCTGATGACACTATCATTGTGATATCTTGGATATACAAAACACTAATTGGTATTGCATTAGCGTAAAGATAACGTTTCGGTTCTCGTCTCCTCTGTGTGCATCAGAGCTTGAAGAGTCAAGGCAGAAGTGTCATCCTTGCTGGTACAAGTTTGCCCATACCTTCCTCATCTGGGAATGTAGTCCAGGATGGCTGAAGTTCAAGAATCTGGTCAAACTAATTGTGATGGATCCATTCATAGACCTAACCATTACCATCTGTATTGTTATAAACACAATGTTTATGGCCATGGAGCATTATCCAATGTCCAAGACTTTCTCCACTATGCTCATTGTGGGGAATCTGGTGAGTAGCACTTTGCTAATTATCTTTGAGCGTTGTTAGTTGAAAACGTGCTTTGTTAAAAGGTAACATGTCTATTTGTGTCTTTTATTAAAGGTATTCACTGGCATCTTCACAGCTGAAATGGTGTTCAAGATCATCGCTCTGGACCCATACTTTTATTTCCAGGAAGGGTGGAATATTTTTGATTCAATCATTGTCAGTCTGAGCTTGATGGAGCTCGGTTTGGCCAATGTCTCTGGCATGTCTGTTCTGAGGTCATTCCGATTGGTAAGTCCAAACCTTCGCCAATAGTGTCACATGCATATTGAGCCAATGGACAGGTTAAATGACTCAATCGCTATCGCTCTTTTTTTCCCACAGCTGAGAGTGTTCAAGCTGGCCAAATCGTGGCCTACTCTCAACATGCTGATTAAAATAATTGGTAACTCAGTGGGGGCTTTGGGCAACCTCACTCTGGTGCTGGGCATTATCGTCTTCATCTTTGCCGTGGTGGGCATGCAGCTGTTTGGCAAGAACTACAAGGACTGTGTGTGTAAAATCTCCAAAGACTGCACTCTGCCCCGCTGGCACATGCATGACTTCTTCCATTCGTTCCTCATTGTGTTCCGGGTGCTTTGCGGAGAGTGGATAGAGACCATGTGGGACTGCATGGAGGTGGCCGGACAGCCCATGTGCATCACCGTCTTCATGATGGTCATGGTCATTGGAAACCTTGTGGTACATCAGCTTTACAATGATGAATTCATGAAAATGTGTTTAGCTGGTTCTGGTACAGGATACCCATGCATGATGCGCTTCTACAGCTACACCCGTGCAGTAATTTATTTTATTATCTTAAGGTATAATAGCTCAATAGATGATGTGGTCCTATATGAAGTCATTTCATTATCTGACAGGTGCTGAACCTCTTCCTGGCCCTGCTGCTGAGCTCATTCAGCGCCGACAACCTGGCAGCCACAGACGACGACAGCGAGATGAACAACTTGCAGATTGCCATTGGGCGAATCCAACATGGCATTGCCTTCACCAAGGCCCTGCTTCGACGCACCTTCTACCGCGTCTGTCTCAGGAGGAAGGGGAAAAAGAAGGGCATGGGCGAGGACAAGACCCTGGATGAGCTCCACAAACCTTTGGGGCACAACTCTCTCCCCAACCACACCACTGTGGAGCACATCAAAGACTTTCCTAAGAATGGCAATGGGGATGTTACTGGAGTGGACAAAAATGGAGACAAATACATAGTCAGCAGCATGAGCGAGGACTCTATGATGTCCTTCATCCACAATCCCAGTCTGACTGTCGTTGTCCCCATCGCCATAGGAGAATCAGACTTTGAAAATCTCAACACAGACGACCTCAGCAGTGACATCTCTGATGTAGAGGGAACCAAAGTGGTAAGGATGCTCATCTGATTGGTCTGACATTCTACCAGTATTTCTTCAATAAAATGCAATACCTTAATATTAAAATGTCCAAAGTAATTAAGTGTAAGTTAAATTAAACGTAACTGCTAGAGATGTCTTAGATAGTGTTCCTTTTAAACCAAGCTTTACAAGGCTTATCACAGGCGGACAGAGGGGAGCAAGAGGGAAATTAACGTGTGTGATGGACGACGATGGATCTCAGTATCGGCTGCGGTTCTTGCCGGATACGTCTGTTGTTTTAGATAAGTAGGATGTTGCATTGCAGCGGTCGCGCTGAAGCACTTAGCCCACAGTCCATGGCAACAAGGTACGAGCATGTGACATGACGTCCCCCCCCCCAGGAGACCCCGTATACCGCGACCCTTTAACGAGGAGAGGCCACAGGCACAGGAAAATACCAGCGTTCAGATTACATTATGTGCCATTTAAGTCTGAGTGCCGGGGAGCTGCATCCTCCTCTTAAAGAGGGGACTGTTTGCTTTGTGTTAGAGGGGAGGCTCATTTCAGCTCTCTTTAAGAACAGAGTGTGAAAGAAATGTCACACACAGCTGTGCATTATACAATTGTTGCTACTACGTGTTTTCAAGAAAGGTTATTTGCTTAGTGTTTGATTGTTAAAGATGAATTTATTTTATTGTGAATGTACTTCATCAGACCTTTCAACAATTTTGCTTACAATGAGTATTATTTGGTTTTGTGTGACTTTTTTCTACATTTAATGCCATTTGTTGCTGTTGCTGCTGCTGCTTCACAGATGCTCTCAAAATGTCAGTGAAAGGAGACCTGTAAGAACACTTTACTGTGCATAACACTCACCATGGAGATTGCCTGTCCCATTCACAATAATTCAACCTATTCATTGGATCGTTCATCTTTTTTGCGTGACCTTACTCCATTTGCCCTCCTGTTTCGGTGTTTTGTTTTTGTAGCCATGTGGATGCTGCGAACCGATCTGTTGATTTTAATATCAATTCACTCAACTGGACTGATTTATACGCCCAAATTGGTATTTTCATTTAACAAATCACACACATAACATCTTTGTATGCAAGTACAGTTATGAACAACATCAGACATTTGTGTGACATCTGCGTGATTTTCTATAGACACTATAGATCGTTCCCATTGAGACTATATTTAGCCGTCCACAACATTTGATTTCACTCAGATATCGAAACGAGGTGTAAATCACATCTGACAGTAACAGAACGGATGGATTGAAGCTAATGTGGTAGCAGAAACCTCCAGAGAAACACACTGAGTTTAGTGCTTACAGTATATCACAGTAACATGCTTACATCATTCCCTGCTCTGCATTAGCTGGTCCCAGGACAGCCCCGGTGCTGCTGCATTCTCCAGGAAGGCATTCAGGGCAGTTCTCATCTCACCGCTATTAGGAGACACACCCTGCAGAAATGCACACAACAAAAGGCTGAGGGAGAGACCATGCGGCTACTGCGTAATATTTCCAGCCTTCAAGCATCGCCAACAGTTTTTTAGATATTAGATTCTTACACTTCACAGGCTTGGCTGTGAAGGAGCAGGATACATTTCTTTTGTCATGCCTGTTGGTGGTATTTATCTTTGCATTCTTGCAAATTTGAATACATGTGATGAAAGCCATTGTATGATAGAAATTGGAAAGAAAAACCCACAGTGGTTTATTTTAAGCCCTGCAGGAAGTAACTTGATTGTCTCACCTCCAGCTTTTATTGCATTAACCTCCCTTGTCTGGAAGAATTGGGTTTCCCTTCCCAAGATAAGTGGAGGTGATCAGGAGACTAGACTTAACAACTGTAATGCACACTCCTTAATGCCTTCTCTGGTCAACAGCATAGCGCTGCTTTTCTGCTGTTAAGCTAATGTGGGTATTATTAAGCTTATCTACTGTGTAGAAACTGGACATATATGTTGTCATGGCATCGTATTTGCAAAATATTGTCACAGAAGGTGCAATATTTGGGTCAAAAAGTGGATATGAAAATAATGGACCATGCATTTTCTTTAGTTAGCCATCACAGATTTGATTCAAACATGCACTCTTACTGAATGCATGTCAGTTACATTTGTGAAGTCATTCTTACCAACAGGCTTTAGCAAGACACAGCCATCTATCCCAGCAGCAATTTAACCATACAAATTACACTCCAAACTGAAAGTGTCTTGTGCTATATGTCTCTTGGTATTTCTGACCATTTTGCATGAAATAATTCTTGTTGAAGCGATGTGGACCCTGTGAACTTGCATAAGGCAAGTAGGCTTGCATCACTTACCCATCGTCATAGATACAGATGCTCAGTATGTCAGCTCCTGTGTAGGTGCTACATTTGCCATGTAGCATCCCAGGCCCTAACAGTGATATTTGCTCATCTGACACTGCTTTGCTTGGCTCGATCTGCAGATACTGGAAGACGACGGCCAGCTCAGCTCCTCTGAAGGCAGCACAGTGGACATGAGGGTACCTGGGGAGGGGGGAGAATCTATGGACTTTGAGCTGGAAGATTCCATGATTCCTGATGCCTGCTTTACAGATGGTGAATACTGCCACTACCACTGAATATATTTGTATAGCCGTCTACAAAGTTACAAAGTATTGTAAAAAGAAGAAAATAACCATAAATTAGGATTATCATCAGCTATAATAAAGGGAACTTCTGCTACTAACTCCAGTAATACATAGCTTGTTAAGGCTGAAATAGCAAAAATTGAGAAATCATGTTGGACTCCCAAAATGAGAGCAAAAACAAGTCATTAAATGGCTATAAAAGGTTATAAAAATGAATTTTCAGTTCTGTCTTACAAAAAAAGCTACCGAATGGAATAACCGGCTCTCGCATATCGCACAGGCTCAAGCATCGCCAAACCTTTTGTCTCTTCTCAGGCTGTGTGCAGAAGTTCCAGTGTTGCCAGGTGAATGTGGACGTGGGCTGGTGGAAGATGTGGTGGACGCTAAGAAAGACCTGTTACCGGATAGTGGAGCACAACTGGTTTGAGAGCTTCATCATCTTCATGATCCTGCTGAGCAGTGGAGCGCTGGTTAGTCAGCAGTTAGCAATGGTTGCTGATGCAGAGGGGAAGTTGGGATTAAGTGCTGTTAATAGTTAGTGCACATTCAGTTACCAATCACTGCTGTTATTTTGTACAAATATAGCAAATCTATCATTACATGTCTGGATTTTGGCCTTGATTGACACCTTTCCTTATATAGCATGGCCTAATACATTGATTGTCAGGTGAAAAATGACATATCGATCCTTTACAGAATTACTCATATGTGCCAGTTGCATCAACAGTCACAGTTTTTGGCGTCACTGAAAAGTGTATGGAGTTACTCACTTTGATTGCATTCACATCCAGGCATTTGAAGACATCTACATAGAGAAGAGGAAGAGCATTAAGACTGTCTTGGAGTTTGCGGACAAAATCTTCACCTACATCTTCATTCTGGAGATGTTACTGAAGTGGGTGGCGTATGGATTTGCCAAATACTTCACAAACGCCTGGTGCTGGCTGGACTTCCTCATTGTTGATGTAGGTTCTCCCCTGAAAACATCCCCTCTCTGCTTACATAGAAACAGGAAGCCAACATGATACATAACATGATACTGAAGTAAGCGACAGTAAAACCTCACTGTCCCTCCTTTTCTGATGACATGGCGTTTGTGTGTGTGTGTGTGTGTGTGTGTGTGTGTGTGTGTGTGTGTGTGTGTGTGTGTGTGTGTGTGTGTGTGTTTTCCAGGTCTCACTGGTCAGCTTGATAGCCAACGCAATTGGATATTCTGACCTGGGTGCCATCAAGTCCCTGAGGACACTGCGAGCACTGAGGCCCCTGAGAGCACTGTCGCGGTTCGAGGGCATGAGGGTGAGAGTCACTGGTATTTTCATTTAACAAATCACACACATAACACACAACCTACCCCACAACCTACCCTGCCTCGCAGCGGGCATCATGACAACGTTCAGTGTCAGTCAACTTCAGTGCTGTCTACCATCAACTCACTGTACTGTTACAGAGCAACACAGACACACACAAGCTTTGCCACTAAATAAGTCAATGCAGGTAAAGGAGGCATTTCCTATCCTTTCCGATTCTTCTTTCTCTGGGTTGACTTACATGTGATAACCAACACTGTTGAGTTACTCGACCTGACTGATTGCGTTCAAAATTTCACATCATGCAGGATATAGATTTTGTTTTTCCACATCTGTTGTAAGAAAAATTAAAGAATATATATATGCAATACAGGCAGCGGTCTAAACAAGAGTTGATAGCTTATGTAATTGGCGGCTGTGATCAATGTAGCCGGTATCGACCGGCTGCTTGCCTGTCACGGTGATCTAGATTTGCAGCGCTTGCTATGATGATGGTCTCTCCTCACGCGGTGGCCACTGCATTCCCCCATCTGCATGACTGGCTTCTCGTTTACTTGTACATTGGTTGCAACTGCACTGTTTGGATGTTGATTTCTGGGTGCCTTTAACATGAATTTTATTTTTTTATTTGTTTGTTTGTTTGTTTTTTTCATTTACAGTAAACACATTTTGTGGCTTCCTCTCCTCCTCTACAAGGTTTTCTGTTTTGATGTTTTTTCTACAATGTAATTGTAACCCACCAGAAACAGTTAAGATGCATCCTACATATACTTTTGATTAGTGTCCTCCCTTCTCTCCTTATTCTTTCCCCCCCACCTTTTACCTTGCCGTTGTCGTGATGTGAATGAGCTTTGGTGTTAGTGATACTTGTGATGAGTTCATGCTGATGTGTCCGCTGCCACTGAAACGTTCACTGTTGTGTTTTCCTATTTTTTCCACCATTACCACAGTATACAGCATTGTACATCGGCTCTACTGCCTCTAAAGCTGGGATGTGTTCATGTTGTTGCCGTGCAGGTGGTTGTCAATGCCCTGCTGGGGGCCATCCCGTCCATCTTCAACGTGCTGCTGGTGTGCCTCATCTTCTGGCTCATCTTCAGCATCATGGGAGTCAACCTGTTTGCAGGGAAGTACGGCCGCTGTATCAATACAACCACGAATGAGGATTTCCCCATATCCGTGGTGAATAACAAGTCGGAGTGTGAGGGTTATGCGGATGCCCGCTGGAAGAACGCCAAAATCAACTTCGACAATGTTGGTGCAGGTTACCTCGCATTGCTGCAAGTGGTAAGCATTCTGCCAAGTGGTTAGATAATTCAACTATTTGTGTGTATTGTGCAGTACAGAATGGTGCAAATTTGTAATTTATTGGATGGTGTACAATTGTTTGTCAATATCTACACAGGCTACATTCAAGGGCTGGATGGACATCATGTATGCTGCTGTGGACTCTCGCGGCAAGGTAATTAAATTATGTTTAGTTCAGTATTTAATTTTGTTTTCCATTTTGATTTTAGTCCCGGTTTACTGTATTCCTTAATGTTTTAGGTATATTTAGTAAAACAATATTTATATTTACTATAGATTGTTAAGCTTCATGATCAAGATCTTGAAAGTTATCATGGCATTGGTATCTGAAACGTTTAGAAGGGGCTAGAAGAAGAGTATCCCAGGGTTAAAGAGGTAATTCCGGGATTTTTCAACCTGGCCTCTATATCCACAAAATCGCCTATCATACCGCTATTTACCACAACTCTCAACTCTCAACTCTCAACTCTGACAAAGGTGGTCTATGAAAGCAAGAGGGTTGACTCAAGGGTTGAATCAAGCACTTTTAGTGGACGTACTTTGACCGCATTGATATGCCTTGGATTACATTGCAGCCATTGAGCCCGTTTCGCGACTGCCGGCTGAACCGATCTACCGGAGCAACTCTGAAACTTTTGGGATCTACTTAGCAGTATGATAGGCGATTTTGTGGATATAGAGGCCAGGCTGAAAAATCCCGGAATTACCCTTTAAATGGGTGGGCATGAAACAATTTCTTTTAACACTATAACCGATTGTTGATATTGTTTCTCCCCATTATAGCAAGGGGAACAACCGGAGTATGAGATCAATCTCCAGATGTACATGTACTTTGTTGTGTTCATCATATTTGGAGCCTTCTTCACACTCAATCTCTTCATCGGTGTCATCATAGACAATTTCAATCAGCAAAAGAGAAAGATAAGTATCAAATCTTGCTTTTAAACTTAATTCTGTATCTGTAACTGTATAAGTGTATAAGTCTGTAACAGGTTGGTAGAAATACTTTGAGGTATTATTGCTTGTTCAACCATTCAATCAGCAGAAATGTGTCAGAATAAAACCAATTGTGCAAAAGAAGTATACAAATTTAAAAATGTAAAACTAACAGCCAAATGGATAGGAATGATTTTTCTGATTTTCTGATTGACTCCATTTAAAAGCATTACTTGCAATCTGTACTATATTTTCTCATCATCTTTGTCAGTCATTTAACATGCCTTGCATCCCCTCTTTACTTTGGAGGTCAAGACATCTTCATGACCGAGGAGCAGAAGAAATACTACAACGCCATGAAAAAGTTGGGGTCAAAGAAACCACAAAAGCCTATTCCTAGACCAGCAGTACGTCACAATTTCTTTGAACATGACTGCAAATCTATATTGGATATTGTGTCTAAAATTGATTTTTGTTTGAATTCTCCACTTTCTGTCTATTTCAGAACAAGATTCAAGGATTTGTCTTTGATTTCACCACAACACAAGCATTTGACATTGCGATAATGGTTCTCATATGCCTTAATATGGTCACCATGATGGTGGAAACGGAGGGTCAAACAGCTACTATGGACAAAAGTCTCTACTGGATTAACATCGTCTTCATTGTCATCTTCAGTGCCGAATGTGTGCTGAAGATGATCTCTCTCCGCCAATACTATTTCACCATCGGTTGGAATGTGTTTGACTTCATCGTCGTGATCCTGTCAATCATTGGTACGACCCACCTCTGTCTAAAAATGCGATGCTGAATGAAAACATTAGAATTGTACTGTTGCAATTTGTCTGATGTATTCTTGCTTTATTTCCCAGGTATGTTTCTCTCAAAACTGATCGAGCAGTATTTTGTTTCACCAACCTTGTTCCGAGTGATCCGACTGGCTCGGATCGGCCGCATCCTCCGCCTTATTAAAGGTGCCAAAGGAATCCGCACCCTCTTGTTTGCCTTGATGATGTCACTTCCTGCCTTGTTCAACATTGGTCTCCTGCTCTTCTTAGTCATGTTTATCTACGCCATCTTTGGCATGTCGAACTTTGCCTATGTCAAAAAGGAGGCAGGTATCGACGACCTTTTCAATTTCGAGACATTTGCCAACAGCATGATCTGTTTGTTCCAGATCACCACCTCAGCAGGGTGGGACGGCCTGTTAGCTCCCATTCTCAACAAAAATTACCCTGACTGTAGGAATGATACAGAGAATCCTGGCAGCAACATTAAGGGAGACTGTGGAAACCCTACTGTGGGAATTATCTTCTTTGTGAGCTACATCATCATCTGCTTCCTTATTGTCGTGAATATGTACATTGCGGTCATCCTGGAGAACTTCAGCGTGGCCACCGAGGAGAGCGCCGAGCCACTGAGCGAGGACGATTTTGAAATGTTCTATGAGGTCTGGGAGAAATTTGATCCTCGTGCAACCCAGTTCATGGAGTTCAACAAGCTGTCCGATTTTGCGGATTCCCTGGACCCGCCGCTATGCATAGCCAAACCCAACAAGGTCGAACTGATCTCTATGGACCTGCCGATGGTGAGCGGTGAGCGCATTCACTGCCTGGACATCCTGTTTGCATTCACCAAACGCGTTCTGGGCGAGGGCGGGGAGATGGACATGCTGAGGGGGCAGATGGAGGAGCGATTCATGGCCTCCAACCCCTCCAAAATGTCCTACGAACCGATCACCTCCACCCTCCGCCGCAAAGAGGAGGACATGTCGGCCGCTGTCATCCAAAGAGCATTCAGGCGATACATGATCACCCGTGCCGTTTTTAAGAGTGAGGAAACAGTCGTCGACAAAGAGGATCTCGTCGTAGATAAAGTAGATGGGATTTCTAGCACAGATAAAAATGACATCACGCCCTCCGCAGCCTCTTCACCCTCACATAACGCCGTGGCAACAAGAGGCCCACACAAATATGAAAAAGACAAAAGTGAAAAGGAGGTCACGGGCAAAGATGTCAGGGAGCAAGATAAGTAAGGAGACGCAACAAACATTGAAATGAACGACCAATTGTTTACAGCCTTTGAAGGTGACTAATACATCCATTGGACTCCCTTTTATAGTATGGATATCTATGCCAAACCGACCATGCTTACTTGAGTCTAAAGGTGGGTGACTAAACTGAGAAAATGACTCACATTCAGGCTGCGCTGGGACCATTTCTTTTTTGGCGGTGTCAAGGAGTAACTATGGCTTCTGGCTATTTGTGAGAATGGGCAGCCTTTTGAGTGTTTTCCAGTCTGAACTTAGTTCATGCTTTAACTTCTCTTGCAGCTAGTTCTGCTATCCAGTGTCTTGAATTATTGTTATATTAAGAACTGTTGTATTATTTACTTGCTTATTTTTCAGAGAGAAAAAAAAAAAATTGAACTATATTACTTTTAGAATTGGTTGGTTATTTGACTTTTTATAAACTTTTTATTTTATTTTTATTTTTAAAGAGGATTATTATTGCTTCCGGGTTATAGTCTTGAAAAAGAGTGGTATTACAATACTTGACAAATCCAGGGGACAATGGGAGTTGCTGCAGTTAATCAGAAACATAGACCTGCATGAATGCTCATCCATGACTATGCATGCTAAAATATATTATCACCACCAAGTTGTCCACCCCGTCCATCACACTTCATGATGATGTGTAAAGTATAGAGTCATCACAAGGGTGTTGTCGACACATTACAGAAGCATTACCTTTGCATACAGTCCAAGCAAACCCACTTTGCACATTCAGTTTTGTTGATTCATTCATGTACCTCAGCTCAACTTGCTGTTTGCCACCTATGTAGTACCTATGTACAATACCATGTTGCTATATACAGCTTTTGGGCACACACTGTTGGCTGAAAGCTGTGTCTCACACACCTTCGGGTTTGGAATGCTAAAGAAAGCCAGTGTTGCTTGCACATTGTAACTGACCCTGGTGTAAGTTACCTCAATTAACCACAAACCTCTTACCAATGAAACATTGTTTCTGCTACAGTTTGCTCTAAGTGAACACTTTTCCTGGATAATTTGGTTGTATTCTTGGCACTGGAGCATCATTTGACGTCTCCCAAATACAAGTTCCTTCTTTATATGCACCTTCCCTTGATTATCGCAGATGTGTTTTGGGTTCTTTTTGTTGTCAATGAACCTCAATATATTCTATAATATATGAAATACCCAAATATATTTGATATTATGTGATATTTCATGTGTCATGGAATTTATTACACAATTAATGTTTATTACATGTGATATAAAACCAAATATATTCTTCATGTGCTGCTGTATGCAGACAGACAGGGATACGACACATCTAACCGGAGCTGAAAGATGACTACTTTGATATATAAATGTCTATATGAATACTGTTACATATATGAATCATCATTTTTTCTTATTAGACAAAGCCCTGTGTTTATTTATTGTCAATGTTATATGTCAGCACCATAGCCACCGTTGTCTTTCAAACTTCAACTGCACATTTCTATTCAGAAACCTTCCTGGTGATCTGATAAAACTGGATTTTTAATGTGTTTTTTTGTTGTTGTTGTTGCATATTTGTGTTCTTTGTAAACTGCAGTCACAGTTTACCTCTCAGTTTTTATCACACTAAATATCTAAGATGGATAAAAGATAGTTCAGACAATTCTGAATACGATTGTCTCAAGGATATAGCGTCACACATCTTAGGCTGTTTCCTACTTTTGTTTACATTTGATAGTGGTAGTCGTGTTACTTTTGTCAGTTTTTCCCATAGTATGAAAACCACCTGAAGTTGTGTCGCAACCACATCTGTCGTTCCATGTTATAAAAGTATCATTACATTTATGTGAGTATATTTTGCATGTAATGAAAACGTTCGATACGACACATAAACAATGAATGTTTTGATTACACAGAATTTAACAGCTCCCATCGTTCATATGCATTATGCTTGTAGTGTATACGTAAACTGCATGCAAGATATTGCTATAACCCATCTCACTGAAAAGCCAAAAGAATAAAGATTACATGTACCTCAAGTGTGTCTGTAAAATATTCATTTCTCTCATTGTGCCTATATATGAAAAACATGTATTTACTCACATAGCTGAAAGTTGACAGATATGTATTGCTTTTTTTGTTTTTATTATTGCTTGCAACTTTTTGAGCTCAATCTGAATTCTGGAGATAATCAAGTTTGGTTCACTATACATTACAAATCTATGGATATGTATTTGTTTCTCTCTCTGTGTTTTTTTTGCAACTGAATGGCTAGGAAACTGCTTTGAGCCTTCATGCCTGCTTTCATTGCTTATGGACTCCATGTTAACTGTAAGATATATTCTTGCCGCAGAAATAGCAGCCATTTCCTTCAATCAGAACGACCCTGTTACCACCTCCCTGTGCTCTGGTGAAACTGGACACCATTAAGGGAAAATACCACGGTCCAGCATCTTTTTGCATCCCTTCACCCCATTTGGTCTCTCTCTTGAAATCATCTGTTAATGATTCTTTCCTGTTCTATCTCAATGACATTAAGCCAATTATTGTTTTTTTTTCTGTGCAGTTTGACTGACCGCTTATCTTTCACTGCTTATGACCTAAAACATGTACATTTATCTCAAGAAAACTACCCTCAGTTGTTTATGTTTGTGTCTTGCCAGGTGCAAGTATATAGTTTGTTTTAAAAGTTTGGAGTGATTGTCTTGTTGAAGTGTCGTATGTGATGTGATGCTTTGAGTTTGTACCACTGCTTGGCATTTTCTCAACGATGATGTGATGCATTTTCATTTAATACACTGTAACATGCATCGTAGTTTGCCTTATTTAAACTTTATTCCCATTTTGTTTGGTAAACTAATGTCATGGATGTCAGGCAGTCAGGGATGTATAATCCTCAGTCATGATCATTTCCAGTCGAAGGGCCTTAATTGGGAAAGATGTATCACAACAAGTACCAACTACATAGATCATTTCAGAAGCATTAAGCATTAGCTTTTCCAGTTATAAGCTTTACGACTTTTACAATGCTTATAGCAAACAAACCGCAATCAGATTAGTGTCATTCCTGAACCTGGAAAAAGTCTAATTTCTCAGTGTCCATTTCACGTGTGAAATGTAATGAGCACTCAGCTGTAAATGCTTCATCTTTCATTGATCTCTCACTCTCTAGGTTCTCTTGGGATATTGAAAGCACTTATGATTATATGACTTTGAACAAATTATCTTGAGTGACATTATTGTATAGAAAGCCAAAATTGCCAATACACTACACGGAAGAATTTTGTTCATATTCAATTTGACATTGTTTAATGGTCAATGCTGGCCAAGAGGCGTTTTTTTTAGAAATACAAAATGGTGCTGGTTTATTTGTATGTATATTTGAATTTTGTGTACAGCGTGTATCAGCGAACATCTGTCTGTCAAAAGTCTATAATCTGGTTTCTGAGTGGCGCTTTGTGGCTCCTGCCGGAAGCTATTAGCATCTTAAGTGGGTGGAACATTTTTATTAATTATTAATCATAGTCAAAACATCCAACACAGTCCAACATAGCTTTTACCTAGCGTGGCTGCTGAATCTTGAGGGCAGTAAACAGGAGTCTGATGGCAAAGTGCTGATTATTTCTGCCATTCTGTTTCACAATGATGATGTGATTATCTGCACCACACCCACTCACAGTGCTTTATGGTCCACATCTTGTTTTCCTGACGAGCATTGTCAGTAGAACAAAGACTTGAGCTGTGAATTAACGTTTGCCAAGCATGCCCTCGAAACCCGGGACCTTACAATAACACTAAACATTTATTGAAATGAAAATGTCAAAAGCTTCCTGTTCTTTTTTGTTTAGGATGAAAATACACTGGGGCCATACACTTACTGATGTAATGTGGGAAAATGTGCTACAAATTATGGACCCAAGACTAAAACCAGCATGCAGCCCCACTGATGGCAACAGGTGGGGTTACAGAGCGCTTGTTTTGAAGGACCATTAAATCAAGAGTGATTCTGCAGATTCTCCTCGCCTGTTGCCCAGCAACATGACATCAAGCCCTTGCATTTGACTGATCAGCTGGTTCCACATTGCCTTCAGAGGGAGGAGGGTGGGAGGTTGCATTGCCCTCCCCTCCCCTCCCCTCCCCGCTGTCTACCTATAGCCAGGCAATAATATGTTAACATGTAATGGTTTGTGAACGCATGTGTGTTTTGGCGATGGGCAGAGCCGGGGATCCTGCCACTGGGCAAGCATGGTGCAACAGTGCAGGGAAAAATAAATCAGAGCGAAAGCTGAGAAAGCTCTCCATAACAGCTCTGTAATTGCATTTGCTGTAGATGGATGGGAAGAAAATCCCATTAGACAGGTATTGGTGAGTTCCCCTCCACATCCTCTATGTACACGCACAGACACATACTATCTGACCCACTCAGTCACTTACTCAGTTACTCACTCATACCAATACAATATCTATGATTCTGAGAGTATATGACTGCATACATGTGTGCATTGCAGTGCCAAGCCATCAAAAATCGGGTGTGTGTTTTTTGCCACACATATGGAAGAGGGAATTAAGGAGTTCATTAGCAAGTGAGCTGCTTGTATTATTGAGCATGACTCTTCAATAAAAAGGCCTGCACAAACCACAATGGATATAGCCATTACAATGCTATAGCAGTATATCCCAGGGGACACATATTCCAGTCTCTCCTCTAATAGGTTTTCAAAAGCATTCTTTATAAGTGCAACAACACATGCAGTATTTATTGCTCTCCGCAAAGTATACAACACCTCTATTATCTGCCGTGTAACCACTCTGCATGAGCGTGATTTTAAAATAGAATTTATTTCGTTGTAAATCTAAATAGACAACTTCCAGATGTCAGGAACAGATTAATAACTTCCTTTCATCATGTTTAATCAATAGGTTAATGGTGAATATATAATGTTATATTGTTGTATTATCATAATTGTTTATTCTGGTACAACAAGCACCAACCATATGGGTTAAACGTTGTTTACCACTGCTGCATATGCTCAGAGCTCAATACCAATCTGATTTACTCTTCCATACATGTGTGCTGCAGAGAGTAACGATTATGTGCCAGAGCTCGTGCTAAATAGTATCTGACGAGGCATGGAAAGGTCTCCCTTGGGACAGCTGTCCTGTGGCCACTCCTGATATGGACACAACCCATGCCATGTGCTCGAGACATCAAGAGTTAGTATTTCACAATCAATGCATTGTGTTGCGTAACATTGGCCCACCAATTATAACTGGCTGGGTGGAATTATGTTTCCACTGCACTTGATGAATAAAACTACGATCATATGCAGGAACTCATGCGTTGTGGTTTGAACGAGTGGAACAAAACCCCAGTGTTTTATCTCCTAAGACCAAGTTGATCTATGAGATCTATGAGTTTGTAATGTTGACATTATCTCTCCATTTCTGCCCTGCGCTCAACCGACGGTTAAATGTGTGTGCCTGGCAAACAGATGGCCAGCCCAACTCTAGCGACCACATTAACCTCTGTCCAACCTCCGAATGAAATCTAATCCAGGGAGATAGCTCAGTTCATTTCCATACATTCAAAGTAGGTTCATCTTACTTTTACATGCACTGCTTTTCCTGGTGGAAGAGTTCATCATTGATCACAGTTTCGGGGGAAGGCCTGTATATATATGTGACATGTCTTTGGCCCGCCGAGTAAAGTTATAATTGAGGTTTTCCACAAGGAACAGCTGTGACGCGTCAATATGCCTAGCAGCTTGGACAGTGTTAATAAATAACAATTTCCTTGCTGTGAGTGAGAGGTTACATCTGCTCAAGATTAATGTGCCTTCTAAGCTTCTGTCAGTGTTGCTTAACCTACGACTCCCAAATATACAACAAAACATTTATAGTAATACAAGTAGCCTATGTAGCTATCCGCAAAGTATTAGTTTCGGGGGAAAATAAGTAAATTCCCTCAGCTGAGCTACAACAGTTTCATAAACCTACTTGAGCCAGATTCAGACCAAGGCATGGAATTGATAACAAGCAATATACGTTTCCGAATATACATAAACATATTATGAAAATCTTTATTGCCTCTGCTGCTTTCTTGATTAAGTTAGATAATTCTGTTCTGTCCATATACAGTATCTATAATGTAGTGAAGACTGTTTTGCTATGAAAGAATGACTGCGCCACCTGGCGATGATTAGGAGGAACCAGCTCGACTCAAACTAAAGATGGCGGCTGAAGTTGTTACTAAGTTACCGGGCAACGCTAAGTAGTGGCAGCAAGATGGCGAAGATACAACGAAAAAGGACGATTTCTGTTTATTTACCGTAGCGATAATTCTCGATTGCGGAAAGTACAGCGTCCTAAATAAGAAACGATAAGTTTTGCGACTGCGGTGTCGAAAAACGGAAAGCGTCTTAGCCGAGATGGAGGACGAAGAGACAACGTTGGTGAGCTGACATGTTTTAACGATACGATATAAGTAAAGCGACCCGAACAGAATAGGAAGAAGGCCTAACTAGTGTTATATTTCAGTTTTCAGGCAAAATGTTACAGAGAAGGCTGAGTGAGTGTTGCTCGTAAGGCTTGGCGTTGTATCAGCCTAGCATGTTTACGTTACTGCTATGAAACATGTCATATTGTTAACTGTCAACTATAGCGAGCATAAAATGATCTCTGGCTTACTGTGATACATTGTTGCGTTCCATCCACATCACTTGTTATGTATTTAGATCCTCCCTGTAATGCATAGACCCGTCAATGATGTGCCATGGACAACCATAGTGTTAAACTCCTGCTTATGTTTGTGTTTTTCCCCAGGGTTTGATCAATTACTATTGTTATGAAAAGTATTACAATCATGTCGTAAATGCTGCAGCCGGGGCTCAAAGGAAATTCAGCAATGACCCAATATACAGTTTTTTCCATGCATATGGGACTCTAATGCAAGGTAAGAAAACGAATCGGCTTAAAACAATCGCCTTAAGAAATATTGTCTGTTTTTCTGTCGCTGCCATTTGGCATATAAGCATTTATGTCACTACTTTACCGCAGATCACATTCAAGAAGCCATGGGAGAGTTGGAGATGATAAGAGACAGGCGAGATGTGTCTCTCTGCACGTTGATGGCCCTTGTCTTTGCTGAGAAAAAAAAAGCAAACCCAGGTAAACCAACAATCGATGTCACTGTTGTTTCCTTTTTGCCCAGGCCTTTGTATAGACTGTAATACTCTAATAAGTGTCTCTTTGTTGGCAGACCGAGAAGTCATTCAAGAGCTTGATGCTAAGGTAAAAGAGGATCGTAAAAGTGCATCTCCTAAGAGTCTCTACTATGCTGGGATGTTTCTCTGGCTATTGGGTCGGAACGATAAAGCAAGGGAGTACATAGAGAGAATGATCAAACTCTCCAATGGCTCCAGAGAGGTGAGATCTGGATTTCTGCTGTGACTGTTTGAGAAAAATGCATTAGTATTTTGTTTCCACGTGCATATGGATTCGTATGGTTCACATAATGTGATTGACATGATAAGGCGGCCATTTGTGTCATACCTTCAGCCTGGCTTCTCATTCAAAAATTGCATTGATGTCTGTTGTTCAGGGGATAATCCTAAAAGCCTGGATAGATCTGACATCCAGTAAAGACGCATATGCCAAAAAGGCTGGAAAATACTTTGACGAGGGACTGAAAGAGAAAGCAGATGTTTTTGCCCTGATGGGAAAGGTAAGATGAGAAACCCATAATGAATAGTATTGCTCAACTATAGCTGAAGATGTTAAGATGCTATCATTTCTCCTATTTCCTATGGTGCTTATTGTGTCTCAGTGCTAATTTACTACATTTAATGTGTCTCTTGCCATCACTGTGATTGCTGTATTTTTACAGTTTACACCAGAAAATTTGCTTTGCTTTATTTTTGCTTTCTATAACCTTTTTGTGAAATTGCTTGTTTTGCTGTTTCTGATAAATAATGACCTGTGCTCCTTAATTTAATTAATACTGGTCACTGGCACTGTGCATATTATACACCCTAAATGACGGTTTGTCTGTCCCAGGCACAATACTATGAATATCGTCAGAATTACTCCGGAGCATTGGAGATGGTTAACCAAGTCATTGTTAGTTTCCCTGGGTTCCTGCCTGCCCTAATCAAGAAGATGAAACTGTTACTCAGCCTGCAGGACTGGGAGCAAACCATAGATGCAGCACAGAGGTAAGTGACAAGGCAGTTAGGAGGTTACTATCGAACCATGCACTCAGATCTCTCTCACCTCACCTGAACTATCTTGCCTGGACTCATGAAATCATACATCTTAAAAAAAGAGGGCATTATTTTTCTCCTTGTGTGTGAGGTCAGAGACCAAAAAAACATTTGTAATCCGCAGCAGCGATGTAAGGAAAGACACAGTCAGCCTTTGCAAATGCCTCGCCATTCAAGTGCAAATGAAAAACTAGTGTGATGCCTCAAACCAGTGCATACTGACTGAGCCATTGTTCCTGCTTGCTCGCCCCTCTGGACCTTAGCCAATGCCAGGCAGCATAAAAAGGCCTTTGAGATGAAGCGCTAGAGTCACACACATTTCCCAGGATTCACTGCCTCAAGAGGACGAGTGATCACTCAGGTGGGGCCAAATCCTAAAGGCGTTGAGTGAAGGCCAGAGCCACTGTGGTAGCCCTGCTGAGTGCTAGGGTATTGTGAATCGGGAGGGGTGCAAGCAGCGCGCAGTATACATCCTTTGCTTGCCTTGGCTGTTCTTAAATGGGTGTCCAGTGTGCATAACCTCTTTCTTAGCTTTAATCTTATTTGTCTGTGAACTCAATACAGCACCTCAGCAGTATTAGGTACTCTATTAACATCAATCAAAAAATATAACCATATCTAGATGTACTGTAGGAGATGGTGTTCATTTACTGGCTTTTATGTGTCATATTTCAGGCTTTTACAGCGGGATAAAAATAACCTGGAGGCTCTGAGGATGCTAGCTCTACATTTGTTGTGTAGAGATGGAGATATTACTGAGGTAAAGTTCATCCCGTCATCACACCCTCATACTTTAGCTTACATACCATACCTCATGCCCTCATACCTTGAACAATTCTGCAGGAACCAGAATAACTAGTGGCAACTAGTGTCATTTATGATGTGGGAGAGGCAAAGTGCTGATCAATTGTTTGATCAGTTATTTTTATATCTCCCTCACCAGTCAGTAAAGCAGCTTTCAAACCTCATCAGCAGCTTGGATATTCTAGAGCCTCACAACCCCGAGCTTTTCTACAGGATGTCTCTGGCCTTCACCCGTGTCGTAAGACCCTTTTCACTATTTGCGTTGCACATTCTTGATGCTACTGTTTCAAGCAACTTCACCTCGGAAAAAGTCCTAAATTTCTATGACATTTCAACATTTGGCCTTCCTTTGTGTCTATATTTGCTTCTGACTAGTGTGGCCGAAATGAGAAAGTGCTTGAGCAGACCTACAGAATGGTGGATAGGGCCTTCTCTCTGGCATCGGGGGACTCAGATCTGGCCACGGAGCTCGGCTACCAGATGGTGCTTCAGGGCAGAATCAAGGAGGCCATGAAGTGGTACAAGACCGCTATGACTTTGGATGAGACAAGTGTTTCTGCTCTGACAGGTACCTGAATATGTTACAGTGATCAACCCGCTGTCTACATGCCAATCAGGACCCATGCAAGACTTTTCAAAATCCCACTATCACACAGGTATTATTCGTTGCCAGCTGATAGAGGGCCACTTAGAAGATGCGGAGCAGCAGTTGGAATTCCTCACAGAGATCCAACAATCTATTGGAAAATCAGGGGTAAGGCCTATATTTAAAGGTACTGTATTAGGAGGTTCTTAGAGATAGAGGCTTATGGCTCATCGGTTACCATGGTTCAGGATCATTACTTTGGAAAACTGTTTGTCAAGCACTAATCAGGAGCATCTGGCAGGATGAGCAACAGCTGGTCCTGTAGGTCTTCAGTATTATGACTTCAGTCGTTCCCCCTGTGTTGGTGTCTTGGATCCATCTCTCTGGAGCTCTGATTGCTTTGTCCCAGCTACTCGCTTCTACCTCTTTTTTGATCCACTCATTTTTGTGTTTTTCCCCATTGTACTTGATCTTGTTTTTTTTATTCTTTCCCTTTTACCCCAATAGGAGTTACTATACCTGCGTGCAGTGCTGGCGGTGAAGAAGCGACGGCCCCGGGAAGAGGTGACCGGCCTGCTGAATGATGCAGTGGACACGCACTTCTCCACGCTGCAGGGTCTACCTCTGGGAGTGGAGTATTTTGAGAAGCTCAACCCTGACTTCCTGCTGGAGATCGTCAAGGAGTACCTTGCACTGTGTCCTGCTAAGGTATGACTAGGTGACAAGGTGTGCGCAGTGGTGCTAAATATGTCTTTCTAAATTCAAGGCCTTATAAGGTCTTAAGAACATTTAGAAAATCTTGGACAAATTATTATTATTATGTCAGCTATCTATTTATTTTGCCACATTTCTAAACAGAAATGAGTCCAGACTTGCACACCTATATTCCTGTCTGTGTTCCAGCCTCCAGCCCAGGGCCAGCCTCCGGCTCCTCAGCTGCAGCACTGTGCTTCTGTGTTGGACACCGTGGTCAAGATTGTGCCAGGTCTCCTTCAAGGGGTCTTTCTGTTGGCCAAAGTCAGATTCCAGTCTGGTGAGCATTGCATTAACATGTTAGTAACAGTGTATTGTTTTCTTTCTATAGCTATCTATAGTTATACTATATACTACTACTATATACTATTTCTATAGTTTTCTATGCTAAACTTTGCATTGTCTTCATTCAGGTGATGTTGAAGCTGCTCAGAGCAGTCTACATCTTTGTCTGGACCAGTGTCCTTCTCATGCAGACGCTCATCTGCTCATGGCAGAGATCCACCTGCTACAGGGGAACTTTACACTGTGTTCCCAGTCTCTTGAACTCTGCCTCAGCCATAACTTTGAGGTACGATCAAAATCACAATATTAAAATCATTATTTTAGCCAAGGCAGTGGACACAAATCTGCACCATGAATGGTGAGTATTATTGCTGGCTGGAATCAGGAACTCAGCAACAGAATTATATAAGGCCTGGATGATAATGTTATTGGGTGACTCTCAGGAATGCTCTCTGTATTGGTTGGACCTCTACATGGGTTACGACATATTATCCGTTCCAGGTTCGAGAACACCCCATGTACCACCTGATCAGAGCTCAGGCCCAAAAGAAGATGGGTGAGCTGGTGGGGGCCATCCAGACCTTGCAGATGGCCATGAGTCTGCCGGGTGTCCACAGGGTTGGATCCTCATCCAAGTCCAAGAACAAGAAGATTGAGCTGAGCCCTGCTTACTATGTCTCTGTCTTCTTGGAGTTAGCTGAGGCCCTCTGGCTCAATGGAGAACAGGTAAAACAGTGAGTTTTAAAGTAAGAGGGCTGCCACTTAATTCTATCCTGTGTAATTTAAAACACACAAAAGCTATTGTGTGTTAAAAAAAAAAAAGAAGCTTTATTTATATTTTTGCTTTTTGATTGAACTGTCAATGGTTTTTATCACAGTGCTATTCATGTCTCCACATATGACTGGCCTTGAGAGGAAAAGGACAGGTTTATGAATGCACTTACTATTTCAGCATGAAGCAGCCAAAGTGATGCAGGATGCCATCAACGAGTTCTCGGGCACCCCTGAGGAGCTGCGCGTCACCATTGCCAATGCCGACCTGGCCCTGCTGCGTGGCGACACGGAGCTAGCACTGAGCACGCTCAGAAACATTACCCCTGAGCAGCCCTACTACATCCAAGCCAAGGAGAAAATGGCGGATATATATCTCAACCACAGAAAAGATAAACGTCTGTACGCTAGCTGCTACAGGTGAGCAGTAAATCCAGATACAAACAAGACAAAAAAAAAGCACATCCAAGTCTGAAAGACACGATTGTGATTTGGCTTAAAGTAGTAGCTGAATGTGTGAGTGAATAGCGGCCTTCATCTGACCCCTAATGCATAGTAAGTGTTTGGCTTGACCAGTAATGGCTGAGGTTGGAACAGTCAAATACCACTCCCGACCACTTCGCTTTTCTAGTGCTCCAGATATCCATGACTCCTGGCCACCCAGTCACAGTATACCTACATTGTACCCAGTCAAGTCCGTAGCAGGATTTAGAAGGCCACAAGCTGGAAGTAAATCAAGTGGGAATCTTAACTGTGGCCACTCATGCAGCAAAGCTGGAATGTGTAAAGCTGCCTCCAGTGCTCCAGAAATGTCCCAGTGGTCCCTCTCCTGATCTCCGACAGCTATTGTGGGAGAAAAACCTTCTGTTGGGCCAGATGTCTTCAGGTTCCGTGCCACACTGTTCAGTTGATCATCTAATCCTTAAGTAAATGATTCAGACAAATTCAGTAGAGTTCAATATGATTTTAGGTTTACTGTAGAAAATCAAACGGAGTACAAATAAACCAAGCTGGTCCATGGAGCAACTCCGGCAGAATCACCTTCAGAAAAACCTTCACATTTATGCAATTCAATAACTCCTCCTTGTGTGGAGCGAATTCTAAGCTCCCCCTACTGCTCTTATCCTTGAACTTTACTCTCTTTCCTATACACCATCGCTTTCCTGTCATCTGGTAATCTCCCAGGATTTCCCATCTCACTGAAACCAATGGTGTCCACGTGCTTCAGTTATTGACCATTATTTACTAGAGTTGTCTATGGCAGTGGTCTTCAACCCTGATCCTCGGGACCCACAGCCCTGCTGGTTTTCCTTCCTACCAGGTAGTTAATTAGATTCACCTGGTGTGCCACATGTTAATCAGCCCCTGATGAGACGTGCTGGAATGAAAACCAGCAGGGCTGTGGCTCCTGAGGACCAGGGTTGAAGACCACTGGTCTATGGTAACAAAAAAATATACTTCTTTAATAAAATGAATACACCTAAGTATATGACTTTTAATAAAAGGAATATATGTTTCCCATCTTAATTATGCTAACACTAATACTTAAAATCTCCCACACTATATATTTGTGTTGACAGGCATTCCCACACCGATACAGTACTACCAAGTAATTAAGCGTGAATGAACCTCAGGACAGCGGAGACACATGTCTGTATAATGAAGTATTACACCGCAACTGAACTCTAACGTGATATCTCTTTCTTTTCCCCAGAGAAATGGTGGAGAAGCTGCCCAGCCCTCACACATATCTCTTGCTTGGCGATGCTTACATGAACATTCAAGAAGTAAGTAGATGTGATACAAGGTGTCTTCTAAGTTACTGCTTGTTTATCTGGAAACTACCAGGGTTTGTTTAGAGTTTAGCTAACTTAAAATGGCTTTTAAAGTGTTTACGGTGTGTTCACCACAACATGACGTAAATCTAGAAATACATTACATAATACACCAAATATTTAGAAAAACAGCAAATCAACCACAAACTTTGACATTATCTCGATACACACAAATGCAGAGACATTGCAGTTAACGGTCCCGGTCACATCACTTACCGTAAGATGTGTTTATCCTCAGCCAGAGAAAGCCATTGAGGTCTATGAGCAGGCTCTGAAGAAAAACCCCAAAGATGGCACTTTAGCCAGCAAGATTGGAAAAGCCCTTGTCAAGACTCACAACTACGTCAAGGTTTGTAATGTCAAAAGATAAACATTTTAAGATTAGCTAAGGAACGAACCGGTGTTGAAGCGGCTCTGCTGTTTCACAGGCAATAAATTACTACGAAGCTGCTCTGAAGAACGAGCAGCAGAACTTCCTGCGCTATGACCTGGCGGAGCTGCTGATGAAGATGAAGCAGTATGAGCGGTGTGAGAGAGTCCTGCATGATGCTCTGGCCCATGACCCAGGTACAGTGGAGCAGTATTCACAGTGAACATCCTAGACTAGGCCCCCTAGACTATTTGGCAATAAAGTAATGGAATGAGAAAGTCCAGTAAGCAAATCACAATAATGGTTTTTGCACAGTCATGATGATGCAAATCTACGTTGCATAGATGTAAATATTTTGATGCAAAACATAATAGATGCAGTTTGTCATCAAGCCAAACCTTCACCCCAGACTAAACCAAAACAGCTCTTGTTACTGTTTAGATTTTATTTTTTTTTGGAAAACTGGAAACACATTGCTTTTTGGTTTTGATATGGTGAATTTATTGTTTGGTTGTCGTGTGCAATTTTGCATTTTCCTTTTTTGCTCTACCCAGCGAATGAGCTGCCAGCGCTCACAGACGACTGTCGTTATCTGGTCCTGCTAGCAAAGATCCAAAATAAGGTTGACAAAAACGAAGAAGCTTTGCTGTTCCTACAAAGAGTAAGTAGTTGTCCGGATCTGCCAAGTCTCATCTGTTCAAATTTTGCACCAAAATGTTGCATGGGGAAACCAGTAATAGTGATTGTGTCTCTGCTGCGTTGAGGCCCGGGACGTGCAGGCCAAGGTACTGAAGCGGGTGCAGTTGGAGCAGCCTGACGCCGTCCCCATGCAGAAGCAGCTTGCTGCTGAGATCTGCGCTGAGATCGCTAAACACTACACAAGTCAGAGGGGCTATGAGAGAGCAGTCAAATTCTACAAAGAAGCTCTTGTGTATTGTGAGAGTGATTGCAAGGTCAGTGCAGCCGAATCAAAAACGTCCTGTGTACTCATTGCAGCTGTAGTTAACAAGCCCTGGTGTCTTTTAGAGGCTCATCCCTGAGTTTTTAAAATCTGTTGGTCTTGATAGTTTGATTTAGGCTGAAGGCTTGATTTTATTAGAGGAGTGTAAATTTGAATGTCAGCCAAGCACACTACACTTATAATTTGACCAAACAACAAAACCTATCATACATTATTCCACAAAGGATATTATAACAGTAAGTCGCACACAAACAAGGCTTCATTCTACTGAATGCATCCCCTGTTCCCAGGTGATGTTGGAGTTGGCACGGTTGTACCTTACCCTAGATGAGGTGGACGCCTGCCAGGAGCAGTGCAGTGTCATTTTGAAGAATGACCAGTTTAATGAAGATGCAACACTGGTTTGTTCTCTCTTCATGCCATCTCAATCTTGAACGTAATCTTTATGGAAGTCTTTAGTTTCTCACTTATGTTTGTCCCTAGATGATGGCTGACCTGATGTTCAGGAAGCAAGACTATGAACAGGCTGTTTTCCACTTTCAACAACTTCTGGAGCGCAAACCAGGTGTGACAGAGTCCTGTTCCTCTTAGACTTCCCTCAGAAATACTAATTATATAAATAATATTTTTTGAGTTTTGAGGAAACTTGAGGTGAATGTAAAAATCAACGGCTCATTTGACCTTTCTTGAACTCCCCCACTCCGTTGTTTTCAGACAACTACCCAACGCTGTCGCGTCTTATTGACCTGTTGCGGAGAGCCGGAAAGCTGGAAGACGTTCCCAGGTTTCTTGATATGGCAGAAAAACATTCCTCCAGGGCGAGGTTTGACGCTGGGTTTAACTACTGCAGAGGACTTTACCTTTGGTAAGGTCGTTAATGTAAAGTAGATTGATTCCTCAAGATGATGGTGTCAACCATTAGCATTGTCTGATTGAAGTTGTGCTTGCTGTTCAGGTACACAGGAGAACCTAACGATGGCCTGCGTCACTTCAACAAGGCACGGAAAGACAACGATTGGGGTCAGAACGCTGTGTACAACATGATTGAAATCTGCCTCAACCCTGACAATGACACCATGGGCGGAGAAGTATTCGAGAATTTAGATGGTGACATCGGGTGAGTTGACAATCCCTAGGTTTTCTCATCAGTGTAATCTGACGGCTTTACGTAGACCTAAAGTCCACCAACTCGCTTCTAACGCCTCGCCTCAGGAACTCCACGGAGAAGCAGGAGTCGGAGCAGCTAGCCGTGAGAACCGCAGAGAAGCTGCTGAAGGAGTTAAAGCCCCAGACGCCCGGTGGGCAGGTCCAGCTCCACATTTTGGAGAACTACTGCTTCCTGGCTACTAAACAGAAGGCCAACGTGGAGAAAGCCCTCAATGTTTTCACAGAGATTGCAAACAATGAGGTAAGCAAACTCCAGATGGTGCGCCTGAGTTACATCACACCCTCTAGTGCAAATATATCGTCACCAGGAGTTATGCAATATGTCCGGCTTATGCTTTATGTCTCTTAGCTTTGGCCATCGCCAAACACTGGTGGCATGTGTAAACATTGCTTATATAAAATTTTCTTTTTAGCAAATTTTGTTCATCGGGGAAACACTATTAATTCATACACTGTAATAAAGCAGCTATGGGGTAGAGGCGTAAGGGATGGGGAGACGGGGAGACGGGGGAGGTGATGCCACGGGATGTCCTGTAAGGCAGCATCTAACTGGAGTTCTTTGGTTGAATTCAGAAAGACCACGTGCCGGCACTGTTGGCCATGGCCACGGCTTACATGATCCTGAAACAGACTCCTCGAGCCAGGAACCAGCTCAAACGCATAGCTAAGATGAACTGGAGCATTGTTGACGCCGACGAGTTTGAGAAGAGCTGGCTGCTCCTGGCAGACATCTACATCCATTCGGGGAAGTATGACATGGCCGGGGACCTCTTAAAGAGATGCCTCCGTCATAACAAGGTCAATACTAAAAATAGAGTTACTCTGATTTAATATCTGTGTGTTACAGAGTAGTAAAATTGATGTATTTTTTTTCATACATTATTGTTTATAGTTGTTTATGAGTGTCATTTAGTGATATTATTGCTCTTTTCCCCCCAGTCATGCTGCAAAGCGTATGAATATTTGGGCTACATAATGGAAAAAGAGCAGGCTTTCCGTGATGCTGCACTCAACTATGAATTGGCTTGGAAATATGGAAATCAGACTAACCCAACTATTGGTAAGTCAACCAAAATCATACGTCCAATTCTATTTAGATGGACAAAAATAATGCTGATTAATAATCTATTTACCTCATATAATGTATGTTATGTATTTCAGGATACAAGCTCGCTTTCAACTACTTAAAAGCGAAGAGGCATGTTGATGCCATAGATGTGTGTCATAAGGTGAGAGAATGAGAGAGTTCTTTTTTTCTTTTTTACATTTTTAAAAATACTCTTGAGTGCTCTGATCTTTCTTTACTGCACAACATCACCTTTGCTTCTGTTCATAGGTTTTGGATGCTCATCCAAATTATCCAAGAATGAGAAAGGACATCTTGGACAAAGCACGTGCTGCCCTAAGATCTTAGATGTGTGTGTGTGTGTGTGTGTGTGTGTGTGTGTGTGTGTGTGTGTGTGTGTGTGTGTGTGTGTGTGTGTGTGTGTGTGTGTGTGTGAGAGAGAGAGAGAGAGAGAGCGAGAGAAACTTAACTTAGAGAATAATGTAACTCCTGTTTGTATAATAAAATTGGTGACCCACATTAGTGCTTTATTGTCTTCATTTCAAATTAAAAGAATGAGAATATATGCTAAGAAGAGCCACAGACATGCAAAAATGTATGCAACCCTCGTGATTACTTAATGTTGCATAGTGTTAGATAAATAATATCATTGGGGGGCGGGGTTCTAGAGTTAATTGTGTTTTATTTGAGTTCAGTTGTGTGCAACGGCGCATTATTGTCTCCTATAGATTTGATTAAGCACATCACGTCCCACACACGTAGGCTACACTGCCATGCATGTGAACACACTCGACTGGCAGTGAATGCACGATCTCAATTGAGAATTTACCATCAATATTCCTGCAAACACAAACGTCACATAGCCAATTGCAGCCGGAAAAAATAAAAGGTGCACTCGGTTATGGATAATGGGCACAAAGAAGTGATTTGCCCCTACATGGATAGTAAGGTCTGGGGAACACAGTCCGCTACACATGGAGTCATTGTGCGAGTCCGATCCACGTTGCAAGACTTTACAAGAAAGAGCTCACACTGGGCACCAGAGCAGGCTCCCCCCGGATGGCTTCAGAGTCCACGTCTCTGCCCCCACCAGCATCTCTGTGAGGATCATCTGCTAAAGGGGCGATTGGAGGGAAATAACCCGAGAATGGGATAAACTTCCCTTGGTGAGTCTCAAGCTTTTCAAACTTTTAAAGAATAACTGACGCACAGATGTATATATTTTCAATACTTTGGAGCCTTTTTTTTGTTGCTGCTATTTTCCCCTTTACATTATTCCCCCGATAAGACGCTCGACCTGATTGATCCATCTGACAATTTTCCGACCTTGTTATTTTCAATTTCGACAAATAGAAAGCGTTGAAATGTGTTTCTCACTAGCTGGGAGATAGAAGTGTTTTCTCCCAGAGAGCCTGATTGGATGCGGTAGCCTATGTGAGGGGTATAGGGTGCGTTCCTCCGCTGTTTGTCACCCAGCAACTGTCCCGGTGAATGGCTGGCTGAACAAATCCTATTATTTAAAGAAATGACACCATTATTGGATCAGACGAACCCCGCGGAGAACACCAGTTCCAATATTACTTTAGACAAAGTGACTCCAGACTAGTTTAGCTGAATTATCAAACTTCAAACTGGGTTTTCCAGGATGTTTTTATAGGCTAAAATATTTGATTCACAAACGAAAAGACGCAACTTATAATGAGTAAAATAGGCGATAGTTCATGCTACAAGGCAAACATCACCTACAATGGTTTGCTTGTGGAGATAGTTGACGGTCCTGTCACTCCTTACATATTTGTATTTCAGATATGGATTTTGACACGCAGAGATCCTTTCTGCGCAAGCGCGCCAGCGGGTCTCCTCCCTCTACCTGAGAGGAGCGCACCTGGATCCAACGAGACGGAAGTTTTGCAAAGACTGACTACAGCAACACGGATTGACAGTGCCGAGTGGATTTTTTCTGCCCCGAGGATCAGTTGCACCGGAATTTCACGAAACGACAAGAAAGTGTCTCAAGTCAAAGCAGGATGAAGTTTTTCGGACTTTCCAGAAAGAATTTACAGTGTGTTTCCAAGCTCAAACTATAGTCTCATGGTACGTGATCTTTTTTTCAAAAGGAATCTAGAGCAGAAGTTGTTTGATGAATTTATGAACCGATCTCAAATATGTCATTTGTAGAAAGCAGTTTAATAGACTACTGCTTTTAACTCCAGTAAGGGGTGCTCTATACACTCAAATCAGTTAGATGTTCAAGGATAAAAAGGGTAAAAGTTTGTTTTAAGTGCGTTCAGTAGCAAGGTGTTAGTGTGGTGACATGGGAAGTAATGACTGACTGTCAAACTTTTTGTTACTTACTGGGTTTTTTCTTAGCCTATCCAGCACCTTCTTAAATCTATTAGTGACTTTAACTGTTTAAGATTTGACATGAGTGTATTTGTACATTACAGGTGAAATTCAGTCTTGAAGCAGCCTTCACTCCACTCAAGAAGAATGACCACTTTTCGCAGAGTCCTCCGAAGGCGATTGCACCCTCTTAAACTGGTGATTGTTGCCCTTGTTTTTGTCACATTTGTGTTCTTCATACAACGGGAGGTGGGGAGCCAAAGCCCACAGGAGGAGCCATGGTTGAAAGAGATGGCAGTCAAACGGGATGCCGTGCTGGGCATGGTAATGGGAGCTGTCAATAACTTCCGAGATGCGATGCCAAAGATGCAGATCAGAGCTCCTGTCCGGCAGCAGGATAGCGCAGAGAGCATGTCTTGCCTGCCGGGCCACTATACTGCTGCTGAGCTCAGGCCGGCTCTGGAGCGCCCAGCTCAGAACCCACTTGCCCCTGGAGCTTCTGGGAAGCCCTTCCACACAGACTCCCTGAGCCCTGCTGAGCAGAAGGAGAAGGAGAGGGGGGAGGAAAAACACTGCTTTAACCTGTACGCCAGTGACCGCATCTCCCTGAGCAGAGACCTGGGCCCAGACACTAGACCACCAGAGTATGTCATCTTTTGCAAAAGCCATACAGTTTGCCTCACATTCTAAGAAATGCCTTGTGTCTGCCACATTCTTTAACCAACATGAACAAGTGATAATAAGGGTTTGTGGTCTTAGTGAATGTGGTGGGGCAAATACTGTTTCATTTCAGTTGCTCTGTGTTCCCCTTCAAAATAATCTTGATTTAGAAACATCACTTGATTGTGAGAATTGCACCATCCGGTGGTGGTAAATATAACTTCTTTGGTACTGTTGAGCAGTGGTTCCCAACTCTGGTCCTCGGGGACCCAGAGTACTGTTGGTTTTCATTCTACTCTTTTAGACCTGAGACGTCAGGTGACTGCAATTATCCACCTGGTAGGATAGAAAACCAACAGTACTCAGTACGCCCTGAGGACCGGAGTCGGGAACCACTGATGTGGAGGAATTAATTTCCCTATGTTCCCTATGGAATGTCTTCTTGGCACAAAGTACAACCAGAGTCCCATATTGTGGTATGATATAGTTTGTTTTTTGCAATCATGACTGCCTAACCCAAACAAATCCATAATATTTGCTTTTAGCAATTGGGGGAAAATTCACTCAAAAACCACAGGGATGGCTTTTCTGACTGAAACATTATTTCAGCATGCCTGCCCAGTTAATGTGGCCAGTTCAGGAAGAAGCTGAGTTATGTTTGGCTAATTACACTAGTCTATCCGTGTCTTGACTATTTTATTCAGGCAATTCACACAGTCTCTCCCATTCTGATATGGCTGGTATTTCAAAGGCTGCCACACATGCAGTGTCACAACTGAAATGGACACCCCACAGGGGAGAGGCGGAAGATGTAATAACCAGACTGTTGTGCCACTCAGGAACTATAACGGACACTAGATCTTTTGTGTTCTCTTCTCTCGTCTTCTCTGCAGATGTATTGAGCAAACCTTCAAGCGGTGCCCCCCCTTGCCGACCACCAGTGTGATAATTGTGTTTCACAACGAAGCGTGGAGCACTTTGCTAAGGACAGTGTACAGTGTCCTCCACACCTCCCCGGCCATTCTCCTCAAGGAGATCATCCTCGTGGACGATGCCAGCGTGGACGGTAAAGCTAGTCGGGGCCCACCAGGACCACCCTGCTCTCTATTGGATTTGATTTCAGGCAGCCTGTTGAGTGGGCAGCCGTCGGTGTGCCACGAAAAGTGCAGAGTGCAGCTCCAGCTCTGTGGCTCATGAAGAGGATTACAACAGGAAACAAGGGGCTGCTAGTGAATACTTTCCAAAGAGGAGTTAGCAGTGGTTGTGCTTAGAAATGAGTCAGAGTTAGCTCTTGTAAACAGGTCCCATGAGGGGCAACAAAATGCTGGAGGGGGAGAGGGGTTTCAGGGAATGCAGTCCATCTACCACTCTAAACTCTATTGTGTGTTGGGAGCAGTCTGCTGTTAGAGCCCTGCAGTACAACGATTCCTGAAGTCTGTAGCCCAAGAACTGGTCAGACAGACTTGACAGCCAGCCATGTTAAGGATGGAAGCCAGACAGCTTTCTCTGCTCTTGCTGGAGTGTTACGTTCCATGCTGAGGGCTGTGGAGAATTGCATATCTTTCACTATAGATCTTTATTTGCCATATAAAAGATTTTTCAATAAGATTTCACACCAAACCTCATGCTCTAATGCTCTAACTCGGCAAAATAATGCATTAATTATTATTCTAGTACCAATTTAATTTCAGCCATCATTGATTATGTGTCTGTAACTAATTCTGCTGGATATCCTGTCCTTCCAGATGTGCTGAAGGATGAGCTGGATGAGTATCTGAAGCGATTGCACATCGTCCAGGTTGTCCGCCAGCGAGAAAGGAAAGGACTCATCACCGCTCGGTTGCTGGGCGCCTCCGTGGCCACCGGTGATACGCTCACCTTTCTGGATGCCCATTGTGAGTCACCGCCACCACCTATTTACTCACACATCCTGAATAGTTAAAAGTTTGACACACCTATGCATGCACGCCCACACCTCAACAACACAATGTGTGCTTTGTTAAGGCCAAGTCAAATAGAATAATAGATGAGTCTAATCCATTTAGTCTATTTGTTGTCCCTCTGTACTGTGTTCTAACAGGTGAGTGCTTTAATGGTTGGCTGGAGCCTTTGCTGGCCAGGATAGCAGAGAACTACACAGCGGTAGTCAGCCCTGACATCACCACCATTGATCTCAATACTTTTGAATTCATGAAACCATCCCCGTATGGCCAGAACCACAACCGGGGCAACTTTGACTGGGGCCTGTCCTTTGGCTGGGAGAGTCTTCCAGATCACGAGAAACGAAGGAGGAAGGACGAAACGTACCCGATCAAGTAAGGAAGGAATCTGCAGGAATATAGAACGTGAACTTTTTGTTACTCCGATTGCAAACCGTCAAAACCTTTTTGAAGAGTCTCAAGCTTGAAAAAGGTATTTTTGCTCTACAGGACACCGACATTTGCTGGGGGGCTGTTCTCAATCTCAAAAGAATATTTCTATCATATCGGAAGCTATGACGAGGAAATGGAAATCTGGGGTGGAGAGAATATTGAAATGTCTTTTAGGGTAAGAAATGACTGAGCCATCATTCTGGATGTGCAGCAGTCTTGTCTTTTGCCATTGAGCCTTTTCTGCCTGTTGTGTAGGCGTGTCTCATTGTTTGTCTTGACATATCTGCTGGCGTTGCTTGCCACATCCTGTAGGTGTGGCAGTGTGGGGGACAGCTGGAGATCATCCCCTGCTCTATTGTCGGCCACGTTTTCCGGACCAAGAGCCCCCACACCTTCCCCAAGGGCACGCAGGTGATTGCCCGCAATCAGGTACGTCTGGCCGAGGTCTGGATGGACGACTACAAGGAGATCTTCTACCGTCGCAACCAGCAAGCCGCGCAGATGGCCAAAGACGTACGTACTGCTTCTGACCATTAAAAAAAGTCAAATTGATTAGCAATTTACTCTGCAATGTTTTCCTTCAATTCTATCACTCATGGTCATATGACTGTTAAGACCACTCATTACCCCCCCATAAAGCAAGTTTGGACAACTCCACACTGGGCTGCCTGGGAACTATATACAGTCAGCACTAATTCTGAACATAAGTCTGAACATGAGTCACATCTCTACATTCCCTACATTCTGTAGGGGAGAGCGTGGAATTACGCACGTTTGGAGAACCGTGGCGTTTCACTCTCATGATTCTCAATGCATGAAATTTGTGGAAATGAAACACATTTTCTGAAACAGGGGAATAGATTATCGACTTGCAACCCCCCCCTCCCAGCTCGAGGCTATTAGGGGCTGAAAGCTGTTAACAGACAGGAAAAAGAAGCCCAAAGGAAGTCTTGCTCTTGTAAATGACACAGGCTGCCGGCGTTTCCCAACACAGCCTCTCATAGGTGCCATAAACAGTTCCCCCGGGGCGGTACCTCATAGAGCTAGGCCAACCCTCTCCTGCTGGCTTCAAACAGACACGCTGTCTTCAGCAGCTTCAAGGAATTCACTACAGTAGTTATCAGTGTGCGCCCGGTGTTAACAGCATCCTCATCATTATAGTAAGTGCTCTCATTACTCAAGAGCACGAAAGTGCCCCAAATCCTTTTAAATGTGCTATACGTTGCACTGTAAAAGGAGCAGTGAACACTTGTCTGATTCTCATTTGTTTAAAGTAGTAATCACTAGACCACGGGGAGACAGTTATTGCAGTTAGAACATCAAACTAATAATTATTTTCCCTGCAAGTTATGACTCTTTGTTTATCTTGATGTCGAAAGGGTTAAGTCTCTTTTTTTCTGTGTGTGACTGCATGAAAATCAGATGTGGGTTGAATGGAAATGTGCCATTTCGACTATACTGCTCCCATTGTCATCACCCACCATGCAGCAGTATGGGACGACTAGCAAGTTGTGGTGAAGGAGTCTGCTGGATGGAAGTTCCCCTGCTTTAATGGCTGCCTGGAATTGTTTCCACAGCGGACCTTTGGAGACGTCTCCAGACGCGTGGACCTCCGGGAGCGGCTGCAGTGCAAGAGCTTCTCCTGGTATTTGAAGAACGTCTACCCAGAGGTCTTCATGCCTGATCTCCACCCGCTCCACTTTGGCTCGGTAAGACCGCACACCCCGCCACCGCCCCTCCTCTGTCAAAACCTCAGTGCACTGTCTAGCCGCTGTGGGTTTCCACTTAGGATCTCCAGAGGGTTCTGAGGAGGGCTTCGGACTGAGCAGTTCCAATTTGACTCCACCAAAAGCGTCCAAGAGACTGAGGTTGTTTGAACAGCTTGCACTGTATATTAGGGAGGTTTTTTTGCCATGTTTGTTTTTTTCTCTCACCACAGGTGAAAAATGTTGCTAAAGACTCATGTCTGGATGCTGGAGAGAACAATGAGGGTGGGAAGCAACTGATCATGTATCCATGTCATGGCCTAGGAGGAAACCAGGTAGGTGGAGTGGGTGGGCTTCTTATCTCTGATTGACAACAAATATGTATCACTTTAATTAGAAATGATTGATGGCATTTGTGATTTTCTTCTGTTTCTATAGTATTTTGAGTACTCCACACATCGTGAGATTAGACACAACATTCAGAAGGAGCTGTGTTTGCATGGGGCAGAGGGGGTTGTGAAGCTGGAGGACTGCCAGTTCAAAGGCAAGAACACATTTGTAGGAGCAGAGCAAAAATGGGAGTTAAAGGATGTGAGTATGGTCTTTGGCATTTGCCTTTGATTTGGAGTTTCAGATACTTCGGTGGCATTTAATTTCAGGAAAGTAATTGCCATTTGTCTTCTTTCCAAGCAGAACCAGCTTTTCTACATGTCAGGATGGAACATGTGTCTGAGCGCCCGTCATGAACATCCCTCTCTGGTCCCCTGCAACCCCTCAGACAGATACCAGCTCTGGTTCTACATCTGAACATGCACCCAACAACCACTATACCTATGGCCACCCTGTATGCACGGACGTACTCGGACCATGAGTATAAAGCAATTAATATACTTTTTTGTTTTTTAGAGTTACAACCACATGGAGTTTTAATTTATTTTTATACATAAAAGAACTGAACTGCTGCTGGAATGTTTGGAGAAAATAGTTTGCGACACACGGAAGGAAGCATTGAAACTAATTCTTAAGACTTTTTTTTTATGTTTGCCTTCTCTCTTTTTGGATTTTTGTTTTTATTTGGGCTAAGAGTAAGCCAAGCCAACCCTTTCTCCCAATGAGACTGTGAATTGAGATTCACGGAACAATGAAGATGCACTCTGTTGACAGGAGCCTCTTTTGAGTTTGAGATGTTTTCACCACTTGTAGTCTATGTAACAGTATTGAGTACATGGAATATATTTCTCTCCTTAATTTGTGGAGATAAATATAAATCAAAAGCACAGCCGAGCGAAGTCACGCAAAAAATCATGCAGACACAAGAGGCGCAAGGTGGGCACACAAAAATCCCAAATATTGTGCACCAAAGACACTGAAAGTGAAAACTTGAAACAAATGAGTGTGATGTACATTGTTGTGCAGAACTATGTTTTTATATAATGCATAACTGGCTTCTTATTTGTGATGGGCTTTTGTTGTTTACCATCCAGTGCCTTGGATATAATCAGAATTACCACTAGGGGGGGGGAGTGTTCCTCTGTATTGTAGTTTTCTGTTGCTGCAGAATAATGACTTACACAGTGTACTCATTTACAGTAACAGGGCATCTTCAGATTAGGGTTGGAGTCATTTCAATTCAATTAAAGCAGGAAGTGTTTTGTTTTTTTTCTTCAAAATTCAAAACCTGAAAACCTCTTGGCATACAAAGGTTATTACATCCCGTCTATAACGAAATGAAGAATGAAGGCTCTCATCATGTGAATACCAGTTTACACTTGCGTGTTTAATTGAAAGTGAATTGACCCCAACTCTGCTTCAGATACTAGAAGCAATGTGCAATGAATCAGAACGCCAGGCTTCAGGTATTCAGGACATTGTTCATGACGATGGAGTGGAATTGTAGTGCAAGTCATTATTGAAAGCAAAAAAAGGTTTTATTTGACCTACGTAATGCTTGAATGTGACTCATAAGGCAAATTACTCTTCTAATCTGTAAAAGTAGTTGATGATATGCAATTTTTTAACATTGTTTTGAACAAAACTTTATCCAGGATAAATTTCAAATTGTATGTTTTGGTGGTTATCAAAAGGGAGTTTGTTTGTTTTTTTAATTTAAAATTCCTAACATGATTAAGGGTTGGTATTTGTGCCTGATAAGCTCCCACTAAACATCTAACTAGGAGCCCGTAGATGAACTTCTGGTGCAGGCACTAGCGTTTGACTGGCTATAGCAGATTACAAGTTGCTTCATGTCTGTGGCTGGGTGAGAAACAGATTCAATGTGTGTTTGCCTAAGAATGAATAACTGTCTAGTGCTTTCACCCTATGAAAGTGCCTTGATATTGAGATGTATTATCTTTTGAGCTGATTAAATTTCATTTGTTAGTGCTGAAAGCCACTTTGTCTCATTTCCCACTGTATTCTGCAGAGGGCGCTTTGTACCAAGAAGTTCACTAAACGTGGTGTTGAATAACCCAGACAAGTGGTGTATTGGTGACTGCAGAAGCTTGCAGAATAACCGATAAAGATCGAGATAACTTCAATTCAGTTTATTTCAAAATCAAATTAAAAATGAAACAACTCAACAAAAGTGAACTTGGCTTTATCTACAGTTAGAAACTGAACACATTGAAACATTTTCTACCATTTTGTGCAAAACGTATGCCGTTTCACAGAATATGAAATAAAATAAAAATAAAAAATCAGGCACATGAAGCTTTACAACTCACAACCAGCATGGAACGTAGAAAAATCTTAAGACAGAGAAGCAATTTACTCAATACAGACAGTTTTAGTAAAATCACAATAAATACACATTTCAATATATCATTCATAATAAATATTGAAAAAATCAAACACAGGATTACTTAACTGGATGCAATGTCACTGTATCTAGCCTTCTCATATGCTTTGGCACACTTATTCTGTATTATAGGCCATGTCGATGGCACTGATTGCCTGAAAGCAGTCTGTACACTTTGTTTTACCACTGAGGCGGCATGAGAGGTCCCAGCTACTGCACGGTCGCACAGGAACACCACAATTCCAGTGCTGACCGTTCGGATTATAGTGGATGGGAAAGTTATTTGCAAGCTTGGAACAGGGCAAATATTCTTAATCATGCAGGAGCAAAGAGCTCAAGGTAGAGAACTTCAGCAAGGTATTACAGTAGTAAACTTATGCACTGAATTATTGCAGTCCCCCAGTTGCAATGTTGATATCTGAGGCACTGAATACATCACAAGCAGTCACTTCAGTTTCCTTTTTACGTCATTGTATAAAGAGGTGGCAAAAGGTTATTTACAGATTTTTGGTAAATAAGATTTTTCTTTTTATCCGTTTAGTCGTTTTCAATGGCTCATGGGACTCAGTCATATATAGCTATCAATTACTGATATGAGTCGTGTTTGATAATAAGCTTTGATTGTCAACCTTGATGCATTTTCCCCCTCATACAAACAACAAAACTGAAGGTACTTTCAAGTAAAATACTCCAGTACCCTGACAGTCTATCAAAACCCATTTTCAGTTTGCTTTATTTAGGAAGAGAATAACCGCTGATTAACCCTCAAACTATTGCACTTAACATTTCGATAACACAAACCAACATCCTTGCTGGATCTGCATGAACAAACATCTCAATTATTAGACACTGAAGTTGTCATAACTGAGTGTGTATTGTTTTTATTTTACACAAATCAGCAACTGTTGTCACCAAGCTACTTTATGAAATGCTGAAACACGTTAGTTTGGGTCAATAAAATCATGTCTGCAGTACATGTATTTTTAATGGAGACTGGTTACTGTTGCGTGTTCAATTCAACTGAAGCCCCACATGCCAAATTACGGCAAATGATCCTGTCCTGTTATGTTTTTTTTTAGCTATGTCAAAGTGCTACTTTAGTAATATCCCTGTATCAGTGAAAGCTTCAAAGAATATATATCTTTCATTCGCGGTGACACCTCCTGACCACGTTATTCTAACAATAAAAAGGTGGAGCATAACCACATGAGGGGCCACATTAATCCACTGTTCAAGTATGTATCATTTAAAAACAACCGCATGCCATTGGACCCCTACACAAAAGTGCAAAAGAATTGAATTGAATTGAATTTTGACTGAATGTCTGAAACCGTTTTTACGCTATTGACTTTGTATTCCAAAGATACAAATAACAAGTCAGGGTGTTTCATGCTTTTCAAAACCATAGAAAAGCATAGATTAGTGACAAAAGAAGAAGAGAAATGTACATTATGTATATTGACGCATGTTTTTTTTTTTATAAAACAATGGTCAATTTTTCATAAATGCCACTGAGATCCCTAAAACAGCATGCGTATTATCAAAACATTTACAATATATAAGTATACACATAATTCAGAAACAATAAATAAACTGTGACGATAAACCTTTTTTTGCACATTTGACACATACAGTAGACATAGAAAAGTTCCATCTACAGTACAATATCTGCTTAAAACTAGAACTTTACATCTGAAATTACAAGATACATTGCACAGCATAACATTTTTGATGTGTTTGATCTTTCCATCTTGCAGTTTCGACTACTGTAGTGGAGAAACCTCGAAGGAAAAAACATTTCCATCGTGAACCTGTGGCTTTACAGTTACGGATGAAAAATGTACTACAGTTCAGTAAATTGCTTTGAGAATTAAGGTCAGATACTGTAGAAGGCCATGAATATGTTCCCTTAAAATACCACTTGGTCGGGCTTGTTCTCAAGTAAAGACACAGAATGAAAGAACACTTAAAAAGGGGGAGGCCCACTAAACGGCCGTGACCTCGGGGCAATGGTCTGGTAATGGGAGGTTCTTAGTGTTGTTCGCTAGTAAGGGGACGTCAGAATGCCCGTTAACGCCGGGCTCCTGCTGCGGCTGCTCTGCTACCAAACAAGTGCTGTTACCGCTGTAGGAGCCCTGGCCGTTATTGTTCAGGTAGTTCTGGAGCTCTGTCTGGTTCTGGCTCTGTGGCCCGGGCTGCTCCACAAAGGCTGCTTTGGACAGGACCTTCTTCTCCTGTTCAGGCGTGCAGCGGGCCAGTGGGGCGGCTGGCGTACCGTTGGTCAGAGTGTAATGGCGATTAGCCGCGTACTGTCCCTCCGCCTGGTTGGGGTAGTCCGTGTACTGCTTGGCAGCCACGCTGAACGGTCCTTGGGGCATGTTGCCGTTGGTCGTGCCGACTGGGTCTTGGAATGCTAAGGCCTCTCCGTAGGGTTCACTGGGCTGGCCGGCTGCGCCATTGGCTGAGACGGTGCCGGAGCTCTCCAACTGATAGTAGTCCGCCGAAGAAGGGTTCATTAAATAAGCGCTCCCGTTCATGCAGTTATCGTGTGCCGCGGAGCCATCGGTGTAACACAGCACAGACGACAGCGGGACCACCTCAGTGTGCGACACGGGCGGGGTCGTCGCCCTGTCCTCGAAGTTCTCCGGCTTTTCGTCGTCGTCGTCGTCCTCCTCCTCCTCGTCGTCCTCCGAGTCGCTGTTGTCCAAGCTCTGAGTGCTGGAGTCGGACAGCCCGCTGCACACGCTGCTGCTGTCCTCTTCGTCTTCCTCGTCGTCCTCGTTTTCCTCCTCCTCCTCCTCGTCCTCCTCGTCCTCGTCTTCGTCATCCAGCGGCTCGTCTATCTCGTCTGTGGTCTGCAGGTGCATGATGGCGGTCTGCGGGACAGGGTCCGACAGGGTGTACTCCAAGCCGTGCTGGGATTGGACAAGGGGGTTACCGTTTCCTAGGCCGTTGGTGTCACTATGGTAGCCGTTGGTGGGGGAAGCTTGCTGCTGCTCGCGACTCTTCTCCAGCTCCAGCTTCATGATGGTGTGTAAGAAATGGGTCCGGACGCGGATGGGGTTGAACTCCACTCTTCCTGCTGCATTGCTGCAGCCCTCCTTCGTACAGCCGCATGGAAAAGACATGCGGTCCACCTAAAGAAAACAGAACAGTTTACTTTGCTGTACATTTTGTTTGAAACGGATGAGCTACGTTGACAATGGTGTATGAATGAAAATGATTGTCGCAAATGAAAGAAACACATGCACACAATACTTCTTAATCTAGAAGTCCTTGATTCCTGCCCCTTCTTTTTAAATCGTACCTGCCTAGTGTGCAGCATCTGTTTCCGTTAGATTAATAATACTTCCCCTGTGTTTACAATGCAGAGGACAGAGCATCCGAGATAGATACCGTATGCACGCCATGGGATTTACCTGGCACTTGATTCCTGCTACACTGCAGGCACAGGTCTCTGGGTCACAGAAGACTCTGCAATCGCAGCCACAGTCCTCCCTGGACATCCGGATGGCCCGCAGCTCATGTTTCTCTTCCACGTCAATCTTTTTCACCCCGGAGGAGCGCAGCAGCGCCCGCCGCTTCTTCGTGGTAAGGGGCTGCAGGAAGAAATACTCGTCCACCTCTGTGTTGTCCAGATCGATGTCGTCGTCGGAAATGTCCTCCGCCGTGAGCGTGTTGGCCTCCTCGGACTCCACCGTGCCGTTCTTAGTCAGCTGAAAACGAGGGAGGGATCACATTCAAGCCGAAGAGTAAGCAAGCAGACAGCTGAGCCCAATGACAAACTGCTCCTTGGAACACAGAACTGGAGTCAGCCTTTCAAAACAAACTCATTCCAAATCCATGACGTATTTGATACTCATCTATCTAAATAATATTTGGGATTCCTGCTATTTATCTGCTATTTATGCTATTTATTTATTGTACAGCAAGACTAACAAAGATTCTGAGAAGAGGAAGAGTCGGACATTGACTGAAGAGCTCAGTTACCTTGAGTTTGATGGAGTTGAGTTTCTCCTCTTTCAGATGGTCTCTGAGCATGTCCCGGTGGATCCTCTCCTGTTCCAGAGCAAAATCTCCGAGGGAGTACTGCCTGACCCAGCTATGCCTGTTGGACATGCCCAGCGTGCTGCCGCCCTGGCTGGGCACGCTGGTGAAGCCCTGCCGCCGGCTGAAGTAGTACACCGTCACGTTCTCGAAATGCACCCTCCTCGTCCGCAGGCGCTTCTCCCGCTTCAATATTGAGTCAGCTGCAAAGGAAAATGGCCAAGGGAGGTGTTAGAAATGTGATTGTAAAAAAATGGTGGTAGACTGCATCAACCAAAGCAAAATACAATCATAGCAATCCTACAGAATAAAAGTTCTGCATTGAGGATCATGGCATCAGGATGTTCACGATGTCTGATTTTATAATGTGCATGTTCAAATAAATTTGCTCTTCCATATTAGAACAGCACAATTTCACCTCTTTTCCATGTAAAGCTTATTAAAATATGTAATAGGTAAAAATAGGGATTAATATCTGCTAACAGTATTGCCCTTTAAAGCCTGAAACATGACTAGTTCTTTCTTGCCAGCCTTACAGCTAGCTTCCGGATATCTCTAACCCAACACGGCTTTGTAGAGAAGGATTTCATCATGTATCTGTGCTTCTACTTGGCATGCAAGTCCTCAGCGTGTCTTTTTAAGGACAGTTCTACGGGAGGGAGGGGCAGCGAGGAGGGCAACGGTGGAGCATAAATAATCCCCTGCCTGGCCCAGAGATGTAGAGTGCTGGTTCACAGACGCAGTGTTCCCAGCGCTCACCCCATATCAGACAGACAGGACAAATAGAAACCATCTGGTTCCAACAGCTCTCCGCCCCACGCAAGAGGGACAATGCATTTCATTACAGACATTGACTTGTCAGCCCGAGGACACGGAGCAGGCCTTACCCTTGTTATCCACAAAAAGAAAGCTTGTTTTAGGCGTCAAACCAGTAAAGCGATAAGTTCCATTTTTATATAATCAGCTTTTTTTTTTCACTTCCACTGATCATGTTTAATATTAAAAGCCTGTAAGAAAAAAACAACATCTTTCAGGTATTTTCCTATTTTACAAGCTATTAACAGCATCTACCCTTGCAGCATTATATTAAAGCGCTCAGATTCAGACCCCACTGGTTCTCAGATGCTCTGAAAAAAACAAACAGTGTGTAATACCACCCAAGACTTGATTACTTCCCATCTCTCAGTCAATCACTGTGTAATGGGTGACGCTTCACTACGAAGTCTTCGCAGTGCACAGTTCCCTTGTCCCTTTTAGCTGACCTTCTCCAGCCCCCAGCTACTAGCAGCTGCAGCTGACACAGAAGCCAGAAGCTCAGCCCCCTAGGGACGCAGCACCCTACTTATGTCTCCAAGCCCCCGTCTCTACAGCGAGGGGCCCTGTCACCCGACTGCCCGACTGCCCGTCACACGGAAAAAATATAATACCGCATCTTCAAGCCTAGAGTTTATTCTGTGAATTAGACCGCGACTAATGATCGGGATCGATTTATTGTCTACATTCAATTAAGGTTTGCCAGTTATTGAATTTTGAAAAACAAATATCAAACAGACAAATTGCGCAAATACATGCAAACACACACGTGCAAGCGCCGCACACACATTTTCCAACAGGAGTCATTTCTTTTGTTTTAAGATAATACTATTATTGAGTCTTTAGACCCTCCTAAATGTCTCCCGGGATTAATAAAGCACCTCTTTGTAATCTATTTCCCTGGGATTCTGTCTGATCTCTCAGAGGTTAAGATTCCCATGATGTCCTTTTGAACCTGCACCTTTTTGTGGTCGGTTTATCTCCAGCCAAGAAATGCATTCTTTTACGCAAAAAGTCGGTTCGAGCTATAGCAATTACTATTAACTCTCTCTGGTTGCAAGGCCACTTTTGAGGCATGTGTACAGTAGACAGCAGCACTGATGCAGCTTCACAGAATTTCAGCTGTGACCTTATCTCAGTGAACCAACCTTTTCTTCCAGTGCTTTAATCTAGCTTCACAGATCTACTGCTGTTGCTTAATCTAAACGGACCACTTATTTTTGTCAACTTTCATCTGGCCTTTATTTCTTTATTCTATTCTTGTTTTTTTTTGTATCACCCCCCTCCTCCTCCCCTTTTTATGTGTGCAATCGACAGGCTTTAAAGACATATGTCTTATCTTGTGAAATAATAGGCCAGCTAACACATTAGGTCAGCATAGAGCTAGCTTGAAAGAGCAGTAGAGCAAAGGTAAGGGAACATCGTCTTCCTAGAGAGTGGTAACATGGTACATGTACCAGCGGTGCACACACACATACACACACACACACACACACATACACCCAGCTAGAGACTGCATCAGCTCATTCATCTGGCTGGGCCTGTGTGCTGACGCTGTTCCTAATGAGAGAGGCTGCCTGCGCATTCTTCCCCTTTATTACAGCACTGGCTCCTCGTCGTCAGTCTGCCATGCCTGCTCTCCTCTCCTCTGCACAGCCGTGACTGTAGCCTCACATTACACAGTAGCCTTCACAGCTGCAAACAGGCTGACTTGTTTTCCTGCTTATTCACCTGTACGCTGCTTTTACGGCGAGCTACGGAGATTTATTAACAATCGCGTCAACGTTTTAGCTCTGCTTTTCCTTGAGATAGTGTAATGGCATTGATCTTACTGGTTGTCAGTGTCACTGTAAGCGTTAGCCACATTGAGCATGCATTTTGAGACAGGCACTCACGGGTGAAGGGGCCCGAGGCAGATGGGTTGACACTGTCACTGCTGTCCCCGCTCTCGCTGCAGGAGACCTCATCATCCGACTCCCGCAAGGAAGAGCATGGGGAGGAGGAGGCTTCCACCTCCTCAAACTTCCTCTTCAGTATTCCGCTCATGGCCCTCCGCATCTGCACCTGGAACAGAAAGGGAGCACAGGGGCCACACATTATCTAATACCCAGCTTAGGACCTCCACAATCCTCAACACACTCAATTAGCAATGAGACCCAGACTCCCCTCACACGCACACACACACACACACACACACACACACACACACACACACACACACACACACACACACACAGTCTCTCTCTCCCCCCCTGCCGCCATCCCAGCTCCCAGGCGTCCCCTGGGCGATTGATCACCTTGGCACAAAGGAGCTGGGATGGAAGCAGAAAGCTGCTAATTGCGTACTACGTCTGCCTCACAGGAAGTTCACTCCGCTGTCTTTGATTGAGTGGCCAGAGAAAAAAGAGACTTGAGCAACTTGTCTTGCGCTGCTACAGGTCAAAATGGCATTCATTAAAAAAAAAAAACACACACGCACACACACAGCGGCAGCCGACTGTTTCATAAAACACTTAAGATTTTGTTAATTGCAAAATGGAACAGCTAAATTGAAATTACGGTATATAATGCCCTGAGCAGGTTTATATCAGCCTGTGGCAACCAAACAGAGGAATTATGTGACTGCACTTAATTGCCGTTTCACCTAGAACACAATGCATCAAGAAAACCCATTGAAAATATCCACTGGCTTCAAAATTAATTAACTGGCATCTTATGGGAAATATAAAAACCCATCTGCAGCTTATTTTAGGGTCTGCAATGAATTAAAAGGTGTGTATGTATTTGTGCGTGTGTGTGTGTACACAGGTGTGCGTGCACGCATGTGTGTGTATACGTACGTGCGCGTGTATGCGTGCGCGCACACATGCTAATGCTCGTTTCCTTGTACATATGGCTTGTTACACATTATAACACACGGTCGGCGAACTGTCTGCACGACACAAAAAAGCCATTTGTAAATACATCACGTCATCCAGCGGCGCTCAGAGGAGGAATAGGTGAAGACGCAGCTGTTGACGGGGAATAATGACTGACATCCTGTAGGTCTGTGAAGGGCTGAGGGGTTAAGCGACAAGCCACAAATAACTGAATGCAGCTACTATCAGAACAGACCACTGTAAAAAAAAAAAAAAAGCTATATGAGAGGCTACGACTTAGCTAGGCTACACTGCCTAGCTAAGTCGTAGACCTCAATAATCAAGTCTAGTACAACGAAAAGAAACAAAAGACCAATAGACCCTCGCGGAGCTAAAATTATCAGTAAGTGCCATCATTTTGTGTAGGTGCAAATAAGTGCTCATGTGGCCCTGCATTCAGATGGGGGGGTGTTCTGACTGGAAGCGTCGCGGACCACTTCAATGTCAACCGAGAGGGGGCCATTAACTCCTTCTGACTGATGATGCAATTAAGACAAATAAACAAGAACAAGCTCATCAGTCAACTGCGCTAATACTAATCACCATTACAGTGGAACCGGCTCTAATCAGCGCTGCATTGTAACTGTCAAACAATATATTATTTTGATCGCTGCCTTTTTTCCCTGTGAGCGATCTCCCGCCATTAGTTCTGCAGTTTGCAACGGCTCGCAACACAGCGGCAAATTACCGGCCCGTAAAAAAAAAAAAAAAAAAAAGAGACCTCAATGAAATCCGCAGTCTAAATATTTCCCTTAAATGTATTTAGCTCATGTCTGATACAAGCGTAGCCTTGTGTACGACAGCAGCGGGTTGGGATGTCATGTCACACGCTAAAATAAACCCATAACCACAACACAGCCGCTGTAAGCAGACCTAGGAGTGCTACAGTATGACTGGCAGCTTTTCCCTCACTCCCCCGTTTCTCTTGGAAACTGGGATCGGGGGTGGGGGGGTGGGGGGGGGGGACACAGCACAGCACAGCACAGCTTCACCCAGTCCCAGTCTGTCTATCTGCCAGAGCAGCTTGAAGGGGGAGGTGGTGGTGAGGGTGAGGGTGGGGGGGGAGTTCCATTCAGAGAGAGCCACGGTGTTGCATCTGAAGCGGAGTGCCTGCTCTCTGCTATCGACTCATTACAGATGCAAACGCCGCCTGAGAGAGAAAGAGGCGGGGCCCCGGACCCGGCCCCAGAGGGTCATTGTTCCCGGGGAAGGCTGGTGCTTGTTCAGCGCTGTGACACGGCACCGCGAGCACTTTGGAGCACCTCCAGAGTCAACAGCTCTACCTACAACTGAGGAATGCGAGGCATCCTAACCGGCTGGGGGGAGAGAGAGGGACTCGGTCGTGACTCGGCCACGTTAAAAGACGTATCCCTCCACGTGAACGGCGACATCTCCTGTCTCTGAAGCCACAGAGTAGAAACTGGACCGGCTGACAAGGAATCAGAAGCAGAATCAGGTTTATTGCCACGTATGTTTTCGCATACGTGGAATTTGACTTGGTGACTTGGTGTTTTGGTGCATAACAGTGAACACAGAATAAAGCTGTACTGTACTGTAAAAGGCAAAGGTCAAGAATACAATAGAACATAGAAAAATTCACACTAAATATATGAAAAGATATTAGAAGAAATTAGAAAAAATAATAATAACAATAAAATAAAAGAATATGTGCAATAAATATGTTCTGAAAATGAAAGAGCTGTACATTTCTGATAACAGCTGATGTATCTACTGAGTGAGCTTCTGAGTGATGATGACAACACATGGTACCAATGAAAACATGGTTACTCTGCAGGGATACTGTAAACATATTTCTTTATATTTCTTATAATTAGGAGCTAAAATATCATCTGAGCTGATCATCTCACATCAAAACAATGATAGATTTTTTTTTTTTTTTCATAACCCAGATCATTTACTAGCAAACGCGGGCAGGCATTTCCACAATGAATGACCTGTGCAATTGTAGTCCTATTTCCTGGCGAGGATCCTAATTAGATACCATTGTTGGAAACCCATTCGTATGCTTAGACCTCAGCAGATGCTGCACTAGGCTTTGATATCCAAAAGTGGTTTCCATGGAGACTCTAATGTACTCTCATACAACTAGTGATTTCCCTTCTGACAGCGTATCCAGTGTTACTGGTATAATGGTGTAATGAACCTACGTATTGAAGCCTGTCTGCAGATTATGAAGAAATGATGGTTAGAAATGTATCATACAAATAAAATGCATTAGAAGCTTATCTGAAAGATGTCATTTCATGGCCGTAAGTGAACTAATAGGAAAAGTTCAAACCTCGACACTGGATGGGCAATGACATCATGTGCAACAGCACTGTGGGTAATGTAGGCTGAGCCTCCACCCTCAGGGCTTAATAGAAACCAGAGATCAGATATTGTTCCTCCTCTCCCAACAAGCTCTTTCTTTGTCTTCCTCAATGTTGCCTTGCCACTAATCATGGCTGGGCAACACACACACACACACTCACACACACACATACACACACACACACACACACACACACACACACACACACACACACACACACACACACACACACACACACACACACACACATACACACACACACCATGGTGCAAGGGAGAAAATCCCAGGGAAAATAATGCAGCAAAAAGAAGCCTGCTTGGAAAAGCCCCTCCCTGCGTTGGCTTCTCTGAGCACACACTGTGGAAACCAACTCCAGTCCTTAATCAACAGCATTCACAGACTCTAGCACACTTGCATTCTCAAACTAATTATTCCCACACACACCCCCCACCCCCCCACGCCCCCCCCCACCCCATTCATTCGGATGGTTCCCACAATCACAATAAACTGATGTGACAACACGAGGCTCAAACACTCATCCCAAGTGATGCCAACAAGCCCATGGCATCTGGAGCAAGTCATGACACATCAGTCCTACAATGAATACATTACACTTCTCTCTGTGTGTGCGCGTGCGTGTGCGTGTGTGTGTGTGTGTGTGTGTGTGCGCGCGCGCGTGTGTGTGCCAGCCCTTACAGGGACGACTGACCTGTGTCCACTGGCAGACCGCGACTCCTCTCACCCTCTTCTCACAGTAGCACCGGGCAAGCAACAATGAATGTGGCTACTCAAAAAAGGTGACCCATGATGGATGAAGAGGTTCCCATTTTGCTTCAGTCCGCTGACTTGCGGCGACCCGAGTACTCAAGGGGCATGAGAAAAAGGGTGCAGGGAGTGTGGGAGACTTGTAATTTTCCAGCTCTGACTCCACTGCCGGTACCATATGCTTTATTGTTGCATGACGATAGTCTCTCTCACTTAAACTCTCTCTCTCTCTCTCTCTCTCTCTCTCTCTCTCTCTCTCTCTCTCTCTCTCTCTCTCTCTCTCTCTCTCCCTCTCTCTCTCTCTCTCTCTCTCTCTCTGGCCACACAAAGGCTCATTAGCTGCAGCCGGCTGAAAGGCAGGAGCCTGACTGGAGCTGAGTGGAGCGGAGCAGAGGCAGCCTGTGAGATCACATGGGTGGGATGTCTGAGAGGGAGAGAGAGAGAGAGAGAGAGAGAGAGAGAGTCAGGCGTGCCTCTGCTCCTGCTGTCTGCAGATATTTTTACCAACATGAGCTAGGGAGAGGGGGAGGGGGGAGGGGGAGGAGGGGGGGGGGGGGGAAGGCAGAGGTATGGGGGGGGGGGGGGGTCAGAAAGGGAGAGAGAGGAAAAAGACAGAGAATAGTGGAGAAACAGATAACAGGGGTATGGGAGATACAGGGAAGGGGGGCGAGGGGGGAGTGTGGGGGTGCAGAGAGGAGGGGATTCAGAGGGGAATAGTAGTAAGGGGGAGGGGGAGAATTAGAGAGAGGTGGAGTGAGAAAGAGAGAGAGAGAGTGGAGAAGTGGAAAGGGTAGTGGGAAGGGGCATGGAGAAGAGAAGAGAAGAGAGAGAGAGATGTGATGCCAAGAACAACACAATGAGCCGGTCGTATTAAACTACAGGAGAAATTCTAAAATGACTTTTGTAGAAACTAGGAACAAAAACACCGGGACGTGTCAAATCTCAGCCACGGAACATTACGCTTTTTTTTTTTTTTTTTCTTATTCCAAAAAGAAACGGTGGCCAAATTGGCAACGATTCATTAGCAGCTGCAGAGATCTGAACATACTGCACACGCCTGCTCACGGTCTGGAAGTTAATACCAATTTACACTATCTTAGGGTAACGGTAGTCTCAGCAACTAGCTAGTGTTAACCAGCCTGCGGGGCGACGGCGTTTCGTCAGCGGCGGGGCGATTGTGATCCCCGGGGGGAAACTTCCTATGACAGGAAGTTCTGCCCGAGAGTTAGCGAGGGGGCCCCCGGCCCGCCGCGTCACGGGGCCACAATGTCATTCTTGCACTCAACTGGACAGCAAATCAACATTGAGTCCCTGCACTTCCTCCTGCAGGATAACCCTTTTTTTTCCTACATCATGCACAGTACTGCAGTTATTCCAGACAGATGACAGTTGCTGGAGGAAAATGACAATTAGCTGCATTTCCTCATTGAACACGACAGTAAATGCACTTCGCCGACAATTGTTCAGGCAATGGCACATGATGCAACTAATGTAAAAACCCTTATGGCTCAGGCAGGTGGTTGCACTGTCTGACAGAGTCATCTCTTATGGGCAGTTCCGTTTGGTTATAAGGGGATTTCTATTGATTCATTGATGCACCATTAAAAAAAAAAAAAAAAAAAAAAACTGCCATTGGAGCCAAGCCTCGTTCCTGCTTCCCCCGCCGGTGTCCTCACTACACCTCCCCTTGTCAGCGCTGCACTACTCCCGCATCCTATACTCTCATGTCTTCTCCCCGCCTAACACCGTTTCCACCACCTCTCTGTGGTATAAATAACGTAGCCACCAGCCGCAGTCGGTTGGGTGGCATCACCTTCAAAGACCGTGGGAGATTTCATTCACAGTGAAGAAAACGTCATTATTATCATTACGCAGTATTTAAGGTTTCCTCCTTATTTCTGTTGTTATTTCATCTTCATGTTGAGCTAGAGGGTTTCAGTGAGTGTAAAAGCTACTGTGGCCATTGAGCTTCCTCCTTCTAAACATATATACACACAAGAGAAGTCAGTGGAAGTGTAAAATCCAAGAGGATGCCGATGGATGCTGCTGAGTGCTGATGGACTACAGAGCACGCATGCAACCAGATACACACCCACGTGGATGCTTGATATAAATGTCTTTACACTGAGCTCTGTGAGGTTATGGAGCGATGTCATTTTGTCCACTTCTTTGATGCTGCTTTGTCAACGCAATGAGGAGGCAACTGAAGGATGCCATTTTTGAATCAAGTGATGTTTTAGCTCTGTTTGTTGAGGAACGAACATGACCCGTGCTCGGTAAATCTGTCCTCGCTAGACCTCACTGTGGGGTATAGGCTGGAGGTTACCAGGTTAGGCTTAGTTGACAAATAGGGGCAAGAACAACAAGCCAAACCAAAATAGACCTTGCCCTTTTCACTAGAATCAGTGGTCTGAACGGGACTAGAACGGGTCGGCCCAGCACGGTGCACGGTGCACGGTGCAGAAGAAAGTCACCGGGAGGGACAATGCACGGCGAGAACGCACACACACAGAATATCAATCTATTTCACAACCTGGTCGCTCTCGCCCATCACTTCCTCCAGCACCTTTTTGATGGAATCTATTGTATTACTAGAAGACCTCATCTGCATTCCCTTTTTATGCTTCTCGCACACGAGGCTCTATTACATAAAAATGCAAAACATAAGCTGGAGAGAGACGGCATCCAGTTGCACAGAGAACACCGTCGCACCGCTGACGCTGACCTATATTTGGTCTGACTTTCAAGTGGTTTTTCCTTATTTCAAGGAGGCAAATTGGAGACAGTGGGGGCATAGAAATAAACATAGAAATAAAAAATAAATAAATAAAAAAAAGGGTTAGAATTAATCAAACTTCATTTGTGTGGCCGGGCTGCCGTGCTGTATTGAGGTCATATGCAAATGCTCTGCCCGACTCCCCCCGAAAAAAGAGAATAATCGAGGGGGAAACTCGCAAAAATGTGGCGTATCGCAACATCTCTCCAACACACTGCCCTACTGTTTAAAACAAATAAGGAGACTGCTGTTATTATCGCAATTTTTTACTATCAGTGCAGATAGCGTGAACATTTTTCTGCATTGATATTTTAAAGAAGAAGTGCATCCATTTGCCCGCTGCACTTGTTTTCTGCAACGAAACAACAGAGGAGAGATGTGAACCGGGACACAATCTCCAAAGCCTTGATTTCCTCCGAACAGAACCTTAACTGTATCTGCTTCTGCCAAATGCCTATGCCACTCAATATGGCTGGTCCCATCACAGAGTACTAGTGTTTCCACAGTCATGCAGCACACATTTATACAGCCCAGATGGCTTGGCAGATCTTTTTTTTTTTTTTTGAAGTGGGAGAAACATTTTTTTTTTTTTTTTTTTGCCAGTACACCCAGACTGTCTGGAGCGAGACTGAGGGTGCATTCCAGTGTAACCGAGTGATGGGATCGCGCAGCAAAGACAAACCCCCGAAACCACAAAAGATCCCGGGCCGCGCAGGCAGTCTGAGGTTGTGTTCAGCCTCATCCATCACTGGTGTCACACTCGGCCATAAATGGCAACCTTGAGAGAGAGAGAGAGAGAGAGAGAGAGAGAGAGAGAGAGAGACGGAGGCTAGGTCTCAGCTGGGCTCCCCTGAGGAGAGGCTGCGGCCTGGATGATTATACAGCTACAGATGATGTCAATGGAGGATCCCTGCCACTGAGAGAACACAAACACACTGTTCACATGACACTGTTTTGTAGAGGGAGGTTGATACAGAGTCCTAAATTATACATGAAAAGGCCACGGTAGAATATGTTTGGTGAGAGGTCGGGGGGGGGGGGCATGCCCTGCACCATCGTCACACACTGGGTCAGGGGTAACAGAGTATACACAGCCATGTGCATCCTCCCTGGGGGGGGGGGGGTGGTACACTAACAAGGGCCACACATAAAGTATGACTCAATGCAAAGGATGGTTTAAATCAAAGGGTTATGGATTGCTCCTGAATCCTAGTAGAAAACGATGATGAGTACAATAGAACAGCAGCAGCAGAAAATATGCAGCAAATGACCCTTTTGTTATCTGAACAGCCACGTGGAAAAGGTCTATTATGTTTTGCATCAATATTTTTTACCAGTAATCGGCCTGTTGTTATTCTCTATAGTGAAAAAAAAGACCTTCAACCGGCACCGACTACAACCGTCCTGTATTGCTGTGAAATAAAAGATCAGATGGACAATTCGCAGGGAAATCGATTGTCAAATATGATCATGTTCGTTTTCGGAAAAAAAACAAAAAAATAAAACACATTCCACAATTAAACACAAAGGAATCCAGTTAAGGAAATGTAGAGACATCTACAGATTTATGCAAATGAGGCTTCACATGCGCTCTGTACATTTGTTAACTTGCTCTTGCCTGAGGCTGCAGACAGATCCACACACATGAAAGGGAGGGAGGAGGGGATGGAGGGGAGGGAGGGAGGGAGGGAGGGAGCGAGCGAGCGAGCAGGAGAGGGAGGGAGTCCAGCCCACTGCTCAGCACTCAGCACACGGAGGAGGCTGCAGCCTGGTGATGCCTGCTGCAGCCTCCCTCCTGCAGCTACAGTACAGCCTTGTGCTGGGAACCATTGATCTCTTCCTCCTCCTCGTAGAACAATAGAGGAAGCACAGCTCCCTATTAGCCACATGGGTCCAGAGCACAGGGTGACTATCATCCGAGAAGAAATAGGGCGTTTAGAGCGCCCGCCGCCACATATCTACCTGGACTGGTTTCATTGTATTACAGCGCCTAAGGTTAGAGATAATTGGCGGTGCTGCGAGTGGCCGGGGTAATGTTATGGTGAATTACAGCTACAATTTAAGGCGCGCTGGTACTGTAATAGGCCGGCATCGAGTTGTTGTTGTTGTTGTTGAGCTGGAAACAGATGCAGGTCGTTTGCTTCCCGACAAAGATGACGCTCTTTGATTCGTTCCCCATCCCTCTGATGACACTGTGCCAGCGTTGGAATCAAACACGCCTTTGGATCATTGGCTTGATCTTTGCAACAAACAAAAAAAACGCAGATATTTCATCCAGCACCTCTCTTAAGACCACAAGTCTTTGTTGTTGTAAGCTACGATCAAGATATACCGTAGCAGATGAGTAAAGCGTAGAAGTTACCGGCTCCAACGTTCCAACTTTTGTTTTGATTTCGCTGTAATTCGAGTCACACACTGTGGAGGCATAATCAGGTACTTTCACCCCCCGTGTCAATCACAATGCTCACTTGAATTATTCATGGCACTATATTTTATTTATGACTGCATTTTCCCATGCCACCTGAAAGTTCGCAGGAGCCGGTTTGCTGGCAGAAACAGAGCTGCCAAAGCATTTCACAGAGACAGGGATGCTTTCATCTCTCACACACAGGCTGGGAAAGGCTGTGGGATGCGGGGTTCATATTCTGCAGACAAGCCTTATCATTTATATATAGCCAGTATCTGGTGAGATCGCGGAGCATTTTCATATGCAAAACATCGGCGCTGTTATCTGAGGAGATTCGCGAAGTAGGCCAAATGTGATCATAAGGTGAATTACATTGATATAAAAAAAAAAAAATCAAAGTGACACAAACCACTGTGGGAGAAAAATGAATGTCACTGGTGATTCAGGTTGCACTCTTAAATGAAAGGGTCTGTTTAACGGTTCTTAGTCAGGATGTGTAATTTCAACATGTTTTATGCCCTTTTAAAGTCTTAAGGTAAGGTTTGACTGAAGCGTGGCTCTAGAGTGTAAATACCAATTTTAGTAGTAGGTAGTTGGACCGGATTTGTAGCATTGTTAGCGCCTCCTATTGGTCAAGTAATAAATGACTTGATGGAATAGTTTATTGAAGCCTTCTAAATATATTGACTAAGTTTCATGATGATCAGACAAACTATCATGGAGTAACGACCCGTTTTTGTGATAGGCTCCATCTTCTTACAAATTCATTGGCTGATATCTGCCAAACAATTTCACTATTTACAAACTATTTATTAAAACACTAAATGCAGTCTTTAACGACCTCGGTCCAAAGACGGTTCTTCGATGTTTGGTGGTGATTGAAGAATTTCTTTGTAATTCGTTTTTCAATCAATTCAGAAAACCCATCACGTGGACCACGATGGTCCCAGTGGCAAAACTGTAGAGCAAAGGACAGCCAGATAAGTGTGCCAAGTTAAAAGCTGCTAGCTGGAAGTATGCACAAGTCATGAGAGTCCAAAGCTTTGCGTAGAAGAATAAAGATAAAGAAATAAAGAACAAGAACAACTGGTTTTCAGCACCTTTGGCTGCTACATCATTCAAAACAGTGTGTATTAATTGCTCTGTCACTAGGTCACTAATGACTGGGTTTGGAAAGCCATGCTGGGATCCTTTGATACCAGGATCATGGCCACAATCGTAAACATCACTATGAATACGTTGAATTTAAGATTAATATGGATTTTCAATTATTATTTGATGAACTAGCGGCACTTTTTTTTCTACAAGGCTTTTTGTTGATTAACTGTGACAAAACACAATTTTGGATATATTCCACCATCACCCATAATTTGATATTACTAAATTCTCAGTCACTTAATCACTTTCTGGCTACAAGGCAACTCTCTCTCTAAGCCCTCTAACCCAGATTACCAATACGGTTCGCGATGCTCGTCTTTGTTACGCACTGGATGTACCTTATCTTGACTTTCATGAGTTGAAACAAAAATCTTCATTTCACCAGAGCTTCCCCAAGATTAAAACTGGTAACCATGGCGATGCAGCGGCCTGACAGGAATCATTGACCGATAATATACATTGTAAAGTTGAAAATGACAAACATGAGGCTAATAAATCCGATGAAGTAGTGAAAGGGACATCGCTTAAAAGGTTAAAAGGCTATAGGCTACATTTGTAAATGTTCCTGCCAGGTTGAACTCATGATAGAAAAGTATGTACTTTTTTTTTTTTTCTTACCAGTTAATTAGCTGGTGACAGACAGAACATTCCAAATAGGTGTCATGGCAACATCTCAAGAGAGCGTGATCCCGAACCATGAAAAGCTCAGAGCTCAGCCAGGAAGGAGCCACACACACACACACACACACACACACACACACACACACACACACACACACACACATACAAAAGAGTCACATCAAAAGCTTCTAAATTGAGACCATGAGTCCTACTGAGACACACACACAAAGTTGCTCTGTAATCTAAACGGTCGATATTAGTTCACACTACATTGCTATATTTAATTGAGGCCACGCTTTTAATTCAGCGTCTGCAAAAAGAAAAACTAATTAAAACACGTACAATGGGAATTATTGGAAGAAGAAGAAAAAAAAAAGAAATATTGAACGATGAAAAAAAGCCAATTGCTGTTGTTGTCTGTGCTTCGCCGCCCCCCGAGGGTAAGTATTATATCAAGAAAAACACCCCAGCTGATCAAACACATAGATTAGCTATATACATAATGTAAATCCAGCTTGTCCTCTCTCTCTCTCCGCACAAGAACTTCACCAATCTGACCTTTAGAGCGACTGTACACGTGAACCTGACCGGCGCACCGGGTCAGGTTTAAAGCCGCGAGTCTCCCCCCCGCCCCCCCTCCACCCCCGCATGAAAGGAAACCAAAATTGATTTGGCTGTGAACGTGAACCTCTGTGTGAAGACAACTCAACCCACGCAGGGAGACTCTTCTCGGCGCTGTTAAGCCACGCCACCTTTCCCTGTGAATCTTTTATGGATCACATTCACTGTTACGGAGCCTCGGCCATCTGTGCTTTGGAGCGTGTCAACGCCAAAGCATGGTGGATTCACTTTTTTTCTAATAAGCCAGCTTAATGGTCCTGCTTTGCACCAGTAAATACATCTGCTTAATGTTTCAATGTCCTTTAACTCGATGCCACATGTACTAATTAAATCCTATTCCTGTGAGGGCGGAGCGCTGATAGATTGGAGAAACAGATGGATTGAGGAGGAAAAATACACAGCCCCCCCACCCTCCACACCCACCCCTTTCTCTCACCTTTCAGATCTCAATCGCAAAGATGGAATGGGGTTGTGTGTGTGTGTGTGTGTGTGTGTGTGTGTGTGTGTGCGTTTGCGTGCGTGCTCGCGCGCAGCACAGGACTTGTCAGTGCCGGCTTCCTGTTTGACAAAAGAGGTTGGCGGAGGAACAACAAAGAAGGCAGTGCTGGATAATGAGACATGCTGCCATATTCACACCTAATATTACCACTTCAGTGGCACAGCGTGGCTCTCTCTCGCTCTGCCCAAAATTACATTCAATTACGTGACCTTTGCCATACCGCCGTTTTTGATGTGACAGTCAAGACACTGGTTTTTCTGTTTTTAAAGATTGAATTATCCATTGGCGGCTATATTTTTCTACGTAGGCGCATGAAGCTGCACAAGGCCACAGGAGCAGCGCTTTTTTATTGAATTCATTCAGACAGTGAATTATATGATTTCAATGCTGAATACATAGATGTGCGCCATTATCAACAATTCAGTCCTAATTAAACAATTTGATTCATTTAATGTGTTTGTATTGTACAGAATTCATACAGGACTAATGATTGACTCACAGTCAATAAGCATGTAATCCAACATATTCTAGAGAGAATTGTCGTCTTTTTTTATCATCATCTAGTATCTGGTATAATCCAGTGCGACTACAGCAGCTGTCTGTATTGACTGAACACTGGTGTCTGCATCGAGATCAAATCAAATCTTGTTATCAGAGGGTCTTCTGTGGCAGCGCCGCTGCAACAGTTGTGGGAGCTTTTAACACCATCTATCTCCTAGTCATAAATTCAATATGTTTTGCAAAGACTAGCAGTGTCACGCCAAGAGAGTCGAGACTGTAAAAAAAAAGGGAGTCAACGGGTCGCAGTCTTACCTTAAATAAAATATGTTACGCTGCAGCAACCCGCTTCTGTTCTGTGAAGGATAGAGAAGAGAAATTGTGATAAATGATTTCATAAATGATAGATGATAGTTTTTTATGTCTACCGCCTACAAGTATGTTTAGATTTACAACAGGTCACACAGATGTTGACATGAAGCACTTTGGTTTCATGCTGTTTATTGTTTACTGTGCATAAAACCAAGGCATTATTTTGTAATGCTTGTCTTGTTACCACAACAGCAATATAAAGATGCTGTCAGGGAAATGTCTATTTACCATTACAGCAGTGCTATGTGGATGATTGACAGAGCTGTTTTTTTCCCCCTAAGTCTCTTTGTAAGAGGCTCTCTCATTCAGCAGAAGGGGGGAGAGGCCCCCGGGGGAGGCAGAAGGGGAACAAGCTCTCTCTGCCACAGCTGCCTGGTTCTCTAGGAGGCTCTGCGGGGAACCAGGCTCTCCTCTCCCAGCGGAGATCCTCCAGCCAGTTGGCCTCATACCACTCAGCTGGCTTCTACTGACCAGTATGACACACATGGGCACCCTCAAAAATAATACACAAAGGAGTAAGAGAGGTCTTAGATGCATGCTCTCTTTGGCTCTCTCCCCCCACCACACACACACACACACACACACACACACACACACACACACACACACTGGTGTGCAGGTCTGAAGAGGCATTTGTGAACAAAGTGCTTGATCAACAAAATGAAACCCATGGTCAATGTTCTGGGTGGAACAAAGAAGCAGTGATCTTGATGTTTTATCATGCTATGCGGATATCACAGAGCAGCTAGTTGGAGCCACTGGCCCCAGCAGAGGGACCATGTAAGTGTGACGATGCCCAGAAGAGTTTGACAAATGGACAATTCAGTGATGCGAAACAAGTGACCAGAGGACATGTGAACGCAACAAACAGCAGACTAACCTTAAAAAAAACACCCCTTCATTTATACAACACAATACAGATGATGCCTTTTTCATCTATTTTTAAAAAAAACATTAAAAAAAACAACAACAACACGCTTAGATTCGCCGTACTTACCATTCATTTCGTTTACTATCATCAGTAACAGATGCTCGGTCAGTGACGCCCCACTCTCAGCGGACTTGCAGCTTTCTCTCTCCCCCCCCCTCCCGACCCCAGACCACGCGACGCTTTCATCTACGTTGAGGCTCCGCTGTTGTGAAAATACATCACTAACGATGGCACGCGCGAGCCCCAGTTCTAATGTGACTACCCGGCACAATTGTCGCATCCGCGGCGCCGTTGCGGGACGCTCTCTTTCCGGCTGCTCGGGGAACAATGCAGCATCGGACTGACAGCTTCGCCGACAACGTGACTCACTCTGTCCAATCGTGTTTTTACAGACCGGGGATCAGCCGCAGAGCAGAGCGCTGCCTACTGTAGGCTTGAATGCAACTCTCGTTCTATCATGTGCAACTACATGGCGACTATAGCCAGAGAAGGTGGGCTAAAAAAAAATCACTGTAATATTCCTATAATATTCCTATAGCATTATTATAATAAGCAGTCAGTTTATTGTGACTTTGTCGTACTTTATACTATATTTTTAATTTTATGTGTCATGACTGTAATAGTCCTACAGTTTATGTAGCTTAAAATTCTGCTGTGGTATTTGTATAGTACCCTAAAATGTAGGATTACTTTGTTTTTCGTAAGGGATGATTCTTATGAGTTTGGATAGCAAACATGTCACGTATTATAATGGCACTGATACATTAATGAAGCTATTCAGTAATGAAGAGGCTTTTAACAGGAAACAGCACCCTTAGCAAACACCTGCACTTTGCCTATCAACTTTAATTGGTCACTAATGTCTTCAACATCATAGGCCTGGACGGCTGGATCTCTCTAACAGCTACATGTAAAGATCTGGGTACGGCCAGATAAAAACAAAACAATTAAGGCGGTTTTATTTGTTTGCATGTCTTTTGACTGGGATTTTAATATCTAGTGTTTCTCAGGTTCGACAGCTCCATGCTGGTCACATGGAAAATAAAGCGCTGATGCACACTGCCATCTAGTGGACATAGTCTGAAACTACTACTCCGGTTTTCAAAACGTGTCTTCTGCAGGCCCAGGCCTCTTCTTTCCATTTCCACACAGCCAGAGCTGACTATGGGCAACGATTGGCTCTGAGCTTACTGATATTAAAAGGAAGGGGAATTATGTCCTTGCCTGCTATCCCATATGCTATTTGGGGGTATTTTTGTAGATTACTGTAGGCTTGGGGGGGTAATGAATGTTACATATGGATTTGAAAATTACAGGGTTAAACATTAGATTGATTTTTTGAGTCTTTATTTATCCAGCTAGTTTCAATCCATTGCAGGGATTGAAACTAGCAGCCTTCCAGTCGCAACCCCACCTCTCTAACCGTATGGTAACCGCTGCCCTACATTACCACATCCACATTTTAAATGATGACACTGCCATGTGGTTCATTGATCACTCTGAGTAACATGGTTGGATCACCGATGAGCCTGTGCTTCTCAGAAAGAACAGCAGATGCTGCTAGACTGCTCAATCTGCTGAAACCGTCCAGTGGTTTGTGCAGTTATAACGTAAACTATTTCCTTGCAACAACATTTCTTCAAGTGTGAAAACACAGACGTAAACAGAAGAAGAAGTAAACAGACATGGTGTACTGTATCTGCACTGTGTAAACTGTGTAAGCGGGCAGCTGCACTTTGAATTGTTTAAATATGTTTCTTTAGAAGAAGGTCTTGTAGGGAGCCATGTTGTGTGCATTACTAATTTATCTTCTCTCAGTCAGGAAGTAGCAGTTAAGTGGACACAGGTATCACTCATGACATAAGCCAGATGAGCAGTTAATACAGACTATATCCAATTGGTTTGTTTGTTTCTCTTCTTCATTGTGTGGCGGCTGGTCATTTCTCACATCAAATGAGACGGAATAGTTCTAATCAATTGGAAGCTGTGTAGGAAGGATTAGTCAGAAGACAGTTTTAAATGACAGAGTGAAGACAGAGCTCAAAAATGATTCACTATTTTTATCTGTCTCTGAAAACATGCACCATTAATCAAATCGTTACTAAGCCGTTATAGAGCCACATCAGAGCTGCTGGGTGATTTTCTTCTCAAGCATTAGCATGCATTTACCAGACACAATAACTAAAGACTGTCAATAAATTGGATTGTGAGAGCTGACAGTGACATCATGCGCCTTTTATTCCGGGATTCCAAATGCATCTTAATGCTTTCCTGCTCCCCCACCCTTCCTGTTTTGTTTTTTTTTGCAGCGTGACTGTGTGTTCTGGCGTCCTCATTAGCGCTAATGAGAATTTCTGTCTGTGTAGAGCCTATTAATTTAGCCCCCGGCACATTAAAATAAAACCGTATGATTATGAAAGATCTGTTTGCATTTTGCACAAAACAAAACATGGTGCTTTGTCACTTTTTGGGAATGCCGTCGGGGCGTTCCTCCCCTCCCGGTGAAACACCTTCAAGTTTGAAGAAAGTGGTCCGGTGTCAGCTGTCCCTTATCAGTGTAACCTGATGGCCGTGAATGGATGAAGGATCAGGCTCTACATGACACTCCGCTCTCTGGCCTGCTCTGAATTATGCATTCCTGTCAGGTGAGCGGAGGATATCTGGTGTCCTTCATTCAACACGTTGCACTAGATAGAGCTATCATTAATATTTGCTCTTATCCCCCCCCCCCCCCCCCCCCCCCACCAGAGACCTCAGGAAGACCTTTAGGAAGCACTTAAAGAAAAAAGGCGACCTTCTCTAGTTCTAGAAATTCAATACCGATGAAGTTGTTTTACATAGAAGCGGATTTGCGTTCGGAGTGCTTTTCCACATGCTCGGTCGAGGACTGTTCCAAGTGATTTGACACCCTCGTATGAAGTTTTATTTGTGTATCGGCTGTTGAGTTCCTGCATCTGACCAAATGATACATGGTTATGTGCAGAGTTGTCTGAGCCCTTTTGTTCGGAGCCTTGTCAGTTCCCCGACTCCACACACACTGCTGATAGAGGCCTCTCAGGCTGCAGGAGAGTGGAACCCTGTCATGTGTGGTGACCTGTGTCCCCCCACCCCCACCCCCACACACCTCCCCCCACCTCCCGTGCAGCCAGCCTATCGGGAGCAGGGCGATACAGTTCCACTACAACGGAAATTCAATCAAGAGATGGACCTGAGTGAGTAGCAACCCGCTCTCGCTTCTCCCTCTCTCCAGCTCCACCTGATAAATCAGTTAATCTGAGGAGGGACTTCGGATGCATCTGGATTACAGAGGCTTCGCTATTTGAGAGGTTTCATTGACTTTTACAGTGTTGCAAACTGTGAGTACCGTTGCTATTTGACTTTTTCATTTGTTTTGGTGTGTTTGTTGTGTGTGTGTGTGTGTGTGTGGTGATACACATAGTGGTTTATGGGGGAAGAGAGCGTGTAAATAAATAGCCTTTGCAGCTTTTCACAGTAAAACATATCCTTGAGCGTGTATTCATTCAGTGTTGATCAAGTGAACTCAAGTGTACAATGACAGTGTGTGTTGCTGGTTTACTGCAAGGTTAATGCATTGCTACTATCAAGCAAGCGCCCTGGTTAACATACCTCGATGGTTTGTTTCAGTATGCACCGCTGCACTGTCAGAGGAATTCAAGTGCTGAATAGGCCCCTCAGTGCAATCCAAAATGCAATGTTCATGTTCCAACATTTATTTCATCTGAGTGCTCCGCTGAGTGTGTGTTTTGGGTGAACATCCTGGTTGTTATGGTGACTCTTCTTCAGGGGTGAGGACCTCATGAGCATATCCGTTGTGTAGATAAAAGGATGCTTTGGAAAAATCAAGATGGCTGCAAACATAATTGTGTCAACTGTTCTGTTTTGCACCAAACGGTAGAGTGGATTCCCTTCTCATCCCCGTGCTGTTGTTCCCAGATATTTATACTGTGGAGTGCACAATGAGAACAATCAGTCTAACGTGAATGATTTTAATTAAAAAAGGCATCCTGGCAGAAAACAGAAATGCATGATTACTGGTGGGTGGGAGCCAATCATGTCATGTTCCAGCATTGTGAAGAGCTGATGAGTTTGAATGACAGGTTGTCCATGACAACTATAACAAGCGGATGTCTGCGCTACAGTGAAGCCTCATTTACTTTTCAAAGAATCAGCATGCAGGTTCAATGGGCCATGTACAGAAATCATGTTAACCTCCTGGATTGACATCTTTCAGACCTGTCAGCCCATCTCACAGTTCCCACCCACTGCTTCCTGTTCACATTGTGGGCATTGCACTATGAAGGGCATAGGGGTAGCAAACAACTTTATTTCAGCAGGCTGGCATGGCCCCTTGTAATTGAGATTAGAGAGGCCATGCCAAATTCCAATTGATATATTATAAAGAATTCTCTGCCTTTCATTAGTTCTCTCTTCTCATAAGCCTTTGATGTGTGGTTTAAGATTATAATCTGTGATCAATATTTGAGAAAACATCTCTTATGTCGAGGGTGGTATGGTGGCTCAGTGGTTAGCACTGTCACTCACAGCAAGGAGGAGCAATTTTATGTTGTAATGGTTGCATTTGACCACAAGGTGGCAGTCAAGTGTACATGGAAATCATGGGAAGACATCACCTTTGCCTGGCAAGGATATTGTTTTGTGTGGCACTTTGTAATCCTCTGTAAGAGAGTGACTGTTCTGCAAGCAAAACAGAGTGAATTATACTTTAGATAGGTGTAGTCGGTTTTGAACGGATCTACGCAATTTAAACTCATTGTTCATGCAGTATGTGTATAGTATTATACGTTTGCTCCCAACTGGACGACCCTGGTTTGATCCCCTGTGTGGAAGATACCTGTCGAATTATCCTTCAGCAAGATACTTGACCTCTAGCTGCTCCAGGCGGCCCAGTCGCTGGCTGACCCTTTGACCCCACATGTGAAAAGGGAATTTCCACCATGGGGGATTACTAAAGAATCAGAATCAGAATCAGAATCAGAATCAGAATCAGTTTTATTGGCCGAGTAAGTTTGCACATACAAGGAATTCAGCTTGGTGATTTGCTCCTATTGGTCACATTAAACTCAAATTTGTAAAAGTACAAGTATGTAAAAAAAAAATTGAAAAATACAAATTTAAGAAATAGGACTCTTATCTATACAGTATGCACCTGACTAATTGCGCTCATGGGAAGTTATGAAAGTCAGCAATAGAGAAAAAGATACAGAAATAACAGAAATATATCCAGGTTGAGAGAATATAGCACTGGGCTCCAGAGAATAGTTCTATAACTATATACAATCATAGCTGTAGGTTGTTGTGGCTGCACCAGGACACCAGCTGCTCGACCTCCTGTCTGTACGCTGACTCGACACTATAAAGCACATCAAATTGAAATAAATGCGTTATGCTTCTATTGCAACATTTATAAAACACCCATAAGTACACTATGAGCGGGTATTTTGGTTGATGTACGACTCCATTACTAATCTATCACTAGCCCAAACCATTACATTGGTCTTGTTCACCAAGTTGATGTGCCTTGTGATGTGATATGCTTACACTGCAAAAAAAAAACTGTCGCTGTAGCAAAGTTTAATTAAGCAAAATACATTTTGCAAAATAGGCATTTGGGTTTAGTAAACAATTTCAGCTAACATTAATCACTATGGGCAGTCTGGCAATTAGTGTATGAGTGAATGAATTCATCTTGTGGGTATCCTTGGAGTTCCCCAAACCACTAGGAGGCTTTCCTCTCCCACAGTCTACTGGCTGCTTACTTGTAAACAATGCTACATTAATAAAGAGCCTCAGTGTCTCATGACTGCCCCCCACTGATTAACATGGGACAATGTGTTGTGTCTCTGCTGTTATGCATTCATGCAGTTCGTTTACTACAGTTTTACGAAGCGTGCATTAACCCCCTGGATGATGGTGCATTTAAAGCCCTCCTGGTGCTCGCAGTTGCTTGGAATTTTGAGTGTGGGTCTTTTGTGATTGCTTGTGTGTTTTCCAGGTGCGTTCCGCGACGTGCAGAGACTGTTCACCTCTTCTCACAGGACGTGCGTACCTGAAAGCAAATGCTCTCTGTCGTAGTGTGGCATACACATTTAGCTATCTCCAAGGAATGGATGTCTGAAGGTTTGATGATTTGTAATAACTTACAAATGTTATGCAGCGTTCATGGCCATTTACATTATTAATTTTATGGCAAATCCCTTACATCCCATATTGGCAGAACATTGGCTAATTAAGTGCTAATTGTGCTAACTGTGTCTTAACTGTACACTGCAGCCTTGTGTTGCATCATATTATATTTATGTATAGCAGATATAAAGCAGCACAGTATTGAGAACCTAATTCTTACATCCCTGTGCTTCATGTGAAGGACATGAAACAGATGATTGTGTAACTTACAAAGGCATTGTAGCTACATCATCCTACATCATTGTAGCTTAGTGTAGAAATGATTGGTTATCAGTTATAGATCCTTCATGAACATTTCATAAAACTTAGTTATGGCTTACAATGGCGCTTTAAATGAACATGACAATCAAGAGTTAAAGATCCTGAATGAATTCTTGTGGCTGTGGAGTCTCATGCAAGCTTGCAGATGGTCCTGCTAATGGTACTGTAGGTAAATAGCAAATTGCTTGACATTAAATGGAGGGGATCGAACACACTCTTTGTTAATGTGCAATAAACTGTTTGTTGCAAGCCAGACGATCGAGCGGGCTATTCTACAAACCTAATGGTAGGCTGCCAATAGGTGCACTGAATGGGTTGTGGGTGTCTTTGAACTTCAGCACAAACAATGATGTGACAGTTGCGGGCCAGTAACAGGCTGTCACGACTTTGTTATGGAATCAGTACAGACGTAATGGAGCTATTACACGTTTGAAATAATGTAGATACTTTTAATACATTTACAGTATGGCAGGACAGTATCACTTTGTCCTCTCATATTGTCAGATGACCATCATCATGAGCTGTAGCACTGCACAGACCCTTTGGGTGTAAAGAAATACCATCAGAGATATTACACCCAGGCCAGTCAAACCATTTTACTGCCTATAATATCCATCCACTAGCTTCAGCCAACACCTTTTGGAGGCATGCCTTTTAGCTTGCATCTCTTGGTCCTTCTTCAGTTAGGTGGAGACCAATGTAAGTGCGGGCAAATTTGTCATTGGGGTACACTCGACCATTCCAGACAATTTACCGACAGCAATATAGGTCCTAACCCATCCTAGAGTCACGGCCCTTCGTCTTTTGTCACTTGAGACAGTTATTTTTAGGTTCTTTTTTGAGTTTCTGTCGTGGCTTTGGGGTGCCGAGATTGGGTGTCAGGCATGACTGTGTCACCGGACAAGAAGGGGCTAAATATATGCTCTGTTGCTATGAATGCGGGCTATGCCAGTGCTCTTCTTTTCCACATATTGATTGCGCCACTGTCTCGGAGGCCACTGTTTAATTTCACACCTTGTAATATTCTTTATGAAACGGTGTCTGAGCTCTTACAGGTGTATTGAGCTGCGTAATGGGATATTTGGATCGACTTGGACCACTTTTCAGCTCCGACGCGGCTCCGCGTGTCAACATCCACTGCCCCTTGACACTCGTCTTCCTCGCGGCGGGATTTGACAGACTTCCCCGACAGACGGAGCCCGGCATGATCTTTTTCTCTTTTTTTCCCCCTTCATCTTGTTGGTGGAGCCTCACACTCTTGAGTTAAGGAGCAAAAGTTGAGATCAGAGTAAAAAGTGCGGAGTGATTATTTCACACACAAAAAAATGAGACTTTAATTGATGGACAGCTGTGTGTGGAGGCGCGTGTATCTATCGCAGTCTCACATGATGATCATAGGAAACTCATAGCTGCCATTCCATTATAATGATGTTCCTCCTCAGGTGGAATGACATGCCCGAGTTGTGATATTTATTCCTGCGAAAAATGTCTCACCCATAGCAATCAAATTGTTCATTACAAGCAGAGCAACGCAGGAGATCTTCGAGTCGTTGGATAGCCTATATAAGATGTGTCATTTTAATAATTCGAAGGCGTAATCCTCTAAAGAAATCAGGACATTTAATTGTTAATGCTTTATAATCCACTTTTGGCTACCGCAGATCTAATTAGGGCTGAGAAATGGTTTGTACTTCACTTATTTCGTCGCTCTTCTCTCCCTCGTGGGCTGAATCCCCTGCCTGCTGTGTTGTGGTGCCAATCATGAACAGAGCGAGAAGGTAAAGGGGGGGATGTGGAGCGGAGTAGAGACCAAGCAGATATCCCGACCTATCAAAACTGACCGTAAAAGCCCAGAGCACCAGTTTGAATTAAACATCCACCCCATAAATAATTCCAGCTCTCTCTGTCTGTAATTCCGCCCGTCCTGGGGAATCCGGCTTTATCTTTCCTCATATTGTCCAAGATCTATTTCACTTCTTCCTAGTAAAGAGGGTTTTTTTTTTTTATTACTATCACTAAGTTTCAAACAAATTTAATACAGCCACATCTTCATAAATCTTTCTGTTATGATACAGACTTAAAAATCTGGCTAATGAAAATACTAGAATATTTCATTTCACTAATCCCAATTTGACCTTTGAATGAGAGGTTGAGGTTTCTTGGTGAATCACAGGTGTTTCCAAATGTCTTACCGAGAAAGAAGGGCTGCTGGTGAACACTGCCGTTTGGTATTTCGCAGAGCTTTTATGAAAAGTGTTCTTTGATCTCTTCGGTTAGGGGTCATCGCACCCACATCCCATGGCCAGATTCACTAAACACGTTGAAATATTTTTATTTGAAGACTCCAAAGCATTCCAGTCATACGGTAACCCTCCCAAGGAAGGGCTTATGTAATATTTGGTGTTTATAATATTTCATACTTCAATTGGAACTTAGAAGAAAAGTGTTTTTTTAAAACTTTTCAGGTGTCTATTTTTCACTGGGTGTAAATGGTGTTGCCATGGCAAAGTGATATGAGCAGAAATGGATGAGGTAACCTTGAAGGTGTTTCTTTTTTTATCTTATATGCCAAACAATGACAAGTCTGTCTGGCTCAGACAGCTCAGTCGGGAGAGCATGAGACTCTCATTCTCAGGGTCGTGGTTTCGATCGCGTGGGTTCGCAATCTGGAGACCTTTTGATTTTGTAAAGACTTTAGCCTGGCTTTTCCACAGAGTGATTGTTTTTAGCTGTGTAAGGTGTCATGCTTACCCAGGTAATGCATATTTCCTACCAAGGGAGGGTTATGTTGAGTTGCAGTCACCCAAAAGTCCTTGCACTGAACACACCCTGCCAAGCTGGGAATCCACTAAATCCTTCTATTCACATGCTTGAACAGCAAAACCACAACAGCTGGCTGAGCGTGTGTGTGTGCGTGTGTGTGTGTGTGTGTGTGTGTGTGTGTGTGTGTGTGTGTGTGTGTCCCTGCCTGTCTGGGTGAAATCGGCCAACTCTATGTTGCCTACTCCTCACTTCGGGCATGAAGGCAGATCAGCTACACAGCTGGACCAAAGTGTCCAATTATCACCACACACACACACACACACACACACACACACACACATACACACACACAAGCATGCACTCACACAAACACTGAGAGCAGAAGCAGGCCTTACATCCACTATGGTATCCTGCCATCCCAAGCCCCCCCCCCCCCCCCCCCCCCCCTCCATCCCAGCACCTGAGACTGTTCATGCTCACTGGTACTTAACAAGGCTGGCTAGAGGCTCACACTCACAGTGAGTACCTGCATGCCTGTGTATGCGACACCAGGAGGAATTGGTTATTTACTTCCCTTTGTGTATCCAGACTCCAGACTGATACACTATAGCTGTTTATATACTCAAGTGTATTTCTGTAGTGTTAATGCAGATTGCCACAATGTCGGGAGCTGACAGTTTTGGGATAGACTACTGACTCACAGAGAGAAAGCAACGCTTGGGCTTAGTTAAAGCTGCATTATGGAGTTTGGGGTCAAATATATCAGTAAAAAAGCTAGAAATTAACGGTTTTGCTGTGTTAGTTCTACCCAGCCACCAAAGTTACATCTTCTACACTCCTTGTTCATTGACGATTATGGTCAATGGAGTGCTAAGCAATACCAGCCCCAAGTCAGAGCAGACTGTTTTTTTTCCTCCTCCATATTGCCAGTTGTATCTTAAAATGAACCAATCTAATATGATCAGTAGCTTGGAATGAATATTTGAAGTTTGAAATTGGAGTTTTACGGTTACAGAAATGATGTCTTTGGCAGAGTGATAGACACTGACAGCGAAACAGAAGCCTCAGTCCAGAAAGAAAGGGCGTGATGCATAGAGAGCTAATTATGAGCACATGAAAGAGGAGAGAGAGCGGCAATATAAATCAGACGTTCCTTTCCGAGAGAGTCACACATGAGCTGCCTCCATTCTGTCCATCAGCATTCTCAAATGAGGCTTTTCCTCAAGGCCCGGCTTTGGACAGCTGGGAGCGAGAGATTGAGGCTTTCGCACAAATCCCTCCCTCCTCCAGTCACTCGTGGGGCTCGAGCGTCTGCAGACACACAGCTTGCACCTCAATCTGCCTGTGTGATATAGGTATAAGCACAGCTGCAAATCTGTAGGCACACCTTTACAAGAGGGGGGACTCATCTTTGCATCCTTGGTGCACGGGGGAGAATGCACCAAGGACATCAAACGTCTGAAGACTTGGAAGCTGTGCGAGACTCATATACTGTGGTTATATTCTATCCATACGACACATATAGTATGTGTGTATGTGTACAATATAACCAGCCACCCTTCATTATTGAGTGTGTTCTATTCCTAGTCAGATTAGGTGATCACATTGAAATGAAACCACCTTTCTTCAGCAGCCAGAGACCCAACACCGCCCTAAATATATCAGGGACAAACATAGAGGTGGGCAAGCCGCTGCATCCCAGACTTAAACTGCCTTCTAAATACTGTAAACTACTTCAAGCCTGAAATGAAATCCATAAACAGCAGCACTGACATGTCAAAAATAGGCACTTTAGCCTGACAGTTTGCAAAGATTTTCTGTATTCATGCCTCAAGCAACAACAAAACACACTAATGGAAGACAACCTGTATTGTTTCGTATGAGCGGCGGAGGCATGGATAGAAGATCACAGTGTCATTTTGAAAGTAAGCATGGATATTTTCAAGACAAGTCAGAAAAGCAATATTTTGATCCAGTGGGAGAAGACTCCATAGCAGCTCTGCTTTCAGCGGTTTCTTTGTTTCTTGTCTCTCACACGGCTGTTTAGCATTCCTTATCTCGCACGATTTGGATTTCAGCCTGGAAAGTTTCAGTGTGAGCAGATTCGTAGCCGCAGGTTCTCAGCAGAAGGTTGGCACTGCCTGGATCTCAGACTTGCTCCACCTAATTCCCCCGAGAGGCTGTTGGGGAAGCACCTTCAGGGCCATATTTAATTTGCAAACAATTGCAAAACACAAAGGAGAGGTACTTCTGTGCCCTGTGGTGCCGATTAGCAGCTAAGCAGTATATTCTCACCGCTGTCTTCCCATTGCCCTCTGAGAGCATTTACGTATAGAAAAACACAGAAGTGAGCAGATTTGTATCTGTGATGTCACTCCTTTACCACTTCCGTGGTGATTAGGATGCTCCACTCTTTTGCAGGGATGCTTTTTTTCAGTTTTGGAGCAGTTATGATATGACATCACATATTGTACAACCTGATGCAAGCCCGACTAGGAGTGTCATCACATCTTTTACGTGTCCCACTGTCTCGCCGGATGGCAAGGCAGGGCTGAAGGAAATAACAAGTCTGTCTTATCAAAGCCCTTTCATCCAGAATCCTCAGAGCACTATGTCCATTGAAATGACCATCATTTAAAATAGAGGACGTGTTTCAATATTTCACTCGTCCCCCTGCCTGACTTTCAATAGTTTACTAACTATTACAGCATGTCTAAATCGTAGGCCTTCAATGTAAATATAAATTCAAAGCAAATGTTGACTACAATAATCCCAACTTTCATGTCTCTTAAAATCATGTGTAGTGTTTTAAGGCTTCTACAGCAAAGAGAAGAGCATCACAGAGCCTTTTGTGACTTCCACTTTAATCTTAAAGGGCAGAAAACAAAAACACAATCAATGAGTTTGTTATTTAATGGTCAGCAAAAGCATATGATAAATAGATAAGATTTGCTACAATAATGTCAAAATGAAACCTCACAACGTACAGTACCTACTCCTTTCTGCATTCATGGTAATGTGCTCTGACCACAGCGCCACCTTGGCCCCAAGGTCCTCACCATATGAATTTGTGTGAAGGTCAAAGGTCTAAGAGACACTGGAGATACTCACGGTGATGAACATGGACAGATAACGGCCTTTCCGACTTAATTGCAATCTTTTGGTGTGTATGTGTGTGCATGTGTATTTTCTTTATTTGAGTGTGGTTCACCTCTAAGCCACCAGCTCATCCACCCATCTGGACTCATTTGTGCTGTAGGTGTGACCAGGCCCCCCCTGCAGTCAGTTTGAGATGACTTTGACATTGGGAACATGACACAAGCTTGTGAAATGAAAAGCACATTCATTCATTGGAAGTGCAAATTTTCAGTTGTTTTTTTAATTTAATGGTGATAATTACTGAGTACAGACAGTAGCAGGACTCTCACGATTCGCTGTCCAAATTGCTTGTTTTCAATCAAGCAATAACATCCCATTTTTGAAAAAAATATTTTCATATTTAGCACACAAACATTTAGAATTACATAATAATAACTGCAATACAATAACATAATTATTATAATTGCTGGATTATTCTGTATTATATATCATGCATATATTGCATAATAATTGAAAATTTTCCTGCAAATGTCGTAGCGGTGATTAACACAAATTAATTTGAAAATGCAATAAGCCTACATTAAACAAGACTAAAGTATGTTTTGTCACTGAGAGATGACTACATTTTGAAACTAAAACGCTGCTTCACTGCCAGCTGTTTTCTATTGTCCACTTGCACGTTCCACAATGTGTCTCTGGAGAGAAATAAAGAAGGGATTGTCGTCTGCGAGTTCTGTTCTTTGGACCACAGGAGGCATAGATTGTCCACAGATAATGGCTATCCTGATAATGAACCAACATCTTCCTCCCATATCTGGAGCACAGTCTCCTGACAGCAATACCAATCAACAAAGCATCACTGGCTAGTACATTTTTTTTTTTTTTACCCTTACTGTGTTACAAAATGGCACATTTTAGTTTTTATTATGCTGCACAGTGGTATTTGTCGATTCCCAGCATCTCATTGTGAGTTCTCTCCCGCTTTCCACTTCAGTCTCTCCATGCAAAGTAATCACACCAGTCTTTACCAGTGTTACAGAGTGGCTCCTCTTTGTTTCTGATACTGACTAGGCCTGTGTGCTGCTCCCTTGAGTACTACTGGATGGCCTGTGTCCAGGGCCTTTTCAAGACCACATAGTGATACTCTGTATAGCAGAGACCCGCCACACACAGAGCAGTGACCATGAGGAGGCTAAAGAAGCTGCTGCTACTCTGCATGATGCCACAGTGCACAGACAGTGTGGAGCTGCCTCGCACCGCTTCTTAAAATACAGCATATCATTGGCCTCTCACACCTGACAAGATCCATTAGACTCGCTCTTTGGTAAATCTCTATTCTTCATCGCAAATAACCATTAGATCCTTCCAGTTAATCAAAAGCCACACATGCCAGAGGGATAATGCATGTGGAAAAAACTAACAAGAAAGGTGGCCTGTTATACCTAGTTTACTGGTTAGCTATCTATAGTAGTTAGACAGTCATTCCTATGTATGCCTCACTGTAAATGGGAATCCTGTGAAATAATCAAAAATAACCCAATCTGGCTCAATATATATATATATATATATATATATATATAAAGCGTCTCCCTGCAAGAATCCAAGAATCCTTGTGATTCATTGGCTCACCTCTAATAGCATCTGGCGGAGATGTGGCTCATTGTCATGCACCCCATGGTGCTATCTGCCTCTGGTCCGCATGCAGTGCTCACTGGAGTGAAGTACACCAAGCCTCTACTGGGGGGCAGAATCAAAATGACTACACTGCTGGCAATATATTCCACAGAATTTTCCAAGATACTAAAATATTTCATAGCTGAAAATAACCCAAGTAAATTTGCACATAGCACACAGCACATAAAATCTGCTGTCGGCTATCAGCTATGTAGAGGGAGCGTTTAGTGCATCGCATAAAATGGGAGGTGACATCCAGCTCACTAGTATTATTATATATGAAATGAGCATTGCTGTTGCAGTAAATTTGGTATTACTGATGGCAGTGCTGGTAATTAGCAGTGGCAAAATTCTGCACGATTCCAAAAATGATTAAAGCCCTTTGAAGAACTGCAGAGGGGAACATTTGCATTGTAACTAATGGCGTCTAAAACAACGGTTATTTTGTTGACGTACATTAAACAAATGAATGTGTTTTTGCTTGTGGGAATCTAATTTGCGGCCGTAACAAACTACTGCAGTGGAAAAACGCTGCATGATGGAAATTCACTTGCATTCATAATTTAGCAAGTAACTAATTCTGACTATGCAATCATGGCAGATACTTTTTGTTGAAATTAGTGTAGATATAGTGTAGATGCAGAGCTGCCGGTATATGAAGTTATTTTTCATTGCAATCTCCTCTCACGGTACACAGCAATGCTCGAGAACGAAAACTGTTGTTGGATAGATAGAATGTGTTCCTTTCTCTGACATGAACATCAGACCTTTCATTGCTGCACCAATATATATATCTGGAGAAAATAGTCTTGAGGGCATGTCCTCTTGGCTTCCTGCACTTAACAGCCTATAACGTCACTTTGTTACTCTCAAAACCCTCATTTAATCAGGCGGTATGACAAAGACCTCACTGATATTTACAGCCTGGGTGAGTATAGCTGCAAGAGGAGGCATCAAGCAAACATACACCCGCAATACCTAGTAAACCTTCACTTATCGATTGCGTCCCGCGTTATTACGTTATACTACCAAGGGTGCTGCTACAGCGTTGTAAAGCTGTCAGTAAAGAAATACTAATTCATGGTGGCGTCAAATAGAGCAAGGTCGTTTTCCTGTCGCTAAAATACTTAGCTCATTATTCCCCTTGGACTGGTCTTTGCCCCTCCTTGGCACGCTTGGCATGCATCCACTGATATGTAAAAGGCTCTAACTGTCTGATGGGAGTCACTTCTTATCCCCTGAGCCGGCAGCGCTCCCTGTCTGACAGTCTGTCTGTGTTTGTGTACACGCATCTGTGTGTGTGTGGTGGGTGTGTGTGTTAAATGTCTGCCTTTTGCCATCTTTGCATGACTTAACTCGGTTATGGATCACAGAGGGCTGACTTTAAGCTGAATAAAGCAGGGTGGGGGGGCATGAAAAGAACATGAGACCTCGAACCACTGACTAAAAAGTTAGTTGAAGTTACAACATAATCCCTTCTTGCACTTGGTGAGATTTAATGGAAAAAGCCCCGGTGACCTTCCTTGAGTGTACGCTAACGCTCTGCAGAGTAAATGCCTGGCTCATATTAATCCCGTTTTTTTTTGCAACTATGATCAAGAAACATCCGAGAAGCGCCTGGTGAACAGGATCCAGGACAGTGTCTCTTTAAGACGTGTGACCTATGGAAAAGCAGGTATGAGTTACACATGCTGTAGACGGGGCTGCGCCGATGCACGGCGGCCACGTCTGGTCTCCAAACATTGGATTGGCTTCCAGGAGATACCAGAGTCGGTCTGGCGCCACTGCCTCTAACTAGGCCAAACAGGATGAGCTAGCAGGCACCCCACGCTCCAAGGTGTCTCTTGTCATGTATACACCACCCCCCACAACCCTCTTCACCAAAAAGCATTACATCACTGACCCCTTTTCAAAGGGTATCACATGAGCTACATGTTTCACCAGCATGTCATGTCACTCAAATTTGCACCTCCCTGTCATCCACTTCACACTGCCCATGATGAGAGATCCTTCAAGTATTTGTTTGTATGATTTGGCATATCATGACAGGCGGTAACAGCTGCTGGCGGCAAGAGTCTACAGTGAACTCTGACGGAACCTGTGATGATGAAACCGGGTTGATCTGATTTATTGGTACACAGGGGCCTGCTGAGGAGTCACAGGAAGTATTTCCATGTGGACCTGACATGGAAGGCACGAAGGCCTCGCTCGCTAAAAAAAGGACCACCGGGACCCATCGTTTTACAAGTGGGCGGGGGGTCTAAAATAAAATCAGCTGTCACCGTCTGCTCGTCGGACAGAGGTGAACATACACTACCGGAGCTGGTCTCCAACACTGACTGGGATTTGCTTTTGGCTTGGAAAGACCCTGCAGGCCAGGAAGCGCAGTGGCCATCCTGTGGGATTCTACCTACCTGAGTTCACGTTTTTATACTTTGACCCACTTACCTGGTATGTGATGAAACCTCTGAGAGAAGCATCTATTTGTGTGCTGGGTTTTTATGTTTGTGTGTGTGTTTGCGTGAGTGAAAGTATATGTGTGTGTGTGTGTGTGTGTGTGTGTTGGGTGGATTCTAGCTGGTTCATTATCGGAGTTTGCTTAAAAATGGAAATCATCTTGGCTTGGTTTGTTTTTTTAAGGCAGTTATTTAGTGTGCATGGAATATGTTATAGGAAATGCAATCTTCTTTCTAGTGCGCAGTCAAAAAAACAGGTTCTGATATCTGCTGAGGAAAATGTGAAAGGGTTCTTAGATCTTATTTAAAGTTTGGCAATCATTAGAATTATTTTGTTATGCTCTAAAAAAAAAAGAAAATCAGCGTTTTCCTCACGCACAAAAAATAGAAATCACATGTCAAAGCTGCAGCAAATAATCTGTGACTAAATTATTAACTTTGGAATTTGGACATTTGGCTTGAGGAGAGATTATATTTGTTGTGTTCTCAACTAATTCCAGATAGAAGGATTTCTGAGCCGCTGAACCCCTTTGTGCCAAGGCCAATATCTCTAGGTGATATTCCACTCCGCACCACCAAGGCATGAAATAAGGAATACTGAAGAGTAATTACAGAATAGAGACACAAACAACACAAGCAGGTTGATGTTTTTTTTATTTTAAATGGATTTTCAACCGAAAGGAGACCCTCTTGACCTCGCCAGGCTTTTCTCCATCTTTTCGCGGAGAAATACGACTCTCCGCGGCAATGTTTAAAATAGGCTTGATTTATTTTTGCAAGTACTTGGCGCCTGGATTACTTCACTTTCTTGTTATGTGAGCTCTCAGCCCAGCCTTATGTGTCATGAGATAGCTCGGGGGCTGTTGACACATACGTCGGTTACGAATTTCAAGTCCTATAGCCAAAAAAAATGTAACATTGTATATGCCCTCAGTGACCAAATGGAATATGCCTCTATAGCACAGCTTTTCACAAGGGTCCGCGTGCTATACGAGGCATTTATGATTTTAGAGTAGGTCAAAATTGCCTTATTTTCAGAGACTGATAGGCTCCCTGGTCTGTCTTGATGGACTGATTGGTTTACACAAACATACCCATCATTCCTCCCAGGCTAAAATAGATCGTCCCTTTCAGACTGGTAAGCACGACAAATCAAAAGCAGCAGGCAGAGGGGGGTGGGGGGGGCAAAAAATGAAATATGCCAGTGGAAAGCATTTTACAGTGATATGAAATATGGCACTAATGGTTATTATAAAAAATCATTTGACCGTGATATTTTGAGAGCATCATAAATGGGTTGCCATTCAAGTACAAAGATGTTATAATTCATATGCCCACTATTCAACTTACTTTTCAATAGCTTTTCTCCTTTATCTGAAATTCAAAGCCCTCATTAAAAAAATGTTTTCTTGTGGGATTTGATTTGGTCTGACATGTTTCATTGACTCTGAACTTCGTTGAATTTTTTAATACTTTGAAAGAGGATATGAATTGATTCAATCTGCACTTTGCTGTCATAAGTCATATTGCAGAAGTGACATATCATCTCACACCCACCAGTCTAGCGCAGGCATTATTCCTGACACGACACTCAGGATAAAGTAGTAGTTTTTACTAATGCTAATAATGCTTCACCCAGCAGAGTGTGAGCTCTCCCTTTATGCTGCAATGAATAATCATATTTTGATACATTTTCCAAATATCAACAACCAGCCACATTCAGATTTTACCCTGTAAAGTGCATCCACATTTTTATATAGCAGCAGAACTGAGGTGTGAATACTTTGATATCGCAGACGTAGATAACTATGCTGCCTCAGCAAACGGCCTAATATTCACTCCGTGGGTGTCGGAACCGTTGGAAGAGTTTATTACCTCCTTGACTATTTCTGCAGTGCTATGCAAACACAGTTCTATAGGTTAATAGCAAAAAGGTTCTGTTGGTGCAAATTCCAGACATGAAATCAATCTAACCATGCTTTACGTTAAAATATAGGAAAATATATAAGAAATAAGAAAATAATAAAAAAAATAACAATAGAATAAAAAGAATATTGTATGTATGTGCAAATTTGTTCCCAAAACTCTGTCTTAAGAGGAAAAGGCTAATTCAAATCACTATTACTACTGCATTCTGGGTGATCACTTTAATCTGTTGATAAATTTCTGTATTGGTGGAGGTGGAGTCTTCAAGGATGGATATCGATAAGGTGTGTGTGGTGAGTGGTCACAATAATTGAAACAGATGCGATGCCAAATAAGCACAAGCACAGTTGTATTCCGAGGCCGACATAAACATAAACATGGACCAAAATCAGGTCACCTAACACCATGAAAAAGCCACCCTCAGTCTGGGAAGTAATGTTTGATGCCGCCGTTTCCATATTTAGCCCCGTAAACCCTCTGACAATATATCCTGTACATCCTCTCTAACTGGGGGTCCAGTGGGACGTTTGTAATTGATTTAAAATGATGTCCTTGTGGAGGAGTTTGAGTGCATCATTCAAGAGAGTGCCACCTGCGCTCTCCGTGGGAGCGTTCTCAAAGGGATTTTAGTTTTGGATTGTTAGTGAATATATTTCCAAATCAGGACCTCACAGAGGAATTCAGCCAATCCAAAACTCTGTCAGTTGCCCGCTGTGGGTTCTTGTGTGCCCTCAGTCTGAATAATTGCTTTTTTTTAATACCGTATTAGTTTTCTGAGAACATTCTGCAAAGACTGAACAGTGCATTGGCTGTTTGTGCCCCAGCTGCTGGCAGCGCAGGTGTAACCAGGGCAGGACGTCCTGAAAGATTTAAGCCAGAGGAACCGGATTCGCTCTGAGGACTCAGAGGTCATCCCACTGACCAATTGCATGGCCATGTACCAGGCAGCTGCCTCCAAGCGAGAGGACACCACTTTCTCCAGCGGGGTACCACGGCACCTTGCATGGGCAATGTGTTGTTTTTGGCTCCAGCATGTCTATAGCGGTGGAGTGTAACCAAGTACTACTAACTACTTGCAGTGGAGTAGATTCTTGAGTATTTTATTTTTTCGAGTGCTTACAAATATGTAACGTCAAAAATTTACAATTCAACATTCTAACCTGATGCTACCTTTGCTAATATGAACAAATAGTGGCTAAATGAAAAAACAAATTCAGTCTTAGAGGCCAATCTTCATCATTTTGTTCAATAAATAATTAAGTTCTTCTAGCCTGCTTCCAAAAACCTGTTATTTTTGATCCAAATTTAAACCTTGAGCAACATACTACAAAAATAGTAGAGTCATGTTTTTTTTCCAACTTAGGAACATAAAAAATGAAAAAATGACATCAATTCCTGAAGAGAATTGCTTTTGTCTCCTCTCACCTAGACTACTGTAACTCCCTGTTCGCCTGTCTTAACCCAAAAGCTGTATAACGGCTCCATATTGTGCAGAACTCTGCAGCTAGGCTTTTAACTAGAACATGGAGACGAGCTGATATCACCCCCGTTCTAGCGTCCCTACACTGGCCTCCTGTCCTCCTTAGAATCAATTCTACCGATAACCTTCTGCATCCAGCACCTAGCTACATTTCAGACCTCTTGACCCCAGTGTGCAGCCTGAGATCCTCAGGCCGGGCTCTCTCTGTTCCAGAGTCCAGGCTAAGGACTAAGACTTCTGAAAACTTCTGTCAAAAGGCATTTTTTTAATCTTTTATTGTTTATTGCACCTGGATTTTATTCTTACTTTTTTATTTTCCTAAGGAAGACATTTATGAAATTGCACCTTTGCGTCTGGTTTTATTCATTGCATTTTAGCTTATTTTTTGGTTGTTTCTTGTTAAGCACTAACCTTTGTTTCGAAAGATGCTATATCAACAAAGTTATTATTATTTACATTACGTATTTATAGTATTGTATATAAAATAATTCACTATTTGTTTTATCTATATGGCTTGTGGACTGTTTAGGGCTGCCTGCACTAAACCATTTGGAGGTGAATGCTTGTGTAATTATAACTAAACCAACCTTGTAAATGGCCATCTTCCACATTCTCTAAATTGGTTTGTTTGTCCTACTGGTGTATGTATGTCGCTGCTGCTGCAGAGCATCTAGTGTTGCACAGTAGCTGCTATGCTTTGGAGTTGGCATTGTGATCATTGTTCATGAATTTGTCATGCAGTATTAGTGGAAGTGATGACAGTTGGCCAGTAGGAGGGTCCAGCGGTCCTGCATATACATGTATAGATAGAGGGGAAATATGAGACGCTGCTGGGCAAAATCTAAATGGAGTGGCAGAAAACACAATTGTCTTTCCTCTGCGGGAGATCATAGATGCCCATAGTAACTCATATCTGAGTTTGAGTTTCTATCCTCTGAACTCAGCAGGGTGCCAGCTACTGTATCTAGACACCTTCCTGTAGCACAGCGCTCCAAGAACAGCCAACAGAAACAGCTTAATTTGCTATCATCTAAACAAGAGTGTTATGTGGATTTGTATGTGTGTGTGACAGTGAGAGAGAGAGAGAGAGAGAGAGAGAGAGAGAGAGAGAGAGAGAGAGAGAGAGAGAAAGCACATGGCATTAGTTGCACAGTATTTTTATGAGGGTGGCCTGCAGTGTATCCTAGGCACAATAGTCCTATTAGGCATTTCAGGCCATGTAGAAGTTGAGGCAGCTAATGATATTTCCCTGCTTCATTAGGTCATGGAGGAGTCGGAGGTCTGTTCCCTGCCTGGGGGACTTGCCAGTGTAAGGAAACAATTTGAGACCCAGGAAACTGCAACATCGCACAATGTAACCCAGTTCCATTTCCATCACAGAACTGTGCAGGTACACGAAATTAAAATGCAGCATGTATATACATTTGTCAGGCTGACACTGTAATGCATGAAAGGAACAGCAGCGCCTGTGTTCACGTGACAGGCACATGAGGTCTGACCTGTGCTGGTTTCCATTTGGTCAACCTTTCATTTATCATTTATCCATGCGTTTGCATCACCGTGTTCGTGCCTGCATTAGATCCCGGGGAACTAAAGTCTCTCAGTCAGCCGGAAAGCACACATATAGGTTGGATATTGATTCCTTTGCACAAATACCAGAGCAAATCCTGCTGAGTTTATGTTACAGATGTTACGTTTTTAGCAATTGCCATGCTATTGTTGGAAAGGTGAAGCCTGCCCCCGAAGAGGACTACAGTATCTCAATGGACTGGTGTGAGAAAAAGCCCCAGGGCTCCACTGTCGTGGTACTTTATATGCTTTAAGTGCCCAGTTTGGTAGGCAGGATTGCAACAATTGCTGCATTCTATTGTGGTTAATATGAGTGACCAACTTGCAACATGATACCAATACTCCTTTGTCATCTTCCCCCTGTATAGTGTCATTTGAAACTGCAGTAAGCTATATAGTCAAGCCTCTTCTCTGCGTGGTACTCGGTGTATACTCTTGCTTTTGCTGTTGGAGCAAATTCGATACAGCAATTTCCGTGGAGGTCTGTGGCTACGTGAGACGAGAGGCAGACTACCGCCTGTGTGAGTGTGTGCGTACGTGCATGCGCATGTGTGCGCACACACGTTCGATTGTGGGTGATAACCATTGTCTCCGTCTTTGCAGGAAATGTCAAACTCGGAGGTGACAGTGATGAGCAGTGCCAGGCAAGTCATCCCAGGCAGTCAGCAGCTGAATTTCAACAAAGCCGAGATGGTATGTGTTGGTGTTCTGTCATTGTGGTTCTGCAGGCAGTACAATAAAGCTCTGCTAACGAGCCAGACATGTTGTTTGCCATACTGAGTACAAACTGTAACTGATGGTGATTAAATTCTCTCATTTGTGTAATTAAACTGTTTGGCTTGAGATGAAAAGGATTTCATTCAACAGAAAAATGTGTTGCACTCATAAGAAAATACATTTTTGCTCACTGGTTGAATTTCTGTACTTGCAGTTTTTTTTCTCATTCATTAATTAATTTTTCTCATGTCTTTGCTTTTAATACACATAGGTTACATACAGTGACAATACCTTGGCATCCAGTTATGAAAACCATACAAATGAAACAGGTAGGATGCTGGTATTTTTTTTTACTTTCCAATATGCACCGTCAATTCCAACCTGTCTAAAAAAAGTTAAGGTTATATATTTATTTCTGTGCTGACTTCTAGAAGAGGATCTTCCCAGGTATACTACAAAAGAACTGAGGGATCACTTTGAAAAAACCATAGAAGAGGCTGCACCAAGCAAGCCAATTAAGGTAATCACTTACAGGGTTTCACTTTCGGCTCATTACGTATATAATGGTGTTATTGTACAACAGAGAGTATTCAATTGGAGATGCTGTCTATATTCATGAACTTGTTAGTAGTTTATCTGGTTGAACTACAAAGAAGATAACAAGGTAATATGGGAGTGGTTCATTTACACAGTGCCATGATGGGCATCCTACTCTTTAAGGTTATTTGTTCTCTAATATCATCAGTATGAGGATTCAAAATGAATAGTATTACAACCAAGTGACATGTAATGCATGTATCATGCTGTCATAGAGTAATGCGGTGGATTTATAATTATTTACACACAAATTTTGTTCCTCAAAAAGATTGGACGCGACATCAATCGAGCTAAGTGGTCCTCAAATGTGACACAAAAGGCTGCAGCTATTGAGATGTATGAAGCATCAGCCACTGAAGCAATAGAAGACGCAACCGCTACAGTCATAGATTATGAGGACTTTCCACCCCCACCCCCCGAGGACTCTGACTATCTTCCGCCCCCACCCCCAGACTTACTAGAAATGCCACCAGACACACAAGATATTCAACAGTGCTATTGCTCACCTGAGCCTCCAGAACCAGCTTACTCCTCCAAATACCCCATCAACAAAGAGGCTTACTTCAAGCAGAGGAATATGTATGAGTTGAAACGTCTTTATAAGCACATTCATCCTGAGGTTCGTAAAAATATTGAGAGGGAATACTACAATGATGGGACTGAAATTGAGAACGACCACATAGAGAGCCAAGAGTACATGTATGAGGATGATGGCATCAGTTTGAGCCCAGACCAAGAATACATGGAATGGGATGAGATTCTTCACGGTGAGGTGCAGTCAATGCGTTGGATGTTTGAAAATAAGCCACTGGATGCCATCAAAGATGAAACTCCAGATGAAGACGGCGACAACAAGAAAATAACTGAACAGGAAATAGTAGTTGGAAAAGATGTGAGACGCACAGCCTGGATGTTTGAGACTAAGCCCATGGATGAATTGGGTTCACACGATACCAATTCAACAGAATTTAGGAACAAATTCAACAAACCTGACAAAGGAGATGTCCGTGCTGCAGCCTGGTTGTTTGAAACCCAAACAATGGACAGCCTAAATAAAATGCGTACGGAGGAAGATCTAACCAAAGAGATTGTCTTCACAGAAGAGGATGGAAATGCTACCATTTACATGATTGACAATAAGTGCATGGAAACCTTAGGCCACACTGAGACCATTGATGAGAGCCACCTGCTGACTCTAAGGTCAGTGTTGGAGGAAATTAATGGAGAAGCGAAGACTGTAACAAGTACTTTTGACACTCAGTTCAAATGCATCCTCATGGGACAGTCAAGCCAGATGCTGGAGATCAAATCTGTGCGCAAAATTGAAACTGAATTGAAGAGCTCCATTGCCTCACGTTGGCTTTTTGATACCCAACCCCTGGACACGCCAAACAGAGATTCTACCCCTTTGAAACTTGTGTGTAGTCTTTCCATGGAGGACAACAACAAGGGAGATTGGGGCAGGTGGTTGTTTGAGATAAAGACCTTAAATTCTCTCACTGAGTGGGAGAGCTCAAACATGCAGAAGGAAGAGATCATTGGAGCTGATGTCCGTAAACACTGCTTAGTGTTTGAGACGCAGCCAATGGATTCTCTGAAGGATGACTCTAATGCCAGAACTCAAAGCATTGAGCAAATTATTGGGGGCAATGTTAGATCTGCAAGACACTTTTTTGAAAGCAGCCCTCAAGTAGCAAGGAAGAATGGCCCTGAAGTTGGAAAACTTAAAAAGACAACAATGAATGAAGAAGAAAAAGGAGCTGTGAGACACCAAAAGTGGCGCTTTGAGAGTCAACCACTGGAGCACATAAGAGACGAGAGGAAAGAGGTTATTCGTACTGTCAATGTTGAAGAAGACCTCACGCAGGAGGACGGCACAAGCTGCAGGGCAGATGTTCGTAAGAACTGCTGGGTGTTTGAGACGCAGCCAATGGATACGTTAAAAGATGATTCAAATGCTAGCCTCTTGACAAAAGAAGAAGTAATTTCAGGTAATGTCAGATCAGCAAGAAATTATTTTGAAACAATGCCAACTGAGGAGTTGAAGGAGCTTGCTGAGGTGGGGAAGCTGAAAAAAGCAGCAGCACTGAATGAGGAGAGAGGTGATGTTAGACACCAGAAGTGGCGATTTGAGAGCCAACCCTTAGAGCACATTAGAGAGGAAAAAAAGGAAGTCATTCGGACAATAGACCTGGAAGAAATTGATACGGTGGATGTGTCAAATTATAAGCAAATCTTTGAGACCACAGATTTAAGCAGAAGGGATGAATCTCAAAAGATTCTCATAGAGGGTGTAACCTCTGGCTCTGTGAAATCAAATACAAATCTGTTTGAATCTACTCCATCCTATGCCATGCAAGACAGCTTAGGGCATTTCCACGAGGTGAAAACAGTGCGTCGTGAGGAGGTTGTAAAAGGAGATGTAACAACTTGCAAATGGATGTTTGAAACACGGCCAATTGACCAGTTTGATGAAAGCATTAGTAAATACCAAATTATCAAGGGTATATCCAAAGAAGAGATAGAATCAGGTGATGTTAAAACTGCCAAGTGGTTGTTTGAAACCCAGCCTCTTGATGCTATTAAGTACTTCAGCAATATTGAAGATGAAGAAATTTGGGAGACAAGCAAAAATGTTGACATCGTGAAAGGTGATGTGAAAACCTGCAAGTGGCTATTTGAGACAAAACCAATGGACATTCTGTGTGAAAGAGAGTTAAAGAGTGAAAATGAGTCTGAGGAAATACACAAGGGAGATGTCAAAACCTGCACATGGCTTTTTGAGACACAAGCGCTTGACACGATTGGTGAAGAGACGGGAACTGTTCTGAAAACATGCACTGTGAATCAAGAGGACATTAGGGGCAAAGATGTAAGAATGGCTCATTTTCTCTTTGAAACAGAGAAACTGGAAAACCTTACCGGGGAGGAAAGGGGCTCTTTTAAGCGAGTCACTGAGATAGACATCGAGTCTGGGGATGTGTCAAGGATGAAGTACATTTTTGAAAACCAAACATCTGATATCATGACATCTACCTCTGAGGAAATGATGCAAAAGCTTAAAACTGTTCAGTCTGAAGACATACAAAAGGGAAACGTGGTGAACTGCAAATGGCTCTTTGAAAACCAATCCATAGACACTATACATGACAGCCATGAAGAGTCCATGAGCAACCATGCTGTAAATGATGTACAAGGAGGGAATGTCAACCAGGGACGTTTCATTTTTGAAACCTACTCCTTAGACAAAATTCAGGAGGCGTCCTCTGAGACGGAGACAGACATGACAAAAGTGCAAAAGATTGTCCGTGACGAGGATGAGAAGGGGGATGTGAGGAACTACACTATGATGTTTGAAACTAAGCCCCTTTATGCCATCCAGGACAAAGAGGGCCATTACCATGAGGTCACCACTGTCACAAGTGAGGAGGTAATGCGGGGAGACGTGGTTGGATCCCGGTGGTTGTTTGAAACCAAGCCCCTTGACTCCATCAGGGACACAGACGAGGTTTATATCATCAAATCTGTCACACAAGAGGATGCACAAAAAGGAGATGTCACTTCTGCCAAGTGGAAATTTGAAACACAACCTCTTGATAGGATCGCTGAGGAAAAGAAGGTTTTATTGAAAACTGTTGATGATATTCAAGGAGGCGACGTTAGAATGAACAAGCATCGTTTTGAGTCAGATGCCCTATCACAGGAGTCTGTTAGAACAGTTAATGTGAGTGAAATACAAAAAGGGGATGTCAGAACAGCAAAATGGAGATTTGAAACCCAGTCCATTGACAAAATTAGAAGTATGAGCTCTGAAAATCTGGTTGAAACAGTTAAAAAGGAGGAGGTTGCAAAGGGAGATGTCAAACAATCAGTCTGGCTCTTTGAGAAAAATCCTCTGGACCACATTAAAGAGGTAGATGAGGGTGAAGGTACAACGGTCACTCAGGAGGAAATTCCCAAAGCAGATGTGAAAACAACAACATGGCTCTTTGAAACAACGCCATTCGATGACTTTAATGAGACATGTGTGGAGAAGACCGAAATCCAGGGAAAGAGTATCAAGGGAACCCTTGAGGAACTTTACAGTCAGAAAATGGTGAATTCAAAAGGAATACTCATTGAAACAGACGAAATTGGTGATGTTAGAATGGCAAAATACCAGCTAATGAACAAGCAGGCTCCAGAGATTCAAAGAGAGGAAGTCTGCAGGGGGGATCTGCAAAGCATTATGATGAATCTTTTGAACAGAGGGGAAAGAAAAGAGAGGCAGATAGTAATAGACTCAGAAGAGAAGGGTAACATCAGCTCAACAGTGCACCAACTCTTCAACCAAGAGAGGGACAACAGTGTTGAAAAGGAAGAGATATTAAGGGGTGACATTCAGGAAGCTGTAAACAACCTTCTGAAGGAGGATGGGTCTGCTAAACGTGGAATACTCATCCAGGAGGATGAGAAAGGAGATGTACGGATGACAATATACTCCCTTCTGAATAAGCAAGAGGATGTCACTTTTGAAAAAGAAAATATCATAAGAGGGGATGTAAAGAGTGCTCTCCACAGTCTGTCTAGCCAAGACAATCCAGATCAGGCAATGAAGATAAAGGTAGATGACACTGAAAAAGGAAATGTCAACTTTTACTCCACATGCATTGAATCTGGTGCCCTTGACTATCTAAAACAACTCCATCTAGGACCTGATGAGACTCCACCTGACAGAGTAGAAAAAGAGGAGATTCTTGGAGGTGACATCAAGGGCACAAAACTCATCCTTGGTGTTAATCAAACACTAATCGAGCGTACAGTGGAGGATATTGTACCTGGTGATGTTCACAACACAGTTAAAGTTTTCATGTCAGAGCCAACCATCTCACTGGAAGGACTCCAAAGGGAGGAGATTGTCAAAGGTGATCTAAAAGCGGCTTTGAATTCACTGTCTGAATCTGTGAATCAGACTGTTCTTGTGGAGAAAGAGGAGGTGGTGAAAGGCAACATACCTCAAGCTCTACGGTGCCTGGAGAGGGCTCAAAATCAGTATAAGGAGATGGAGAAGCCAGATATTATACGGGGCAATATCAAAGGGGCTCTAAAATCCCTTGAGAAATCAGCTACTTGCAAAGTTGAAGCTGTCATTGAGGATTTAGTACCTGGAGATGTTAAGGCCACCCTAAAATCTTTGGAGCAGGCAAAACAAGCAGTGAGGGGGGTTGAAAAGGAAGAAATTGTGAGTGGTGATATTCACTCAACAATGCAATGTTTACAAGAGGCTTCCAATGAAAGGAGAACATGTCAGCAGGAAATAGATGTTCAGGGAGATGTCAGAGGAACGATCCAGCTCTTACTGGAGCCTCCACCATCACCAAGAATGCAAAGGAGAACAAGCCTTGAGGGCGATGTAAAGGGTGATGTAAAGATGTCAATTAAGTCATTATATGAGACACAAGAGCAAGCCCAGTTGGAGAGAGAAGAGGTGATAAAGGGTGACGTTAAAGGCACTATTAAGTCATTGTTGAAGACAGCGCAGCGTGAAACCCCCAAAGTCAGATATGGGACGCACAAAAAGATGCGAGTAAAACAGAACCCTCCTGTTAAAAACCTGAATGTCGATGCACAGAGAAACATACAAAAGATTAAAACGGCTAATCTGGTTGCAACATCACACGAGAATCCCTCCCACTCGACTGAAACGAAAATTGTTAGATCCAAATCGCACTCTGTGTCTACCCAGCAATCAACAACAATGATGGAACACAAAACTATCACCCAAAACCACGGCATCAAAACATTAAAGACAGAGTTCCGTAATCTGAATTCTAATCCCAATGGGATGATAAGATTGGATAAAACCAAAGTGGAAAGAGATGTTTACATTCCAAACCTACCAGTGCCAGAGCCTGATCTACCTCTCCCTCCCCCTCCTCCACCAATAACAGACAGTGACCTTCCTCCTCCACCTCCCACTCCTCCTCCACCATCTGTTGATTCTGACATTGATCACCTTCCTCCTCCACCGCCACCGCTTACCAGTGAGCAGGACTTCCTCCCTCCTCCTCCTTCTCAACAAGAACTGGATAACATGCCAGCACAGGTAATTCATCCTTTACCTGCAAAAGCAACAAAAATGAAAAAAGTGAAAGCACCCACCTTGCACCCAGTCCCAAAGCTTGAGCCTAATGTGCAATTCAATAAAACACAACAGGTAACATCTGAGACAAACACCACCAACAACAAATCTGTGGTAGAAATGAGCCAAATTGAATCTAAAACAACAACGCGTACATCAAAAACGGTTTCGAGTGAAATCCCTCTGCCACCTGAATCACCGCGACCATTAAAGAAAGTTTACATCTCTCCTGTAAGATTCACACCCCCGCCCTCTCCTCCTCCTTTCATGAGAGGGAAGATGAGTAAATTTACCACTCCATTAATAAAAGCAGAGGAAAAGTTCCGGAAGCTGAGGGAGGAATACACACCCCCTACTACTCCAACCCCCACTTATATACACGACTCAGTTACAGCTGCTCTCGAAATGCTCTCCACTGAAGATACTGAGCAATCAATGGAGAATACATCAGATTTCACTGAGGAGACAGCTTATAAGACTGTGTCAAATGTTCAATCAGTATCACCTGATTTATCCAAGTATGTTGTCATCTCAGATGCTACCCAATGCAATGCCTTTGTTAGTTCTATAAATGAGAAAAATCTACCAGAGTCTATTACATCTTCCGCTAAACAGCAAATTGTCTCTAATCAGACTTCCAAGGTTGCCTCTGTTCAACAGTCCTCATCCATTTCAACTGTTAGAAAACAGATGCTAACAACCACTACACAGAAAATTGCTTCTGTTTCCTCCAAACAGTCGGCTCAGATCTCAATCACTGATGTTAAGGAGACAGAAAATATAACTACCGATGGACAGAAAGAATTCAAAAATCTGAAAACAAAGAGCTCCAACAAATCTGAGGATAAAAAGAAAAACGAAAAGCCAATTTTGTCTGAGAAAATCCCTGCTCAGCCAATAAAACCTGAAACAGTCACTACTGAAGAGAACGCAAAATCGAGCAAATCGCAGCAATGTGAGGACAAGAAGAACAAAGACAATAAAGCAATAAAAGCACCCGATAACCTCAAAAACCAGTCCTCAGAAAGGGAAAACATGGCCACAGAAAAAAATGGAAAAGCAGCTAAATCATCACAACCTGATAACAAAAAGAAAAACAATAATTCTGTTACCCAAGACCAAGAGAAAGTTTCTGATCAGTCAATGAAAGAAGAGAAGGCAGCCTCTAATGGTAGTGCAAAAACAGGAAAATCAACTCAAAAGGTAAAAAAGAACAATAAACAAGAAAAGCAATTAGAGATGAAAGAAACAAAAAAGGTTAATGAGAGTGAGAAAAAAGGTATTTCACAGGATTTAAAGGTGGAGGTGAAGAAAGAGGCTGAGGTGAAAGTGAGCCCTGAGCATAAAGAAATGAAGACTGAGTTAAAGGAGGAGATTAAGAATGTTTCTCCCTCTCCTGCTGCTGCTACTACTATGCCTCCTGTTACTGCAAGTACTGTTACCATCACTGACAACCAACGAGCAACTGCATCCCCAGCAAAGAAGAAAAAGAAGTCCAAAAAGACCAAAGGAGGAGCACAGTCGGTTCAAGGTAAAGATACACCCACAGAATCAACGCCATCCCCTACAGAAAAATCCCCTCAAACCCAGGAAACAATCACTGTTGCCCAAATGCACAAAAGTATAAAGGAAGACCACATTCAGACCCAGAAAGAAGTTATCATTACAGAAAGCAAACTCCATCAGATTTTCCAGCAACAAGAAACAGTTAATGTTCAAAAGCAAGTGAAGGGATATCAAAAGAAAAAAGCTGTGACAGCTAATGATCAGAACACAGAGGAACCAACAGAAGAAAGCAGGAACGTTCCAATTACAGTGACAGGCAAGTCAGAACAAGATGAACTTGAGTCTACAACAGAGTGCAAAGAGGATGCTCAGAGGCGAGGGGTCCAAACGTTAGTCTCTCACAACACAGAGGTACAAAGAGTTTCAGGAAAGACGGATTCGAAATCTCAGAAGACTCTGCTCAATACAGTTCCAGAATGGTTCATGAGTCCAGAAGACAAACGTGAATTGGAGGGATCTGTGATTGAAAATAATGTGCAAAAAACGGCTGAAATCCTTTCATATGTGAGGAAACTAGCAGAGGCTGAACTAATGCACGTTGAAGGTACCGACACAGTGGAGAAGCACGAATGTGAACCTATTTCTGAAAAAGCCGTTTCTGGCGGGGCAACGGCAAGAATATCTAAGATCAGTATTGGTTCTGCAAAGGTGGAGAGCCAAACAAGGAAAAAGACCTCACATGAAAGAAGGAAAGAAGAGGTGAGTCAGGGCAAGTCCACTGACCTCAGGGCTCCTTCACCATCGCTGAGGATGCGCTCCCCCTCACCAACCTTCATCACCATCGAATCTACGCGAAGAACTGACTCGCCTCAAAGAGTAACTCCATCGCCAACCCTGTTCCACAGACCAGCCACGCCTCCCACACCTCTCCCACGCCGGTGTGACACCCCAACGTCGCGCATTACTCGAGTCACCCCTTCTCCCACTTTTGATAGAGCAGAAAATCTGGCTCGACTGAAAGACACGACAGCCAAGCTCTCGCGTGGCATGACCCCACCCCCAGTTCTTCCTCCCCAACAAGTCACAGAAAAGAAATCTGAGATTGTGGAATCCCCTGCATCATTCCATCGGCAAATCAAAATCGAAGCCCAAGTTGTGGAGGCCTCCTGAAACGTCAGTTATGACAACTGTATTAGAAAAGGGACAAAATGGAGTTCTTTGAGGAGGTTCAGAAGGTGGACATAAATCCTGCGTATGTCCCAAAGGACCCAGCTAATATTCAACAACGTTTGGATACAGATGCAATTGAGCTACCAAGTGAGTCTAAGTCAACCACTGAAATCGAACCATCATTGTATCAAAATGATCAGGATGTTGTTGAAGCTTCGGACGTATCGGAACCATCAGTTCTATCAGCATCTGTGAAAGACAAGAAAGAGTTTTTTGAAGAGGCTCAAAAGGCTGAAATAAATAAGACCTATGTGAGAAAAAATCCCATTGATATCCCCGAACGTTTGGGCCCGGATATGGAGGAGTTTGATATCGAACACATGGAGAAAGAAAAGGATGAACTTCCTAGGGTAGACTTGTCCGGTCTATTGAACAAATTTGAGTCACCAGAGGAGAAAATCTACAGCAGAAAAGAGCCTATCCCTCTCGCAGAGCGACTTGAGCATGAGGCTGAAAACCTAGAGACTGACAACGAAAAAGTAGACATTCTAGAGCAGGAAATGCCAACGTTTGACATCCAGGCTATTAAAAATGTTTTTGAACTGGGTGAGCAAAGTTCTTTATTCAAAGAGGAGAAACACAACCAGGAGGAGCCGGTTTCAAACCTGAGTCAAACAACAACAGACGGTTCAAAGCAGGAGAGTCCTCAAGAGAAAAGGGGTAACTCACGGCAGAGCACCCCCCTCCCTCCCCAGAAAGATGTGGGTGAAACTGTGCCAGCAGAACCATCCGCCTACTGTGAAACCAAGTCAGTCAGTGAGCATTTCTCAAATGTTGATGAATTTGGCAACAAGACCGTTGGAACAAAGACCACCACAACCGTCTCTGAGCACTCGGAGAGCATGTCAACCCAACAGGCCCCTTTCTCCTATGCTGATGCAGTTAAAAGAAAAGCTGCAGCAGCAGCGAGTCGTACAGAAACCTACGATGAAGCTTCTACTGAGGAACTGCTGAGGAATTTCCACAAAACATGGACAGAGAGTGAGACGGTTTTCAAGAGCCTTGGCTACACTGTCTCTGAGGAGAAAACATCACACGTGGTGTCGCATCAGACAAAGACTGTCATAGATGGTAAAGAATTGTGCAGCATGGTGAAACCAGAGAGAAACTAATGGCATGGACATTAGATGAACGGATTTTCTTTGGATTGTTATCAATCTGCATGTGCTCCATTATCTAGACGTTCTTTGTTCCAACTAAAATCAGTGTTGTGGCTGCATTACACAGGACTGTGTAGGCTGTTTTTATAAAACTAAGGGTTTGAAGTAAAATGTTCTCCGATCATACTTTTAATAACCTTTTTTACATATTGTTTTTAACTCAGGCAGTCATTTTACAGACTTGCTTGCTTGCTGAATGATGAAAGGCATGACAGTTGGACCTGTCAGTTAGCAGGGACATCACTGGTTCAATCCCCAAAGGCCAGGGAAAGAAGAAATTCCAGCAACACAGTAAATTCAAGGCATTTCAGCACAAAACAATGACAAACCCTGATGAAGGCCATATGTGTTGCTGGGATTTCCTCTTTCCCAGTGATGCCTGTCCATTCTATGCACCTTGTTAGTGGGTTGTGCCAGACTACTTTTTCAACCTCAATCCATAAAGCCAACTGGATAAATGTATGCTGCATGTGGGCCTGCATTGAACATCTGTAGTGTGTGTATGTGTGGGCGCAGATGTGTAAATCAAGGAATTTCCATTTGATGACAAATGCAGTGAACCATACTCTCTCCTAACCATTGCAAGATCTTTTTAAAAATTGAATTGGCATGTAATATACATTTGTTTCAGGTGCACATTTTGTTGAATGTTTAAAACACAAAGAATGTGGTAGCTGCTTTTTGGTGCATTATGAGGCAGCCTGCCCCCATGGAGTGATGACTAACAGACTAACGATTGGCATTATATCTCTTTCAAGCAGATTCGAGTTCCGAAGTCGGAGCTTTGCACTCTATGTCAGAGGAGGGTTTATCCGATGGATGCACTGATAGCGGACAGAAAAAAGTACCATAAATCCTGTTTCTGCTGTGAGCACTGCACAAGTAAATTAAGGTGAATATGTCACTCTTGTTCAAGTAAATGGTTGCATATTTCATAAAGAAGCAGTTACTCTTTAGTCTTTGTAATTACAGTGCATCTGTTCAAAATGAGGTCATTGTTTCAGGATTTTCATGCTGGACAGCTCCCAAAGTAAGATAATTCTTTCTCCTTCCAGTCTAGGCAATTATGTCTCTCTCCATGGCCATTTGTACTGTCTACACCATTACAAACAACTCCTCCTGTCCAAAGGGAACTACGATAATGGACTTGGGCAGAAGCCTCCCACAGGAAGTGGTGGACCTATCCCCTCACAAGAGCAACTTGAATGGAGATATTCAATGAGCAGCATAACCACAGTAGACAAGGACAGAGCAAATGCTGGTAATAAAGTCAGTATTAAACCATTTGAGGAAACCAAACCAAATGCTAACAAAATAGCTGTAGTTTGGCCCCCACAGGCAGACCCCCAAAAGAAAGCCTTTAAAGTGGAGGAAGACATTCAGCTAACTAAACCACAATGGCCCCCTCCAGACAATTCCCCTACGTCACCCAAACAGCAACATAGAAAAGCTGTTCCCAAAAGTGTCCTTTGAAAGGGAACAACCCCCAGCTACATTGTTTAAGAGAAATAAAACCATAGAAGAAACTTGGGACAGTGAATGATACTGTAAAATAGGAGCAAAAGATCCATCCTGTAGGTGAAATTATGGAAACGTTCGGTTGAAGGACATACAGATAAGTGATATAAAAGGGAACATGAACAGCAGGGATGTAGTAGATGTGCGAAAGTGAAGGAAATTGTGTACATAAATGTAAATGGTGTGCGATTGGAAAAGCAGATTGTAATAGGAAGTACTAGAGGGATAGAGAGTGGGGAAAAGTGGAAAGTAGATGTAGATGTGAAATAGTAAGCCTTGAATTGACAGGCCTATCCTATACCTATTGTTTTTTTTTTAATTCAATACATTTTAGTTTTACTTTTTATTCTTTCTCAAATTCACCAGCTATAGTGACATACCAGTTAACGTTTGAAGCAAAGAGACCAAATCAAATTTGACAACACATGACATCAGTCTTAATTGTTGTAATGGGTCTCGTGCATTTTTCTTTGTAGACTTTAGCATATTGAAGGGTTATGGGTCTAACACATACAGTGGGATGGGAAAAGCATCACGACAAATTTAGCAGATCTGGATCAAACAGTGACAACAAATCATTTTTAAGGTTGGTTTTAACCTGCCTCACCTACCTACCTGGCACCAAAGTAGGATAAAACAAACCATGAAAGGTATTTGCAAATACTGATTGACCCAAGTCTCTTCCCCTTTAATTCTCAAATGAGTTGATTTATTGTGTAATTGAGTCCGTTTGTTGCTACTGTAGTTCATGGAGAGAGTCTCAAGCTGAGGACTCCACTATTGTTTTATTTCGTCTGGACTTTTTCTTTCAACATGTCCACATTTTTACATTCGCCTTTTTTTCTAGCACCTGGTGTGCAGCCTAGTAAAATGATCTTGGAATTATTTTATTTATAATATATAAAGTATATACTATAAACAATGAATTGGTAATAATCATGTTTGTTTTGGACATTTGTATCCTATTTTAACAGCAAATATTTTGCAATGAACATTTTCTTTTTTAGACTAGCCTTATACCTTGGTTTGTACAAGAAAATTCCTGATTCTGTCATGCTGTCAGGCTGGTTCCCGTACTTTATTACTGATCCAAGGGCAATAAAATATTGAATTTAAATGTCTCATTTGTCTTTCTGAAAACAGGTTCAAGTATAGCCTACTATAAGTCTGACTCAGACACAGTGAAGTACCTAGATGTGATAACATAATGTGAATCTGTCATCTTCAGACACAGAGAGGATGTGTCGCCATTAGAAGTTTCAGGCCTGTAGCTGGTAGAAATAACCTGGAGTAGACAGGAGTAGGTCAGCAGATCCCCCCTCACAGTCAATTTAAACATAATCTCCTTACGAAGCTCTCCCCGTTCTCAAGTAGATTTTGAGCTCAAACTGCAGGTGTACCTGGGCGACACTTTTCACTTGTTGAAAACTGTTAGACCGAGCATTGGAGAGCGTTTATGACTGATAGAATTAGAACACATGCGGTGCACTACAACAGCAGGGGGAAGTACGTCTTAAAATAAATGTCACAACCGGTCTAAAATAGGCTTATGACCAAATGTGGTTAGTCATCCTCTTACCGCTACCCTACCTATCTCAGCATATGGATCTGCACTGGACAGCCACATGGCCTAAAGCACCTATGCAACTGCTCTGGCAGTATCATGGGCTTATGTTTCCTTTGTTATCAAATGGTTTGGCACCATCTCATCATATTAAGAAGTGTCTTAAATTAAAAGGGTTCTAAGTTAATATAAATCAGTAGTTTAAGGAGTCATGCTTAGTTTGCTAAACATGTTAAAGTGAAGATCCAGACTAATTGGAAGCTGCCAGAACCACTAAATTCTTTACAAGAAACTATGCTCCAAATTAGACAACATAACAGTCCACTACTGATTTTACACACACGTTGTTTTGTTAGTTCAGTTTTTAAGCGCTGTTCTCTCTTTTTTTGTGGCAACTTTGCGGCCGATTTCGCGAACAGTTGGTCAGGAGTTGTCCAGAAATTCGCCCCCTCCGCCCCCCGGCGTCAGTCTACCTTGCTACCATGCGCGGAGTCCCTTGTCTTTCTCTCCTCGAGCGGATTGGCCGAGAATCCATCGGATTACACGCTGATTGGACGGCTCTCAACCCCGTCAAGCCATGCGTCAGCTCAATGCACTACCATCATGTTTTCTCCAGTCAAATAGTGCTTTAGGATGCCGAAGCAGGCAGTGCCGTGCCATCAGGACCACAAGTGTGCGTGGGATGGAGACACTGAGAAAGGTAGGCATGACAAGGATGCTTTGTTTGTTTTATTTTATTTTTTTATATCTGACTGTTTGCGGTGCCGTTGAGAGCCTCTGTTGTCTGAGGGAGGATGGAGGGATCCGACTCCTTACTAATTACTGGCATTGATAGTGGCTACGCTCATCCTCACATAATAAAGCTGCCCTTCCTAATTTCTGCGCGCTCGTCCTTAGATATCCGGTTGCCCCCCAGTATTACATTTTTAGTCCATGTGTACCCGGCTATACCCGTGCGTCTGTCTTTTTTGGGGGGATGCGGCTACTTCAGCTCACACCTCTGTAGAGCAAACACCGATCTACGTGTTGTTTGAGGAAAGGGACGTAACCTCTGGACTCAGAAATAGGAGGTCCGGGACAGGACGGGTTTGGAGGGTTATACCGCATCAAACTTAAAACCAGTGGCACATGCTCGAATAGTTCATTAGTCTCTATTTATTCTAATACATGGGATTTTTTTTCTTAATGCAAGAGGAGAATGAATATCAGGGTGCCAGTGCCTCTTGGAAAACCTTGACATTTAAAGACTAGTTTTCCAGTCATGGTAAATATGTAGAAAACGAGGAGGTCAATATTATGTTATGGATAAGTGAATTGGCTACAGGTCCTTCTCTCAACAGACACCAGAATGTAGCATGCAGAACATATTTTTCAATGAACAAATGGATGTTCTGGGTATTTGTACTTGGGCTTCTAGAGAACTTGTTAGTTTAACAGAGTAACAGAGTAGCAGTGACTCACATTTCAGATGAGCTGAAGTGCAGCAGAGGCACACCCATTTTTGTTTTTTGAAATGGCATGATGTTCAGTGAATCACTTTGAGTTCAATAGTGATTTGTGATATTTACCTCATAGAAAAAGTGATAATGCAAATGCTCTGAATTTATTTCCATATAAATGTCCCCCACATCTCTCCAACAAGTGATGACATGGTCTTTTTTTATGCATTTATTGAAACCATAGGCACCTGGAAAGTTTTTGCACCAAACACTCCTAGAGATTATAGTAAGTTCAAAAAGAAAATTTGCTTCAGGCAATAGCAGGGAAGAAAAGGGGTCAGTTTCCAGAACAGTAGATCTTACAGAAATGGAAGCTCAAACCACAAAAATACCTTCCTGGACAACATCTGAAGGTCTTGAAGATCACGGCTGAAATTTGACATGACAACCCCAGGCAACTTTTTCCTGCAGTATATATTTTCAAATTTTCCTTTTTTTTATATTCAAAATGCAATTTTAAGCATCATCAGCTTTGACCCAAAATATACAGTGTTGAAATCTCTATGTGTGTGGACTGTTTAATACATCTATATCTAATTTGTACAGGTCAAAATAGCAGCTGAAATGAGCCGCATTTTGAATAAAATCATTTTTTTTCTCTCATCACTACAGTCTCCCTATGAGATACGCACCCTTATTTCACAGGAATTTCAGACTTTTTAACGCTCTCCTTGACATTTCTTAACCACTAACCACTCTAACCACTACTTCTGCAGGATGAAAGCCGAGAGCGTATACGAATTTAAAGAGCTTCAGAAAACTGTGAAAAGTTCATGTTGAATGGAAAGGCCAAGGTAAAGGAGAGAAGCTTGTAGCGGGGCTGTCTTTCCTCTTTCTGCTGCTGGTAGGACCTTTTAGATCTGGATCAAATGCTAATCCTCTTTCTGATTCTACCACATGCATGTTCATGTGCCAGGCCATGTAGCGTTAGATTCTCTGCCAGACTGTCTGTGTGTTCTGTAAGCTTTCTTCTTTTTTTTTTGTGAGCTGCAGAGCTTGTGCTTATACTGTAACTCCATGTCACGCTATCCCCGTGCTTACCGTGTCTCTCCTTTCACTAATCATATTACTGCAAGGTGTGATTAGTCTAGTCTAAAACCTTAATCCCTGGTTAAAGTGCGCTGTATATTTGCTGATTTGTTTCTTCTGTTACACAGGCCTCATCGTCAGCATATTCTCAATAGGCTACGTGGCTTGGGCTTTTGTTGGATGAGAATTACTCAAGCTCACCTGTGTGAAGCAATGGGAAAAGAGGAAAAGATCTATTTTTTTTAAAAACTTTTTACAAATCTGGTGGAATAATAGAAATTGCTAGGCGTGGTTGTTTAATTCTTTAAGCTCAGTGTTTCCTTTTCATATTTCAAATTAAGGTACGCTTATGTGAAATGTAGCGCTGCAAGTCTAAGCACAGTAAAGTATTGTTCTGGTGTGCAACTTTGAAGTCAGCCCACTTAGGAATGGTTATGGTGTCAATGCAATTCCACAGCATTTACTTGTCCATTACAGCCCGGGCCTAGGCTTGCTAATGAAAAAAGGTTTCCATGCACACAGCATCTTGCCTTGCACTGTCTCTGCTATCTCTTCCTCTGCTTTGCTCTCCACTCTCCCTCCCTCTGTTTGAAACCTCTAGTTGAAACTTGGTCGTAACACCAACAGCTCAGCAGCTACATGACACGTTAGCTCTCAACGATATAAAAGTAACAGCCTGACATAGATGTCCAATTTTCTCGTTGAGAATGTCAAAATAAGAGCGTGCCTGATGAATAGAATTCCAATTAAAAGGAAATCGCTTTATTTGGTCTGCCATGGCATCTTATGCCACAGTGGCTTTGATCCATATGAAACTGAAAATAGTGACTAATGCTAATAGTTTTTCTTCAATATTTCTGTTTTTTTCATGGCTGGTTTTAGTCTTAATTAACTGTTACTGATACTATACTGCACTGCAAAGAATTTCAACAATCCTTGTGAATTGTGAGCTACCACCACTGATATAAATTTAAGTCTCAAACCAAACCAGTTAATTGAATTAACACACTTAAAAGACAGACGCATATCTGGGTACTTTCTAAAACTGTCTAAGTGGTTTATTAAACCCTGCACATTTAATTATTGTTAATTAACAGCTTTTTGCCCTGACCGCTAAGGATGGCGGACTCAATCCACTACATTTCAGTTGGTGTCTGGTTTAGCCCCCCAAACTATCAGCTGGAATTAACACTGTGATAAATTACCTTTTTACTGTGGCTTGGAAAACCCCAGGCTGTCGCAGCACCTCTTCCCACCAGGAGCCCACTCAAAAAATGTTATCCAGTGTCAAAGCCTTTTTATTTTGTGGCTCCTGCTGTAACTCTGCATTGTAAAAGGGACTAAATGGTCCAATTTGTATGAAGATTCACGTATCTTCCCTTGCCTGCCTTATATAGAGGCAGACGGACAGAGATTGTGGTATTTTATGTCCAATGCTCGTTCCGTCTTCGCTCCAGGAATATGTTATATTCCATTTCAATGCCAGTTTCACCAGAACAGCAGCATCTTTAAAGTTCCCCAAGTTTTACGCAGTTTTATAGATATATCAAAACATTTAATTTTGACACTGTTCCAGAGCTGCTGATTGTTTTGAGTGGTGTAGCGCTGTATATTCAAAGGCCATGTCTGAGGAAGTAGTGAAGCTGTAGCCTAATTGGGGTTCTCTGTCAGGATTGTGGTTTGAGAAGCCCCTTTGGCATGAGCACCGTGGCCATGGCCTTTCAGAGCTTCTGATCAAGTTTATCCCAGAATCATTGTTGTGATCATTACTACAGCCTGTGGATGTTAAAAGCTAGTGACTGCAACCTAATTAGATCTGCCAGCAGTACGTGTTACTTGCCCACATATCTCCTGACATTTGAAATTGGGCGCTCAGTCACTTCAACTCCCAATTTTACTATTGTCATACCGACAAGATGTAAGCAATTGCATGCCAGAAGCGCAGTAGATATTTTATGGATGAGGTGATTTATCCTGTGCTATCTTTCAATTTCAGTTTCATTTCATTTTCATTTATCCCTTTTTTTTTTTTTTTTTTTAAATCAGGCAGTCTCACTGAGATCGAGATCTTGTTTTCAAGAGAGACCTGAGAGCTGAAACATTCAGAAAAACAGCAAAGAAAAAACAAAATGCACAATACAATTCAATCAAACCTCCCAGCAGTCACACAGTGGTACACAACAGGTACATATGCTATTAAAAGCAATTACATACAGGAAACATTGCTTTAAAAGCACAGAGGGGGGTCAGGAAACTCAAATTCAAAGTACTTTGCAGTTATGTCCATTTATAGTATTTAAAGTAGAATTTAAAACTAACCAATCATGTGGACTGGTAGAGCCTTATATTATCTTATCTATAGAGCCGTAGTGATACATATAATGCAATGCACTTCCATTTTCATTGTGCAAGATGACCAGCCAACGTTAAATGTATCTCCTGTAATATAACACAAGACTCTGTGGTAAACTGCATCTAGTGTCTAAAGTAGAACGGGCAGGGTGTGCATACAAAACACCTCCATAATCAAACACAGACATGACTGTGGATTGCGCAATTTTTTTTTGCTATTCTCAAAAGAGAAGCATGCTTTGTTTCTGTACAAAGATCCCATTTGTATACTCAGTTTTTGTGTTGAATGTGTTATCTAGTCATATTCCAAGTTATGTCTATGATTGTGCAAGTTCATTTAGTGTGTGGATACCAACATTAGCAGTATTAGTAGTGAGAGTCTAGTGAGAGTGAGACTGAGTTTTAAACAAGTTTGAGATTGATGAATGACATCTGGAGAGCATCAAAGGCAAGTTGTAATCTATTAAGATACTGTTTGGAGTCGAGCAGGCACCATATAGTCAGCGTAAAAATGGACATTACAATGATGTGTTGAAAGTGCAGTACTATTTATATATAACGTGGAGAAGAGTGGACCGGGGATGGACCTTTGCCCTGTCAGCAATAATAGAACCAGCATGCATTGATCAAATGCTTTTGATAAGTCAATGAACAGTTGACAATATCATTCAGCACAAGGCTTGGAGCTGTTGCTGTGCTATGGCTGGGTCTAAACCCTGCTTGCTGTGGTCTGCAGGATACTATTCAGTTCTAGAAAGGCATAGCAATGGCCCCTACCAATTGGAAAACTAACTACTAGTAATTTCCCAACTAGTGACACCAGCTGTATAGAAGCTCTTAACACAAACATAAGAATTGTAGTCATTTCTGAAGCGTTATATAAAATCCTTTCTGAATAAGTACATATGGCAAACTCATTGCATCTGCTTTTTTATGACCCTCAGTGTGTCAGAACTGTAGCGTTGAAAAGACAATACTCCTCCGCCCACAACATTTCAGTGAAGCACATGTGGATGGAGCTCTTGGAAGTGACCCAGTTACCGTTCCCTCTCATCTAAACCATATGTTCTCTCTGGGTTTTCTGTTCCTGTTCTTTCTCACCACTAGAAATCTAACCGTGGGATACTCTCAGTGTTATATTCTCAACCAGTAGCATTTCACATCAGTTGTATAGTCAAGACCCCATGTAGTCTCATATTAGTGATGAGTGATTTGATTCCGCTGGTTTTTCTTTTTTTCCCCTTTTTTTTTTCAGGAAGTAATTATCACAAATTATATAGAGCCATTACCGAACTTAGAGTGGTTTGGCTTTTGCTAGTTTGTTTTTCTTCACACTTTGGTAATATATTGCTTTTCATTGCTGCATGATCAAAAATGAGCCCTGATGCAGTTTAGAGGTAATATTTTACAAGGTACTAAAAAGAGGTTCTGTATAAAATCAGGCAGTAAAAAACAGAACAATTTGAACGTGTACGATTTATAGGTTTATATCAAGTCATTACTTGTTTTATGCATTGTTCTGTATTTCTGCCTCTATAAAATGAAAAGCAATCATTTGCCAGCTTTTACTCTCCAGTCAGACAATTCACTTTTGTTTTTTGGAAATCAAAGCAGTATCTCTCCATCCCACCATAGTCACCTGCTTCAAAGCATCTTGGTTGTTTGTGGCTGCATGCTGGCTTCATGCTCCCTTGTTTTATTTTTCCAATCCTCCTACACGCACATTGCTGTTTGTCTCTTCGTCTTTTAACAGGAGTTATCTGAAGGGAGCATGAAGCCATCAAATGAGACGTTGGCACCTTCACTCCCAGTGTCAATTTGATTTCAATATTTGATTGGCAGTTTATTCTGCTTACATTACGACGGGAAATTATATCCTACTGCCCTCCTGTCCTTCAGGCGTAATTTGAAAAGTCACTTTTAATTTTGTTTGAAGTTGAGGTACAATTTGAAACACGCGTAGGGTGAAATGCTGCGTTGTCTAATGAAAAGAATTTTGTTCTTCCTGGTCCTGCTCCATTATTGTTCATATTGCTTTGTTTCATTTTGTTTACCATGTCAGCAATGACTGTCAGCTTGAGTAAAGCCCATTTATGAAATTGATATGACAAAGCCATCGCCTTCGTAATCACAGAGATTGGTGGGCAGTTTGTGTCACTATTCCCTCTGTTCAGTGGGCGTGTATTTGAGGTCGGAAGAAAGGCACTGAGGAAGCAATCCCAGTTTATGGTTTGGTTCTAGCTACCTTATTGGATGAATGAGTCTGAACTGGGGCCTGTTTGAAGTTTGACTTGATTTCCCCGGTGACCAGACCATACCATTTTTACGGCTGTGACACAAACGCCCCGGACATGTTCTTGTAGAACCTATACGACCTTCAAACGACGAAGAAAAAAAAGCTTGAAAGCAGCGCTAAAACCGGTGCTGCTCCTGACATAAGCTAGCGTCGCAGCTAATAGGATTTCTGTTGAAGCGTAGAGCGAGTATAGTTTGTTCTCAGAGAAGAGCGCAGCATGTGTGAAGCATTTATAGGCTCGTGGTTGAAGGCTCCAAGATGATAGAAGACGTCTGAATGCTTAGATCTTTTCTGGTAGCGTTTTAGATATGCTGCTCGAATGGTGAGTTATTCTGTATGGTGTCTGCCTTTGCAAAGCCGCGTAGACAGTATGGATCTCTTTTTGTAAACCAGGATTGCAGGGATTGAGACTTTATGCAATGGTTTCTGCAATGGCATCTCAAGTCCAGTACCTCTCTTGCTTTGATTTTTGATTTGACCACAAAGATGCTTGATTTTGCAATGATTTGTGTGTATTTGCAGTAAACGTGCAGACATTTTTGAGTCAAAAGACAAATTTATCATAATGATCTGCTTGTTGACAAATGCTTTGATTAGACAGTTTACTGCAGTAAAATTGATGTGATGTTTGGACACTGCAGTATGTGAGGGAATTGCTCAAATTTTAAGACCCTGGCTAAGAACAGTCAAAAAAATATATATATATTACTAAAATGTGTGTAGGGGAAAAAAGCTCCTTGAGGGACTGATAGTTATACTTCCCTGGTCTGTCCTGCGGGTGGGCCTCTCCAAATGAAGACTATTTTATTGCCTCCATTTACCCCAGATTAGACGGACTGAAACTAATAATACAAGCCTTTTTGTTCTACATCAGGATAGTACCTCATAGCTGAGGTTTGTCCTAAAATGCAACTACTGTAGGCGTGCGTGATGCTGGAACAACAGCAGTTCTCTTCTTAGTTTGCTTATCTGACGTCTGACGTGAGCATCTGTAACAATTAAGAGCCGAGCTAATATGGATGTCACTGATGGATTCCAGCAGGGGGGGATGTCACTGTGCAATTAGATTCCATGAAATCCACGGAATGGGATTCATTTTTGATTAATGCTTTAGATGGTGAATGGTCTCACACCTACAAGGGTTAAAAGGAGAAAAACAGCCATAAACCGGAAATATATTGACACTTAAATCACCTTCAGAACTGATTTCAACACCAGCAAGTGCTACACAGCATCCACTATTAATACCAAGGTTAATTGTGTAATTAGCCGGTGACTTCCTCCACCTTTTCTTTGAGAGTGAGTAGTTAATCCATCAGCGGTAATGATTTCCCACTCTGGATATGCCGGCTGTTCTTGGCTTATAAAAATATGCTTATAGATTTATTTATTTTTTTAATAGAGCGGTTAAGTGTCCCGTTAGTCTTCCCGTAACAGAGCCCCGCTGTAATCCGTTAAACTAGATGTTTCTCTTGACTGACAATCTGTCTCACTCAGCTGGTCAACTTCACAGTGTTTACCAGTCTCCAAAGCTCAACTCAAATCTGATTCATTCTCCTCCTCCTCCTCCCACTGCCACAATTTCTGAAAGCCTCCGTCTCTCGTACGTTCGGCGATAACAAATTGCTCTCGGGAGGAAAATGGGACTAATGCGAAATCTATGCAAAAATCACAGCGGCAAATCCCCTCTCCGGGAAGAGTGAGTGAATTTAATAGGAGACGTAGCCTTTTTTAAGAGGGTTTAGTTCTGATATTGTCATATTTAAAATTGATCTTTCTGTCCTAGAGCATAGGTAATCATGGCAGTGAAATGAATAGACTAATTTCCTGTTCTACCGCACAAATTTCACACATTCCACATTTTCTTTCATTTGATTTCATATGAAGCTGTAATTAAGAGCACGTTTTCATTTCATTTTCGGCGGCACATGCACTTGTCAGTGGCTACGGTGGGGGGTTGATAACTGCACTAAGATTTTTCAGACCCAATTATCAAAGTAGTTTTCTAAGAAGGACAGATGGATCTTGTCCCCGGCCACGCCGAATGTGTATGTTTAGAAATGAAAATACACAATCAGGCTGGTATTAGTTCAGAGAGCACGAGAGAAGAAAATCTCATCTAATGCAGCAGGGCAATTTGTTAAGTCATGGAGTAAATCTGCCAGCAAAAGCCGGTCCCTCTGGAACTAGTGTAGGAGACGCTCTTGGGACTCACACGGGGGCCCAGCTCAATGTTTAATATGATACACCAGTGCCTTTGTCAGCCAGTGAGCATTTTCACTCATTAAACATCATCCCGGCTCATCCTCGTCTCAAAAAAGCTCCCTCTCATCTCACCGGGTTTTGTTTAGCCCGGGTTCATTTTTGCAGCATGACAGTGTGGAGTTTGTTAGTCGGCTTGCGTGTTGATACGCCTACGCTTTAATGCGGGATTTGTTTCTTTACTGAATCAGTCAGTGCATGCACATGTGCCGTACAGGCTTACAGATGGTTTTGGTCATCTGTTGCTTTCTGTTTGCTTTGGCAGCATCGAGTTCCTCCCTTTTCACTTTGTTTGGTCCGTATAGTTTAGCAGAACAGTCGGAATTGTGTGTTCAAAACCAACTCCAGGTAATCACAGGCTCATCGCTTTTACCTGCGGCCATCTGTAAACGTTTTTCAATTCTATTTGAGTTGCTGTATTTCGTTATTCATTCCTTAAAGCACTTTAGCAAAAAAAAAAATCCATGGTCCATTCCTAATCATCCAGCCCTGTGCTCTTACCAAAAGACAAAAACAAATATAGCTGCAATTTTGGCCTGATGGTATGGTAGAGTAACAGAGCTCAGCCAAATGTAGTCTGACTCACTTTTAAGCCATTCACAAACCTTTATATGACGTTTTGGTTACTCAAACATTTGGCCCGTTAAGGGATTATGCATCCTGGAGAAACAGTTACAGGTGTCAAAATTTTGTGATGCAAAGATGTGGTAGACGGTTGAAATATGCTGTAAAATGTACAATGTGTTGCAGAAATAAAAAATAGGTACCATTGCAAGGATGGCCTAATGGTGGTGCTATGGAGCATGGGCAAATGTGGTCTGACACACCTGTGTGGATGTGTTCTTCAAATTTGTTTCGGAGTATCAAAATTCTGTGTAAAAGCCATGATATAGGAACTCCATGTATGTTGTTTGGAACATTTAGTGGAGATTGGATCAACTTTGTGAGAGAAAAAATGATTTGTGTTGAGGCTATTGGAGGTTGGAGGTTTTTTGCCTCAGTAAGGAGGGAGATATGAAACCTATTTACCAAATTTGATTGCTCTAGCATTGAGTATTTAGCAATTCTCCCTTGTGCATCTTTGTTATCAACATAACCAAACAGCTATGAGTATCAAAACTCATAAAAGAGGCATGATGTAGTCATGCCGTGTGGAAAATGTGGTGGAGATAGAGCCAACTTTGACGGAGAAATTTAAAAACAAACAAACTGATTTGGTTGGTGGCGCTATGGAGTGCGAGCAACTGTGGTCACACTCCAAAGTTGGGGTGCATGGGGGTCCATCCCAAATATGTATCTGACATTTGGTTGCTTTACCATCAAGATTTAGAAAACTCTATAATAGCAAAATGTCATTGGCTCAACTTTGCGGGAGAAAAAACAATTCTAAATGGCGGGAAAACGGTCATGGTAGAAATGGTAACCAATATGTGCAATGACTCTGAGTCAAGGGGGGAAAAAAAGGAATACAGTTCAGGAGATAGAGGAGTAGTGCAGGAAATTTAAACCTAGCCGCCAAATTTGATCTCTATAGGACTTCCGGTCCTGGACCCCTAAAAAAAGACACCTACTGTTATCTAGAATGAATGCCTGACCACCTGGCATAGAAATCTTCCTTTTGAAATATGATATCCTGATATCACTAATACAAGATTTGTCATGACATTTTGCAAAACAAGGTTGATAAATCCTCTCCGTGCTACTTTGGGTTGTATTCTGTCTTGAGGTGGCTGACTTAGGAGGAGAATGCATGCTTCAAGAACAAGAAGAAGATGTTTGTCTGGGGAAAAATAACACTTGCCATTTCTTTTCGGGGCAGGTTTGGTGTGGTGTTTTTTGGGGTTTTTTTTGGAAGGCGGAAAAATATCCACACCGAATCCCAGCTCCCAGCAAATGTATTAGAAGGCCATGTGAGAGAAAATGTGTGATTGTCTGTCCGAATTCACAGTATGAAGAAAAAAACGTATTAACGGCTAACAGCTTTACTCGGTTAATTGCGATGATACATTACATGAAATTGACACAATGTAGGATTCACACATTAGGTGCAGGGTGAAATAGGATACCACATACAGTGCAGACAAGACATACAGTGTGACTAAACATAAGCACACTACAAGTATACATTGCATCCGAATTGTTCCGGTATAGCAGCATTGGCATATTTGGTAACATTAGTACTGAGGGGGTACTGAACGTCCGGTAGTGCAGTAGTTCAGTGAACCAATCAGGAGAGGATTAAACAGAATAGGCCCAACCTGAGAATACAGTGGAAAACAGACAATAATCTTAATAATCTAATTTAGTGTTTATATTGAAAAGACGTCCATCTGAACCGCCATCAAGCTCTGGCAGGATTCAAACTTGGTGCCTTGCTATATCTACATTGATAGCTGTGCTGTCCAGGCCCAGGGTATGAAAATGACAAAATAAGAATACAGAACCACTCAGGGAATGAAAAGGAGTTTTCAAATGGCAATAAAAAGTGGATTAATTTGCTTAAGTGTTTCTGCCGATTTGTTGTTGCAGTCTCTCTAGTGAGGTTACTGTCAACACTCCTCAGCTCAGCCCACTATGCCATGCACTGCACTATGAGAGGAGGATCTCTGAGGCGGTTTTCTCAATCCCTTCGTTTGATCCAGGACGGCGATCACAGAAATGATCAGATGCCTCTGAGCTCAATGCCCTCCCGCTCAGGGACACAGAGCAATGGGGCCAGCTGTGAAGGTAACACTGTAGCACCAACCTTGCACAGAGCATTGCACAAGCTGTCTGGAATTGATATTCCTCAAGATCCCCAGCCAGGTACTATTTGCAGAAGAAAACGCTACTTGGCATGGCTCAGAAGGATGACAAGTGCTTAAAGCGTAACATCACCTCAGACTTGTCTGGTGGCTCAAGTGGATGAGTGTCCTGAATCTATATATCCTAAAGCGTCGAAGCTGTCGCCGCCGTGGCTGCTCGCGGAAGAGCTTGTAGTCTAGACTTGAGTGAAAGAGAATCACTTCGACCAGAGGAGCCAATGAAAACCTGTCGAGACCAAATGATCAGTCCCCCGAAGCAACCCACCGTTTCACGTGAAGAGCTCTAGTGGAACTCGGCATTCTGTTTCTCTTATTTGGCTTCATAAAACCCTTCTTAACCATGTCAGTTGAGTAGAAGTGTAGACGATGGAAGTTTGTAAAATGGTTTTGATGACATCCTCAGAGTTTGTCTAATCATGCAACTTGCACATCTGGAGGTATTCTCCCTCAGAAAAGAGAAAACATCAAATCCTTCGTAGGCCAGGTGTGTTCGTTGATTTGTAACGGGGGAGATCGTAGATATCTAGTCCTCTATCAGCTCTGCCCTACTAGAAGAGTAAAGAGCTCTCCATGATTGAAATCAACTGAGACGGGGGCTTCTATTGATTGGTAGGGTTAGGCTATGGACGTGTAGTCAGAGGCATGTAAGAGACATGGTCCTTTCATCTGCTGAAGCTCCAGAGTGAAGTCGACGTGTTTTCGAAAACGCGCAATATGCAGCCAGCTATCAAATATTAACAGCTGCCAGCTAGTTTCTCCAAATCAGACCCATGCATTCATATTTTGTTTATTTGCTCGTGGGTGGTGTATTTATACCTTGTTCTGGCAAAAACAAAATTCCATCTGAGTTATCCTCAGCTAATTGCATCAATTAGCAATGATAAAGAAACACAAAAGCACCGAAGGAGCTCTCAACAATAGGTGATGGAGACATTTCACAGAGGGAGATAAACGGAGGTGGTTTATAGCTCCATTAGCAGTGATATCAGCCCTAGATTAAAGACTTTTTCTTGGGAGCCTGCTATTGATGGCTGAAAGGGGGTTGTATTTGTCAGGACTGGATGAAAGAATCTGAGAGAAGATTCTTTTCGCGTCTAGCTTAGGGGAGCTCTGGCCAACGGAAGATTTCTTTTGTAGGGTAAACAGATGCTAGAATCAGATCTAGCGTTGCAAGAAACAGAGAGAAGGGATGACCAGCAGCTGGTGGTGCTGTGGAAAGTCAGATCTACCGGCCAGGGGCTTTGGCAGCAGAAAAAACACCCGAGAGATCAAAGGATTATTCATTAAAGAAAGATATTGTTTTCAAATGTATATGGATGTATATGAATTTCAAAATAAATCGCAAATAAATATATTGACTTTAAATATACTACATATAGTTCCATGCACGTTATCACTGAAAGTCTACTTGCAAGAAAATGCTTTGCAACTTCACAAACAGCAAACACACCTGCATGTGTGTTTTTATGTAATGGAAAAAATGATGAGAACTCAAATAAGACAGCAGAAATGTTCGTCAAAGTTTTCTTGCTAAAGCACCCCATAATTCTCTCTCCTCTGTGTATCAGGTGTCACCAGCATCCAAATAACGCAGATGGAATTATGTATTTAGTAAATACAGATTGGAGCATGTTTCTGGTCTTTAGTCGTCTTGTAGGCTTGGCCTGGGTGCGTTGGATCTGTGGGGTTTTGAGGAGAAGGAGAGTCTCTTTAAGTACTGCAGTTAAAGGTTTATTGTAATTGATTTTCAATCGATGATGAATGGAGCATGAGATATCACCATGTGGATGGTTTACATCGTGGTGGGTTTTATCGTATCGCGCTTATTAGTTGAATTCTGTGCACAGCAGATGAGATGTGGAGGAGAGCGTTGCAGCATTCTGCAAACAGGCTCCCTGTAAATCCACGTTGTTCCATACATTTCCCATATACAGTTGACCGTGCGTTTACCTGCTTGGTGTGTATATATGTGTTTTCAGCGTACGTGTATGTGTGCACAGGGCTTAGCTTCTGTTCTGTTTTCCAATCCCTGCACTGATTCAGCTGTAATAGCTATATCTAAATGTGTAGACGGGGAGGGGGAGTTTTCCAGGATGACGGAGGTAGGTCTTGCCAGGGCCACGCTGAAGCTGTGCTCTCCCAGCGCTCCGCTAATGAGCACCCTCCAAGGATACGCTAGGCGGGAGAGGAACTTTTTCTTCTGCATTCACCTGCTGCAGCTTCCTCATTAGGCCGGCATGGTCTTATCCGCAGCTGAGACACAGAGTCATACTGGGTGACTTCGAGGTCATCGCAGGGGTCCTCTGAGGTCACTTACAACTGAAGAGGAGATGAGATTTAGAAAAGGAGGCCCAGGAAGAGGATATCCTCCCACCAGCTAAGTAAACACAGCGCGGGCGTTGAGGCTTTCCTGGATTACATTCACCTTTAGTTGGAGTGACATCAGGATTTATGGAAGCATTGTAATAGTTGGGTAAAACAGCTTTTATTTTGGTAACGTGAACCCTGTGGCCTTTCAACGGCATTACAAGCAACAGAAAATTAATTCAACGAATGTACAAACAATTTATCTTCGACAGCATGGTGCAGCGGGCTACAGCAGTACTTAATGTAAAACTCAATGAACAAGGTGTACATACATGATGTTCCCAGTTTTTTTTTTCTTGTGAGCATCTTCTCGCTAATGATGTCTGACAGGGGCAGGTGGAAAGATAAAGGTTAATCACTCTGTATCCCAGCACTGAAAGACCCAACCGTATCCTTTTCTGCTGCGCTGTCCTTTGAATTCCAAAATAGCATCTGCAGCACCCCGTTTCCCTCTATAATTACTTTGTAGGGAGGTAATGTTTCAGGACAGTATAGATAAAGGATCTTGTGTGGCTTCGGCGTCAAAGGGGCTTGCTAACAAGGTGGCCAGATGATTTCTCTCTTGGTCATTCAGTGTTTCAAGGGAACAAAGACCCTGTCCAATCAAATACTTGCCTCAATGCACTTTCAGTTGGGGTACTTTGTCTGTGTGTGTTCACACTGGCTACCCAAATCGTCATGCTCTGTATTTAACCAAAAATGAAGTTGTTGTCTAACTGTTCACTACTAGTAATACATCTTCCAACATTTTACTTGACTATTTATACTACCAAAGCAGTTTTTTTTTTAAGTTTACTATGTTTAGACAGCAGTCAGGACAGAAGGTAGCCTAATTGCTGGATCATTCTTACTGTGCATGCATTTAGTGCTGTCTAGATTATCTGACAATCTGGAGGCATGAAAACGTTCAGAAGTTGCTAATTACATTAGCATTTTAGCGCGCACCACCTGAAATGAGTGACATTCATCTCGTGGCAACTCATCTCATTCGTCTCATGTCCTTTACAAATTCCAACATTTGTCATGATGGTTAAAATCCACCAAGGCCTCTGCAGTTACATTCATTAACTCAATCAAATTGGATGTTTGCGAGGCATAAATATTCAAGTCAGGCTATTTCAGCGCTAATTTCCCCCTAATGCTGTCAGGTGCCTAATACCATTAAATGTGTTGTTATTACTCAGAAAGCAGTAATCAAAATGAATGCTTAAGGAAAGTGCATGGATTGAATGTGAGTGTCACGGCTTCTTTCAGATTTTGAGACCGCCTTAACGGTAAGCAAGGTTGCTACAGAGAATATCTGTAGCAAAGCTGTATCTGTAGTAAAGCCAAGGACAAGACTTGAAGACATACACATAGAATTGAAAATATGAAGATAATGTAACTTTAGACCGCAAATAACATGAAAGATTTCCAAGGATTGTCAGTCAGTTGCCGCTGAAGAAAAGAGGGACGTTCGTTTGAGCTGTAGCCGCTAAATGTCCTTTCAACTTATCTAAGCCCTCCTCTTCAGCGGTCCACGTAGGGGTGGGGAGGGCGCATTGAGTGACCTCTTAACAGAGAACGACTTCGCGGCGGGACACTCAACTGTGTCAGCACTCCCAATGCAATCCATCACATACGTGGCACAGAGACGTTTGTGAAATGTGTGTTTACTGCCCACATCATGGCGGTGTGTGATGCACGCTGCGGGAAGCATTACTATTATCTCCTGATATCTAGTCCGTCTCGTATGATGCTTTTTCATTTTATTGTACTGAATATTAGAAACGTGAGCCTCTAATAATGCTGGACCAGATAGCCTTAGAGGGTAGACTATACTGTAGTTGTGGAAGTTAGAGGTGATCAACGTGTCGTAGCTCAATTTGCCGCTGACCTGGGCTGGCGGACTCATTGCACATAGAGTGTGATATCACCATTCGCCACCTGCCAGCAGCAGGCCTGCCATTCAGTGTGCAGTTTTGAAACGAGCCACCCAGGGCTATGGCCTGCATTGATTACCAGTGGCCTTGTGGAGATTTGTGATTCAGGCGCCATCAGCTCTTTTTTTTTTTTAAACCGAGCAAAGAGGACTGCAATTGAGCCGGGGCCCCAAGACTGGCTATGTTCTGCTGCGCCGCCTCGCTGGGCGTGAAGAAGGGAGTTACTCTCCCTAACACAGACAGGTTCACCACAAGATGGTTCACCTTTCTCCAGCTGGACTAACATGAACTGAACGGATCTGCAAATTGTGTCTTGACTGTGTGTGTGTGTGTGTGTGTGTGTGTGTGTGTGTGTGTGTGTGTAGGGAGGGCGGTTTAAGTTCATTTTAATTATGTGCTCTGTTTTGTCGTAAGATGTTTTATTAAAGAACATAAAAAGTCAAAGTCTCTCGCTCTCTCTCTCCATCTCGCTCTCTCTCTCTCTCTCTCTCTCTCTCTCTCTCTCTCTCTCTCTCTCTCTCTCTCTCTGTACTCATGCTCTTGGCTTTGTCTTCAGTAAGCCTTTGCCTTAACTGTGGCATGGCCTTGAGGAGAGATTATGTGAATAAACATCCACCCAAGAAATAGCATTAGGTAGTATTCCTCTGTTTTGCTCTGAGCTTGGAAAATATGTGCGTGACAGATGTGGGAGATACAGTCAAAGAAACCTTTCACACCTCAGGGGCTGGACCTGAAGACAATTCATTCAATCCATCAATACTTTTTTCAATTGCCGCATACATGAGAGTTTATCTATATTTCCTATTATTTTGTTACACAGGGAATTATGTCCATATCACTGCACAAATTGAGTAGGAATTTTAGATTTAGCAGGCTTTATTTTTTTTTTTTGGAGGAGAATTTCTGCAGCCCCTTGCACATTTCTCCATTCTGCAATTAAGCAGAGATTTGTGTCATCATTGAATTACAGTCACATCGCCGTGACACAAGTATGGACAGTAACTATGACGAATCTGCTACTGTAATTACTCTGCAGTTCTGTTTCACTAGTCCTTGACTGTCAGCACCAATTAATATCCGCATAATAAGACACTTGGAAACAGTGGAATTGCGCTTCAGAGGAATCATGAATGCTTGGTTGGATTATATAACTATTATATAACCTACCACAGTCTAACAACAACTTTCTCTTCTATTTATATTGACATCAACGGATGAAATCTAAACGAATGGTACAAGATTAGAGGTTTAAGTGAAATTCTTCTGCTAGCATAGCTGCTTATTTAAGGCTGTAAATTGGCACTAATATGGATTGATGTTAAGCTTGTCATTTGTCTATTGAAATGTATGGAACCACATGACAGCTTCACCATGCCCGGTATGTATGACGTAATTGACACACCGTGACATCGGCTCCACGGTGGCCTACGCTGCATGTGTTTGGATCTGATAGCAGGTTTGGGAGCACATCGCGAGCATCGAAATGCACCCGTGACAATTCTTGACTTTTAGCAGGTTTCGTCAGAACAAGATAGGAACTACAGTAGTTGCGTTATCTCTCATCGCTCTCTTTTAAAAAAAATCTTAATTGGAAATGCCTTATAGGAAACCCCAAGTCTATGACCAGTCATGATGGATGAGGCTTAAGTATGTTAGAATGATTGTAAGCCTCAGCGACAGGGCTCGGTATTAGCCCCGGTTCCAAATTGCCTAATACCTCAGAATCAATAAGCTCTTGTCTTATCGATTCTTCTTATTGATGCCAAGAGGTCATTGCTCAGCTGGATGACGTTTGATCAAACCGCTACGCAACAGACTTTTGGGCCTTCCGGTGTGCCATTGATTGCAAACAAGGACATATTTCAACATTAGGGCGCTCCATTAATGCTGTGTCTAGTCTTCTCCTAATAATCTAAAATAGGAATCAATAAGAGAATCGATGAGTAAGAACAATCGAAAATAGTATCACGATCTCCAGTCCTGCTCAGCTAAAGGAGCCATCCCAGTAGGTGAATTATGTACCATTTATCCACCGGGCATCCTTTTGATTGCGCAATAGTCTAAATAACCTCAATCAAGCCTGTATTCCAGAGGGTGACTCAGTAGACGCGGCATTAACACCAGCCGGGAGAAGATAACCTATAGCCAGAGGGGCGACGGAGCGGTGTAGCTTTGCTAGCTTTCCTAGTTTAAAACCGCAAGAACAGAAAAAAAAAAAAATCCTGGCTTCTGGATTCAGTGGTGGGATTTGCTTCTCTGAATAAAGATGTTGAGTTAGCCGGGGCATGTCGGGCTGTCCTTTGCAGAGTCACCACCCTTGAAGTCTGATTTCATTAAACAAGCTCTGAGGAAAATACAGACGACAGCGTTTCACGATCACCAGTTGAATGCACCCTAAATAATGCACCATACGCACGCTCGAGGATCTTAAATTCACTCAAGGCTCTACCTTGGGCAAGCTCAGATATGAAGCCACGTTGCCAAGTTGAAAACCAAAAAAAGTCAATTTGTATTTTCAAGTGGAAAGGATGTTTTTAATTCCGTAGGACAAGCCGCGCAAAACCGCGTCGACAAAGTTTCCTTCAAAACTGCATGCAGGTGAAACTTTTCATTGTGGGTTTTTTTTTCTCGCACATGATTGAGAATCTGGGGCTCGATTCCCCGCGCCACAAATTAGGCGTCTTTCGTGTCTGATTCTCAGTGAACCTGAAGCGCTGGCGTTTGATGACTGACAGACAGTGTTTTTTGGTGTGTCGCGTCTCGTCGCTCGTGGCAGTAGCTCTGCAGTAGTCTCCCGCACGTCGAATGGTGCGAAACTTTCTCGGCGTCGGCGTGGTGGATTTACTCCCATCTAGTCAGATAGCCGTCGCTAAATCACCAAAGCATCAAAGCCGCCAAATGATTCAATTAATCGGATTGGTAGACGACTGTGAAGCATGACTGCTGTGTCCTGGATGGTCAATTAGAAAATCATCAGAGGCACCTAGCGTGTTAGAAAATCGATTGATACATTGATATTTATAGTATGATTTGTCAGAGCGGTGAGGTAATGGATGAAGCTCGGGCGTCTGGCTAACAATTCACTTTAAGTACACACTATGTAATTGTCATTTGTCGCTTGCTGGGCCGGCGGGTCGAAGCATGCAGCCACACGGGGGCACCCAGAGGTCAACCCCCCTTGGCTGAGGAGAGACCGTGTCAGATGATGTAATGTTAATAGCCCGGGAACGGTTGTTGGCTCAGCACATTGGAGTTTTTTTTGTTTGTTTGTTTGTTTTTTTTCAACCTTGTTTTGCTTTCTGCTGCTAGTGATGGTAATCACCACAGACAGAAGTGTGGTATTGGTATTATGGTAATGCACCTTTCTTTATTTGCATGCCACACTGAGGCTCCCGGCCAAAATGACTTTGTGGGATCCATGGATGCATAGATTTTTTTTTTATTTTTTTACTGTGCATGCACTTCTGACTTAAAGCGTAATAACTACAATTCCTATATACATTGACAAGCCTGAAAATGCAAATGGATGTAAACACCACCAAAGGCACGCCAAGTCGCCAACATCTATTCACGTCAGGCCGAACGCCACCGAGCCCCTTGTCCCCTTCGATTTGAGCCGAAGGGATTGCAGGGAGGCTCGCGCTTTGATATTTCAGGCAAAGGAAAATTGAGTCGAACACGTGTGGATTTGGTGCAACATTTACCGCGTCCTTCTTCGCTTTCCTTTTTCATTCATCATCTCGGACCACTGTGTCCATTGAACTGAATAAATTGGCTCCAACAACACGTCAGACACTGCCGGCTTCTTCTGATGGTGTGAACATAAATCATTCCCGTTGCTGTGACACAAGAGAGAATGAAGATAGTATTGATTTTGCTTTAAACATTTTGGCTCCCAGTGTTTCTTTCCCATGACGGGAGTGGCGTCTTTAAAAACGATACCCGGAAAATTCAAAAAAATGCAGACTCTCTTTTATGACAGTGAATATGCTCCTTGCTGTCAGGATGCCTGTGCTCCCAAAGTAGATTGAATGTTGGGTGACCCTCTTCCTGTCCTTGCAGGGATGCTGCGTGGACACATGGCTTGAAAATACATACATTTCTCAGACAGGATTTGAAGCCTCGTCTCTGGCTCTGTGTCTGGGGCCGTCTGCTTCTAAAGAAGGGACGTGTTAATCACTGCAGGAGAGCATTATTAGCAACACTTTTTCATTTTTCCAGGCTTAGTGCATGTGCAAAGTTCCGTTCTGTGATTTACATGCATTTATAAGCCATCCATTTTTTTCTTTGCGGCTCTAACAGTGCTGCCTTTTGAAGGCTGATTAACAAAGTGTCTCTATGGTATTGCAAAGACTTCCACCTCTGTCGTCTAATTTACGCCGCAGCCATTCGCTTTTCAAAGCGCTCGGGTTTGATAATAATAGATAATAGCCTGTTTCACCTCATATAGCCCCGCCACATTGTTGTTGCTTTTTTAAATCTCGTGCCTTACATCACCCCGAAGCAGGCCAGACTTCACTGGATCAGATTTCTCTAGAGGGAGACTTGTCCTCTGTCAGCATCCTGCATCCTGTCTCCCTAACAGTAGCATCCCCAGAGGTGCACGCTTCACACCATCTTGCCTCCCCCCCGCCCTCCCTATTGCCCTGCTTCCAGCCCTGCTGGCTCTCTCAGACGGCTCTGCTGGGTTTCTGCTTCATGCATGCACACGCAGCCATGTCTTTTCCGTCATCCAAACATAAATCATTCACTATTTTTGGTAACGGAACACAAAATAGAAATATGCATTCGGAGAGCAAATCCTGATCCAGTAAGGGATTAAATTCGGAGAATAGCGGGAAGGCAAAGGATGGTACTTGTCTTTAAAGTGTCCCGTCTTCATCGCTAGATGATGAATGGAGACAAAAGGTCTGAGCCTGTGATAGAGCAACTCACGGTGGCCGGCTGTAATTATGTTTGCCTCACAGCTTTAGCTTGAATCATAAATTTTACAGAGCACTGTACTGATGAAAAGGGGAGGCTAGAGGGAGCAGGTTTTTTACCGCCGGGCCCCGGCCCGAGGAAGCCGGCTGTTCCTTTAGTTCTGGGTGTTGACTCTAGGTCCCAACATATTGAATGGGAATGCATATTTCATGACAGGGAGCTTTGGGAGCGAGGGAGAGGAAAGGGCAGCGAGTCGGAGACCACCTCTCTTGCTTAGCACAAAAGAAAGTTGTGCGATGGCGTCCACGTGCGGGTGCACGCGGGAACGGAAACAGTCTCCTACAGTCTTTGGGGGTCATTCGGTTCTGTACAACACCGAGCTCTGTAAGCCCTGTTCTGTCTCTACACCGCACAGCGTCGACGGTATTGCGATTCCTGTATTTACTTGTCCCACATGAGTGCCGATCGTCTTCCTATTGCCACGGGGGCTGAAGGAGAGCAGAGGGATAATGGGATTCTGACAGAGGTTCTACAGGGTTGATGGAGGGGTGGGGGGTTGGGGGGGGGGGGCTGCAGTCTGTCAGACAATGAGATGAAAATGGCAGATTCTCCTGCATAATGATCCGTCATTAATGCCGATGTTATCACAGAGGGGTAGGTCGCGGTGACAGGAGAGCCGCGCTCGGCTGTTTACATTGACTGAGGCATCGCTTCCGGAGCCCACGAGCAAAGACCTTTTGAGTCTCTTAACGGGGGGGGGGGGGGGGGGGGCAAGAGATGAGCAGCGCTGGGAATTGGAACCTTAATTACTTCGCTTCCCCCGGCTGCCGTCGCTCCATCGATACGTCAATGCCCGGCTTTATAACCGGCACCATTAACAGACCCCCTCGTTAGTAGCCTGTTTGCTTTACTAATCTGCACAGTCACATGAATGGATCAGGTTTTGCCTCCATTATCCCCAACGGTCAAGATTTACAAGATCTACCCTCTTGATTCATTCTGTCGTTCCAAGTCAGATGAAAATGTTGCACTAGTGCAGGGGTCCTTAACCTGGGGGTCGCAGGAAGGGCGCTTTTCCTGTGTGTGTACAGACTATGGAAGCAAATTTCCAATCTACCTATCTCTCTATTGTAATAGCATTCAAAAATATTTTGAACCTTGACCTCAATCGCTACGTATCAGCCGCGCTTCTTGTTGGAAGCTGACATCGCGATGTGAATGTGCAGTGTTGTGGAAAGAAAAAATGGAGCGGCTTATAATCGGCGGGAGCAAGACACCACAAGATGTGTCAAACAACAAATGCACTGCAGCGAAACAATCGAAAGGAGAAAAAAAAGCCAAAAGTAGGCAATATGACGAACAGCATTTGGAGCATGCAATGGAGAGTATCCACGCCCACAGTGCTTGTGTGGGCGTCAGAGTGAGAGCCCGACTGAGTGCATGAGTTCAACAGGAGATTGGGAGGACATTACATTACAGTCATTTAGCAAACGCTTTTATTCAAAGTGGAGGGGGGTGGGGGGCGTGAAATATTTTAGCCATCAAAAAGGGGGTCGCACTTGCAAAAAGGTTAAGAATCTCTGCACTAGTGCATCGCAGCATAATACCGATGCCGCTTCTTTCGCATCCTTACCACAAGAGCAGCCTCTAGTGAAGGGATTTTGAGACGACTGCATTGTTATCTATGGTTACATTAACATTAGTTGTGGACGTTGCAATGCCTGGGTGGATATCACCCGGGCGACGTGTCGGGAAGCATCCGCCTTGCCGAAGCGTCTTGGAGTAAGTCCCTTCTGCAGCTGACCCCGACTCTGACAGGGCAAGCGGAAAGAGCGTTTTCCCCGTTCCTCCACGATTCATTTTTCTCCTTTTAAACCGTGTTGGACTGTGTAGCCTGTTTGTGGAGTACAGCCTTGGGTGGACGTACCATACAATCCACAGGGTGAAAACGCGCGGTCCATTTGGGGTCACCTGAGCCGAGACCATACAGGTCGCTCGGCGTTCCGGAGGCCATCTGGACACATCACCCGTGAAGTCTGACAGCAGTTTTGTACATGCTTGGACCGACGCCATCTTGTAAATTTAGCCTCCAGCGTCAGAACGAAACACGGAGACACTATTTTAGGAAAAAGCATCTCTATAAAATTAGGTCAGGTTAAATAATAATGTAATCCTCGAACCATGAAGTTCCTGTGAGGAAGATAAAGCTATTATTTCCTCTCTGTTTTATGTACCGTTGTTTACAAGACAAAGAGTTTGAAAACAATTTATTATTTTATTTAATTGTTTAATTCTCAATTTTATTTTAATCTTGTGTCGTGAGGCGTTGGAGTGGCTGTGTGCTGTTCTTTCTTTACATCATGTTTGTGGCCGGATCGTTTGTGCACACACAAAGCCTGCCCTGCCTTTGTTTCAAGTTTCAAGGTTGCATGGTCACATATGGAAATAAACATCACTGTCACAGAGAGTGGTGGTGTTAGACGGTAGTGTTGTCAGCAGTATAACGCCACGCTGTGGCTGTGGCGACGTGTTTTGATCACAGATGGTAGATGTGTCTACGCATCACCTGTATCTCTCTTTTGTGAGGGAAATATTGGAAAGTTGAGTTGACGTCCCACCTGAGAACAGGCTCATCTCAAGGGTTCCCTCACAGGGGCTGTTCTCGGTGCTGCCCTGTTGAATGTCCGATCACTGATACCTGACAGAGTGGAAGAACGATCAACATGAATCGTCATCAGTATAGTCCATAGTGTGTTTTTGGTTTATTATCTACATATATGAGACAGTTTTGTCTTGTTTGGATGCCCATCACCTTCTAGAACCAAGAAATCTCCAGTTTAAAGGATTTGCTTCACATAAGGCCTCTACTCCTCAAAGTGTAGTGAGAGAAATTCCCAAGTCATGCCACTTTTTCAAGTTTTCTCATTTCGGTTTCTGGCACTGAGCTGCCCCGAGGTAATATTATCAATGAAATTCATTATAGGTTGTTGATGCATTGATTAAAGCCCTAGAAAGCTGTTGAAATTGTACTGTCAGCTCCAGACCTGGCTGGAATATATGAAACCCTTTTTGTGATGTTTTGTTTTTTCAAGGCGTTGAGCTTTACATAAGGTCACTAAAACAACGGAAATCTATTAAGATAGATGATAATGGGTGAATGAATGTGAAAGGGGAATGAAGTGGCTAAAGTGCGGGGCACTTTAAAAAGGGAATTAATGAATGGCTGCATTTATATAGCGCTTTTATCCAAAGCGCTTTACAATATATTCCTCTCATTCACCCATCCACACACACCGATGGTAGTGAGCTACCATGCAAGGTGCTGGCCTGACCATCGGGAGCAATTTGGGGTTCAGTGTCTTGCCCAAAGACACTTCGACATGTGGACAAGAGGAGCTGGGGATCGAACCGCCAACCTTGTGATCAGTGGACAACCTGCTCTACCACTCTAGTGCAGGGCAATGGCAATGAATGAATGTGAAAGGGAATGAATAAAGCATGCTAGGTGATAAGTGGTGAGGTCCTCAGTTTAGTTGTCCTCGGTTGACCTGTAGCCAGCAGTTTGGCCAGCATCCTTCTTTCTGCCACCTCCTCCAGGGTGTCCAGATTAATGCCCACAACAGAGCCAGCCTTCCTGATCAGTTTGTTCAGCCTGTTGGTATCCTTGGGCCTGGTGTTAGCGCCCCCAACACACCACCGCAAAGAAGATGACACTGGCCATAACCGGCTGGTAGAACATATGCAGCAGAGAACTGCATATGTTGAAGGACCTGAGCCTCCTCAGGAAGTAGAGGGCTCTGACCACGGTCGGCTGGGCCCTAGTCCTCCTGAAGTCCACAATCATCCCCTTTGTTTTGGTGACGTTGAGCTGTAGGTGGTTCTGCTCACACCGCACCACAAAGTCCTCCACCAGGCCTTTGTACTCCTCCTCCAGTTCTCCCCTGATGCACCCCACGATTGCCGAGTCATCTGAGTACTTCTGCAGGTGGCATGTTTCAGTGTTGAAGCTGAAGTCACCCAGGAAACCACGGGTACTTCCCAGAGAAGTTGAGTGCTTGTTGAGTACAACCTCCATGACTCAGTTCCGCATGTTTATCAAGCGGGTGTTGCTTCTTTCTGGCTTTGTAGTGGACATTGAAAACTACAGATTCGGTTTTAATCACTTCATTCACCATCTGTAAAGATCATAACCACCACCCCCCACCCTAAATTTACCCATAATTCATCTCCGCTGCATCTACCCTTCATTATCCCTGCAGTGGCTGCTGCTTCCTACTCCACCCTATTCCAAAATGTTGGGACGCAAAACTGAGCAGGCATTCCATAACTCATATCTGTCACTCCGCTGGTTGCTTCATCATTACTTGTCAACACAATAAAATTTGATTTACCACAACAATTCTTTTCAGGGGCAGAGCAATAATCCAACTATTTGATTCACTGTTGCAAGTAAAAATGGATCGCTGCACCTGAAACTGTGAATTCGGAGCACGATGACCTGAATGCAAAAAAAGTTTTATTGAGAGAGATTATTTGGTTTTTGGACACTTTCTTTACTTTTTTCCCCGCGTCATGTTGTCAAGGAGATAATAGAGAATTCTGTAAATAATGGTTGCTTAGATAGTGAAGCAGCCTGACACTTTTCTCTCACTGATATTTCACTCGGCACATCCTCTCTTAGAACGCAGACCTACATAAAGTCATCTGTACTTTTTCATTCTTTCCGACTTTGATATTTTTGTTTTGCATGCTATCCATCTTATGTGGCGGAAGCAGCTGATCGTGTGCATAAGGTACAACACTATTAGATGACAAAAATAACAATGTCTTGCGGTATTATTCATTAAGGAGAGATGTTTTGTCCTCTTAGTCATTTTCACTAAGCTGGTTGAAGCCTTTCAGAGTGCTCCCCACATCAAAGCTGTGATCAGCCCCCTGCAGATTGTCCCTGCACTTCTGTCTCCACTGGCGCCTGCATTCCTCTCTGCTTCTGAGGGGAGGCATGATGGGGGAAAAAACACCTTCAAGTGGGTCAGCAGAGAGACCAATCAGCAGCAGCACCATCTGTCCTTCTAATGACTACCTGGCTGCTCTGTGATATGGCACGGTTGGCTGGAGAGACTCCATAGCAAACATCCCCTCATTACGTCTCCGTATTTCCATTCAGCTCTGCAGAAGCGGCGACATACGATCTGGGCTGTCTCCGTCGAACACGCAGAATTACAGCTTCAGTTCCTTACTCGTACCGAATCCCTTCATCAAGGGGCGGAAAGAAAAAAGGGTTATGATTTGTTTTTATTATGTAAACATCAAAAAGTAAACAACATCTTCTCTTCGATAAGGTATTATTGTTGGAACATGTATTTGTATAGTGTGCCACATGGTCCTCGCCTACACCAAAATCCTCCTCAGTGAGTAATGATGTATTTCAGGCTTTTTTATAATCATGGTTTTTGGCTGAATGACTCACAGTATTTGTGGATAAACTGGGTGGAAATACGATTCCCTTAATCTAATCTTCATAATAAGGTTTAAATAAATGATGGAAAACAATATCCTGTGGTCCTAAAGGAGGCAAAGTTAATTTACACAAAGTTTTTACAGTACATATTTTTGACTTTTTGGAGGGAAACTGTTGCAATAGGATAACTCAAGACTACAATATAAATACAATATAGTTTGGGGTTTTGTTTTTTGAAACTGACACATATATTATATTATATATATATTTATATTATATATTATTATAGCAGATCGACATTTTGGAACTTAAAATGTGTATTGATTTTTTCCAATCAAATACAAAAGTATTTTTCTTGTTTTCAAGTCCTCTACTCAATCAAAATTTGAGAATTAAAAAAAAAAAAGTATTAATATTATGGACACTGTGTTTGGATATTACGTGGTGACTTAATATATATATTATATCTACTTTTGCCAAACACCTGCTCAATAAGGGGTTACAGTCGAGTGGATTAATGCACATGTACTTTGATACTGGAATGTATTTCTGCCAGAAGGGGTTTAAATGCAGCTCATGCTAAGCTCTTGTAGAGCTCTCTCATTTCTTTGTCCTTCTTCACAGTGCTTGCCATATTTTGACGTAGGGTGGCTTGTTGAACCATATGGCTACGAGCAAGAAGTGTTGCTTTTTTTCTCCGCTTGCTAGTCGCAGTTACAATTTCTGCTCAGCTCTGCATGTAGCTGCACATAAACCATCACACACCTACGACGGAAAGGTCTCCAGACAGATGAGTTCTTGAATCTCTGATGGCTGTTTCAAAGCGCTACAGTTGTTGGTATTACAGAATACCAGATCGTGTTTCAAACCACGTTGTGTCAACCGCCACATAAATGTCACGACTTACCTCTCTCAAAAACCGTCACCGCGCAGAGTTTTGGTATAAGATTGTAAATGCCAGGCGTAATTTCCGTCGGTGGCGCCTCAGCTGTCACCGCGTTTTGAGTTCCAGAGCGCTTCCTTCGACGTTGGAACACATCACTCGACGTCGTGTTTGCTTGACATTTGAGATCCTCACATTATGCTGTTAGCATTTTGTGTCAGATGAGCATTAGCATAGTAATTTCTCAGCAACCCTCTAGCTTGGATCTGATATTGCTTCTGAAAATCCTTTGCCTGTGTCATAATTTAATGATGGATGCTTTTGGCCAACCTTCAGCAAGTTTGGCAGAGAAGGGGACTAAATACATCACGATCAAAGGGCATTACTCAATTGATTACATAGAAAAAAATAGTCCCAGACCCAAACTTCTTCATTCGTGTCTCACTACTTCTCTGCCCATCTCTGCGGATGAATTCACCAAACAGCGATGCGTTGCGGACAACCATTCAGCCTTCAGACAGTAAACATCAATTCCAGTGAATTATATTTGAACACATTAGGCTCGTACGCTTGCTGTTCCTTCCGCCACGCGACTATTTTTTTTTACCGCTTTCTTCTGTCATAGATCTCAAATAATGGGTTTAGTTTCACTTGGGCTCGCCAAACGGAGCGATGTGTGTTCGGGATTTGACTCAGTTGCGTCATCCTCCCAAAGCTTTCACCTTCTAGCAGATGTGTGTTTTGCGGTAATTACACATCAAAGAAGAATTTATCGCACATATTTGCAACGTGGTTGTTTATGTACGACTGAGATGTCTTTTTTTGCTGCTCTGGAATAGACTTGTTAGTCATGCAGAGGCCTCGTCATTCATACGCTGTCTCCCTGAGCATCAGACTCAGCTGGGCCTCGTACCACAGCCTATAAACTCCTGCCAGGGCCTATAAACTTCCATATGAATCCCTCAGGTCTTTACTTATGGCTGGAGTTAGATGGAATTCAAAGCCATAAATTTGTTTCATTTGATTCTCCCGTGTTTTTAGATAGCAAGTAGTAGAAGTTATACCGCCATTACAAGTTATTTCACGGCGTAACTGTTTTTTAAGAATCATTTGCAAAGAAAGTGCAACTTCAGGGTTTGGTTACGAGAACTTTCTTTATTAAAACTGTGTTCATCCTTTCGATAATTGCAATTACACAAGAAAAGAATCAACCGAGATTCATATTTTATTTATAATCGATATTTTATCACTCATGTGAAAAATAATAGTCTATAGTAATCATTAGTTGGAATTCAGGAGAGAGGTAGACCAGCTGGGTGTCAGAGGGTTAGAGTTTGCGTCCTCTCCTGTGTATTGTAGTGTTTTGTCCTGCGTATTGAAAGTCTCAGGGCACATATTATTCTGGACGAGACATTTGATTGGACAGGACACAAAATTGGTCTATCGTCCACTGTTCTGTAGTGACATTGGTTGCAGCCTTTGGCTAAAAGTGTGATGTTTGATGATTGTGCAAAAACGTGTTGTCCTAAATCGAAATATTTCTATGCCGTTGGCGGTGATTTGACCTTCACTCATATTTCTTTCCCTCTGTCAGCTCACAACAAACGGACCTGCCTCCTGCCTTGTTTTATACAGAGGTATCTGCTCTTGCCTTTGGTCCATAGATTCATCCAGTATTTTTCACCTGTGGAAGGAAGGGACTGATAATACTTGGATATGATGGTGCAATGTGGGAGAAATTGCTGTCAAGTTCCTTCTTGCGTAATCCAGAGGCCAGCAACACATTGTTTTTTTTTGTCAAATGCTAAAAATACACCCAGTGGTCATCTGAATTCATCATAGGCAGCGAATTTCACTGTAAATACAGAATAACATGTCATCATTATCGTTAACCTGCAGGTAGAGAAAATTTTATGCAACACTTAAAGCTCAATTATTGAATGCTTTCTATCACTTTGCTCTTTCCTTATAGACAATCAGTAAATATCTCAATGACTAACATGTTATGGCACTAATCAATCCTTTATGTCTCCTGACAGCGTGATTTCGCAATAACGAACCAGTAAGGTAACCCTAAGTAACCCTAACCTTCTTGAATCTTGAATCTTGAATCTTGAATCTTAACGTTGACAAGAGAAACTATAATATTTGTTTCCTTTGCTTCATGTGTTGCATGTAACCTGTGTCCTTGGTGTTAAGGTTAATAAGCCATCACAAGAGAAAATTAGCAGCCGGTACGTTGATACGTTACCTCACTTACCTCACTCTTTTCAGAGATGAACAGAAATAGGCTAACACATTAATTTGCTGTAAACTTGATTCGTGCAAGACAAGTGAATTAGGATCCTATAGACGCACGATTTCATTCTATCGTTAATCGCCTCAGCAAATCAGTTAAAGTGCGTTTTCTGTCAGTACTCTGTAGCGACCATAGAAATGCAGTTATAATGATGTCCAGTTCTTGTCTTGTCATTAGGTTGAGTAGGTTTCTGGGTAATTACAAAGCTGGTAACGAAGTAGAAAGTTTGTATGTAATTGCTCGACCTTCTCAACTCTCCTCCTGCAGCAAAGTGTCATCACCCGCTGCCGTGTGGGTGCACGAGCTCTCCATCAAACCTGCCGCGCATTACAATGCCAGAAGCCCTGGAGTTGTGAAATCACAAAGCCGCCGTATTCTGCTGCGCTTCGTGAATGTTCCTCTATCTTCAAAGCAGCTCGGGAAAAACTGAGGAGGTGGTTTCCCTTCAACATAGCGAGAAGTTGGAATTTTATATATATAGATATCTGTGACATGTCGCCTACTGGCATGGAACTGAGTGTTTGGACTCTGCGTGCAATGTGCGGGGTGCCTTTGGGGGAAAGGGAACAAAGAATAGCGGGGCACTGGGGTAGCATCTGTTCAGGGAGTCGTTGGCAACGTTGGCATCGTCCCAGCAGGAAGCCAGCCTCATGTTTTTTGTGCGGCTCCGCTTTGAAAGCATCCCAGCCCACCGCCTCAACACTGACATTCTACAGTCGCGCACACACACACCTGGATGGCATAGAGGTGTGTGGGCAGTCCCCAGTAGGAGTCAGGATCTCTGCCTCCTCTCTCTCCTCCTGTCACCATCGCTACTAGCACCGCCCGGCCCGGCCCGCCTGCCACGTCCCGGTGCGACCCCGGGAGATGAATCTTATTGTTTCCTACTAATGATTTATTTACAGCCTCTGCTGGGGCTCCGCGCTTAAAATTAGCAGCTTTACAGCCGAGCGTCTGGAAATAGCATCTCTTGGAAAGCTGCACGTTGCGCCTTGTGTTAATACAGTACAGTAGATCCCCACAGGCACGGAGCTTGCCCCGTGGGGGACGATAAAATGTTCAGAGCGATGAAACGCTGGAATTGGAATTGGGAAACCGACACCGAAATATGACACAAACAAAATGTAGTACGCGGCCCGGCTTGCAGGACTAACTCGTGGAAATTCCGATGACACAATTACACAGCAGTTACACAAAATCGGTGGCAGAGTTTCTCACGTCATACGTCACAAGGCCCTTTTGGTAAATCAGTTTGTCATTTGTGCAGATGAACAAGTTCCCGCTGTAATGCAGGGAAAGGGGAGTTTAACCTTACTTGCTCCTCTTAAAGTAAGCCGTCGTCGCCTTTTGAGGCTTAAAGTTGAGGATTATGGATATTCATAATAGCCTGGAAAGTAGGGGGGCGACATCATGGCTCATTGCTTCCCTCCGAGTAAGAAGGATCTGGGTTCAATTGCCAGCCCTGTTTTTTCTGTGGGTGTGGGTGTGTATGTGGGAAGGTTCCTTCGGGTGCTCCCACAGTCCAAAGACATGTAAGTCATGTGGGTTGGAGGCTCTAAATTGCCCATAGCTGTCTGTCAATCCGCTCTGTGATGGACTGGCGCAGTGTCAAGGGTGTTTCCCTGCCTTCCGCCCAATGCATGCTGGGATAGGCTCCAGCCGCCATGACTCTCAATAGGAATAAGCGGGACAATGCATGAATGAATTAAAATCGCATGCATTTTGATTTTATGCTTTATTGTCCTGATGTGACACTGAAACAAAAACTTGATGGCTACTCGAGAACAACCCCTGTGTGGATTTCGTTGTGTCGCGGTTGAGAAAAATCGTTCTTCCCGCAACCAGCCCATTTTAACACCAACAAGCCATTTCACTGGATACAGTAGACAGCTAAGTTACTAAGCTCAGTCGATTCACCATGTTTCACAACATGTTAGAGATATATTCAGCTTAAGTACATTTATTAACTATCACTAACTTTCTTCACTTCACTTCTCCCTACGGAGTGAAGTAATAGTGGTGGCAGTTTTTATGAGCTTGCGTTCCAGCGTCTTCCAATCTATCAAAAGTTTCCACACAGCTTAATGTAATTCTACTCATTTAATTGCCCGTACAGATTTTCCTCTTGTGTTTTGCTTTGCTATAATAGCAGAACACAATTTAAATTGAGCCCTAAGCATAAACTATGTAAATGACAATATCCCCCTAATGTTTCGGTCAGGGAGCAGCAAATAAGACAGGGGCCTGTTGCGGCGAGGGCATCTGATTCATATGTTATTTGATTTCAAACACTTCCTTATCTCGTTGTTTTGCTTTGGCTCCTCTAAATGCACGGGACAGGGACTAAGGAGACCCTGATGCATACGCTAAAATGAAAAGCGTAATAAGACAGCCACCATTGCATATGTTTCCTTCTGCGTTTTATGGGTTCTGTCCCGTTCCCTCAGAGATTCAGCCTGCAGTATAGTCAAAGCATCACTGTATTCATCCTGAGGTTGATATAGGAAGATAAGGGGGGAAACTGGGCCATTGCAGCAGCACATAGTAATAGGATACAGCAAAGAAAATCTATAAATATCAATAAACATGTATAATAGGAAAACGAGGAAAATCTGAAGAAAAACGTGAAATTCCAGCATCTGTACAGGATGTGAAAAAAGCACCTCTATTGACATTTCCCGGGTCTTCAGAGGGTGAACCAGGACTGTTGGCGAGGGCCATGCCAGCTTTGTGCCTGTTCAGTCTGACATACTGTTGTAAAGCCAGAACAGCAGATCCTACAGCACACTGTTTCTGGAATGGAGCGTTTATTGAAACACAAGTAGCTTTACAGTCTCATTAGTGTTTAAAAGGATCTGGTGATATTGTGGAAGAAAGAAATGCGTCTGTTTGACTGGATTGATGTTTTGTAATAGAGTGCAAACGAAATTGCACATAAATTCTAGAGAGGTTCATAAAAAAAATGCTGCAAAACTTTCAGTAGTGCTGAAAATGTTTCTTCTCCAAGGTCGAAGACACTCAATTCAGCTTACGAATGTGGCTCGCGGCAAAATAATGCTGGGGGAGGGAGATGCGAAGCATACCACTTGCTGTGCTCGCACTGAATCACAAGTTCATCATTCAATTATTTGTTCTACTGGAAAAAAGATAAAACACCTCCCGTGACAGGATTGTCATCGACATTTATGTTGGGAATTCTTTAAGTTTAACGCGTTTCAATGTAAAGCAAACCAGACAGCTTACCGGGATTTATGAACGATGAGATTTGGATTGTCATAATCCAGCAGAAAAGTATTAAAACAGCCAAATATAGTAGTCTGTGAAGAAAATGCAGTAAAAGATGGGAATATAATGGCATTGTTCCCTCAGAAGTTGATTAAAATTATAACCAACGATGCTCAAACTAGGGGAGTTCAAACCCAAGGTGGTGGATTTAAAACTTTGGCAAAAATAAGCCAACTGTGTATGGATCAGTTAATTCAATCTGGCAATCTATTAGCTCAGAGATGTTGTTATTGGAAAAACATTTTAGAGACCTGTCTATAGACGGTCATGGGTCCATGAATCAAGTCACTTTGGTTGTGCGCAGAGGAGAGCATAATGGCCCTTTTTTTTAGAAAAGCAGTCCTCTGAACACTCCACCCAGAGGCTCGGAGAAAAGAATGTCATCTCTTGATGAATGGCTGTCTTTGTGCTGTGCTCCCCATACAAGTTTACCCCTTGCTGTACAATAAATCATGATAAATTGGGTCTGGTAGCTTAGACTAATTATTTCACCATTTCATTCCACTCTCCATTGTGTGTCTCTATTGTGTTGCAATGGCCTTCTACATCCGGAAAAAGGTGTATTGCTCAGAGGTTTTGGACCATGTTCCCTCATGCCTCCCCCCGATATAACCCTCAGTGCGGGAGTGCGGGAGTGCGGGAGTGATGTTAAAAACCCAGCAGAAACACGTCGCGTCTACTTGGGTAGGTGAGTCATAAAGTCAGTTCTCTTTATGTTTCACCGTCCTTTTCCCTGACAGTCGTCGGCCCAATCTGGTCACACAGAGTAAGCAGACATTATGATTGACTCTCAGCGTGACTTCCGCTATTATGGAGATAGATTGGAGTAATAGCCCTGCGAAAACGTCTGGCCGCCTGCCCGGAGGCCGCGCTCCACGTTACAGGAATCTAAACACGAGGTAGAACGAGCGTGTCCGGGCCCCTCGCACGCCCATCAAGACCCAAACACAGTGATACAAGCAAAACTCTGAAATTTAGAGTTCAGGATTCAGGATTTCTTCCTTTACACAGATAACAAAAAAGATGTGTGTGTGTGTGTGTGTGTGTGTGTTTGGGGGGTTGGGTATTTAAGTTTTATTGATTCACAACAAAAGATCTCTAAAACTGCCATTGAAATGCTACGGGTGTACCCAGTTGTCCACACAGAGTGAATGGCCACAGATTTTCATAGCTTTTTTATAGCTTTTCGCACATTACAGTTATTTTTCTTTTACGCTGCGCTTTAGTATATTATTGTGTTTTTGTATGGGATAGTTTAATATATTTTTTATCATTATTTTTTATTCTTTATTTGTATTATTCCTATTGTATTTTCTATTCTTAGTTGTATTATTGTATTTGTCATCTACCTACCTACCTACCATTCAGTGGAAACAAGCAATCTTTAATTTCCACCTTACTTAATCAAATTGAGTTTCCTTTGGAAGCCGTTGCTCAGTGAGGTGATAATATACTTTCCAGCTCATATCTCACCATTTTAAGGCTGACTTCTGCTGCCACATAATTCCATGGCAACAAATAGAGCCATTTTTTTTCTCTCTCTCTCTCTCTCTCTCTCTCTCTCTCTCTCATATTTGATATTTGAAATAAACATGATACTGGGAATTACGGTTATGAATGACGTGCTACGTGCTATATTAGCATGACAGTTATTACTATAAAGATAGCCTACAGGATTTATGGTTTGATTTGATTGTGTGACAGCGACCGTGACTGTGCTGAGCTGTCACTCAGACGGACCAGTGGACTTCTGCTATAGCCAGGTTTTGCCGGTGCATGAGTCATCGGTGTGCGTGGATGGCAATAACATTGTAATTTCTCTCTCTTCCATATTGCTTCTGCATGGAGCGCCCTCTATTCCTTATGAAGTAAAAATGGAAATACATCCACAGTAGTAAAATGTACAATGTTCTGTCTCCTGCGTCGGAGTGGAATGGAGCGCTCCACTTTATCTGGTGGTGCGTATGGCGCACATAAAGATTGCTTTAGTTCTGTCTCATAAATAGAGTCTGGAAGGAGGAATTTCGAACTGACAATCTGGAACGCGGTGATTCCTCGCTGCCAGCTGGCCTCGGTTATCGTGTGTTTGAGCGTGTGTGTGCATGTGTGCGCATCGTATGTTTGTTTTGTTTTTATGCATGGCTCACTTTTCCTGTCTCATCGACCCCCAGATAAAGTGCCTGCTCCCGCCCCTCTATCTCTCTTGTCTCTCCTCTGGTATTGTAAAGAGTTTCTCTCCGTTTTTCCCTGTCTGAAGAAAAGGCTCTAAAAGGAGAACCATTGTGTCCTCTAATTCCTATGAGATCTGACAGTGATTTTACTACAGGAGGAGAGATGTGATATTGGGAGCAAATGCTCTTGACTAAGAGTTTTGCTGCAATACTCCGGGGAGAATGGGGTTCAGTATGAAACAAACTGAAAAATAACACTCAGACTGATGATCCGCTGCTGCTGTAAAATCTACTCTGGTAGTGACAACAAATCAACGATATATAGAGGCAGTCAGACAGCGAGAGATAGATTATATTTCTCATGATCTATGGGCAGAAAGAGGGCCACTTCTACTTCACATGATAGAATCCCTTTCTACAAAGATGTCTTCAAAATAAAGGTTTCCCTTCTTCATGCGTCATCCGTTCTTGGAATATGTTACGACTGTTCTCTGAGGGTGATTTAGTCTCTGGTTATATGGGACTCAAAATCAATCAGTCTGGGTTTTGGGTACTGTCCAGCTTTGAAGATGGCAAATGTTTTATTGCTGTCTGGTCATTACCCTGTGAAGTACATTGGGCTGATCTGCCTACTGAGGCGGCGAGAGCCTTACAGGAGCCTAGATTACATGGCCCAACCACCTGCAGCAGCAGCAGCAACAGCAATAAACAACTAAACAGCTTCACGCCATTTCGAAGACCACATCGCAGCCTGGGATCATCAAAAAAAAAAACAACAAACGTCGAAAAAAACATACATGCCAAATTTCCGCTCAGTAATAACCAGACAGCGGTCCACACAGACAGAGAAAACATCACCCCGGGGCAGAGGCTTATCTGGCACAGTGTTCCCTTTTGACCACCATATAACACTCCAGAATACCAACATCAAAGCCACAGAAAAAACCTGCACACCTTTTTTTTTAACAAAAGGCCATTCCATCCATGCTTGTGAACTGTCAAATACTAGACCGCGCACTGTTAAACATTATATTAAACGTTTCTAAGAAAAACAATTTACTAGTTAGGTCCTGAAACAAAACCCATACCTTGTCTACATGCAATGCAATCTACAGTAGTCATGCATGAATCATTGAAAAGTGATGTTATTGATGGCTGTGTCACCCATTGGAGTTGTTACTATAAAGACAAAACAATATTTCTAAGAAAAGGATGTGACATCTTTAAGGCATTTGCAAAGCTCTGATAAATACATCAAGAGGACAAAAGGCATCTGCTAGACGTAAACAGACAGGCCTCTACAATATATATTGCATCACAACAGCAGTGTCATAACAGCAGCAACAATCAGAACATCTTTTTCAGGTTATTTCTGGGCTAGAATTGATTTAAAAGTGTTTTTTATTACTAAAGCAGTAACACCAGCGTTTATTAGTGACATATGGGCACCCAATAACGTGATCCGAGTTAGTTGTGGTTTAGCTCGTGTCATTGAATGGCATTGAAATTCAGCCCGTGCCGTATGTCACTTTGAGTTTCCTAAATAAAACGTAACCTAACTCATTATGTGCGGGCCAGCGGGTTAAAAGTTGAAATTGAAAATGTGAGCACTGTGGTCACACGATCGTTAAAGAAAGGCCTGTCGCAACGGTGTTTCGTCATCATTTCATCACTTTGTTTATAGTGTCGTTTGCAGTATTCGCGCAGAATGCAGAAACATGACGTGCTGCAATTCCTAATGTCACATTGTGTCCCGAGGATGGCTCCTGCCTGGTCCCAAATATTGTCTGGTATAAGATATTGATTACGTCTGACTGCTTGCCTTTCTTCTCAGACCAGATTCACCCCGAGGATAACTCATAGGCTCCCTTAAAAACATGTGGTTTCTCTGCAGCGTCTTAACAGCTTATATTCATATTTGCTGAGTTTATTGAATTGAGGTGCTTTCATGACTTATTCAAAAAGAACAGATTTTCTGGGCCTCTTAAACATATATTTTTTTATGTTAATGCACCATTTCTCCCTCTGTCTTTTGCAGATGTAAATGGAGAAGCGGGAGTGTCAAGAAGAGAAATTGGACGTCCATACAATTTTAAACTGCTTTGCATTAAAAAGCAAACAGCACCACTTCTCCCTCTCAAGTAATCCATTACTGACAATTAATGTCAAGCTGCATGCTGGAGCAGCTTGATGCTGCCTCGCTGGGAGAAACGTTGCTAATGGAAAGAAAGCCTTATAAGATCCAGCACATTCAAACACACCTAAATGCAGCATAATGCCTTCAAAAGTCTCATGTTTATACCTGTTGACAGTGGTCTGCTGGGCAAGTGCCCTGTGGTACTTGAGCATATCTCGCCCAACATCCTCTTACGTCGGGCAGCTGGCAGGTGCCTATACGGAAGCCTGTGAAACCCCAGAAGAACATTACCTTCAGCAACATCCGCACCCGCCCCCTCAACCCACACGCCTTTGACTTTGTCATCAACGAGCCCAAGAAGTGCGAAAGCATCACGCCCTTCCTGGTCATCCTCATCAGCACCACGCACAAGGAGTTCGACGCCCGGCAGGCCATCAGGGAGACGTGGGGGGACGAGAGCTCGTTCAGCGACATCCGCATCGTCACCGTCTTTCTGCTGGGCAGGAACACCGACGCCGTCCTCAACCAGATGGTGGAGCAGGAGAGCCAGATCTTCCACGATATCGTGGTGGAGGACTTCGTCGACTCGTACCACAACCTCACCCTCAAGACCCTGATGGGCATGCGCTGGGTGGCGACCTTCTGCCCCAGCGCCCAGTACGTCATGAAGACGGACAGCGACATCTTTGTCAACATGGACAATCTGATCTACAAGCTGCTGAAGCCCGCCACCAAGCCGAGGAGGCGGTATTTTACGGGCTACGTGATAAACGGGGGTCCCATCAGGGATATGCGCAGTAAGTGGTACATGCCCAGAGACCTGTATCCTGATAGTAAATACCCCCCGTTCTGCTCGGGCACCGGCTACGTGTTCTCGGCGGACGTGGCGGAGCTCATCTACAAGACTTCCTTGCACACGAGACTGTTGCACCTGGAGGATGTGTATGTGGGACTGTGTTTGCGTAAACTGGGTATACACCCTTATCAGAACAGCGGGTTTAACCACTGGAAAATGGCCTACAGTCTGTGCAGGTACCGGCGGGTTATCACCGTCCACCAGATCTCCCCGGAGGAGATGCACCGCGTTTGGAATGACATGTCCAGCAAGAAGCACCTGAGATGTTAGGGACGCGAGGACCGCGGAAACTACGGGGGGGCCCACCTCTTCTAAATCCTTTCTCTAGCTCACGACAGCTGTTTTGATCATCACCTCGTCTATCCGTCTCCTTTGGCTGATTCCACTCTCATAGCTGTTGATGAGCGCATGAGGCTCGTAAAGCGCATATTCTCATTCATAACGGAAATGTGGCGTCGTTATTGAAAGTCATTTTTGTTATTGTACTCCAGCTCCAGTCTAAACAGGATACACACTCATGTTTGTTTCAAATCAGTGGGTGACCGGGGGGAGTTCGAGCCCCGCCATGTTGGCAAGCATCCGCCCTGCTGAAGTGTCCTTGAGCAAAGGCAGAGGTGGTGCCTTTCTGTAGCCGACCCCGACCCTTTGACCTTCCCTTACAGGGATCAGTAAAGTATCACATTATTATTAAATCTATGATATACATTTAGAAATGAAACCAGAGGTGTTATTTAAGCCCGAGAACACAAGTGTGAATCTAATCTGACTGCAAGCCGGGGTCGTCTGCTGCGACGGAGCTGCATCCACGTCCACATGCATCGTTAACAGTCAGATACAAGGCTGAAAATAATGCTGCTGCAGTGTGGTAATAGTATCAATCTGCACACTTCAGATCAAGTCGATACACAATTAGCTATTTTTCAAGAGAGTATCTGACAGCGTTGGAGGGAAAGACAGTAAAGACACATCTTATTTGTTTACATATTGCTATAACGTCGCCGCTTCATCTCTCTAGAAAAAGTCAGATGTATCATTTGTTGTTTTCCACGTTTGGGATTCTTTTCTTACTCGGGGTAATTATCTGTGTCAGCTACTTGCTTCTTATTAAACCAGCTACTGCTCTTGGTAATGTGCGCTGTACGTCGGCAGCTCATCAGCATCACCACCCATAAATAGAAATGCAGTATCATGTTGTGCAAGTATGATTTTAATTGTAGCCGAGACCGTTCCCAGAGTGGCTGTATTATCACGTGTATCTATTGACGCACTGCTATCCAAACAATGGAACATTTTTAAAATATATTTTCTAGAAGGTGAGCGGCTTTCACAGCCAAATGTTCATTTCAAATGTTTTTTTTTTTTGGTTTCAGAAGTTTCTAGTATTATAAGCTGATGTGACATTTACTGTGAAAGCATCTATCCCGCAAAGGGGTTGTTATATATTGTATGTTTTTTATATTAAAAAACAAATACTTGCGTAATTAAACTTATACTATTTATTTTACTTGTTGCCTTTTTCCACTTCAATCAGGTTCATCTCATTTTAAACCATAGAGCTGGTTTGATGTAATACATTGGTAATAATGGTGTCATACATGTATAACGTGCATGTACATTTGTAACCAACCACCAGTGTGTCATGGCTGTTTAAACTCCACCGTCTGGAGCCCGTCCAGACTTTGTCTACATTGCCAATAGTTGTCACTTGGCAAACCTCTGTGACAGCTGTGAATCTGCCAGATCCTGATGCCGAATGTCTCACTAACTGGATGTAACTAAATGGCAGGTGTGATGAATATTACAGTCAGATCTTGTTCTAATAAAAAACGTGCCACGACACTGTTCAAGCCGATACCAAACACGGCACACATTTATTTTGTAATAATAGTTTTAATTCTTTATTTGTCGCTCCTCTGCAGAAATTTGAAATCAGCTGATTACAGAGAGGGAACAGGGATAATATGCTGAAATGGTACACATACTGTACATAGAAAACACAATAACTTACCTCTTAAAATAAAGAATTTAGTACAAGTTAATATTTACCACTTCAATACTTAATAAAAAATAATTTAGAGCTACTGGACTTTGTTTGGACAAACAAATGGCTCGTCAACCTTCCAATAGTTGCCTTTTGGTTTCATCTTCGGATGTGTTGTCATACAGTACGTTTTAGTTACTACTATATTTTTGGGAACCAAAAAAAAAAAAAAAAACTTAGTGCAGTAGGACAGAGCAAGAAAACGAAATGATTTTGGCTATTAAAGTTTGGCTGCTGAAATCACATCAACCAAAGCGGATTACATGACTTACACGTTCTGTTATGTTTCAGATGACAAAAAAAGCAATACAAGGTAAATCCTCACTCCGGGGGGGCTAAGCAGTCTGCTTGTCAGGTGCATAATACTTTGCCCAAAAGTGCATTGCAGCTCGTCCCCGTTTTAAACTTGAGAAAGATACTTCATTTGAGTTGTATCGTTGCTGGAGTAATACGTGAAATGGTAGTAAAAGCAGGTTCTGCTCGTCATGTTCTATGTAATCTCGACTCGCCGACTACTTTCTTTAGGCACAGAAAAATGAACAAGGCACCTCTTGCATTTAGAAGCATTAACACTGTTGTCGAAATGGGCAGCACAATTATACACGGCCGTTTTTTTTTCCTGTACACTCAAAAAGCACATGGGTCCCTTCTTGTCAATGGTATACACGTCTTCACACAACAATTCATCCTCTTTTTAGACATTCATTATGTTATTATGAAAATGTGCTTTTTTTTCTCCCCCCCATAAATAAAACAAATCTTACATTCTGTATGCAGGACATGACACAGACCTAAGGGAAACAGCGTGACTGGGTCTGGGTGAGATGCAAGTCGAAAAAAGAAAATGTGTTTTCACGGTGGCAACGAAACAGCGGGAGAAAAATAAAATCTGTTTCTCATTTCAATAAATAATGAGAGTTTTGCCGAAATGCAGAGTGGTAATAAAAAACGGTAATAAAGCCACAAAAAAAAATCAAAACTTTAAATTAAAACATCCAAAAGCTACATCTTAAATCCCCTGCTTTTACCACCTGAGTACATCTTTAGTTTCCTGGGCTTTATCCTGATTCCCGGTCCGTGCGGCTGGGCGGCGGAATGTCGTAAGGTGGCGGGTTGAAGGGTTGAAGGGTTGAAGGGTTGAAGGGTTGAAGGGTCGAGGGAGGAGCAAGGGAGGGAGGAGCTAAGGGGGCGGCGGTGCAGCTTGGGGCAAGTGCGGTGGTAGGGGGTGGGGTGTTTTGGGGAGATTGTGCGGTGGTGGGGAGGGGGTTGTGGCGGCGAGTCCCTCAGTCTGTATGTCCTGAACTGTCTCCTCCGTCTCTCACCTGCTTCGGGGCAGGAAGAGGGCATCAGCTAACACTCAGCTGCGCAAAGCCGATCAGCTTCACCTCGTCTGGGATCTCGGAGTCGTCGCAGCCGGACACCTGCGAGAGGAGGAAGACATCAATGAGTTCATCATCGGGGGTGGTGGGGGGGTGACATCCTGTAACTCTCCTCTTACGTCACCGAACCTAATCCGCCACCGTCCGCCGAACAGTATTGAGCCTGCTTACGGTTCGTACGATTGTTTCATGGATTAAGGCTTTTTCCACCCTTTGGTCTTAAAACTTTGAAACCAGTCCAGAAATGCCTTTGAAGTTGTTGAAGTAATAGTTTTGGCATTAGACCCTTCAACCGTTTCTAATTTGAACCCACTGAGGATCGCCTGTAAAGACTTTATTTGATTGACAGTCTTATTGCACTGCATTTTTAAACCTATTATGCTGCTGATGCTACACAAGGAGGCCATATTAAAGGCTACATGCATTCAGAGTGGTCCATGAGAGCTCTTCAATCCGTCTTTTCCACTCAGCTTGTAGGAGAGCCAGAGCGTGAATAGGGTGGCTTGACACCCGCTAGCCTATAGCAATTTACACCTGATCAGGGAGAGGCACTCTCTGGGTGTCTGACAGCTCTGCAGTTGTCTGATGGACACAGAGGGACTGTGGCGAAAAAAACAGGTCATTCTTAGCAAGCTTACTGAGTCTGCAGTGACCTCTTGTTTGGCTGGATCATAAAGCTGCTCCACTGACACCCCACGCCATAAATCCAGATAAAAGAAAAAAATGAATTCTTCCCCTAGCGAGGATAATTATTCTCACTCTCTGGGTTTGCGTGACACCGCAAACATAACTCTTCTGTTTCAAACAGAGAGTTGAACGACGACTGCAGTGGAGCGGCGTTCGCCAATGGAAACGGGAGAGAGATCGGCGATTTTCTATCTGCTGCCCTCGCCGTACGGCCGCAGCTCGGCTCTCCTGGGGTTTTTCCACCTGCAGACGCTCACTATAGCTGATAAGACGAACATGGCAGAAAGGTCAAGCCGGCAACGCGCTGTGTCCCGGCGCACAGATGGTGTTTACCCACAACTTCAGACAGGCGACGACAACAGAATTTGAACATTTCTGCAGACCCAGTAGGATTGACGTTAATTGCTTTTGTGATTAGTTATTTTCTGCATCGCGGTAGATTAATGTCATACAGAGGTCAGTTTCCCCAAAAAAGGGAAATACAGCATCCCATAATGTCTGGATCACATGTTGACTGGATGCAACCATTACTGAATGACTGTATGTCTCCTCAATTCAAAAACCACAGGGATGTTGGTCCACGTTGATGTTATTTTGCCCCGTTTGTGACCCGCATATTAACTCTGACCTCTCTCATCAGCGAGCTGTTGAAGCCTGCAGGTCCCCCGCTGACTGGATGCTTTTGGGGTGGCTGTAAACACGTTCTCAAGCATGGAAAAACCCAGGAGGGCGTCTGTTTCTGAGACGCCAGGCTGGCTAAACAGGCACCCGAGTAAATACATCTCCACTCTTTATTCATCTGACGTTAAGGAGTTTGTCCTCCACCAACCTACTCGTTACGTTACAGAGCTCAACTCACCAGTTTAAAGGTCAATACTTTGTAGGTAGTTGGGTCATCTACAATCTTCTGAAGGTTAGCAGCAACTGTGACGGTGATACCAAGAGAGAGGAGAGACAGACACATCAATAAACACATAAGGATACATCCACTTTCTGTCAACGGTGAAACAGTAAACACATTAATAGACAGTCAGGCTGCCTGATTTGTCAACGCAATGCAATTTATTAGAATAAAAGGAGGTGCAACTGTACCGACAACAACATCATGCCCGTTCACCAGGCCAGCAGAGAACAGCTCCTGAGAGACGCCATCAGCAGTGTCTGTTGAGGGAATGGCACAAATATTAGGCCTTAACAACGTTACGGTCCGATGGCAATTGAGCTCGATATTGAATAAGATACCGGCACAAGCAATTCTACCGCCATTACCCATTATGCACAAAACAATTCACAGGACCCGACGGCGAATGGGATATTCAAAACCATTTCGGCGGAGTACTTACCTCGACCGGGCGTGAACTCAAATCGGATGTCGTTCAACTCTTTCTTAGAGTTCCTGCGAGGAGAGGGAGAGAGACAGAGAGAGAGAGTGTGAGTGCAAAAAGCGTCATCTCAAAATGTCAGATGTGGATTTGTCACTCCTGTGTCAACGCTTCTGCTCTGATGGCTCGCCCTTCAGAAAAATAACAAGGGGAAACTGCTCAAGGGAAGCACCAACAGGATGCTGCTCAGAACGACAGTGCATGTGAAGGTGAGCGGATGTGAGCAGGTTGGGGATGTGTGGAGGTTGGGGATGTGTGGCAGTTGGGGATGTGTGGCGGTTGGGGGTGTGAGCAGGTTGGGGATGTGTGGAGGTTGGGGATGTGTGGCGGTTGGGGATGTGTGGAGGTTGGGGATATGTGGAGGTTGGGGGTGTGTGGAGGTTGGGGTGTGTGCAGGTTGGGGATGTGTGGAGGTTAGGGATGTGAGCAGGTTGGGGATGTGTGGAGGTTGGGGATGTGTGGCGGTTGGGGATGTGTGGCGGTTGGGGATGTGTGGCGGTTGGGGATATGTGGAGGTTGGGGGTGTGTGCAGGTTGGGGATGTGTGGAGGTTGGGGTGTGTGGAGGTTAGGGATGTGAGCAGGTTGGGGGTGTGTGCAGGCATGACGGTTGCCCCGTGCGATCTAGCCGCGTAAAGGATGTGGACATGATTGTCGTCCTTTACAACGGAAGTGTGTTAACAAGACAAATGTAACACCGCGGATGGAAGAAAAACGATTGAGTTAATTGAGTTATCATGGAAAACCGGCGAGTTATGATACCGTCTTGAGACGTTTCTCACATATGGAACCCTAAGTATACCATTACCGCAAACCTAAAGAGGACGGGATCTTTCTCTCCCGGGAAGACGAGCGAAGGGACGACCAGCAGGCCCCGGGTGGGCGGAGTGTGTTGTACCAGCGGATGAACAGACATGTCTCAGCGGTTTTGCATTCCCACATAATGAGCAGTAACGAAGGCAGCATCTGTCTAGCCGGTTCTCCCGCGTGCCTCGCATCTGCCTCGCCCGTTGAGCTGCAGACTTGAAAACTGACACACACAAAAAAATATATATATACAGCGTCGCTTTTCCTCAAACCTACCGTGACGCACTGCAGGAAATGTTAATTAGCGTCTGTGTGTGTGTATTCGGTGAATAAAGGTGAGTCTATTTCTGCTAGGCCATGGAATACTACTGCAGCAGTGTATCGGCATTTAGGGTAGTGCAACATCATCAGGCCCTTTTGCAGACCGAGGAGCCGTCACAACTTTGGGGTGGTACAGTATTTCATAGTATCCTGCAGCAAACTAACTAACAAGCCTGCAGCACAGCCGGATTGTTGGACCGCAGTGATTAAAACATTGGGGTAACGTGTTACGGGCAGCATCAGCTTCATGTTTTGTGCATGTTTAAAAACTTGCATCTTTTAAAATGTGCGACAGGAGACGTGGGCGCGCCAGCCAATGGAACTGTGGCAGGAGTGGAGTCATTCTGGTTGGCTCTCAAACCGAATAAATCACGCCGTCTATACGTCGTCTCGCTACGCCCCCACGCCCCCCCACGCCCCCCCGACCCTATTTCAGATGAGATTAAACCCATAAGTCAAAACACACGTAGCCAAAGCCACGCTGGCAATGTGTACGTTAGTAGCAAAGGCTACAAAAGCAGTGGGAGGGAGGATTTATTCTCACTTGGCTGCGAGTCAACTTGTTTTAATTTTAGAGATTTACAGTCGGGGTGGGAAAAAAGCAAAAACAATGGGTAAAAACTTTGGTGGAGTCGATGAATGTAAAGACGACTTGGCTAGTTCCAGCGGTGGAGGCTGAAGCTGCATGTTGCTGAGGCTGTGGAGGCAACATCTCAACATGTCAGTAATCGTCTGGCTGTAGTAGTCTATGTCACCCGACAGATAGAAAATCTGCCTACTTAGTCCTCCATGGATATCCACAGGATATCCACAGGATATCCACAGCAGATGTTTAGAAAGCCGTCTATCAGATTACATAGGAGGAGTGTGAGGACCATATGGGATTGGCCACTTAGATTGAGCACTGTCATGGAATTTGAGGATTTGAGGATTAAAACGCCAAATCTGTCAAAAAGCTAACAGCTCCACCTCTTTCTACATTTCAGTAGCAATTAAAATCAGCATTCCCACAAAATCACTTCTGTGAGACGTCTAGATTCTCACTGGACAACGGCAAAATCATGACACTGTATTGACTAAATGAAAGGGTGCGATGTAACGGTGTGGCTCTGCCTGCAAAGGAAGAGAAATCTCCACAGCAGAGCATTACAAAATGTCACCACTCGCCACCGGTTCCCCCAGGTACACCAGGTAATGTTTGCTAGTACAACACGTCGCAGCCCATGCAATCGCAGGCTTCAGCAGAGACTGTTGACAGTGGGGCTGATTGGTTTGTTTGGGTAAGCAAGCTGTAGATATTTCAGAGAAAATTCAACGCACTTTGAAGCCAAGGCCAAACAAACAGACGCTGTGTTGAGACTGCAAAGGTGTATTATACATCTTCTGTCACAATGACATGGATGTTTGTTTGTTTTTTTACACACACACACACACACACACACACACACACACACACACACACACCTATACAAGTCAGGGGAGAATCCGCCGTTCGAGGTGAGAAGAGAAAGCACCCCAGAGCTCCCGTCCATCTTGATGAGAGGTGCACATGACTGAACACACAAAGTGAAAATAGGGTTGAGGAAATCAATTGAATGCACTGTAAATTAAAGCAGATGTCCAGCTTCCATGTAGGAAACAAAAAATATATATAGTATTGAATGTGATGGAATGATGCAATCCCCATCGCATTCAATATGTTGTTCAAATAAGTTCCTTCATTTCAAATGGAATGGGTTCCCACTGCGTCACTGGGTTACACTGATAATTCTTGTTAGCCGTCTGTGGTGTTTTTGTGAAGAAAACATTTCACCAGCGAGTCAAAGTTTAAATGTATGTTGTAACATTGTAACCAATACCCACGCTTAATCAGCAGGGTGCCGTGCTGCTCTCTGCAGGAGGGTGTGGACAGTGCCAGCCAATGGGAAAAGGGCCCCGCTCACAAAATCTTACAGCGGCCACCTTGTCATTGGTCCGTTTCTAGCTTCCCTTCATTACACAAGCAACCAAACTCTCAATAGACAATAAGGCAAATGTCACTTCTGGACTGACATCTTCATCTATACTATTTCACCCATTTAAGCCCCAACTGCAGCATTTTTCACTTCCCCTTCAAATTGCTGACGGAGCCATTCTCATGGGGCTTTACTGCCGTTGGTAAGAAAGATGGAATTTCCAAGCACAATGTTGACCAAAAAAAACAAAAAAAACAATCATGCTGCTGTTCCCTTGTCCCCAGTATTAGGGGATAACATTACCATAAAGCTCAAGCTAATCAGCCTTAACAGCCTCGTTAGTTAGGAGAGGCGACCAATTAGCTGTTTATTTCGCTCCCCCAAATGCCAGGCCTTTTAAGAATTTGCCATTTTGAAATCCCTGAACCTTTAAAAGAATGTCAAGGACCATCATTTATAATGCAATAAACAATCTGATTAATGCACTTCAACAGGTTTTTGCTACTTTGTCTTTTTGCCCACAATTTTTCAACAAATTTACGCAAGCAAGCGGATCCCTTTGCAATGAGGACAAGAAAGCGAGGGTCTTCTTTGCCCAGCGGTATTCTGCTTTTAGTGGCACTTCACTGATCAGTGGGAATGATGTAGCTGAAGATCAACAAAACTTGGCCCGTGATTACTCAGGAGGTCTGTTTGAAAACGAGATCAGACACCAGACTCCTCATCAGCGACTCCCCAAGTTGTTGGCTACATCACAGCACCCCCCTGCCGAGACGCTTTGGTGAACGTGTCGTGTTGGAAACGGGCGACAATTTCTACCTTCAAATAAACACAGAAATCACCACAAATCGCCTTTACATCCTTTCACTTTGATTTTTCCAGACTAATCCTTGATTTAATCACCCACGATTGAACTCACTGACATCTACTGGTTCAAAGGCACTGACTACATCTGCTGACTGTCTCTTATGCAGCCTCATACTATTTGTGAATGCAATAAATATCAATTTGACCCCAAAACCTCGGAGCACAGCCAAAGAAAACCTCCAAGTATGAATGCAGTCGCTCATCTTACAATAAATTCAGTGCTGATTCACTTTAAAAGATACCATCCAAATCCTGTTCAAACAATTACACTAAATGCACAAAATAGCATTAAATCGTGACTATTTTTTTCCGCTATGTTTAACATTTCCCAAGCCTTAATCTTAAAGCTGGTCTCTTAAACGTCACATTTAAAATAATGCCATCGACATATCCCGTTCATAAGGAGACTCTTTTATCGATGGAGTCAGAAACTGGATTTAAAGCTGCATTATGTCACTTTTTAATGTAAAAAATACAAGCCCCTTCATTGAGCCGCTGTAGATTCACTCCATTCACCCCCGATGACGTTATGAGTTGGGTAGGTGCACTGGTACGCACAGCTACCAAGCTAGCACCTTGGCTACCGCTACAGGAAGTCTATACAAGCAATACAAGCAGTTACCTCTCGCTGCCACTTGGGGGCAGCCACGCAACGCGGCATCGGCGGATTTAGTCCCCAATGGGTTTGCAGTACAATAATTCTATTCTTGTGCCCGTTGAGCGTCAGCCAAGTCCCCTTTCAGCATATTCAAAAGCTGCTAAATGTGGCTAATGTTATTCAGCCTGCAGAAAGGAATCTTGCTGCTGGATCAAATGTAATGTAATACTCTGTCAAGTGCCTCTTTCACAGTTCGTGGAATAGACAACATTATACAGAAATCCTATCATTAATACATCCGCGTCGTACTTCTGCGGAGAGCATGTCGGAGCAGATTGCGCTGACAAACCCAAGAGTACTCAGTGGGAGCTGGCAGGGCTCAGCTAAAACCATTACAGTTGATGTAAACTACTCCTTCAGTCTAAAAGGCAGCCTTACTACTGAGGCACTCTCCACCAGGGGGGACAGAGTGATTTTGTTTAGCAACAGGTTTTTGGTAATCCACCAATATATGTATAAGAGCAGCTGGAGCCTTCATGTTTGTGGACAGACACACTATATAGAGTCTGGACTTCAAGGCATCCAGCACATGTCTGTTTATCTGACGTGAAATCATTTTAGTTGACAGACCAGACAGACAGCCTGACAACTGATCACACCAAACACAGTGAATATGTTGCTCTCTCCGATTGAAGATGCGATCGCGATGGTGTTAGGATAGGATGTTTGGATTATGCATTGATGATGCATGCATAAACTAAACAGATTAAACAGACTAAACAAATTTTTTAGCAGCTCTGCGTAAATACTTTGCCAGTCAGAGTTGCGACAAAAGCGTATGTTGTAATACTACCTAAGTAGTTTCATCTCAAATCTCATCTTGATGAAGAAAAAAAAAATCCAAGATGTGCGTTTCCATGCCGAGGTTAAGACTAACAACATCCCTCAGTCAGCCCTCTTGTTGCGCCCCCTTCCACTGTTCTGTTGTGAGCAGTGGAAGGGACAGGCTTTGTGTGGTGCGCAGGGTGCCGGGGGAGGGCCCTTCAGATGCCTGTTATCTCATCGACCCAGAGCCTGCTCTTCACCCAGCTCATCAGGGAGCACAAGGCAGACTTTCAACTGTCCAGAAATGCACCATTGTCTGTCACCCGCAGTTTTTGCACATATGCCTTCCATAGCTCTGCTTATACATTACGTTTCAAATCGACTGCCGCTTTGCTGAGTGGGAAGTAAAACGGATCAAAATTCTCTGCAATAAATATAAACAGCCTGCGGGGAGATGTTTTTTTTTTTCTTTTCATTATTTATATTGTAAGTATAAGGCCAACTACTTATCATCATGAAAAGGCAAAATATATAAACAGAGATCCAGTGAGGCTGGATGGGAAGCTTCCTTTTGCTCGTTGAAATATTTTTAGAAACAGCAGCGTCTGGATTAGGTTTGATTCAGAGAAGAAAAGTGCGTCGCGGAGCGGAGTCAAAGGAGAAGCGATGGAGTGGAACATCCTCCTCCCCGTGACACGAGAAGGGCAGTGCCAGATCATCTCCTAAGGGCCAAAGATCATTAGGTCTATTGTGAATGGGCCACTGTTAAAGCAATAATGACTCTAGTAGTAGTAATTGATAGTAGTTTCCAAGGTTTTGCCTCAGCATTATTGGTTTTATTGCGTGTTGTTTCCAGGAAATATTCCAACCGTTTTTTTGACACGGTGTCTCTGCTGGGAGTGATCCCAATCAAGGTTTTCCCCCAAATCGTCTCGTGTAACAGCACCCTTACATACAGACAAAATGTCGGAGGCGATGGCAGGACGGGGGAAACGATTTGTCTCACCTTAGCCGGAGGACCATGTTCAATGCACCTTGGATGTAGGGCGAGTGCTCATATGGTTCGACCTGCAGGAGAAAAAGCCTCATGAGGTTGTTTTCATGGCGTACACTAAACCAACTAGAGATGAGAAGGGGAAGAAAAAAACACATTTTCCATTCATTGTAGGTGTGGGGAAAGGTGTGAGGGAGAAGAAAAGGATCAAAGGGAAAGGAAATGACGGGGGATGCATAAAGGATCTGTAAGCTTTAACAACACGATATTATATAGAATACATTCTTAGCAGGTTCTTTTTACGGCAGAGAGTGGATATTAGGGGGGTGAGATGACTACTGAGTGGCCATCTCGCCTAATTCCCGACTCAAAACTGCCAGGAGCACTTCTAGCCTTCATCACTGTCAGGCGCAGGGATACACCTAAAAAACCTACTTTGGCTCCTTTTCAAAAAGACAACAGCCTTGGAAAATGGGCTACAATGGCAGTGAGCCTTTTAGATGAGATACACCCAGGCACTGAGCTGGCACTGTCAGCCAGACAGCAATTTACTCTGAGTTATTACTGCTGAGAGAGTCCCTCCAGGAGACTGACATTCACGTATGTACACACACACACACACACACACACACACACGCAAAACACACATACACCCATAAATGTAGACAAGCACACATACACAGACAATCAGTGGGGCATCAAGGTCATTGAATCATGACAAATTAGCGCTGCTGCATCCCTCACCTGGGGATGCTGAATTGATAGCCCTTCGATAGGGACATTGTTGGCGTTCTCCTCGTTCTAGGATGAAACAAATGGCATAATTGTGCAAATGCTATTACATCCTTGGTAAATATCAAATCAGGCCTCATCTCATGGAGAAAACACAGGAAAGTCAATCCCAAACAATCAATGAGGAACAATTTGTCGGCTTTGTCAGCCAGTAACAACAGATGCTGGGGCTGTTTTAATTAAATTCCATAAAACGGAGGAACTGAAGGCGGTGAAGTAAACACGGTTTGTAATAGAGTTCATGATTCTTACGTAACATGTTGCCCAAGGAGAGCCAGATAATTGCATTTCCAATGATGCCCTTCTGCCAAGTTTTCAAATAATACAGACGCAGAAAGGGTGAAGCGAGCCAATTTGCCCACGACAACTTAGAAATATAAAAATACAAATTCATCATTTCAAATTGTGTGGTCAAATTTTGATATAACAAGAAGAGCTAACTTACATCTTTGGCCTCATCTCGGACCCTTCGTGACTGGGGGGAATATCAAGCACAGGTAAGTTTACATTCTTAGTCCCAAAAACATGATGATGATTTATTTAATCTATCTATCTATCTATCTATCTATCTATCTATCTATCTATCTATCTATCTATCTATCTATCTATCTATCTATCTATCTATCAGCACAAACCCTTCAAAATAAGAGAATGAAAATGAAAACACAATCTTGTTGAAATAGAAGCATCTCATTTGCTGCATCTTTGCTTGGTGCAGCCTAATTATTGACTGCAGGTTTGGTTTGGTACCTCCATCAAAGGACTTTTTGATCTGCGATCGTAGCTGTCTACTTCCTCCTGCCTCAAAACCTCGCCCGCCACCTTCAAACCCATTACAAGCTACCTCCTGACAGCCTCTCCCAGAGACAAGCCATCTGCTAGCTCAAACATGCTCAGGGGAGGGAAGGAATGTAGAAGGGGGCTTGCACATAGGGGACGTAACACAACGATGCAACCCATTACACATGACGTGCAGCATTAATGAGCAACGTGCACATCTGTTACATTCCTACATAATTGTATATGAGTGTAAGGAATCGTGTGCATGTATCGTGTTGGTGTAGCAGCTCTATGAGCCCGTACAGGTGAGCCTGGCTCCCGCGGGCGTCTCACCTACCCTGCCCTGATTCACTGCCGCCTTGCCCTCTTCGCTGCTCTCGTCCAGTTCGTCATCGCTCCACTCCCAGTCTCCATCCTCCGTCTTGTGCAGGTGGCCGCTGGAGCCTGGGACTCTCCTCACCTGGCAACACACACACACACCCAGCGCAAAAAAAAAAAAAGTTAAATACAGGATTCAGAGTTCCTTTGCACAAGTATATTGTGCGCTACCTGTTTAGGTAGAAAGCATACCGGTACCCAAAATATATTTGCCACTGGCTAGAAAGAACACTGGAATGGATGTCATTATCATGTTGTTGTCGTGCCACACACACCTACGGTAGCTAACGGTACAGCATGTCAGCAGTAGGCCCAGTGGGTACAGCACAGTATTTGTGCAGTGGGAAAACATCAACAACAACAATCACCATAAGGAGAGGCAACATAAGTGGGAGATTCAGTTTGACCCAAACTTGGTTAATCACCACTATTAATATGAAAATGCAAATAGCAGTTTCAAGTATAGTATAGTATATAGAGTCACTGGTGAAACCTGCTTTTTTTTTTTGCAGAGCTCTACGGTCTGCAAGAAGGTTTAATACAGAGGACTATAGTCTAGCAGCCTGAGGTAGAAAAACAACTGTGCGTAAGGCCACTGGGGGTCATCTAAGAACCCCAGCTCCAGACCGGGGCGATGTTAAAGGAGCTCAACCCTTCTGATGGGGTCGGCGACACAGGACCCAGGCTCCCCCGGTTCTGCTCAAAACACAAATCAGTCCGCTCAGAGGCCACGCATGCTCGTCCGACTGACACTCTCTCACACACGTACACACACGTACACACACGTACACACACGCACACACACGCACACACACACACACACACACACACACACACACACACACACACGACAAAATAATCCCATGGCAAATGCACAGCAACACATGGTGCATATAATATAAAAGCACTTTGTATATGTATGGCAACATAGATGAAAAACACTGGTGGTAAATGATCTCAACGGTGCAGGGGGGAAATATCTGCTCATTCAGGTAAAATACCCCATATTTTGAAATTAGGCTTCACAATCAATATTCTATCATCATGTGTTTAACTCAATATCAATCATTTTCAATTTACCAACTTTCCATTATGTAACAGATCAATGAGGCCAGCCCATTGATCTGCCCAATGCCCACGCCATATCTAATCTTTGACAGCCCCGCCGTTCTCCCTTTTGGAAGCTCTACTGTGGGGTTCAGAGCGCCCTCTGGTGGCTATTCAACTATAACCAAGACAAACTAAATAGATTTCTTCATGTGTGATATATACTTTTTTACATTTCCATTTCAAAAATAATAAAAATTGCACACTACTCCCAGCTTGAGTATTCACTTGGCATGCATCTTTTCCTATATCCTTCCTCCTTTCCTTTCTTCATTCATTCATCAAGTATTCATTTGATGTTACCGGAGGATCTTCCACCTCAAAGTCATTCACTGGCATATTCTCGAGGAGGAATTGGGTCAAATGTAAATGTCAAATGTAAGTATTTGAATGTTTTATAGCTGGCCTCTCTTGACCCCTACTCATGTTTCTGTGATTACTTCTCATCGTATTAAGAGTTCTCTATTTGTCTATAATCTGGCAAAAGCATGGAATTTTTTATTTTTATCATCAATTAAAAATGCCATTACTTTTTTGTTTCCCTGGGCAGCCGTTGCAGCGTTGACCAAGACTACAGAAGATAGACGAGGGAGAGAGGGGAGAAGAAGGGGGAGAGAAACTATGGCTGGACCATGGAGGACAATGGCGCCAGGCTGGTGTGTGTAGAGAAGAGGAGGTTGAGGGAGCAGACAGGGGAGGTGCTGAACAGGGCAAGAGGAAAGATAGGCCTCACAGGGGGTTCACAGCATCGTGAGATGACAATGTTTCTGCAACACTGCTCGTCTCTGCAAGCCTGCTGTCTGCTGAGTGTATATTATGGATGACTCGATAGGTCAAATCAGCACAGAACAACAAGGACACAGTCTTCATCCACCAGTGCTACCAAGTGAATCAGACATTACATTCTGGATAAGCAAGCCTTCTATTTTACACTTTAACGAGACTCGAGACATGAAAACAATGTGGACATATGAAGTGCTCAAATGCATTTGGGAAATAATAAACTGCAATGACTCTCCAATCTATTGAGACTCCAGTCTGCAAAGTGTTTTGTCAAAACGAAGGACTTTAATTTGATGATTTGATGATTTCATTTTGGAAGGGTATCTTATTTTGAAGCAAACCTCACACGCTTCAGGGTTGATTGTGTCGAGAATGGAAATGTGGCTGTCATGATACACTGCATATTGTCAATGGAATCCTTGATAATGGAAATCAGTGGACCTATTGAACAATAGGATCCTTTTCCCTGGCTCCATTCATTACTGCGGTTGCCACGCTAACCATCCACAGTCCCGAAGCCCATGCCACTTCCACCACAGTCGCCTCCCTCTGTATTGACACCCTGCTGCCTGTGCGTAATGTTAACGTCATAAAACCTAAACGGCTCCACCATCCACCATGCCCTCCATTTACCCCTGACATTTCCACCCCTCCGCCCCGGCCTCCCGCTCCTATTTCCATTCTATCTCTATCCCGGCCATCCTACAGGAGAATGATGGGAAGCCAATATCAGCCTCGGCTGAATACTGCACTTCCAGTAAACTGTGACTAAGCAACCAAATGGCATGATAATGTGCAGCTTTCTGCTAGCTCCTCACATTTAATCCTATTCGTCTTTGGTCTGCCACATGCAGCCAGCAATATTAGGGGACCACTGACGCATGATTCGTCAGCACACCCCCATTCTGCTTGACGGATTTGGTTCCAGCAGGGGCCCATATTTGCACATAATCCACACAACAGTTTGGGCATAACGTTTTCAAGCTGCTGAAGACAGCGAGTGAGCTCAGCCTGTGTTGACTGTAAATGCAAACATACTAGGGGAGAGAGAGAGAGTTCAGTCAATCCGCAGCATTTTCACATCATTTGTTCGTGTTTAGTCAACAAGGGAGTAACTTTACGGGGGGGACGTTTATTTGGACGTACCTTCTTGGCTCTCTGGGAAATCTTTGGCGCACGACACAAAAGCTTTTCGACCAGGTGCTCTCTGTTCTGCGAGAAGAAAAAAAAAAATCAAAGCATGAATCAAAACCATGAGGACCTTAACACGAAATCAGAAATTATCTGGGTTGGCAGAAGCGCAAACGTTGTGAGACAATGTCGGGGGTGTGCATGGGTTAACTTTGACCTTACTCTTTCACTTTCTCCCCCATAGACCTACCACTACACAAGTCCAAGTGGAAGCAGTAAGGTGGGGCTGTGGCTACGTAGCATCTATTAAGATTAGATTCAGTTGCGAAAAAAATAACTAATAAATATTACTTTTACGTGTTTTTATTGATCATATTGTTCAAACATTAACCGCCTAAGCTGGAAAAAAGTATGTGAACCTCTAGGGTAACAACTTCTATGAAAGAGGGTGATTGAAGTCAGGTGATCCAGTCAGTGAGATGACATTCAGGGGTGTTCAAAAAAGGTCCATTGTTAAAGGGGACCCTGACAGTTTGAGAACTACTGGACTAGGCTATGGAATCACATTAGGGTATGATTTAAGGTTTGCAGTTTTTTCAAAGGGTTATAATAATAATTAAATAATTGAATACCCTTGTAGAATGTTGTTTAATGCATCCTATTTAGTGTTAACATTATAAACCAATATCTGCAAAAGCGTCCACATACAGGGCTTGCAGGGAGGCGGCATGGGACCTGAACACAACACGAGCTAGGATGTACACCAACAAGTCAAACATGAGAGAGAAAGTTGATACCTTGGCCTTTTGGAAGAATTTACACTTCAAAAGTTCTGCTGCTGTAGGTCTAGAAATGGGGGGAAAAAAGATATAATTGATAATACATCACATCACATTAAATGTTGATTAAGTGCTTTTTTTTTTATTGATCACAAACAGCTTAGACTGCCCTCTTTGAAATGCTGAATGTATTATACTGTGCATAGAGTACGGAGCTAACCTTTTGGCAGGGTCCTTCTGAAGGCACATAGTGATTAGCTTTCTAAAGGATTTGCCATATTTCTTCAGCATTTCCTTGTCCTCCACACCCGTGTCGAGGGTGGGTGGATCATTTTGTAGGGTAAGCATTAAAACCTGGAAAGACAGGGATAAAAAACGGTCATAACTACCCCCGTAGTATGTTAGCAGATGTTCCAAAAATGTGGGTGGCGAAGAAAAGAAACCAGGAAACCACTTCCAGAACAAATTCCCATCAAATGTAAAAGCAAAGGGTTTTTATGGACACTGCTTTTCCTGCATTTTGCCAGAACTCACCTTCATGGGAGGGTATCGGTGATAGGGTGCGGACCCTGTTGCTAGCTCTATGGCTGTGATTCCAAAACTCCATATGTCTGCTTTGAAATCATAGCCTCGTACCTGCGGGTATGAAATTACAGCGATGGATTCACTTCACGTCTTAGGGTAGATGTTACGGTTTCAGAGCAAAATCAAGTATGGACACAGTTCGACTCACCTGTTCCATCACCTCCGGCGCCATCCAGCATGGTGTGCCGACAAAGGTCTTTCGTACTTTGTTTCTGGTCATATCTCCTCCCGTGGCTAGAAATGCACTTACTCCAAAATCTGTGGGGGAGGGGGGGAAACCAAACACGTGTTTTTATATTGTGTATGATAAGAGAGATACGGTTGCGCCGGTCTACACTGCAATGAACACAGAGGCAGCAAAGGCATTTCGGCTAATTGCATTTCTCAAACATAAAACACAGATTGGGTATTTTTTCTAATTTAAGACCGTGTTCAATAAGCCCGTTTGGCAGATCCTATTTCAGAACTGCATATTGGATAGTAAATTTTGTACAGCGGAGAAATTGCCTGGATCCGGGGCCCCTGTGAATCGCTCAGTTTCATTTTCACTCATATTGGCTCGTTAACCGCGTGAGCGTTCTTACGTAGGCCGGCTGCCATTGGCCCGTTTCCCCGTGACCCACATGAGTGGAGCGATTCTGTTACTACGATAAGCTGAGAATTGATTATCATTGGTCTTGGCAAGAATGAATTCGGGGAAAGTGGCCGAGAGGCAGCCGTGCCAGTCGCATGAATCATGAAACTCACATGGTTAACGAGCGATACAAGGAAAAGTGGAAAGTAAGTGATTCATCAGTCCAGTGAAATATTTTAGAGGACCTCACAACCTTACTGTTAGGGTTACACTGATTTGGGGTTTTTATTAATATCAGATATCCACGCCAGTTATATCATGGACACTAAAAAATCTTTTCTTTGCACATTTTTTCATTTAAAACCAAATCTTTATTTAAAGCAGAAATGTATCCTAGAGTTTCCCCTACCACTGACTCAGTCGGGTGGGTCGCCCCGGGGTTAGAGATACTAACCGGAAAAACAAATCATTAGTATTGGTTTCAGTGGAGATTGTCAATAGCACATGGTCTAAATGCTGTTTCAGATTAAACACTGTTAAAAACAGCAATAGAGAGCTGAAGTCTGATGGAACTGATGGAACTGTTGCTAGGGAAACGCTAATCGTTTGGGTATAGGGAACTACAGCTGTCCTGATATATTTGGCCTTCACTACATATGCCTGTAGGACCCCTGTCTGACCAAGGCTGTTGAATATCCAATTGAACTAGATACACAGAACTACACGGGCTGCACTATCTTTTGTCCTGGCATCTATCGCACGCCCAGCCGTCCTGGTGGGAGGAGCCTCTTTGAATTGCCTTGCCCAAGGTTTTTTCTCCAATAGTGTTTTTACTAGGAGTTTTTCCTTGCTTTCATTGAGCGCCATTGAGCGGACACCCGTAGTGTGTGTGTGTGTATTTAACATTCCTTCGGACACGGCCCTGTCCGCCTCCAATGTTGTTCCTGGACAAGAATCTGTACAGTAATCTTAATCTTATTGTTTACTGTGTGACCCCTGGCCATAACTCAAATGGCCAGTGTGAGTATTTGTATGATTTAAAAATGTGTCTAGTGTGTTGCTAGCTTTAGTTGGGCCTGAAAAGTCACCTGAGGCATTCCTGTGACGTCACTACAGCCTTCTATTCAGCAATCTGATCCTGTCCTTTAAATAAACTTGACTTGAATGATCAAAATTCACAAAGATGGATGTCTTTTAACCCCTGGAATAAAACATAGCATTTATTGTGGGTTTCCAAGCTAAATGAAACAAGCTCAGTTCTCTGGGGGTTTCTCTAAAGGCATTCTGGGAAATGAAGGAAATCACTAAGTGAAGTAGAAGTAGATGAGGCAGGTTGAGGAAAAAGAGGTAAATTACAACACAACAATGCATTGAACATCACAGGCTGCTGATATATATCAGTGTAAGAATATCCAAGGGAGGATTTTTCCTTTAAAGATATTTCATTTTGGCACAAAATATCAGCTATCAGCAGCTTCAATACAAATATATTGATTTTGGTATCCACTTTAAAAACCCAACCCCACTTACTATTATGTCAGCATTATTCAGTAAGTATTACCAGTCCCATGTGAGCCCGACTTGAATTACAACTACAGAAAATGCAAACCTACTTTAAAATGACCTGAACATTCATCCAATTCTTCCATGTCAATATTTCAAAAGCATGACTCAATTAATTTCCAGCATCTACACACTCCTGAGATACTGAGACGCTGCCTTAAACTCAAGAAAAGGTGAGAGAGAGAGTGGCACCTGCAATCTGAACGGATCCATCTTCTCCCAATAGTATGTTCCCAGCCTTCACATCCCTGAGGTCAAGCGAACACAGAAACACAGTCACACAACACAGTCATGTGGAGCAGCATTGATCCGTCCATGTGCGTAAATGAGTCTCACAGCCCACCGCCATTTGGAACACTGCTAGGGGCTAGAGTAAAGGTTTGAGCCTGGCGCTCAGCAACCTTGAAAAAACAGGAAGTTTACAGGACACAACAACTGTGCTGTCGGCAAATAAACGCAATTGAATGAACTGTATTAAAGTAACATTTCCATTCATCTTTAGCCACTTGGTAGATTCTCTTATCGTAAATGTTTTGGACTGGCATTGTTCTACCAGGTGCTCTTACAAGTGTTTTCTTGATACTTGATGATCTATCAAGTATATCTATGTCATTTTATTATCATTTATCGAGTACATGTTTGAAGCAGCATAGTTTTTGAAAATTCAATTGGAATTTTACCTGTGAATCTGTCCATTTCTGTGTAGGTAGTCCAGGCCCTCTAGGACTTCTTTTAATATGGTGGCGATAATGGGCTCATCCAGAGATCCATTTTTGTGCTCCTCTTTGCTAGTGTGCTTTATTATATCCAGCATAGACCCTAAAAAAAAAAAAAAAAAAAGCGCTTTGTTTAATTCATCACATTTTAATGTGCGACACAATTCATCTGCTACATGCTCTATTGAGTCATTACTTGTGCGACATCCATGGCCAGGATACAAATTAAGCCCATTATTTCGATGGCTTGTTGTCGCTTGATCAATGGAACATAAGAGGCAGTATACTAAGGTGACTGACATTGCAGCTGAGATCCGTTTCGCAAGTGAGAGCTGTAAGCAAGTGCATTAAGAAGAACATTGTCAAAGCAGCGACGTTATTCACCATAGTGTGCAATGCTACAGCTGTTAGCATGTTAGCATCTGTTGCTGTTCACCACTCGCTACGTGCTACGCTATGTGCTAGTCGTTGAAATGCTGGCAAGGCAGCTTTGTTTTTTGGCCACTTTTTTTCACAACTCGGGTACCAACACCCAAAATAAGCGTTTCAGCAACAAATTCAAATGTGTAACGTTCATGCCAACAGTCATTCTTGCCAATAACAATTAGATAACGGTTAATGCAGCTATTATACAATGTGTAAACACTGTATGACTACCCACAGTCATGAGACACCCAGGTTATGCTGAAGAACGTCACCACCTCTAAGCTACTCGAGTTCACTGCTATATAACTGACCTATAACATAGTTCACATGACCCATGAACAAGGGCCATCACATTCACTGGGCATTATGTGCTATTGTAAAGGCAGAGGGTAGCATTTTGTTCCACGTAGCTTGGCAGTTGAATCTTACCACCACTCAGAAGCTTCATCACTAACCAAAGTTCATCCTTTACTACGAAGGAGGTGTAGTAGGTGACAACATTTGGATGGTTGCACTGGCTCATGGCTTGAATTTCTTTCTGTCGTGAGAGAGAAAAAAGACAATATGAAAATAAAAAATAAACTCTTCTGTTTCTTTGCAGCGATCCAAAACAAGCCACTGGTAATGAGTGTATATATACAAGCTCACAGCAAACAATCCATTACTGTGACCTCTAGAAATGCATTAATACATATCCAGTTTTCATCCACTGAGCAACAACGTGGCTCGGAGAGAAAGCAGCGGGGCTTTCAGAGAGGGACAGAAACACCCCGACGCACTGAGAAAATAGCCCATATTTATTGTTGCGCTCACCAATAGCTCATCCATGCTGGTCTGGCATTTTTCCAGGTTGATTCTCTTTATGGCCACGCGCTCCTGTCTGGGGGTGCAGAGGGCCGCCTGCACCACAGCTGTGGCCCCGCTGCCTGGAATCACAGCCACAACAGAGCAATGAGAAACACAAAGCGGGAGGAAAGACACGCTCTCACGTCACACAAAACACCGGAAAGGGACACATCAAGTGATTATGATGGCATTTCTGTTCAATTCAGTGCCAGTCAGTGGATGGTATGGTGCTGGTCTTGCCCTATTAGTCGCCTGTTATTTTTTTCAGGTCATATTACGGCATTCAGGGAAGCAGATAAGACAAGACAGTAGTTTATTTTTGTTTCTATTTGTCTAAAGGGGTTTATTAGAAAGCAGGCCAGCCTGGAGGCAGTGAAGTTGCTCACACTAAGAAGCTGTGACACAGGGCATGTTGCTTGTCAACTGTTGGTAACAGATAAGGAGAAGGAGACAACAGAGGAGATGAGACTGCTTACCAGCTGATTATGAGCACAGGGCAGAGGACTACCTCTGTCAGCAGCACACAGCTGTGGTGCTGCATCTTATCGCCGATGATATGACTTCACACCACAAAAATATACACTCCGGGCGAATTTGTTTGCCAAAAACATTTCGGTCACTTCCCTTTTTGATTATTGTGAGCAAAAAAATAATGATCTTCATTTTTGTGAATGAATTTCTCTTCGATGTCTTTTCAGTGAGCAGCTTATTTATATCTCAGGCGTAACGTGGCTCAGGGATTATTGGGCTGATATTTTCAATTGAACTAAATACCTGACCTTTAAATGACACAGGATTTAGACTTCCTGTGATTTACGCAGTTGTTCCACTGCGTATGTTTCACATTTGCAGAAAAGGTATATTCTTTTTTTTCCTTTTTTTAAACACCCGAACAAAAGACAATGGACTACAAAAAAACTAGATAGGACACATCCAGAAATGCTGGCAGAAAACATCGGTTCAATCAAGGTTAATCATAATTATATTCTCAACATAGACATTTTGATTGTTTTCATTTTAAGGCATTTATCCATAGTGCCTAACAGTGAGTGAGCAGGTATGGGTTTACTGACCCATAGATACTGTGGGGATCAAACCTGTGACTTTTCCTTTATGGGCCAGTCACTCTAACAACTTGGCCATCCTGCCACATAGAGTGCCTATAATAACAATAATAATAATAATAATAATAATAATAATAATAATAATAATGGTACCACTACTATTATTAATAATACTAATAATAATAACATAGCAGTAGTCAATATGAAATGTGTAGAAATTGTCTCCGTGACTGGATGTTGCCCGGCCATTCATTTCCCCTTATGCCCGATCACACCAGTGTAATTACACGTTGTACACGGAGCCAGGCATCTGTGATTTTTAGTAATGGCTTATAAACTGGACACGTGCCAAAAAGGGGCATCGCTCCGCTCGGAGGAAACCCTTCGGCCCGTCCGTTACAAACGCAGTTAAGGAATGTGACATGTCCACTTCCCACTCAGTGAAGCGTTATTTCAACCGCGGGGAACATAAAACATCTGCCATTCGCGACGCCGGCAGCCGAAACACGCCTGTCTTAACATCCGCATTGCAAGGCATTGCGGGACGCCGCTGCACATGAAAAAGCCGGTAGGCCCTCGTCGTCACGCAACAACTGATAACCCGCCGCGCGCCACGGCTATATCTGTGACAAGATACAACGTTCACCACACTTCACCACAACGAAGGCTACTAACCTATGACTTCCTGCAGCTCGTACGACTCCCTGGTAATTGGCCAGCTCGTTGTCGGCGTCGGTTGCGGATTGTGGACCGGAGCCGGAGATTCGCCCTGCTCCGCCATGATGATGATGATGATGATGATGATGATGATGCGCTAGTTAGCAACAGACAGGCAGGCAGGCAGGCAGTCAAATTTGCCCTAACCTCCTGACTAGAAGTGTCAGCTGCTGCAGAGCGACTACCGCTAGTGATGAAAACACCCGGAAAATAACGGACCTCACACACGCACACGCGCACACACACCATGCAGCGCCATTCACAGTCCGACATAGACATCAATTGTACATTAAGCAAATAGGCCTGTTCACTGATGTGGGCTGTGCTGCATTATATTAATGTACACGATATGAGTAGACTACATTTGTAGTTTTTTGAAGGCTAAAATTAATTAGATCGTCTGATGTTAATTATAGCTTGTCTGCTTTATAGTAGCCTGTTGTTACTGTATCGTCGTGAACTTTTTCAAAAGGGTTTTTTTTTTTTTTACTGTTGTATATTAAAACTAAACAATTTTAATATTTTACGTGAATTAACTAAATAAGCCTCTGTTTTGTATTCACGTACTGTCCTGGACGTCGGTATTATTAACCACTACTGGGCACAGCAGGAAGGCTGGTTTATCTCACACAGTGATGTGTGGCGATTAAATATATCATATGCAGTATAAATGACAGCGTGTTCCAAAAATGAACAGTGTTAACATCGACCAGTAGATGGCGCCACCTACATCTTTAAATTGTCTCGAGTGATTAAGCAGTTATCGATCCCTATGGGGCGAACTATAAAAACTATTCTAAATTTGAATGTTGAACATTTATAGGACATTATAGGACAGTTCATGGCTTTATATAATTTTATAGACATCCTAAACTAGTTTTCTGCCACTTCAGCCACAGAAAAATGTAATACCGTGGAAGACCAGGTAGACTACACTACACTAAATACTGGAGTGGATGGGGCCTTGATTTTCCTCCTCATTTTGTTTGATATACAACATGAGCAGCAAGTCTCAGGGGCAGTAATAAATATTATCTCATTTTTAACAATGTCATTTACAAGGTTAGCCTTCCACCTACTGACAAGGGCACTAAACCTGACAGTAGGTGGCATGGTTTACCAACAATGTGGCGGCCTGAAAGCCCCTGGCAGAAGCTGCTGCCGTGTTTATTGCCCTTTTCATTTCACTGCTTTTTCCCAGCTTTATGTACTGGCTATTTGCTTTGACTGAAATAGTAGTTATTCTCTAGGAGGGCAGGGGGGGTACGTTTGCTTCTGGGGCTCCTAAAACAACACAACCGAGTCATTAAAGATTTTTATTTTTTTTTAATAAAACACCAGTATTAATTACGCCTTTTAGCAATTTCATGAGGCACTCTACCATACTAAAACAATTTCACCTTGGCGGCGCCGCGGTGCAGTCGGTGTAACCCGGTGTAACCTACAGGGACCGCATCATGCATGACATCTCAGTGCACCAATCACTCGCGGAGGAGCTGATTGAGTCTACTTCCCTACGCTGGCATAGCTGAGGGGAAATAGACGGACGGCGATCTAGCGCACAGATATCCCATCAGCAGAGCGCCTGCCGAACACCTCCGGGACGCAGCGGGCCGTACATTCCTCTTCCCTACCCGGTCAAAGTGTCCGCTCCGGAGAGATGGCCGGTATTTTGGCGTGGTTTTGGAACGAGCGGTTCTGGCTCCCGCACAACGTAACCTGGGCTGACTTGAAAAACACGGACGAGGCAACATTCCCGCAAGCCGAGGATCTCTATCTGGCGTGTCCTTTAGCCTTCTGCATCTTTATGATTCGGCTGGTTTTCGAGAGGTGGGTTGATTTGTTCAGGTGGCCGGTTTTATTTTTTTGCGATGGCGTTTAGCGGATGGCTTGATTTTGATAATCCGGTGAACGGGTGATTTCGCATAGCCTGCCGAGCGTGTGTGTGTTGATGTGTGTCCGCCAGTTACCTAAACAATGGCATCTTATCCTATTTTCTGCAGGCCTGTAATATTGTCCGCTATCTGTCCATATGAATCTGTCATCGTCCACATATAACAGCCTACAGTAGCAAGTTGCGGGATACAAGCCATGCTTATTGTCCTCTCCAGCCCTGAGCAGATTCAGAGCTGGACGGAATAGCATCGTGCTGACTCGTGTTACTAATCCCGGTAGTTGCTTTTTATTGTTATAATGGGAAATGTGCTCTGAACGATACATTAGGATGGATTTCGCATCAGCTTCCTATCTCGGACCATTTGTGCAATCAGTTTTACGAGGAAGGAGCCGTAATGGTCACAGCAAATGTTGTCAGGCATATGTGGGTCAGGTGTCTCTTTAGGCAGTAGTGAGGCCTGTTGTTGATTTTTTTTTTTTACCAAATCACACATGTTCATCCAGTAGATTATATCCAAAGGCCTCAATACACTAAGACAATGTTTTCATTGCCTACCTCATACATCCCCTCTTCAAAGTCTTTATCCCAGAAAATGTGTTAATTTTGAAAGTCAAGCTCATTATTGAGGCTCTTTAAGACCCAGAATGCAACAGCCCTAATGTGTGATCTTTGGGGATTCATACATGACGGATATGGAGTGAGTGACCTGTTTATTTACACTGCCATATGCTTATTTGCGTAGCCATATGTCCACCCTAACACATCTACCCACAAAGGTAGGATTCAGATGGTTCACCAAATGCATGGATTTTTTCCAGACTCTAGATGACGTATTGCCTGCTTTGTGTCCCCGTCCTCTTAACACATAAAACAGGTATTGTTTCTGTATTGATCTAGAATGCTCTCACAATAACTGTTTTAATTGCAGGTTTATCGCGAGGCCATGTGCTATGGGCCTGAAGATTCAAGCCAACGGGCCGCAGAAGGCGCAACCCAACGCCATCTTGGAGAAGGTGTTCACGGCCATAACCAAGGTGGTGCATGTGTTTCCTCTCCTCCCCGTTGTTGAACGGCTTCTTATTTCTACGCATAAGTGTGCGGTCCCACATCAAATCGTGTGTAAAACGAGGAGTCTTCTCTCTGGTCTTTGCCTAGCACCCAGATGAGAAGAGGCTGGAGGGCCTGTCCAAGCAGCTCGACTGGGACGTGCGGACCATCCAGCGTTGGTTCCGGCAGCGCCGCAACCAGGAGAAGCCCAGCACTCTGGCCCGCTTCTGCGAGAGCATGTAAGGCGAATGAACTCAGAACTGTCCAAACTAACTCATGTGTACCACAGACACACAGCATGTCCAGAATGAAAACCATTAACTGCTGACCTTCTGATATTTAAGTTTCGGGGTTTGTCTCGTGTCTGTGAGGTTGCCGTGTGAATGCTGGCACTCAAAATGCGTCCCGGTGCTGAGCCAGCTAACCGGCTGTGAGAGAGGCAGTGGCTGAGCTGGGGTATAGTGTTTGCCGTCAGGGAGATTGTAGTTACTAGTTACTTAGCGGTGTGATGTCGGAGGCCAACGAGTGAGTGTAGCTGTCAGAGTAGAGGCATGTCTGACACCAGCGGAGCCAATCTGGCAGTAGAAGACGCAGGGAGCCTCACAGCTTCTGTCCCCCACCAACCCCCCCCCACCCCCCGAGGCTGCTGTTCATTCAGGAAGCACACACTGTTGGTTGATTAGACCACTGGGCTCTTACTGCAGCCCCCAAAACTGTTCTAGACAAGACGTGAAGAAGATTTTGTAACTAGAATCTCCGTGTGTGTGGGCTTCCCAGCAGAAGCACCGGAGCTGCTATCTGCACAGTTTGCCTGACTGCAGACTTACATCGGGGTGGGGTGGGGGGGGGTTTAAATACTTTCTCTGGCCACGCCGTCTGGCTCGGTTGCTTACAGTGCAGTTCTCGAACCGGAGCCAGCCACCGTCCTTCCAGCATTAATCCTGTTCTAATTAGCCCCTCATACACAGCTGGTGAGGACCGATAGCATCCTTTGTCTCGCCGACGTCAGGGCGGCTGATCTGCTGTCTCTTCTTTTCACTACGCAAACAAAGAGTGGCACGCAGCCGACACATTCGGTGGAAGGATCTGCGCCGCCGAGTTCATTTTCCGGCTATTGTTGTTTTATGTTTATTTTCCAGCCACGCTGCAAAAGAAAAATATCAATTTTAACAAGTCGGTTAAGTGTCGGGGTGTTAAAATCTGCCACTGAGGTGAGGCCGACGTTTCCAGTGCGAATTGCGAATCGAGTGTCATCTGCTCGATGCTAGTGGAGTGATCCCGCCTTGTTTCTAGAAGAGTCCTGAAACACACTAAACTGCATTAGAAGTGGAATTATTTCTCACTGCTGGCAGAATTTTTCACGTGTTTAAAGAAAGATTTTAAGACTGACCACGAGGCCAAACAACTTGCTAAGATGGACGTTTTATTTTTTGTCGTGCCGCGTATTTTTTACTGGAGCCTCCCCGACGTCCGTCCTCCTCTCCTCTTTGCCGTCCTGCCACAGCCCCAGTTGTCTGATCTCATCTTCCTCCATCCTCCCTCTTCTCTAGAAATGACCAAAAGCAGCAGACTGCAATACGCAGAACCTAAATGGAAATCAGATGCATTTATAAGACCTAATATTAAACCAATCTTATCCTTGTGATACGCAGCTTTACTATTGGCAACCACAGTTATTGTTTTTTATCTTGCAGTATGTCATTTTGGCTCCAGTTAATAGTTAGCACAAACTGAATGGGACTTGACTAGACTTTATCATGCTTTTGCACAAAATAAACCCTCCCCTTGTCATAATATTCTGTTAAGTCAGTGTTGGAGCCATGTATGGAGGATCTACATCACTTAGCTCAGGTCACCTAACACAGAGGGTTCACTGCAAATTAACCTCATCTCCTTTATTCACAAGTGAGTGCAGATCTCAGGCAGATCTCACTTTTGGATATCTATTAAAGTGAGCTATTATTGTGACAAATGTTATCAAAAGATACTCGAAAAAAATGGATGTAGGCTTTTTTTTTTTTTTTTAGTCACTTAACAGCATCGGGTCCCCGTGCAAGAACATACTGATGTTAGTTGAGATTACCAGTGTCCCTCAGTGATTTTCACACCTCTAACCAACACCCCCTTCAGAAGCAGCCCGATTAGACACCTGATGCATGTTTGTGCTCAACAGATGCCTGATAGTACAGCTGAGACAACATTTTACACGTGTTCTTTAAAACAGGCTGCACATTTTGGAAGATGATTGGCTATTAACAAGTTGTTGTTGTGTTTTTTTTTCATCGAGGCAATTTGAAATCACGCCTGTTATTCAAATCGAATTGGACAAGTACCCAGAAGTGGAACGGACGGCCATTATTGCCGATACAGAGTTACAGAGGAATTATTGCCAGTCTTGCAACGAAGCTGTGGGTAGCAACGAGGAATCCTCCCTCCCAGTTGCGCTCTGTTCAACGACGGAGCTTCACAATGTATTGCTCTGTGAACGATTTGAAGGCAAACAGCTGCAGTCGGTGTTTCAGCCGGCTCACCTGGAGGGGGGATAACAAAGTAGAATGAGATGAACAAGCACGACCCCGCAAGTGCTCGATTTCACAACACCGTTAGGATGAAGCCAGCCTCCTCATTACTGAGCTCTTGGCCACATCAAAGCTGCTCCCCAGCCTCTCCGTCTACATATACACTCTTTTTTTTGTTGAAAATTGTAGCGATCGGTGGATCTTTTTCTTTTAAAATCCCCCTATCTCGTCAGAAATCATTTTTAAATGAATGTGTCATGGAAAATGCCAGACTGTTAAGCTCATAACTCATAACATATCATAGGAAACAGCAAGTCAATATAAAGACTTTTGTTTTTCCCCCCACAACCAGCGATTATCAGCGTCGTATCTGAAAGATGTAACGCCTATTGACATGAAAACGTATCTGTGCCCAACTTCAGTCGGCAGCAAAATTCTATTCGGGGGAAAGCAGTTGTGAGTCATTTTGATTGTACATATATAGCAGTGATTCAGCAGCACTTGAAAACAGATTCTTGCGGTGTTTGATGAACCAGTTGCCATGCAACAATCTTTCCCCCGGTGCCAGGTAGTCCAGTTTATTTGGTTTTACAATACTGTTAATCAAGCACAGAGGGTAGTGGATGACGGTTTCCGCAGGGTGTTCCGTGCTAATCGACATCAAAACGGTAACAGCTGATTGCCTTGAACAAAAGTCCACGTGAAAGCCTCCTTCTCAGGGGTGCATGTGATTAAAAAATGCCCCGCGAAGTTACATGGATTTACCCTATTCTCTTTAGCGGCGTCGAAAGAAGCCACGCTGTGTTTGAGGGGCTGCGGCTGTCAAAATGTATACCATTTAAGGACAGCTGGAACGAACCGCACAGCACAACCTTTAAAGTATGCAAAGCCTCTTGTCTCACACGATATGCTATGCAGCATTTGTCATGGCCCCTGGCCCCGAGACCAGCCGGTGGATGTTTGCTTCCATGCCACAGAAAGCTAGCTTTACTTTGTTCCTCCTCCCCGTGGTCTGGTTCATGAAGCTGGCAACGGTATGTGACCAGAATATGTACAGTGCAATATGTATCACACTGCAATAGGGAGAAATCATTTTACACTAATTGGTCAAAATTTGGTCAATGAATTTGAGTTATTTCTCTGTAACATTTCATCTGAATCGCACCTTCCAGAGATGTCTTGACAAGGGGGCTCGCTAGTTGGCTAGTGCTGAATGCTCCCTCCCGGGTTGATGACTGTTGCGAGCCAGGAGGAACGAGCACGTCTCCCCGCTCAGCAAGGCTTTGATCACTGAAGCGTCAGCTGAAGCGGCGGCGTCTCTGCCCCGTAAGCCCAGCAGCCCCGCGATCACAGGCCAAACTTTCCCTACCAATCGATGTGCAGCTGTGTGCTACGTTACATGCAGAGTTATGTAAAAGGGGCTGGGACAGGAGGAGTGGGAGTGTCTCGCCTCTCCCTCTGCACCGCTGGTGTAGTCGCTGGTGTCCCGGCCTGAGTGACTCACCGTGGAATGCAGACGTGGGGATGTAAGAGGGCCTCGCACCACGTCACATCTCTTGTCTGCAGGACCCGGTGGCATGCCACATCTGTGGACCCGGATCAAATACGGAGGATATAAGCATGCATGAAAATAACTAAGGGTCTACAGGCCATGTTTGCATTTGTGAATTGTATGACTGTAGGATGTGATGCAGCACGTTCTCCACTAATTGGTCTAAAGTGGCCTCTCTCAACCGTCTCCCATGTGAATCTAAAGCTATAGCTTATTACTTGTTTAAAGTGGGGGGAAAAACAAAAGGAGAAAGAACAGCAAAAATGAAAACAGACAATTTACAGGACTCACTGTGTTATTTTGTTCTCACAGGTGGAGATTTACATTCTATCTGTACATATTTACCTACGGAGTGCGTTTCCTTAAAAAGGTAAGTTTTGCTTGAAAAGAAATTTTGGCGCCACCAAGTTTCAAGTTATACCACTATCACCACACATATGGAGGTACATGGAATTGGAGGCTTGCGTGCAATGTTGAGGGTAATGGTTTCTTTGTAGGTCAGTGCCAGTTCCTCAGCAACAAGAATGATGGCATAACACGTTTTTTGAAGAGGGTACTGCTTAGCCAGACCCTAGGAACGCCTTCTAAAAATCCCAAACCATGGCCTTTGTCTTAAATTATGCCATGGTATTTGACCAATATGAAATATTTCACAAAGCAAATTTGTAATAGAGCCTCGTGCAATAACTTTAACATCACTGATGATGGATCTTACAGGGCAAGAAAGAGCAGCTGACAAGTACTGCGCCTTTCACACGCGTCAATTTGGTCTTTGGTCTAGGATCCATTTTCCATTACTGTCTGCGAGCCAGTATATTACCACTGAGACAACTGTAGTTCCCCATTGGCAGCAGCCCCGTTAATGTTACCTCGGTCGGAAGAAGGGGAAGGAAATTAAAACTGAATTGTTATTGTTCTGCGGATACGGTTCGTCTTTTTATGCCCCCCTCCACGCCGACGTTGCGTAATACACTGTGGCTGCCGGCCTCGGGAGTAAATGAACAAGCGAGCCCATTCCGGCTGCGACGGATTAATCTAATCATAATCAGGGGAGCAATAGGTGAGATAGCATAGTAGTGGTGGTGGAGGGGTGGGGGGGTTCTCAACGAAACAAGTTGCATGACGAGGCACTTTGCGGAATGAGTTCATTCCCCGGCAATCCCTGCCGCAGGCCCAAGTCTCCCGAGGAGGAGGAGGAGGAGGTGGAGCTGGGGGGGGGGTGGGGGCGGGGTTATTAATAGCAGCAGGTCTAGTGAAGAGCGCAGGAGATGCAAACTCAACCGTCTTCCCTAAAGTCGCCGGTGATTATGGCACACTCTTTTAAGAGGCGTAGTTAACACTCAACACTTGTCTTTCTGCCCGGTCTCATCTATGACTCAGGGCTTGATTTGAGGATCTTAGAAATATGCCCGTTTCTTTTTACGGCAAAACTGACGCAAATAACCCTCTAATTTAACACGTATATTACAAAAAAAAACACCTTTGATTTTATAGTATCCATTAAGGAAATCAGTTAAGGAAATCTTTAAAATAAAATAAAAAAGTAGGAAATATATTGCACCTCCGACACTGTTATACCGCGAGAAGTGAAATTGCACTGTGGGGAATAGAGTAACAGCGCATTGATCGTGCAGTCAGCAGAGCCTCCCTTTTTCCCATTATTATCGAAAAGTCGTTACACGTGAATTAAGCCCACTCGGTTTAAACACGTCTTCACTATCAAGCCCCCGACCTCAGTTGTATTTTCGTTCCAAAACATGAGCCAGTTTATTCTGAATTTCATGATGTGGTTATTACACGTTTATTACAAGTGAGTCTTGTTTCTCTCCCCCCCCCCCCCCAGACTCCGTGGCTGTGGAACACTAGAGACTGCTGGTACAACTACCCATACCAGGTAAAAGCTCACACCTATCTTTGAATACTGTAATAGAAAAAAACGCAAGTACATCCTTCACTCCATACTACAGCCACAGCAAACTATCCAACAACAGCACACATATTTATTCTAACTTTGTTGCTTTGTGTGTTTTCTACAGCCACTGACTGTGGACATCCATTATTACTATATTCTGGAGCTGTCTTTCTACCTGTCTCTACTCTTTTCCCAATTCACAGACATCAGGAGGAAGGTAGGAGTCACGTCGAGACAGCACACGAATCGTACACCTGTAATAACCTTCTGTTTTATGTTTCGGTTTAAAAGGCAGAGGGGGGGCGATGCCTCACAGCTGTGAGTGGAAATTGCTCCGAAAATGTCGTCTCGTTTGTAGCTGCTGTAGGTTAACGCAGCACCCCTCTCACGGGAAAGAAATCATTATCTTTGTTTGCCTGCGTTCATCCCTCCTCCTTATTTGCCCCTATGCCTCGGCATTGTTTAGTCTGTTTCTTTTACCTCAGTGGATTCTCTCTCTGTGTGAAATCGCTGAACACAGGCGAGGAGGAAAGGGATTATTTGCTCCTAACATTTAGGAGTGGAGTTTACTTGCAGACTTACCGGTCGGCTTCATAAAAGATAAAGCGTTGCCTAATTATAGTTTGTTGCTTTTGTTTCACGTATTTTATTCAACCAGTTACCATCACTTTTTAATCTGCAATCCGATGATGATCAAGTATTTCGGCTGAAGCCCTTTAAGACCGGCTGTTATTACTTCATTCAGGAACGTGTCCTGGTGCCAAAGGAAGTACATGCAAGATACAGTAAAAGGAATAGTATAAATAATATTTAATACAAGTTAGATGTTGGAGGTCCAATGTGCACAACTTTTGCTGGAACAGTTACAAACCGTCCTTTACTTTACAACCGTCCTTAGCATCTCTCTGATACATGCAGAATGATGAGCTACATGCTAACTGAGGGGTCGAGCAGACAGCTGTGCCGACATGAGGCCTAGTTTTTTTTTTTTGACCTGTTCCTGCTTAATCCTCCTGAGTAAAAAGGAATAATCCGCGGGACATGCACGCACATTCCCCAGAGTTGAGACGGCTACGTAATACCTCATACACACTTCGACAAACACACACATGAAGCGTTTCACAAGGATTTTCCCACGTCAATGTTGTCCCTCCCTCTCTGCGTTATCAGCCCGGGTTAAATATTACCTCTACTTCCAGCGGTTCCACCGAGGTGCTGTAGGCGTGCTGCACTATAAATTCATCAGAGGTCAATAAAAAAAAAAAGAGTTCTGAATATTTATCCAATCGGGGAACATGTGTGTTATGGAGCCACCTTGGAAGGGCAAACTTGGTCCGTGTTTGTAAGAATGGAACTGGAGATTCGGTTTCAAGTTCATGCAAACATTTGCAATGGGCGCCAACCCACTTTCATGTTCTTCCTGTTTCTCTTTTTGAAAATGGCTCTACTATGGTTTTGGTTCATTCAGTGTCAATTTGCATGCCTCCCACCCACAGCCTTGTTCCCGTCTCTGCCCCCCCCAACCCCCCACAACACACCTCACTCACAGCAACCCCCCATGATGCCGCGCTGTGTATGCCTTCACCCTGTCATCTCTTTGTTGACTGTTGGCATGTTTGTCTGTTTTTTGTTTCTCCTTTCAGTTTTTTCATGCACACCACTACACTGAGGAGGTCCACTGCATCCCCTGCCAATTCCAGTATGTTCCCCCTGCACACCGTTGCCTTGCTTTCATTCTGTACACAGCAGCATTACTCTTCCTTCTCATCCTCCCTCTCATCCTCCTGACATTTTGGGCTGGGTCTGGCTGCTTACAGCTGCTGTCCTAATGAAATGTTTCTTACGGACGCTGGAGGGAAGCTACTCCCATGCAGCCTCATTTCGCCTGGAGCTCTCATCAAACCTAGACGCTCATACCAAGATTGGCCCAAACCCAAGCTGATATGTATTTTCACACATCTAGCTACAGTACTGATGGTCCTGGACCATATTTAGCTGGAGTGCTTCTCCGTTCTCCATTGATTTTCATTAGATCAATGGAGGAATGGAGCTTTTTATCACTTTCAGACATATTTTGTGTTGTAAAGTTGAGGAGGGTTTCATCCAACATCTACTTTACAGCAGTGATTTTCAATCCCAGTCCTCGGGACCCAGATCCCTGCTGGTTTTCGTTCTCTCCTATCTAATCTATCTATCTATCCTATCTATTTTTCCACCCGGGATACAAACCGTCATTACCGACCCGGTCGGATAGAAAACCAGCAGCACTCTGGCCCCCGGAGGACCACTGCTTCACAGGCTAGTGATGCATTGAGCGTTGCGTAACAGCAGCAGTGTATCCGGTGTATTCGGCAGTGTTAGGCGGAGCCCTGACTGTCTTGTCATTTGCACAGTACAGACTTCCCACTAGTCGCTATGCATTACCACAGATACACAGAGGCAGTTGTTGTCACTCTGTGTGTGCACACGGCACGTCATGCCCTCCAAATCACAATCGGCCACTTTCACTTTGTCAGCGCTCTGGGGTATGTGCGCCGTGCTGTCACTCCGATGACAGGGAGGCAGTTTTTTTTGTTGTTGTTGAAAGTGCTGTCTGCAGTTATGTGACGTCACCTTTGGTGCCTGTGTCCCCCCCCCCTCCCCCACCCACCTAGGACTTCCTGATCATGTTCCTGCACCACCTGGCAACAATCTCCCTCATCACCTTTTCCTATGTTAACAACATGGCGCGGGTGGGAACGCTGGTCATGTGTCTCCACGACGCCGCCGACGTGCTGATGGAGGTGAGGATGGACGATGGAGAGATTGATGGATGGATGCAAAGGGAGTTGATGCTGGATACAAGAGTTGTTTTAATTCCCTCATTACATTCTCCCAGAAATATTTCAGTCAGTCGTTTGCCTGTTTGAATGAATCTTTGTGGGGTCTTTTTTCAGGCTGCCAAGATGGCTAACTATGCCAAGTGCCAGGCACTCTGCAACCTCTTGTTCGCCATGTTCGCCATTCTCTTCATCAGTTCCAGGCTGGGAGTCTACCCCGTCTGGTAAGTCGCATTCAACTGTTTGTGCACCACAGTTGCATCGGCGTGGTCGTAACCGTCGACCTCTTTGAGAGCGTTTGGCTTGCATCTACGCGCGCGCCGCCAGCGAGGCTTTAACGACCCGCGCTGCAGACGACTGAGTTTCTTTGCACGTTTTGGTAATCCGCCCCTGTCAAGAGCCACAAAGACCTCCAGTAATACCGTAGCGGTTTGCTTTTCAGACACATATCTGTGAATTTTGTTGCTAAGTAATAGTTACTATGGATACGGCAGGTTTATCCCCTGCAATAAAGCCAAATGCAAAGCGAATCATTAGTATTATGATCCCTTGATCATTGAAAGCAGCCTAGAGTTGAGCCTGATTGTTAAGACATCAAAGGGCCTTGTCATCACGGGATCTCTTGTCATTAGGTGCTGTTACTCTCATGGTTTGAAAACCTTAGTAAGCATTATGCAAGTAGGAGCTGACACCCTTCCAGATTTTACCTCACGCTGGTGGCTCCGACCCAAAGACATTTAAAAGTCTAATTAGATTAGTGAATGCCGGTTGTAGCGGGGCCGTTCTGACGATATCCGCTGAGCTTTCAGGTGAGCGGAGCTGCAAATCAGTCCCAAGTCCTTGAATACACAACAGCCGTCCCGCCTGCCCTTGTCAAAACTCCCTGTCATCATCTTTTTAACAAGTGAAAGGAGGCACGATGTCGTGTTCAAATGAGGCGGCTGCCGTTGAGATACCATCAAAACTTCATCAACCCAGAAATGGCTTCTTCAGAGAGAATCGAGAAACAGGGGATGGGAGGGAGGTGGCATTAATAAGCAGGGCTGTGATTGACAGTCGCACTATATTCTGAAGATCGCACTTCAAGAAACGCGCCGGCTTTGCGAGTAGGCTAAAAATTTCAAACGTTCAAAGTTGCCTTTGCTCCTCACGCTGTAATGCTAGTGTACTGTAGTGCATTTTACTCAGCCCCCACCACCACCACCACCCCAGTAAGAAAGTTGTCATTACTGTAAAGGCTGTTGCCATGGCGTCGGTATCTGCAGGATGATTCACAGACAGCCATTTGCGATAATTGGACCGGTGATAAATTTAACCTCGATCATTGAGATTTTTGATAGTGTGTCATGTGCAGCCAAGCGTGCGCAGCTTTTTTTATCCCCCCGGTTTTGTTTCCACTAAATCAGCCAAATTAATTTAATTTCAGGGCTGTCCATATTGAAGCTTAAACAAAGCTGCTATTGCTGTACTAACGGATCGTTATTCCCAGCTATGGGTAGCGGCAGTCAGTTCTTAAGGGCACGGTGCTGCATGAGGGATGTAGCTCCAGGTCCTCCTCAGAAGACAGAGGCACTTTTAACCTTTTGGTGCACAACGAGTTGACCGATCCCTCCTCCCGTCTCCTGCTGCCGTAGGATTTTAAACACAACCTTGTTCGAGAGCTGGGAGATCGTGGGACCCTACCCGTCGTGGTGGGTGTTCAACCTGCTCCTGATGCTGCTGCAGCTCCTTCACTCCTTCTGGTCCTACCTCATAGTGAAGACAGCCTGCCGAGCCATCTCCAAAGGAAAGGTGAGTCTCGACAGCGTATTACCTCACAGTGTAATAAAACCTGCTGTTACGTAATAGGCTGTGATCACATCTCGTAATTCAAACCTCATCATCGCTAACGATCCAGAGTCTTGTGTTGTGACTTTCCCCTCTCTGTCCTCTCCGCTGACCTGCCGACCCTCAAGGCGGGAAAATGGAACCCTTTACATGTAAGTAGCTCGCAGGGGGAACAGTTCAATCAAACTGGCGTCTAGTGGCGTCTAGCTCAGCCTCATCTCACCAGCAGTCACGTGACCTTTTTGTCATTGTAGTAGTGCATTTATTTATTTATTTATTTTTTCCTGATCATTGATATTCACGTGCATCACTATTTCATCACCGGTGTCTATTTTAATGCTATTTTTTCCAGTTCTTTTGTCGTTTTATTTATTTTCCAAGACATCGGGCCTCTCAACCTGAATGCATTCAATTTTGCTTTTTCAGTGTTCATACGACACCTTAATTTGTTTAACATCATGTCCACATTTCCCCACGTTTGGCAGATCTAGGTTTTTTTTTTGGTTTTTTAAAAATTGTAGCTTGTTGCTTGGCATTGATTGGCAGATTAAGGGGCACGTCTCTTATAGCGTTGTGGCACTTGAACGAGGAGGAAAAAAACAACCATCCATTTATCTCTCGCAGGTGTCTAAAGACGACCGCAGTGACATCGAGTCCAGCTCCGACGAGGATGACAGTCCTCCGCCCAATCAGAAACACCACAGCAACGCCACTAACGGGACCAACAAAACTCACGGGACCAATGGCTACTTGACAGGAGCCCCGTGTCCAGATGAACACTGACTAAGCTTCACAACAACTGGAGCCACGCTACAGTCACCATCCATAAATCCGTGTGTGTGTGTGCGTGTGTGTGTGTGTGTGTTTGAGTGTATGCTGGAGACATGAACAACATTGCCTGTCTGGTATTGGAAGCTCTTGATAGAATTACGTGAATGCAGTTTTGTTATCAATTCCTTACTAATTTCCTCTCGCAATTTCTTCTCTTTCTCTATATATTTGCGTCAAACTGCACTCAATGAAGTATCAAAGCACTCCTGTCGGTACAACCCACTCTCTGTTTAGCCAATGAATGAAGCATTCCACTTCATGGTGTAAGCATGCTACTTAAACATACAGTAGTCTGGCATACTGGGGGGGTGTCTTTCTCTTATGTTAGTGTCTTTCTATGTTATTTATTTTTTATAGATATGTTTGCAGATTATGTCTAATCTACTTTCATGTCCGGTTGAACAACCTTGAAATGTTTTTTTCAGCTCATTCCATCCACTAGACTCATCCCGTACATCACGATGACACGTATTAGCAAAAGCGCTGAAGACCTGGGTTCGCTTTTTTAATGCTACACCCCCAAAGATATGCCAAAAAAACGACGATTGACTTCTTCACTCACAAATGAATTGTAATGTGTGTACTTTACTCACATTGTAATGGAAAATACAAACATTCTCCGCTCATGAACTGTAAATGAGATGTCAATTAACAGTATTATGTGTGTGCGACAGATATGGCTACACGCTGTATTCCCAACGGAAGCATTTTGTTAAGTATTCTGGTACATTTCTGGTAAGAATTTCATTAAATGTCATTTGCCCTCTTGCGAGGCAGACATGAGGTGTTTGAATTATTCACTTAAAAAAAACAACATGAAGAATAGGCTCGGGCCTGTACAATTAGTTTGAATCAGCAACAAAAAGCTATTTATATAATCCTGTTGATGGATTGTCATTTTCGGAAGAAGTGGATTTTGAAAAATGGAATCTGTTTTGTTCCATCATTCATGCAAACGAAATTGCAAGTCTGATGCTACGACTCCAAATAGGTAACCACTCAACTAAGGTAGTGTTTAATCACGTTGTTTATTTTGTGCGTACAGTATTTGGTGGTGCAATGTGTGACGAGTCGCCCAAAGAATCACTTCAGTTGGTTCAATGCCTCCAAAGACACATTAATGACAATTGACCTCCCATTGCTACTTTGATGGGGAAGGATGGTAGGATTCCTCATCCAGTCAGTTAAGTTCCTCTACACAATATACAACTATCAAAGTGGGATCTTGTATCTATCTAAATGTTCAGATAGATACAAGTAATATAGAAAAATATTACTTTGCTTGGTTAATACAGTATATGTACAATTTACAGATGTAATAGTTAGATCCACTTTTGATTTTGTCATATAGCTTATTGTTGCCGTCATTTGCAAAAGCGACACTGATGTGGGCATGAGGGCATTTTGTGTTGTGGATATCCTTTACTTTCTTTTTATGTGTGTGACAGATTGATAGACAGGTTTTTCTTTTTTTTTTGTGGGAGTGGAATTTTCCTTCCTGTTTTGTGCACGGACAAAAAGCTCAGGTGATTTCCGCATGAGTGACTTTGGGAGGAGAGTTCAAAGTCTAAAGTCAACAAACCGCCACAGTCTTAAGATGAAGGACCCTATGGGCACCTGCTCCGTGAGTATTTGTTTGAAAAAATATATATCTTTTCTAAATCCACCAAGGTAAAAGAAATGTATTTTATTATAACCCATAAGTCTGTCACAATGATACACTAGTATATGAAGCTTTCTTACTGTTGAGTCAGCTGTTACAGGGCATGTTTATCCCCTCATTCTTATGAACTTGTATTTGCTCTTCCAGTACAACCTCTTGTACCAAAACGTGAAGCGATTCTCAAAAAACGGGGAGTACTTCTGCAAAGAACTTATGACAGTTTTTCAACAAAGGTATGCTCGGTACATGGTTTTGATTTCCAACTCCAGAGGCCTCTGTATATATAGCCTTACATTGTACAGCCTAAAAAAGACATTTGCTCAACAGTTACTAATAATGGTTGTTTGCCTTGTAATGAAACATTTTTGGTGCTATGACAGATAAAACCTTTCTTTAAATGTATATAGAAGCACCCTCACAATGTAAAATATCACCGATTCAGTTTTTCTATTCTTGGTTTAGTGTGTGCACGAGTGTTTTAATGACCAGAGGAGTTATTCTTTGACTGGATTATTGTTCCTTGATGCGACCCCTTTTCCTGCTGCAGGGCTGAGCTGGAAATGACTTATGCCAAAGGACTACAAAAACTTGCAGGCAAACTCATCAAGGCATCTAAAGGAATGACAAACAAGTAAGGGACACGCAGTTCTACGTTATGTCTGCCTGGGAATAACTGCAAAGTGTCTGACAGACATACTGTAAATGGTATCATGGGAAATGTAATGCACCTCGCATGCTTAGATATGATCAAAAGCTGGACGTCAAGCTAATCAGCCCACAGCGCTAACCTTTTCATGTTGGCTCCCTACTCAGTTCCATCTACAACGCGTGGTGTCACGTATCAGATGAGATGTACTCAACAGCAGACACCCACAGGTACTTTTTTCAACCTTCGTTTACCTCATAACTGGGCCAGTCCGCATGTAGAAAATGATCAATCTGACGTTCCCATTTCAGAACGTTAGGAAATGCATTTCAGCAAGAGGCAATTCTGGAGTTGCGACAAGCCTTAGACGAGCACAACAGGAGGAAGAGGCCTGTATGCAGTTCTTTCTATCTATCTCTCTCTCTTCCTTGGCATCCAGCCATATCTCTGTACTTGTAACTCAATGAATCCTGTTTTTTTTTCATAGCTTGATAGTGTCATTGAGAAGACTGGAAAACTTGTTGTTGTTAACTGGAATGAGCAACTCAAGGTAAAAGCACCTCCATCCAAAAAGGAACATATTTCATGTTATTCTTGACATTTCAGTCAATATTTTGTGAACACAAGTTAAGAAATTGTATATGATGTCATCATAAGAAAAACCTTTCAAACAGAAAACATTTCCCAGAAATCCTACCTGTCCACAGAATCAACGTATCACATTGTCTCACACATTTGAGCTTTGATGTAAGCTTCTGGTTGTGGACCTGTGGATATAGAGAAAGGTCAACTTGATTTCCTGTGTTTACCTTTCACTAAAACAGATAAAGAAGAAATTGGTTGGAATAACAAGAGAGCACGAGGCTCTGTTCAACTTTGTTGAGTGCAACAAGCGCATTTGCACAGAGAAAGAAAAACAAAAGGTATAGTACAACCGCATTTTCTCACCAGCGCAAACATTTTAGGTGTATTTTATAGTCTATGAGAAAATACTGTCATGTGCTTTAAGCTACTGTCATTTTGTTATTCACAATAGATGCTCAACAGGCTGACTAAGTCAGCAGAGGCGCAGGCACAGGTGGATGAGGAGTACTTTAGCATCAACATGCAGGGTCATCAGTTCAGACTCAAGTGGGAAAACACAATGAAGAACTGCTACCAGGTGTGGATCTGTTCTTACCTTTTATGCATTTAGCTGATTGATCTTATCCTGAGCAACTGATGGTGAGTGAGCAGGTAGGGGTTTAGCAATACTTCATCAAACCAGTGACCTAAAGGATAGCCTCTAACCACTACGCCGCCCTGCTACCAAGCATTTAGAGCACCAAATCACCATAAGTAGATTTAGTGCGCCTTACAGAAAGCATCAAAGTACTTTGTCATCTATTTCAGGTCATCCAGGAGCTGGAGAAACAGCGAATTGAAATCCTGTGCAACATTATGAACAGATACAACCTCCACATGTCCAGCTTTGGGCAGTCCCTCATACACGTGAGACATCCGAACATCTAACCCTGCTCACAGACATACATATATAGGTGTTCCCATTCATCTGTATACCCATGTGTTGTTATCCCACTTCCAGGGCCAAAGGCAGATAGAGCAGGCAGTCCAAAGGGTGGATCTGGACAAAGACATACAAACCCTGGTGGAGGAAACCAGCACCACAGCCGAAGATAACAAAGCAGAGTTTCTGATGGCTGATTATTTTGTAAGGCTGCAACTTCATACACTGTATGGCCAAATGTCAGTGGACACCCCTACTAGTTATTGAGTTCAGGTGCTCTTCAGGGTTTGGACTTGGCCCCTTAGTTCCAGTGAAGGGTAATCTTAATGCTACAGGATACCAAGACATTTTAGCCAATTGGGCACTTCCAACTTTGTGGCAACAGTTTGGGGAAGGCCCTTCGCTGTTCCAGCATGACTGTGCCACTGTGCTCAAAGCGAGGTCCATAAAGACATGGTTAGACCAGTTTGGTGTGGAGGAACTCGATTGGCCTGTACAGAGCCCTGACCTCAACCCCACTGAACACCTTTGGGAGGAATTAGGACGCCGATTGTGAGCCAGGCCTTCTCGTCCAACATCACTGCCTGATCTTACAAATGCTCTTTTGGCTGAATGGGCACAAATTCCCACAGACACTCTCCAAAAGCTTGTGGAAAGCCTTCCCAGAAGAGTGGTGGCTGTTAGAGCCCAAAGGGGGGTCCAACTCCATATTAATGCCCATGGTTTTAGAATGGGATGTCCAGCAAGCTCATATAGGTGTGATGGTCAAGTGTCCACTGATAGTGTATTTAGGGGGGATTAGTTTTGAGAAAATCCATGCAAGCTCAATTGAATCGACAGCCCAAGAAACTGAAATGGCATAGATGTAGGTTTTTGGCTTAGACACCATCAATGGTGCACGTTCACGGGGAGAACCGCTATTGTTGTGATTCTGTAGACCCGTCTAAATCCATCTCTATGCATCAGGAGGAGGACAGCAAGTCACTGATGGGGAAAGACAGAAGAAGAGAAGCCATCAAAATCAAACTCCAGCGTTTGGAGGACAGCATTACAAAAACAAAGAAAGACTGTGAAGGTAAATAATGGCCTTCAGATGTGCATTATTAACCAATGCATTGTAATCACACAATGCCATTTCATTTTCCTTGCACAATGCCTGCTTGTACATGCAGCCCTACCAGTTGTTAAGTTGTCATGTGATTCATTTTTTGTTAGTAAATGGTCTTGAAACATTCTCATGTTAGGACTTGAAAAACTGATGAAGACCTACTCTGAAAACCCCTCGTTCTCAAACAAAAAAAACCTTGAAGAAACTGAACAGCTGCTTGATGAGGTATTTACATCAGATCAGTTTAAATTGATGGGAAGAACTGCACTTGCATTCACTAAATGTCCATTTTACCTATCTTGTTACCTGTAGACTTGTTTGAAGATGGATCTTCTTGAGGCAACACAATACAAACTCTCCATATCGATGTCTGAATTAGAAGGAAAACCGAAGACTCTTCACAGATTCAGTGCCAGCATTACAAAATGGAAAGACAAGGTAGGCCTACATGTGCCATGTATATGATGTACGCCAACAGACATTCAGACGTTCAGGGGTGGTGGTAGCCTAGAGGTAGCAGGCTTGTGGCCCTAAATGTGAGCAGTGAAGGTGAATTAGCCTCTCCCCTCCATTAACAACCATTGGTGAGGTGCCTTTCAGCAAGGCAATTAAACCCCCAGTAGCTCCACTGGAAGGGACCAGTATGAGACTGTGGTTGTAGTGGGCAGTATGATCAGTTGACTTTGCCTGGGTTTAAAAAAAAAAAAAAAGTTGCTGATTAGTGTGGAAATGGGAGTTGCTAAATTGATTGTTGAACAAATTGCCTAGTTGAGACTTAAGGTTTCTAATCTAATCTACAAAAGGCATGACGTTGCTAAAGCCATTGCTCAAACATAACTCCCTCAAACTGTTTTCCTGCCCAAGGACTGTGAGCACAGTGTTGTTCAACTGACTCGTCCAGTCAAACTCAGGAAGACGCCATTCAGATCCCGTCAATCACTGAGAGCTTCCATTATTTACAAGGGACCTGCTCAGACCGTGACACAGCCACCCGCCGAGCCTTCGCCAGACAGCACTTCGTCAGCTTCAAACGAGCAAACTGAATCTGTAGAGTGTGGCGGCACTACTAATGGAGCTACAACTGATGACAAACCACAAGGTGACAAATTTCGAGCACACCATTACAAAGATTTATTATTCTCCATCACATTTGTCAATTCATCATGTAATTCGGGGAATGAAAAATAACATTGAACAGGTCAAACGAGAGCAGAGTGGTGCAGCATAGGAAGATGCAAGGCTCTGTACGATTTCACATCTGACCAAGATGATGAACTGAATTTGAAAAACGGTAAGTGTAAACTGACTAGACAAAAAATATTATACATAGCTTCAAACAATAATAAAGATTGACAGTTGAACTAATGACCCCAAATGGATTTTGGTTTCACAGGAGATCTTCTAGATATCTACCTAAAGGAAGAGAATGGTTGGTGGTTTGGCATGCTGAATGGGCAGACAGGCCACTTCCCATCAACCTATGTTGAGGAGCTTCCTGTGTTGAGCAGTGTCAAATCCTCCGATGCCTGACTGTTCCTGACACACCGGCAGCACAAACACAAATCACTCACCCAACGTCAGTTCAAAGTCATTCTCTGCGTCTGACTTGCCATATTAACTAAGATATGACCTTTCTGTATATGTACTGACTTTAATGCTGTTCATTTTTTAAGTTTAATATACATAAAAATTCAAGGGGAATAGTACTCAATTTAGTACTCAACGGTTAGTCTAATGATAGTTCAGTCAAGATTTAACACCAACAATTTTTGGCACCTTTCCCAAGAGACAAGTCTATTATACAGCCTACAAGTTTGTGGACTCAGAATTCATTTTTAAGCTTTTACACCATTTCTTTCCTATTTATTTATATTGTATTGAGCTATAGTGAATATTCACAAACAAATTTAGTTATTTTATTAGTTCAATTAAAATGCCCTGGAGCCCAGGAAAACATAATGCTACACTTATGTGCTATTCCCCACTTAAAATGTCTAATAACATGAGGAAAAATAAAATATTTACATCAAAATTTGAGTGACAGAATTTTACACACAACACAAGTGGGCTTTTCAGGAGTGTGAAGTTGAGTCCTCTCATATTGCCACCTGACCATCTGTTCTTTCATGGCCACTCTTGGCTTCCAGGAATCAAAAGGACACCATATTTGGTGGATGGATGGGGTTTCCAGACTATTGTAACATGACCGTATTAAGAGGACGGTAGATTGGATATTTGTGCCTATTTAAACACCAATATTTACATTGTCACAGGGTCACATTTTGACATCAAGCTAGTCACAACAGAGATGCATAAGAGAAAGAAGCCATTTAGTAGTTGGGTAATCAATAGCTTGTTATTTACTGCCCATCATCTCCACAGAATTCTATTTTATGTTATGTTTATGTTATGTATTGGTCCCGAACAAGACCAGTTTTGTTTTTTTTACTTACAGCATTAGATACAGGTTGAAAGCTGTGTTACTTTACATTTGAAGTGATTCAATAAGATGAACAGATCTAATCTTTCCTGAGCATGAAATGCCTCTGGCATAGATTAGTCTGTACCACAGCAAGGGATGCACTGCAGTCCTTCATCCTTCTTGCACCATTTCACCCCATGAGAGCTGAGCTTGCCTGGAGTGTGAATCTTAGAAACGTGCCTGAGAGACAAACTCCTTCCTGACATTTCCAAGGAAGGCTGAAAAGTTATTGGTCTCCTGGAGTCTGTTTTCCAAGGCAGGCAAACTCTCAAGCGCTGGGTCACTTGACACAACTGTAGTGAAAAAGACATTGATCAGTATTATCAAAGTAATTTACAACGATTGTCACAAACTATAAATTAAGGAGATAAATTACCATCAATGAATTTGGCAGTCATAATTTTATTGGGCTAAATCGGTTTTCCTTTTTAGTGCAGTAAGACTCAAGAGTTTAATAATATTATAACTTGTTTACAGTGGCAATGTGTATGAACACACTGTGATGGTTTATAACTTACTCTGGTATGACCCGTCTTCTTTGATCCCCATGGTGAAGGTGTGTGCACTGTCTTGATCTGCAGGGTTGATGTTCCGGAAAATAAACTGCAACTTTTCACCTTTGAAATTAAAAGGAAAAAATTAAACTTGAAATTTAGGATGCTAACATGTCTAAAATTAACACAATCGAAATTACTTTTCTTTCCTCTTTATGAGGGAATAACATGGACATTGTTTCTGGAAACTCACCACTGGTTAATGCATAACCATATAGTTTGGTAACACATTAAGCACGTAAACGATCACAACTTCCTTGTGTGTGACCATAAACTATAATTTTATTTTGAAGATCTGAGGTCATGCAATTTTTTAGTTAATGTTCCTCAAAGGAAAACTTCTGTCTTTATAATATGCTTTACCTATAATGTTGGACCCTGCCAGTGATGCATACTTAGGTAAAAGAGTTTACCATGGATTTTTCTGATCTCCAAGCCCAAACGATCTTGAAAGACTTGCTTGGCTTTGTTGAGATTCCTTAGTCGGTCTTTGTTTGCTTTATTTTGAGACACAATCACTAAGAGAAGAAAAACAGGGAAGGTGCGGCCATTAAGAAATGTCAATCATCAAACCCTCTGTAAAAACACATTATGCTAAACAATATATTATCACGAATAAGCTCTTGCTGCTCATGAACCCTTAAATCAACTTACACTCTTTCCTTTTGCTTTGTTCCTCTCTGAGTCTTTCAATCTTCTGGCAAATGTCGTCTTTATGTGCCTCCTTCCTCTCAATCTCAGACAGTGTTTCAGCAATGGCATTCCTTTTCTCCTTCATTGACACTTTCTTTTGTTCTAAGTCTGGAGATAAAAGATTGCATCAGGCTTTGGATTCATTCAGGAGTAGTGGGTCACAAAAACAAGCAAGCTGCCATCACTGCTTGGAAAAATATGAACTAATGAAATATTCTTCACAACATAGCACCCTTTGTCCCAAAAACACAAACAAGTATGGGCCCAATATTTACAATTACTGTCTGTCACATGATACGTCCCTAAATGGGAAGAGGATATGCGCAGGGACCAAAACAAAAATAAAAACAAGATTTACCCCAACCCTGTGCAAAGAAATTACAAAGAGAAGTTATTAATTTATAGACAAATGAAACACTTTGCAGCAAAACCCCCTGAAGCTTACCTCTCTTGTATGTTTGGATCATGTCAAACAGTGTCTCATCATCCTTACATTTCTTTAAACATGTATCTGCAAAAAAAGGACATGAATAAGCATAACGTTACTCTTATGCGCAACTCTTATGGTGATGGGGGCTGGTGTTCATGACAGAAGACACGTGGTTATTACTACTTTGAATCACAATGGTCCTGGAAACATCCTACAGAAAGATGACCTCAGAAAGATCTCTTATTTAAGAGATTCAACCTGCATATTGTGTTTTAATGAGGGTGTCAAAATTATGGTTGAATTTTAGTAAGACACTTTTACGACTGGACAAGAAACAGGTTCAACAAGTGCAGAAGTGCCACTGGTTGCCAGTTGGCCATCACTGACCGTAAACATAGCCAAGACTCATGTTTCAAAATTTGACTTGACTAGTGTTGATGACATTGACAGCAAGAGCACAGTCACGGTTAACACAATATCAAAACCGTACCAACAGCAGATTTCACAAACTGTTTGTGGGACTGGCACAACTCCATGGTGGTGTTAATTATCTCCGCAGATGTCTGGACAAGACTTTTTTCTCTCTCTTCCATTGCACTCGTGAACCCGTCACTGAAGTTTGGATCTGTAATGGAAGTCATGGTGTTCTGGTGGTAGACAACCTGTGATAAAACAACACAGCAGAGTGCAGTTAGCTGTCAATCTGCATGGCAACTGGTCACCTTCCTGAGACACACACATGTACAGACCTGACCACAAAAACAGTGCACAGTGGTGGGCACGGTACATGTATTCAGGTAAGCCACCTACCTACACACCCACTTCCTCTCGACCTAAACGGTAAGGCAACAGTTAGGGTTATCATTACGCTTAATGTTAGCAGGTTGTTGATGTCACAGCCATGACTGCAAAGTATCAACTTGTCAACCAAACTAGAAGACTTTATGTGATAACGTCAGTGAATAAGTGTACCGCTTCATTACCCCACGGGAACACTATCGCTAATACTTGACACCCATACCTAGTTAGCGTTTCAGCTAAACTGGGAAGAGTTATCGTAGCGTTAGCTGGTTAGCTAGCTAACATTCAAAGTTAGTTAGCCGTAGCATGCCCAAGAACTAATGTTACCAATTTACGGAATTAAATCAGTAAGCTGGTGTACGTTGTCAAATTAACATTAGTTAAGTTTCCTTATATGTGGGTATCGTTACAACTCGCCGGTTGTTTTAAACCTACCAGTTAGATTAGATGATCCACTCGCTATTTTCAAAAATCCGCGGTCTGCACCTACAGGGCGGGGACTGAACACCGGAAATAGCGTTTGTTTTGACTCGTCGTCTTAGACATAAAAAATAAATATATATATATATATATATATGCATTTCAAAGTAAAATAATTGTTCTTCGACTGGAATAGTTGGAATATCAAGCACTATGTTAATCAAGTTATTTATTGCTACACTTTATAATACAGTCGCAGTAAGGTTTCCCACAATGCAAATCTCTATGTTTTGTTGCGGCTTTATGCCACCTTGTGGTGACTTTCTTTTCCCCAATAATTTCAAAATCCAGTGTAGACTACTGTGTGGGACCAGGTGTCCTGCATTGCATGCCAAGACTGATTGCTCAATTTAAATTCAATTATATTATTGTTTAATTTGATTTTGCAAACATTGTGACTAAAATGATAGGCTACCATTTGGATATTGATTATGTACATGGTCATATATATGGGGAAATATCCATTGGATAGGCCTAGTTATAGAACACAAGTGGACAGGAGTTACAGTAGTATGGGAAGCCCATTTTGTTGCTATGTTCACTGAGAATGAGAATATTAACAAAGCTGAAAGAATCCAGTGGTGTCCGTGGGTCACTGTCCCTTTGAATGTATGCCATGGCTAATATTTAACAAATAAAAGCAATGGCCTGTGAAATATCTAATGTCTACAAAGTCAGGCTGTAAGCAGTTTTAGTAACATGTCTTAATATGCTGAGTTTCCATGACTTAGGGACACTATATTTTACACCTTGTGTCTTTAAATCGAAGAGCCTGCAGTTACTGTAGCACTGTTGGATGATTTATGTAATTTTGAAGTATAACTAGTATATAGTATATCTAAGCTGTAGAAGAGGAGAGACCACCCTCGTCCATGGCGCTGTGACTGTGCAGCTGTGGGGAAGCAGCTGTGCAAGTAGTTTTTTAATTTGGATTTGGATTTAATATAATCCACTTTATGAATGAAACATGGGATAATTGCAAATCAAATTGTACTGAACTATGATGAATGTTTTTCTTATTAAAGAGCTGTGAATAAAGTGTCATCTGAAAGTGGTGATCATTTAAAGAGGAAGCTCTGAACCATGCTAAACGTTATATTAAAATTCCACAAAGTGAATCTCTAAAATTCTGCTTAGTGTATTAAAACTGTTTTTAATATAAGCAAGGTAATGACTTAACAGGGTAATGCCTCCCCTCATCTTTAACACATTTCAAAATGTTGATAATTCCTGTTTAGCACTGCCCATCAGGCCAACTAACCAATGAGAGAACACCAAATCAGGCGAGCTGAAAGAAATGTCAAACTCCAGATTGTATGATTATGTTGAAGATTAGTAGGGGTTTTAAAACATTAACATCCACATCCTGCAGTATGTGCAATGAACACACAAAGCAAACAAAAAATAATTAAAATAAATATTAATATATTGCTGCAGCTTCTAAAATGGAAATACTGAAATATTGTTACCTTACCGGACTGCTCCATCTGAATTCCTTAATCCCCTATGGGTCATGGTTTGTTTAGGCTAATTCAGATTTTAATCAGCCAAAACGTAATGAAGTAGAGCAAGCGTCTCTGATCTAACTAGATTAGGAAGATTAGGTAAACATTCCAAAAGAGCCTATTCCACGTCTTGTCCCCACTCTCTGTGGTTGCGTAGCATCCAGTGGTACCTGGAGGCTTGGCAATAAATGATGCGACTGTCTTCTTAGTGTGTGTTTGACTAGCCAGGCTTGAAGAAACATCTGTGTGTTTATGTGTGTCATTATGTCTTAGTGCACAGGACAAAAGAGGCAATATTTCAGCAGGCAATATTTTATATCTAATCTGATTTTTTATCTTATTCAAGTAAACAAACAAACTAACAGAAAGTAAGATTTTTTTGTCCAGGATCCTATGACTTAGCAATGCACTTTATCCTCATCTCAAACCCCTAGATTTAGAATATATTTCAGCTGTCAAATCCAGGTATAAAATACAAAGAAAGGATAATAACCCCCCCCCCCCCCCCCCCCCCCTCCTTTATTGATTGCACTGATTAATATTTGTTTGCTTTCATTAGAAAGAAAATACTTTGAAAGGATGACACTGGATTTAAAGCTTTCCTATCAAAATTACATGATGGATTTTTCATAGTATCTGTATCCTTTTACTCAATAATTCCCCAAATGATCTACATTTCTTCATAAACAAATAAATAGGAAATAAATATTTGAAGCTGTGACAGGTACGGTAAACCATATGGTTACCAAAATTTCTCCTCCAACACAGAAATTGAGAACACTTTATATCTGTACGCCTAGCTGATAGGAGCCCCCGTTGTGACCAGTTTATAATAGGCACCCTTCTTGGCCATGAGTTCATCGTGGGTGCCTTTCTCTATGATAGCTCCCTGAGACATCACTGCTATGATGTCAGCAGTCTGGATAGTAGACAGTCGGTGGGCAATGACTATACAGGTTCGTCCTTTTCTAGCCTCATCCAAGGCAGCCTGGACCGTCTGTGGGAGAAAAACACAGATCTCAGGTTGTCAGCATCTGCTGGTTATGTTTCACATGGATGTAAGTATGTAGAGAGGATTTTAAAACAGTATATATCTTGAATATTTTTTATTCTTTAATTGATTTTACTCCTCTGTAGTACTTCTGTACTGAGATGTCTTTTTATTTATTTATATACAGGAATGCCTCACCTGGCATTAAAGCACCTGCTGAGGGATAGCACCTTTAATAGAGTTTTTAAGTGCATCATGTGAAGGCTACCATGCCATGGGTTGGTGTTGGGTACCTTTTCACTCTCTGTGTCCAGGGCAGAGGTGGCTTCATCTAGTAACAGGATCTTGGGGTTCCTGACAATGGCCCGGGCTATGGCGATGCGTTGTTTTTCCCCTCTGGACAGCTGGGAGCCCTGGGCACCAACCTGAGTCTCATATTTCTGCCAGGTTGCAAATGTATTGTTGGAATTGGAGAAAGGAGAAGGTCTCAAGGTCAGGGATGCTGTAAAACTATGTTTTATAATCCTTACAAAATATATTTTGAAGTTGGTGGACTTCCGGCAGCATTGCATGAGAAGTTCTGTTTCATTTTTGTCTTACAACACACATGTGGTAGAGATATCAGAAAGTAATGAAGATAGACACATTTACATTTTAGGCATTTAGCTGTCACTCTTATCCAGAGTGACTTACACTGAGTGAGCAGATCTGGGTTCAATGTCTTTTTCTAGGACACTTTGGAAGTACACATGGCTGTTGCACCTTGCCACCCTGCCACCCCTGTGCATGCAATAGGTGTCTGTTTTTTCACATATAAAAATATAACCAACTATATGAATGTGTATATATATATATATAGCATGTATGTTAAACTGTGCTGAAATATGATTTTGCCAACCTTGAATAGTTTTAGTTTTATTCTTAAAGCAGTTATTATTTCATATGGAATTTCTGAACTCTCATGAACTCAAATTAGTTTCCAACAAAGCAAAGAGTGAATCTATAAAAGTGTCATAAATGTATTTAAACTGTGTTTTTACTGTCAGCGAGAAAATGAGCTAACAGGTTAACGCAGGCTTGCTAGGATTCCAACAGCATTGCATGAGAAGTAATATTTCATGGAGCCAACATCCTGAATGCCAACTCACATCTGGTAGCTTCATCACAAAGTCGTGGAGATACGCTTTCTTGGCGGCCTCGACAATCTCCTCCATGCTGACACTGCGTGTGTTATCCCCATACTGTATATTCTCAGCTATGCTGCAGTCAAACAGCACGGGCTCCTGGGACACAATGCCGATCTGAGCCCTCAGGAAGGGCACATTCACTACATGGGATGGATGGCCATCAATCAACTGAAAAATGAAAGCCGACATAATTGTGACTGATTTGCTGGACTTTGGAGCAGATTAACAACATTTATGATTAGCAAATATGAATTCATGTCATCTTCAGGCTACGCACCACTTTCCCTGCATCAGGGTCATAGAACCGCTCCAGCAGTTGAACACTGGTACTCTTCCCACATCCACTGCTACCAACAAAGGCCAAAGTCTGACCAGGCTTCACAGACACTACCAGCCCTTTCAGCACCTGGATATCTGGCCGTGTCGGGTAGGTGAACTTGCAATCGAGGAACCGTATTTCACCTCTAAATTCATCCTAAAGAGGGAGGACTAGGTTTAATCACACAGTAATGTTGTGACAAAGTAATAGTTTATGTGATTCAGTGTCATTTCAATGTACCTACCCATTTCTCTCCGTCTGTGTGGCTTATGCTGATTTTAGGAATTCGGTCCAATAGTTTGAAGAGCTGAGCAGCAGCAGTCTTGGCTTTGGCATAATCTGGGGTGAAGGAGGAAGCTTTTCCCAGAGCTGTCCCACTGATAACTACGGCTGAAATCACTCTGGAGGAACAAACAATTAATAGTATTGTGTTGATGCTTCGTGACATTTTTCCCACGAGGACTGTCATCAAATCAGACATACAAACCTGAAAACTATCACGTAATGTAGCCCCTCGGAGCTAACCAGATAGCCTCCATATCTAAACGAAGCTGCATACGCCATGAAGATAACACACTGGGAAAAGCCAAAACAGATGCCATAGATGTTGGCTCTCTTCTTGGCAGATCTGTAGGGAGACTCAAGCTGCTGCTCATACGATTCCACAAATGCACTCTCCTTGGCCAAGCCTGCAATGGTCCTGATGTTGGAAAGAGCCTCACTGGATACCTGTGAGGGAGAGCATGGATGATATATTGTAGCCTTTGATTTTGCAGTGGAATTAATAGACATTTAAGGCCCTCATGAAAATACTACCTAATGTTTTGGTATCATATTGAAGGATGTTGGCAAAAGGAGTCTGACAAGCGGAGCTTACCCGGCCTGCTGCTTCCATTGCCTTCTTATCTTCATTTGCAAAACCCGTCAGCATTTTGGCTTGGAAGACCCCAGACAGTCCAATGAGTGGTAAAAAGCACATAATCACCAAAGTTAACTTCCAACTGAAGTAGAAGGCGATGATATAAGATGCTCCGATGTTGGTCAAGGAGTTGACAATCATGCCAATCTGAGATCCTGTTGCCTGCAAAAGAATGTTCAACTCAACATTATAATTACTCAAACACACATACTCCCAAATGCTTTATGGATATAGGCCATTTGTAGCCACTGTTACTCACCCCCTGGACCATTGAGGCATCAGTGGCCAGTCTAGTGGTCAGAGCTCCGGGGCTATTGTTGGGGTCATCGAACCAGCCGACCTCCTGTCTCAACATGGCCTGGAAGCCCATTTTCCTCAGGCGGCGGGTCAGAAACTCCCCAGACTTAGCAAAAGCATAGCCCTGGAACACAAAAACACAGCTAATGCACATTACAACAATAACTTCATCTAAATTAATTAAATTATACCCTATTCTATATCATGTTGGCATGCAATTATACACTCAAAACAATACAATTTAATGACATGGTGATGCAAACCTGTAAAAACTGAGAGAAGAAACTAATCACAGCCACAATGCAGAACAGAACACATATCGCATTGATCTGCTCCCTCTGTTCATTCACGTCAGGGATGGCAAACGTCTGCAAATGTAAACATGATATGAATCATTTGCAAGTGAAACCAAATACCCTGTAAAAATAATGCTTAAATCTAGAATAGAAGGAGGCAAAAAATACAATCTCTCACCCCAAGAATCTGGCTGAACAGGACAGCATAGATAGGGTTGACAGAGCCATTGACAGCAGCTCCCAGAGAGCCCAGGAGCATATAGGGCCATTCTTGTTGGTTGTACTTCAGGATACGTGCTACTGGGGCTGGCTCTACATATTGCTCTGGCTCATCCTCACATTTCTGTTAAGAGATGTGTGTTATAACTATTTTTAGTTGTGTCTCCTCAGGGCAGTTTGTAATAAAATGATGCATGTATTACATAGAGGGAAGACCTCAATACCGTTTCTGGTGTCATTTCACTGTCCGAATAGATTTTGAGATTGCCAGATATTGCATCAGGGACATAATCATTTGACAACTGGGTTGGAGACCGGAGTCGAAGAGAGCTCCTACTGGAGTCATATTTAGAACACCACAATTATTTTTATGTTGATGAAATGATATTCATTTCCACAATTTGTTCTGATATGATTTTTTTTTTTCAAAAGTGATGCCATACGGTCTGGTGGCTGGACTTACCTCACACTAGCTCTAAAGCTCCCGCGGCTAAAACGGCTCGCTTTTAGATCAAACTCCTCTTCAACAGCTTCGCCGACTGCACCTGGCAAAAGTCAATACAAAAGGTTAACCTCATGTGTCAACAAAAGCCCAAGGATGTGACGCTGCCCTCTACATCAGACCTACCATCGGTTGCTTTGGACGTGGCTTGGTTTTGAAGCGTGACCAAGGTGAAGTACACACCCTGCCTTTCTAGAAGCTCACTGTGTGTTCCCCTCTCCACGGCTTGTCCACGCTCAAACCCAACGATGACATCCGCGTTTCTAATCGTGGAGAGGCGGTGGGCAATGGAAATGGTTGTTCTGCCCGCACGAGCCTGCAGGTACAATCACTACGATGTCATTCTAGAAAACACAATGTTTCTCTGAAGATCAAAGTGCGTTGTCTGATGGACAGCGTGCTGACAGAACTGCCCACCTTATCCAGTGCCTCCTGGACAGCAGCTTCACTTTCATTGTCTAAAGCGGATGTGGCCATGTCCAGCAGCAGGATCTTGGGGTTACGGATCAGAGCTCGGGCAATAGCAATCCTCTGCTTCTGTCCCCCACTCATCTGGCCACCACCTTCTCCTACCAGAGTATCGAATTTCTGGGGGGAAAAAATTGTCATTTCAGGCAACACTGGTTACTTTAGTTATATTGTGAGATGCAGAAACAAACTAATTCCACTAGTGGGATAAGACTACCTGTGGCAGGTCCATAATAAAATTATAGGCATTAGCCTCTTTTGTTGCTTGGACAATGTCTTCCATTGTGACCCCAGGTTTGCCAAAGCGGATATTCTCTGCAATGGTGGTAGCAAACAGCACTGGCTCCTGCTCTACAACACCAATTAGAGAGCGCAGCCACTTTATGTTCAGACTACGGATGTCATGGCCGTCCAAAGTCACCTGAGAATGAGAATTATATGTGCCGTCATAACGCAATAGCCTCCAAGCTTTCCGGTGACGTCCTGAGTGTCTGTGGAGGTTGCTTAAATTGTTACCATTCCTTCCTGTGGGTTATAGAACCGTTGGATGAGCTGGACCGTCGTGCTCTTTCCAGATCCGCTCGGTCCAATAAAAGCAGTGGATTGTCCTGGCTTGATCAGCATGCTCAGATCATTTAAAATCTGAAAACACAGACGGCTCTTAATAAGCTTCACTTTGAGAGAGGTAAAATGACCGAGCATTGATACAACAGAGTTACCTTGACTTCGGGCCGAGAGGGGTAGTGGAATGTGACGTTATGGAATTCAATGTCACCTTTTACTTTGTCTAATTTGTGACCCTCTTCTGAGAAACAATCAATTTCTGGATCCTGCGAAGGTAACAGATAACAACTTTGTTTTATGGTGGAGATCCAATGGTTGTAAAATGTATTATATATGGTTTATATCCACTTTAGTCTTTAGTAGCATCTTGATTTTACCCGGTCAATGGTGTCAAAGATGGTCTTTGCTGCAGCACGACCAGAGGCAAAGGCTTCCAGACACGGCGAGGCCTGACCCAGGTTCATAGCTGCCATGAGCACTCCAAAAAATACCTGGAGACAAACACGTCAGCCACATGGCAACAAGAAGGCCAACCTCTTTTGAATCCTTTCATCATATATAGTGCACATACCTGAATAAGAGTACCTGGAGTGAGCTCCTTGGTGTCGATGACCAGTTTAGATCCATACCAGAATGCCAAAGCATAACAGAGGAAGATGATGCACCACAGGTAGCCTTGAAACACTCCTATGATTGTGCCCTTTTTCATGCCCCAGTTCTGAGCCTCCACAAGGTTTCTGTCATACCTGTCAAAGTTTCATTGTCATTACACATCCTGGAGTAAGTGCTAGTCATTTCTGGGGCAGCACAGGGCACCTCCTAATCATCTGAAAGAATGACAAAATACCTTTCAGCCTCTTTCTCCTCCCCTCCAAAGGCTGCCACCGTTCTGATGGATGATAGGACTTCATCAGCTACTGCCCCTGCCTTTGCATAGGCCTTAAGCTCTTGTCCTGTCAGTCTGGCCACAGCCTTCAGCGACAAGGGGACAAAAGTTTTCTCAAAAAAACGTTTCACTACCAAATCAAACGTGCTTCGCTTATTAAAACAAGCTGACATACGCCACGGCATGCATACAGGAGGCAGGTACTGTTGAATGGCAGTAACAAATCATTCAATGGTATTGACAAATTGCCTCTCACCACAGCCATCAGTCCAGCAGCTAGACCAATCAGAGGGCTCACGGCAATGACCACCAATGTCAGCTTCCATCCCCCAATGAAGCCCACCATGAAGCCAAAGACAAAAGTAGAGATCCTCTCAATGAATATAGACACCTGATCAGCAATGGCGTTGTTGATCTTGTTGATGTCACTGGGAAGGGAGAGAACGCGCCATAAACAGTTACTTAAGAGAAAAGTCTCCCAGCTCTAGATTGATTAGATCACAACCTGATTCCAGATGGAGCCCCAACTCACTCAGACATCCTTGTGTTTAATTCACCAACAGAGTTGCAGTCAAACCACCCAATCTCCATTTGCATTACTTTCTGGAAGTACGTTTTCCGGATTCTCTGAGTCTGTTTTGCAGCTGATGACACCCAGAGGGCAATCTGCATTAGGGACATTTACATTGAGACACAATCAGTCCTAATGTCCTAAGCATAATGCAGGTTGTCATAAGGCATGATTGTAGAAGATTTCAATGTTGACTTGTATTGCTACAATACTGCTAAATAGGAGAACTGTACTTGTAAATACTTACTTGAAAATAACTACAAATCAGAACTCCTAATCCAATTCCAATATAGTAATACGCAAACATGGTCATCTGTGCTTCAATATCCACCCTGCCGAAAGAATAGATACACAGAAATAAAATTTCAATGTCAATGCATCAATGTACACTGCAACCACAATAAACCAATCTTAACTCACCCGCAGTAGAGAGTGGTATTTTCAGCAGTCTCATATATAGAGCCATTGGTCCAGGAGATGGTATTGTTGGTGCAAATTTTATTAGGGTCTGCCAGTTCTAGGACCTCGAACTCATAAGCCACAAAGGTGTTAGTCATCATGCCATACACCAGAAGCATAAGAGGGGAAGCTGCGCCATGCAAGAGGGCACACAAGCTCCCCACTGCCATCATTACAGTGTCTCTCCAGGTGGCAAATCGAAACTGGGTTGAAGAGAAAACATTATGTTTTGTTTAATTCTTTGGATGATAAATTTGTCTCTAGGGGGAATTTGTAATCCCTTTATATTTTCATTTTGATGATCAAATCAAATCATAATCATTTAGAAATAATGTAAGCATATTTACCAGCTGAAAGAATCCAACACTCAATGTATTCTCGTTTTTCTTCTCATGTCTATAAAACATATAGATGAATGGGAGGCTCATCAATATCCCAAACAGATGCAAATATATATTATTTATAGTCAGAATCTTAAGATGTCATGGTACAGTTTACAAAAACATGGTACAGTCATGGTAGAGTACAAACTCACCCCTTTTCTTTTCCTGCTAAAAAAACAAAAAACAAAACATTTAGAGTTGCCTGTAATTACGTAGCTGTAGTCTTTGCTAAATGCCAATATTATTGTATACATTTTTTGTATTGAAAAGGAAATAGGTCACTCACTTCCTTTATCCATGTCTGGTGTTGTAAGACTGATTGATTGCTTCATGCTGCTCTGACCAGGGCAGCGCCGTCTTCACTTGGCAAATAAGTTGTTAAAACATTAAAATTGAATCACAATTCATCATAAACTATTGTTTCACAATATTGTCACTACAGAATCAAGTTTTCACACATATTACATACACATTATATACACACATACAGTTCACATACACCTCTGGCACTCTTGGAACAGGGAATACTTGATTACAGGTACCAACTTTGAGATTACAACTGCCATTAGTCTTCATTTCACGACACGACATTCAAATACCTGATGGACTCCATTAATATTTACAAATCGAGCTAAACATAGAGCTAGGTTCAGTGTTAGTCATTCAAATGTCATTGTAAAATGACATTTAAAAAAACAGAAATCAAGAAATCAAGAAGAACAACACACACAACACAAACAACTGACTATAACAGTGCCCAAACATTTGAATTACTATTAAAAATAGTAGCACAGGAAAATTTGCAGTATGCAGTATTCTGATCTTTATAAAGTTAATTTCTAACACAGCAGAGTCATTTGGTGAGGAAGAAAAGCAAACCGTACCTGTTACACACTCTCAATGATTTACACTGCACTAGACTGTGACAGTATTGAGGCTCATCAGAGGAAACACCTATCTTATTTTCAAGTAACCTATGCCTCTCCCCTCCCATTATCTCCGTCCATTAGACTGATAAGGATTGTGTCAGCTTTATGGCCTTTGTAAGGCAAGGTACATAACATTCATTGAACCAAGTTAATGTGCATTGATACCTATTAATTATACTCTGGTGTACTGTTTCTTCTCAAAGAAATTCAGTTTTATATTTTTTTTTTAAATATTTGAATGTATGGGTAGAGCCACACTGTCTACCTCAGAGTCAATTTTCAGATTATTTATACCAGTGTCTGTAAAAAAATAAATGGGGAAAAGATTTTAGATTTTCCCAGTTTCTTTACTGACCTATCATGTCCTCATACCCTGATTGAGTTTAAGTCAAGCTCTCTTGAGGATCTAAGGAACACCATTTCACACATGAGACCGTCTTCCAGCACCTTTGACATCATACCAACCAAATACCTTTTAGAAGTTTTAGACACTGTAGGACCAAGCTTACGTTATGTTCTCAACAGTCCTCTGGTTGTGTCCCTGACTATTTTTAGACTGCTTGCCTCTTAAAATACCTGGTCTTGACCCTTCCGCTCTCAGTAATTATAGGCCCATCTCAAAATGATCCTTAATTTGTAAAATCCTGGAAAAGGTTGTATCAAGTCAACTCCTAGAAGTGTTGAATAATAATAACTCTTGGACCAATGTTATTCTCCTTGTACAGACCCCCCCCTTTAGGTCATTTAATTATCAAGCATAGCTTCTCCTTTCACTGTTATGCCGATGATACCCAGCTGTACAAGCCAAGCGAACTAAATAAATGGCTTCTCTGCATAGTCGTTTATCAGAGGTCAAGGACTGGATGTCCAAATATTTTCTATGACTCAGTTCAGACAAAACTGTGCTTGTTATATCTGCCCTTGGTCCTCTAATTCATTATATTAAGCTTGCCTTAACTTTGAGCAACATACAAAAAAGCTTGTTCAGTCTTGCTTGCTTTGTTCATCTCCGAAACAATGCAAACGTTAGATCTGTCTTGAACTTCAGTGATACAGAGATGATTATACATTATTTCACCTTGCCTTGACTACTATAATGACGCATTTACCTGCCTGAATCAAAGAGACAGAAAGCCTCCAGTGTGTTCAAAATGCTTGCAGCACCCCTTTTAACTAAAACTAAGAGACAGGATCATACCTCCCTTATTTTCATCTCTTCACTGGTTGCCTGCCCTAGAAATGTTTTAAGGTTTTACTGATTGTTTATAAGGCCTTGCATTGCCTGGCCCCCAGTTATCTCAGTTAAACATTTAATATGAAATGATTTGTGATTTACTGAGAAAAAGTGGAAAATATTTAGCTTGATTGATCTAAAACAGAAAAGGATGCCAGTAGGTCAATGCCCGCTAGGACAAAAAGATTAGGTTAGATTCCTAGATTAGGAATTTACAGACGGTAATTATTCACTACACAGGTAACTGATAATACCACAGGCAGGTGGGGGCTTTTAGATACCCTGTTCTGTTGGGTCTGCTAGGGAAAAAATAAAGTGAGTCATTTTCTGTCACTCTATCCTTAGTGTATGAGGGACTACAGTATAGAAGTAGAGACAGGAAACTGTATGGCAGTAGTATGACAGTATTACATAGTGTCCAGCAGAAGTTGAGGTCATTTCTGCCTTGATGATCTATGAAACCTCCTTGATTGAAATTAATACAATCCAGAACTACTAGTAACTGTACAGTTCCAGTTCTGAATTTGTTTTCAACAAAAAATATAGAAATGTGTACATCTTATTATTGCTTGTGTACGGAGAGTGCTGCCAGGTGATGTTTGACTAAATCTGTTGCTTCGTTTAGTTTTTGTAAATTTTTGGAAGACGGCCATGTGGGTAGGTGATTTTCCATGGGTAGTAAACCGGCGAAAGGTGTTGGTTAACTTCCGCTTCGGAAAAAACACGGAAGAATCAGGAAATCAAGTGTCAAACAGATTTGCTAGACAGAATAACCAAAAATAATATTTCCGGTTTGGGTATTTAGCTTTCAAAATAAAGTTTAAAATATCAATATAAACAAATGTATTTGTATTTAATAATCAAACCCAATAAGTGAACACTTATATTATGTGTTATCATTTGTTTGATGTCATAATAATGTTGAAAAATACTATAATATGCACAATTCTTAACTACAAAGGATTCATATATTACACACACTGGACCGGCAAAAGACTCCTACACATCTGTACTTTAACGCCATGCTAACATTTAAACCCAAAATATTACAGAAAAGTCATGGCAGGCCCTTAAATGTATCCATACTGAACTTATCTGTGCACTATGTAGTCCATAAATGGCATTTCTCCATTTAAATATTGTGGGGGGAAAATATTACCCCAGAAAAACATTTCAGGCATACATTGTGTAGGTGTATTTTAATGCCTAGTTTTTTGTTTTTTGGTGCAATACAACGTTTTTGTTTTTTCACTATTTGAGTGCTGTGATTTGCACAAATGACGGTTTTATTCTGAAACGACCGGCATGTAAGTCTTATTCTTGAGTCTGTTGTGATTGGTGTGTTTGATTTTTTTTTCTATATAACTCCTTGATTGGCGCAATTCTTCCACCGAAGATTCAAGTTAAAAGTCGCCCAAGTCTGCGGCATTGCAAAACAGAAAAACATCGCAACGACATTAAGCCGGTTTTATTGTAAGTATTTCTACTATACTATTGTGTTCAACGGGACATACAGCGGCTAAATGTTGGGCTAACCCAATGTAATAGAGTTCAACATTCAGTTAGCATGCGTCAGACTTCTTGGCTTCAACTTTATTTTCCATGTTCAGAATTTTGTTTTTTGGTGTAAATAGCATAAAATCATAAACTGTCGTCATGCGAAATTATAATCTATAATAATAATAATAATACTATATAGCATTTTACAAGGGGGGGGGGGACAGAAAAAGAAAACTTTCCAGTTCCAGTAAGAATCCTAAGAATCTTGCCATAGAAACTTTAAACTGAGGTAGGAAAGGTTTGAGGAGATGAAACCATGAAACCAACCACAACTATTTTTCGATAACACTGAAGGATTAAAGACTACTTAATTATGGAAACATTCCTCTGTTGCAATTTAATCAAAAACTGATTATCAGTTATCAGACTATATATTTCATGGTGAACCAATATAATGGTGTTGAGTTGGTCAAAAAGGACTTTTTGGGGATTGGTTAAAGTTTTTGGTGGTACTTGCAAGATCCATATAGGCCATATGTGAACGCTGGTGTATGTAACTTTTGAAGCTTTGGAAGGATTAGGAAAGGTTTATCAATATTTCTTCATGAAATTTATTTAACTCACTTCTGAGGCACATATGGTTGAAAATAAAACAAATACAGAAAAGAAATAGAAACTCTCAGAAAGAAACTCAGGAACTTCAGTGTAACTTGAAATAAACAATGAATTAAGTGCATAACATAATGTCCAATTGCAAATTTTAAACTGAATTATAATGTAAATGGCCATGCCTTGTCTTTTTTTTTTTTTTCTTGTTGCAAGCATGTGTACCGTTTAGGTGTCCCCAGCCAGAAAACTACATATCCTATGGAGCAATGTCAAACCAGCTAGTTTTTTCCAACATGGCTGCACAATAGTTCAATCCTCTGAATCCTCCTTATCTCATTCTTAAAAAAACACATTAGGTCACTTAAAGTAATAATTGAAGCCATGGCTGCTAGCAAATGTAACAACGCTTAAAACATTTGGCTGATTTTAAATATGGTACCAAATCACGCTTGTCTTCCACGCACCTAGAAAAACCAGGTATTCCTGTCCACTACATTTTTCCCCTCCCAAGTATTTTGTCAACCACTCTGCTGCTACACTAAAGAAAATCTTCCCTTACATTAACGAGGCATATGGGCCTAAACAGACTAATCGCTGATGATTAGAATTCCTCCTGCTCTTGGTAAACATTGACTTTGATATTGACACATGTAAAGGGATACCTGAAAAAGGATGTCCTAGCTTGTTCTTTCTTCCTTTTAAGCTTCTCTGCTCTCCCCAAGTGGTTGATACCCTCTCTCACTTTCTAAAACCTTCCTCCACTGCTTTCTAAGCCACCTCCTCTCTCTAACTACTCGCTCTATCTCAAGACGTGCCACTTAACATATCTCGTGCCATTCTCAAATCTGATTCCGATTCCCTCTCCTCGGCGGCCTTAGACCATCTCACTCTAGCTTTCTGCCCACTAATCTTTTCTTTCCTTGGCTGACTAACCTCCCTGCTCTCCAAAACCCTGTGTCTCGGTGCTGCTGCATGCCTCCTCAGTGATGGTGGTATTGATATCTTGCGAACTTGGGTTTCCTACCTGCCGCTGGATTTCACCCAACTCAGTCATCAGTCAATCAGTGGTTGCTGCTGTGGCACATTTCAGTAAGAGTTCAAACCTTTTTTTATTTTTTATTTTTTTATCAGTTCTGTCATTTGCTATCAGATTTTACTGATCTAGATCAGTTCAGGAAGTGTAAACATTCTTATCAACATCTGATTATAGATCAGCCTGTCTTTGTTTGGTAGCATGAGTAGTCTGATATCTTGTATATTACAACATTCTTAGGTTTTGTTTTTTGCATGGGAAAAAAAATTCCCTAGGGAGCAACTCTGGCATCTTGTCTCCTGAGTATTTAATTAATTTGGTGCCTCCTTCATTACTGATGAATAAGAAAACATCTATATATATGTGTTATTGTGATTTAATTTCTGATTAACTCTCTGACAGATTTTTAGGAAACCATTAATCTGTTAAGCTTTCTAACAACAAGGTGTAATACATTGTATTTTTCTCTGCCATAGAAAAGAAATGTTCTTGTACGTCCTCGGCATGGTGCCTCTTTGGTTCCTGTTTCGCTGGTACAAGGAATCCCAAAGAGTGCCCAACAAGTCAGAGAAATATGTCTTCATCACTGGCTGTGACTCCGGGTTTGGTAACGTCCTTGCAAGCCACCTGGACAAGCTGGGTTTCCGTGTGATCGCAGGCTGTTACACTGAGAAGGGGGAGGATGAGCTGAGAAAGAGCTCCTCTGAGAGACTGACAACCATTCATGTGGATGTCACAGACTCTGAAAGTGTCAGCAAAGCAAGAGATTGCATTAAGACTTTGGTTGGAGAGAAGGGTAAGTGGTTTTGAAGGAGACCTCAAGATCACATTCTTAACATATTGTATTTAATTTCATGGGCATCGACGCAACAAAATTCAAATTGACTCCAGGAGCAAGTTTTTCTTGTTAAATGAATTTCTAGCATCCAACAGGCAGTAATCAAAGTGGCATGTAAGTATATAGAGATAAGGAATATCTTGGTCACCTGGTGTTCATGCTGGTGTGGTTGTGATGCTTCAGGGCTGTGGGCTGTCGTGAACAACGCCGGGGTCTCTCTGCCAACCGCTCCCACTGACTGGCTCACCATAGAGGACTACAAGTCCATGCTGGCAGTCAATCTGAGCGGGGTAATTGATGTTACGTTGAGCGTCCTACCGCTAATCAAGAAGGCCAAAGGCAGGGTGGTGAACATCGCCAGTGTGTTTGGACGAATCAGCCCTTTCGGCGGGCCCTACTGCGTGTCCAAGTACGGAGTGGAATCCTTCAACGACAGTTTGCGGTGAGAAGACCACCTAATGCTCCAGGTTGAATGTCATTCACTTTGGCATCTTGTCTGATCTGTTCATGATTTGTGTTTCAGGTTAAACATGGCACCGTTTGGAGTCCGAGTCCTCTGCATTGAACCAGGATTCTTCAAAACAAATGTGACTAACGAACAGCTTTTGAAAGATTCCCTACAGAAAATCTGGGATAGATTACCTCGCGATGTGAAAGACGACTACGGAGAGGACTACTTGGCGAGATGTGAGTAGTTCCCAACCACATGTCTTCTAGTGTATACAGTAATCCTGAATTTTTTTTAATTTATTTTTTTTAAGTTTATATTATATGGAAATAAAGCATGGTCCTCAACACATTGACAAAGGCTGTGCTTCTCTTCCAGCATATAAAAAGATCGATGACAGGTTCCCCCTTTTGAAGGATGGGAACCTGATGAAGGTGGTCGGCTCTATGGAGCACGCTGTCTCCGCCGTCCACCCTCGTACTCGCTACTCCGTTGGCTGGGACGCAATGTTCATCTGGCTGCCTATGTCCTACATGCCGACCTGCATCACAGACAGGCTTTTCCTCAGAGATATAGTCAAGCCAAAAGCATCTGTGTTCTAGGTTGTTGTTTTTTTGTTTTTTTTCATCCATGGCACTTGAGGGGGAATGTCATGCCTTTCATACAATGGTTAATGACGTGCCTTCTCATTTAACTGTATTGTACTGTATTGATTTTACCACTGATGGTATCAAATAAACATGTAAGAAAAAATAAATCCTCTTCTGTTGTCCTGTCTGTAACATGACAAACTGTACAATTTACAGTGCTATAAGATCAGTGATTTTATAGACCTACTGCAGCTCTCAGGCATGATAATGACCTTTGACCTCTGCCAGGGACCACCTGTGTTAAATTTTCCTTAAGTCACCGATATTCACTTCAGACATCACACACCACATCATAGTGCCAGGATAACAACCTCCTCCTCAACGTCAGCAAAACAAAGGAGATCATCGCGGACCGCAGGGAGCAGCAGGTTTGAGGTCACACTCTTATTCACATCAACAACACTGAAGTGGAGGTATACAATTTTTAAAAAAGCCAGGCAGTGTCTCTTCTTCCTCCGCAGGCTGAGGAAATTTGGCATGGCCACCCAGATTCTCAAACATTTGCAGATGTTCAGTCGAGAGTGTCCCGACTGGCTGCATCACTGCTTGGTTTGGAAGCTGCACCTCCCAGGACCCCAACGCTCTACAGCGGGTGGTTAATTGTTACTTATATTGTTACTAAATAAACTTGCACCTCTTTGTCACGTTACAATGCTTCTGTTCACGCCTGGTCTTTAGATACTTCACATCATCAACATTGATTGTTATCAGAGCTAATAGTCATGTAAGCTGGTCACATGCTTAGGAAATGTTTACCTCTATTATTGGTATCCAGTGTGGACCTTTGACCTGCAGCCAAAGAGCCACTCCACAAATCCTCGCTTGAAACTTGCCACGCACGCACGTTTGACTGAGCAAGGATCTAACTTCTCTACATTATTTTATTTTTTTAAAACTCTTCATGAGGAAGACAAATCCACGTTTCAAGTACTGTAGCCATGGTATGTTTGATTTATACTCTATTTACACTGAACAACTACGTATACTGACGTTGATATTCAGAACTCTTTAACTTCAAAATAAGTGATAGACCTGTAATTGAGTAACAGGCAGTGGTGGTCTAATTTAGTTTATTTCCTCTGTCTCTTTGCAAACACTAGATGTACTCAGATGCCCTCTGGAGGTCATATAAACACTGTTGTTCTAACAGTCTAAAAGCAGGCCCATGCCAGTTGGGGGTACACACATTTTCCTCATAGTCACAACAAAGTGTATGCTATTCAGGTCCTCTTGTACGTCATGTATATGTTTTTTATGTGTGGGTTAATGTCAGAAATAAGTATACAACATTGTGAGTCCTAAGTGTGCTGCTGCTTATGACCCATAATATTATAATCCCTCACTTGTAAGACAGTTCAGTCAGATAGATCAGGATTACTGAGGGGGAACTGGAGGACGCAGACATGGAGCTTAGTTCATGTTGTTAAACATTCAGGAGGACCTATAGTAGTAATAATAATAGCCCCATGGATGATGACCATATATTCCTAAATGTGAGTGTATGTATGTATGTATGTATGTATGTATTTCTGTCTTGGCTAAATATTTTTTTGAACTGTTGAAACTCATCACAAGTTTCCCCCTCAGGTGTCCAATGATAATCTAATAGATTTCACTGAGGTAAGTTAATTCTCATTTTCAATATTTGAAAGAAACACCTTGCACTTTTAGGGCTATTGTACCTTCTAGCTCATGTCTTAAAAAATTTTTTTTTTTAAAAGAAAATTTCAAGAACAAAAATCGACAATAGATGTCACTGTTACTGAGAGCTTCGTGAGAACTAATTTCATGGTTATGTCTATTTGTTGTTGTTTTTTTTATAGCAAAATCAGAAGACCTAAGTAACTGGTAATGTCAAAGTTGGCTGAATTTTGTGTTTTAGGCAATCCTGTCACATCTGGCCTTAACCTGTGCTCTAATTCTGGCCACAGTCGTCGCCATTGGCTGGTTCATCAGAGATTCCATCAAGGTCAATGACTTCAACCAGAAGCATGTGTTCATCACAGGCTGTGATAGCGGCTTTGGAAATTTGCTGGCCAGACAGCTGGATCGAAATGGTTTCCATGTAATAGCCGCGTGTCTCACAGAACAAGGTGCCTCGGATTTGGCGTTGCAGGCCTCCCCCAGACTCAAGACCCTTCTGCTCAATGTTACCGACAGCGAGAGCATCAGAAGGGCGGTGGAGTTTGTGAGCGCAGAGGTCGGAGAGCGAGGTGAGGTGGGCGGACAGCAGGGGGTATGGAGAGATAGGGTGCCAGTCAGAGTGAAGCACTGGGAGAGATAAAGGGATACGTGACTGCCCCACCTGCCTCCTACTGATATGTTTCCCAAAGCAGAGAAATGAATTACCCTCCTGCTATTTAACAGCTCTATCCAAAAATCCTGCTACAGATTAACAACTGATGAGCAGACTTTGTCAACTTATTACACCTTAGTTTATCTAATATTCTAGGTTGCCCCTCTCCTTTACATGATTCCTGGTGGAGAAAGTCACCTAGCAATCGTTTTTGATGAAATATTTTGTGCAAAATTGAGTACTTAAAAGGTAGTCAATGAAGAAATTACTGTTTGTAAATATGACATTTTAGAACCGTACATTTAATAGTTTCCTTATATCAAGTAACAAGTCAACCTCGGTTCTCTATTTCAAGGAATAGAGAATAGCAAAAAACCAAGCACTACTTCACTGAGGACATATGCACTTGTCGCTAGTGTCAAAAGACAGATTCCCTTAAGAAAGAAAGAGAAAGAAGCAGGCAAACAATTAAACAACAACAAGACAAAATGCATAATGCTGAAACAGAAGGCTGTAGCAACCTCTCAGGAATGCCTAGGTGACCTTTCAGGCCTAACTCGTTCCGCTGGAAATGAATCGATTATGACAAATAAGATCCAAAAAGTTTTGAACTGGAAAAGATCATTGCAAACATCAAGTGCCATCTACTGACCAGTAGAGGTAACTGCCAGAGAGGTGAATGAAAGTGAATGAGAATCAAAAAGAAATGGACGTCAATGAACATATGTCCTCCTTACGGACAAACCAACATATAGAAGTTCTCCACCTAGTGGCAAGCTTAAAAATGTAATCGCATTCAACATGCATTGAAAAGACTTGGAGAAAACTAGAACACAGAACCTAGAAAGGGTTTTCAGATTTTGTAGGCCCCTCGGGAAATCAAACCAGCTACCATGAATACCTCACTTTATAAAATGACTCATTCGTTTTCTAGCTCCAGCAGTCAGATATTATGCGGTCTTAAGTCTCAATACTAGGGATCAGGTTTAAGAGAAGGTGTTTGGCATAGAATATGTGGAAGATTACATAGACGATTATGATGGGATACGCTGTAGCATCACTATTATGCAATTGAATCATTTTAAACAACCAGAATAGACATTCCCCATCTATAAGCAAAAGAGGAACTGAAGTGGAGGTCTGCTGTTATTGGTAGTCATATTTCCTGTTGGCCTGACATTCCCCATTCTCCCTCAGGTCTGTGGGGATTGGTGAATAATGCTGGGAGGTCCATACCCATTGGCCCAACAGAGTGGATGAACTTGGAGGATTTCACAAAGGTTTTGGATGTGAATCTGATTGGTGTCATTGAGGTGACCCTCCAGTTTCTCCCGCTACTGAAGAAGGCCCGGGGCAGGGTGGTGAATGTGGCGAGTGTACTGGGGAGACTTTCTCTTACTGGTGGAGGCTACTGCCTGTCCAAATGGGGAGTGGAGGCCTTCTCTGACAGCCTCAGGTAGATATAAATTTATCACTCACATCTGTTCTAGATCAGGGCGTAGAGTTAATAATAGATGGAAGCATGTCAGTTCATCGCTGTATGTTGTGACACTGTAGGCTTTATTTCACCCTATGTATCTCCATGGAGACCTGCCTAACACTGAAGGTATCATTAATACTTGAAAAAGCTTTGAGGGAAAATTTAGTTTAGTTCTGCATGTGTACCTTCTGCAAAAACAACAAAAAATTTGAATTATAGCAACATCTTCTGCTCAGGAGGGACATGCACCACTTTGGTGTCAAAGTGAGCATCATCGAGCCTGGCTTCTTCAAGACAGCCGTGACCAGGGTGGATCTCATTGAGACAGACCTCAAGAGGCTGTGGAACCGCCTCCCTCAAGACGTCAAAGAGTCTTATGGAGCTAAATACTTTGATGAATGTGAGTGGAAGTAAAGTCAACTGATTGGTGTCTTTGAATGATTGTTGATAATGTTACGATTAAACACTGGTTGCCTCCTTTGTTTGTCCTGTTAACTCCCAGATGTGAAAGCTCAGAACTTCTCCATGGGTATCTTGTGCAGCTCAGATATCTCCAAGGTGACCAATTGTATGCAACACGCCCTGACAGCTTGCTACCCGCGCACCCGTTACGGAGCAGGCTGGGACGCCAAGCTGTTCTGGATTCCTCTTTCCTACCTCCCGTCTTTTGTTTCAGACTTTGTTGTCAGTGTGCTCCTTCCTGTACCTAAAGACGAAAGGAAAGTCCATGTGAACCAAGTAGATGTCAACACATGAACTGATTGACTTACTCCCACTGTCATAACAACCACTACTACAATACTGTGTAATAGATTGATGTACTACTACTACTATGACATTTTCCTGTCAACATTGCATGTCTCTGTAGTCGGGTATGGAATGCAGACAACAAATTAAATATTTTATTAAAATGAATGTGATGAAACTGAATAGCTAGTAGTGATCATTCTTTGGAGTACTATGGTTTAAAAAAAAAAGACTGTCAACACTGTATTACAAAATAAGAAATTTATTCATTCATGTTTCAGCAGCATCAATTTGTGTTCCACTTTTCTATCTAGAAAAACATTTGGGCATGTTTAGAATGATCATTGATACAGTTTTTATTTGTCCTCATTATGATACAAAATAATCATTCTGCAAGCAGAGAATTTATTGCCCGTTAAAAAAAACGACAGAAGTTTAATTCGCGGTCTACGTCTGCATCCACACGTCATATGGATATTTTGCTCTTGAACATAATCAACTACATCAACTAATTTCCATGCAAATAACATGGGCACGTTCAAGTATTGTTCAAAACAATTTTTAAAAAAAGAGGCCATCGTTACAATATCATTACTAAAATATGATCATGGTGATTCAGATATATCAAAGTCAGGGAACGTAAAGTAGATATGAATTTGATTATGTTTAAAAGTAAGTACAATGTACAATAAGTATGCTTAGCATACTGTTCATGAAGTATTATAACAACACATTTAACCTCTTGCATCTGTCTGTATATATATTGGAGCGCATATCTCTGTAGAACTAATAGAATAAATTAAAAAATTGCCAATTTTGTTTTGTACTGCTTTGTTGTTTATTTTTCAGCCCTGAAATGAGGTATATAAATATGAAAGATGAAGTGAATACATCTTCAGATTTGTTCAGTGGCAAAAGTATATATAATTATCCAATACATCCCTATTGACCTATGATGATACAACTACTGTACATTCACAATGCAACTCACCTTTTATGTTATTTTGTTTATGCATCACTATTCATAAGATCGTCTATTTCAAACAGCCCGAAGATATTATTGACAAAATCTTACTGTTCAAATTTACAAATATACAACATATTTATTAACATCTCTATCAGCAGCTTCAGTGCAAAGATATACAAATTGTACATCAAAATAAAAAACAAAATCATGAACAAGAATTGGCATAAGAAATATCAGAAGGCATAGTCACAGAAGACTTTCTTTTTTCCTGTATGCTATAGAAATGTATATCTCTTTCTCCTAAAACAATTTGAGTTTTGTACACAGGCTGCATAAAAAAATATATTCTGTGCAAAGTGTGTTTCTTTTAGGATTCCCGTCTGCGAGGGCGGGGTTATACATCACTGTCCTCTTTAACGAGGTTGGCCGTGTCTTGGAAAGTGTCCTCGGTTGGCGAGAAGGTGCTGGGACGATCCCTCTTCTGGGGTTTGGCAGGGGGAACGAATGGAGAGGGCTCAGTGGTAGAACTGTCCCCGCTGCTTCCTACAGCTTTATCATCCTTCATCTGAAAAACAAGAGCATGAACTAGCCAAAGGAATAGCGGTATCACAATGTAATATCAAGAGGGTCTGACAGTCCTTCTGTTTAGTGACTGATGTCTTCAGAACCAATGTAATTGTAACTAAAATGTACTAGACCAAACGGTTCGTGGCCCAAACCTACCTCTGAATAGGAAGGGTTTTCAAATGTGGTGCTCGGCTTCAATTTTCTTTTGAAGAAGCTCCACTTGGACTCCTGCAAACAAACGCAAACCGTGAGATGACCTCATATTATACACTTTTTATTACTTTATAAGGATGTAGATGAGAGTCTCACCTGAACGGGTTGGGCACCGACAGCAGACGTTTGCACGATGCCTGCACTCTGCTCTGCGCGGTACGCTGGGTTCACAAAGTTGTTCTGTTCGGTCACGTTAACGGTTACCTGTTTGAAATTTGACGAGGTAAAAATGTACGGTTGTAATATCAGTATAATAACAGATAATACCATGTAGACTGAATCCCTTGTGAATGTGTCTTCACTATCGATCAAGCATTGTCTATTTGAAAGCTTACGAAACATTCAGCAAATATACGCAGTGTGTACCTGTGTGGCATGAATGACAGCGGGATCACTGGACACTCCAGCAGCAGTGGCATACAGCGGGTTCTCAAATGTGATTGGCTGCCTCCCAGCTTCAATGGCAAAGTTATCATCCTATGGCGATATCAATCACTCTTTGTTGAGATTGCTTTTTGTGTTAATTATAGCCTTTCTGTCTGACCCCAAATGATAATTATGCTGTTTCTCTCCTGAAATCAATGTTTTCTGTCAGTAAATACCATATATGACAGAGTTCTAAAGTCCATCTGGGCTTTTTTCTGGTCAAATAGAGAAGTAGAAATGCTGATAGTACACTTCTTGACTCGTGAGACTAATAAGTGCTAAAATGTTTTACTCCAGTGCTCACCATCTGCATGGCCGTGTCAATGAATGACACCCCAATGTGTGAAGGTCCAAGATCCACATTATCACCAGAGCGAAACGTCACCCCATTCCCGGTGTCACCAGACTTCACCAGGCTGCTCAGGCTGGACAAAATCACTCACTGTTAAAACTATCCACTGTGCACTACTGCATGCATCTAGTAATGCAGAGGTTTGCCCTCAAATGCAACAAGAGGAGGTGGGTGAGATATACCTGGGTAGCTTGGGCATGGAGGGGATGAAGGACCCTGTTCGTTTGTAGTTGAGGAAAACCCCAACAGCCAAAGCCCCGGTGATCAGGATGATGATAACCGTCAGCAGAACCGCCACAGCTGAAGACAGAAAAGGTTAAGAGAAAAAGAAAAAGAATATTAAGTTTACTTCACTATTCTTCTTTGGCTGTACACACAAAATAGACATTTCAAATTAACTGTTTAAACATTCCTGGTAATATCTCTTAATAGTCCATTACTGTTAATGACTTCTGGATGACCCATTAGTTTGCTGAACTGTGGGAGAAAGTTAAAGAGTGATGGAGTGTAATATATTGGTTTTTCATTAGAGATTTTTGACAACAGTATTTGCTGAGCAAATGCAGTGTTTGCTAAGCTATTATGTGGCCCTGAGTGGTGGTTAGACTTTGATGTACTCTTCAACACTGAGTAAGTGTATGAGTGTAATTTTCTATCCCAAAGTACCAGGTTATTGCTCATAAGAACTTGAATAGTAGTTTTTCCTAGTTAAATCATTTTTTTCATAAAGGAGAGTAAGGCTATTACATTGCATTTCAAGTCAAAATGTGCAGAAAGTGGCAGTATGACTTGGTTCATAAACCTACAGTGTAATGAGATGAAGAAAGGTGGATTACAGTACCTGTTCCTGCTGGAGCACCTCTTGACTTCCCCATCTCACAGAAACTGCCTGCATAGCCATACGGACATCTAGATAAAATCACGGTACAGGTCAGTTTCTCTTTACCACTGGGACAACATGACGGCAATATCTTCACAGGCGCGTGAAGAAGGTGGAACACCAAAAACACAGGCTATCACTGGGTATGGCTGACAGACAAGACGATCGTTCACTGTTTGTTCATCTGCAACTAAACTCACTTGCACTTTGGCAGACCCCCTTCATCAGTGTAGCAGGTCCCGCCGTTCATGCATCTACATGCAAGGGGCATTGCAACCGGTGCCTCAATGGCTGCAGGAGTGAAAGCCACGCACGCACAGAATCAACAACAACAATATCATCACCACAACGTCACAGAGACACAGGAGCAGCCATGCATATATGGAGGATGGAATTCCAATCGCAAATTGTGGTGCAACAACACAGCCAACGCAAGAGTCATTTGCAATTGCAGTCAGATGATGCCACCGATTGTACCTGCGTCACATTCGTTGGAGTTGAAGCCAACCAGAGAAGAGCCTTGCGGGCATGTGCAGGTATATCCACCAGGCCGGAGGAGACAGAGGTGGCTACACACGTCCTTACAAGGGTTGGGCACTACAGAAGACAGAGCATCAAGGATATCACTGTTACCTGCTGTCCAGCGCATGATAAGAGAAAACCTTTCTATGAAACACATTGTAGAGAATTAATTCTTCTGTAGAAACTATTTGAATCTGACCTGAGCGGTTGTGCCGGTTCTCCTGGTAAATGCGTACTTGAGTCAGCCAGGGGTTGATGGTCAGTACCTTGACTTTATTTCCGTTCCCAAACTTCTCAGTCTTCCACACTTCACCTCTGTCCTTCGTTGTCCAGTATACATGCCCCTCAAAGACATCCAGACTGTAGGGATTTCCAATGTCTGGAAAAGAGAACAATACAATACAATACTATTAACACATCTTGACACTAAGCACTAAACACTTCCATCACTATTAGCCTGCCTATAAAACCACATCCCTCCTTGTATGTCTGCATACTGGATGCCCTGTGTGTCAGTGTTCTCACCTCCTGATATGATGATCTTCCTGTCTGTTCCATCTGGCCTCATGGACTCAATGATGTTCTCTTTGGAGTCACACCAGTAGATCCTGTTTCCATTCAGATAGTCAAGAGCCAGGCCAGTAGGCCAGCCCAGGTCCTCATCCAGCAGAACCTGTCTGTGCTGCCCATCCATCCACGCCACCTCTATTCTGGGTTTCCTGCCCCAGTCTGTCCAGTACATGGTTCTACCAATACAATGATCACAAACACCAACATTATCACACGACAGGCCACTATACTATACAATGAGATATCCTTTTTATGATACTGTATGAATAAAAGAATGTGTTCCATATAGTAAAGCTCATTTGCCTCATACCCAAGTGATGGATTGACAACAATAGCAGCAGGCTGGTCGAGGTCAGTGTGGATCAACCACTTCCTGTACCGCCCATCTAGTTTGGCCACTTCAATCCGATTGGTCCCTGCATCTGTCCAGTAAATGTGCCTGGAAAGTGTGACATGGACATACTGAGCAACTGAACGAGATTTGGAACAACCTACGTATGCTAAAGTAAAGTCCTATGCTTGGTGATGTACCCTCCGATCCAGTCCACGGCGATGCCTTCAGGATTGGCGACATATCTGAGGTTCAGATCCACGTCTTTCACTGGGTTGTTGCCGTGATCATTGAATGTGGTCATATAGGCCCGTTTGATAGAGCCAAACTGAGATCCTCGACCCAGAACTGTCCAGTACACAATACCTACAGCACACCAGGGGAGAAGGTTACAAAGATGCCAGTGGTGACCTGGCTGCTGTTATCATCACTGTAGCCAAACAACATTAAAGGTCTACATTGGAAGTCTTACTGAGTCCTACTCCTTCTGGATCCCACAGGTAGTCCAGGGCCTGGATGTGCTCAGCGTTGTCCACGTAGTCTGAATATTGTTCAGAGGACAGGTTGAAACGACGAATGCGAACATTGTCTGGCAGGAGCAGCACTGGTGGGTTGCCTGTACAGAAAGGGAGGTGTGGGGAATACTGTCAGTAATTTCACCAAGGAATTTGGCTTTTTGAGACTTTGTGATGAGTTTGCTTCTGTGAATGCCAAGCTCTTACCCTGGGCAGCGCACTCCATGCCATGCCGCTCACCAACCGATAGAAAGCCCTGGGCGCAGAAGCACTCATAGCTGCCCTTGGTGTTCCTGCAATCCTGGGGACATGTCCCGTAGACCTCGCACTCATTCACATCTGTTTCCGAAAGCAAACACAGGAAAAAAACTGGGGACGTTCAGAAATACTGAAAATGCAGAAAATAGAAAAAATCATTGTGTGTCAGTGTTTATATTAAAGGAAAGTAAATGGACTAAATGGACCAACTGAGGAACAACTGTGTCCTTTACCTTCACAGGTGTTCCTGTCTGTCGGTCTGGGTTTATAACCAGGCCTGCAGGAGCAGAGGAAGCCTCCGTCGGTCAGGTCAGTACAGTTGTGTTCACAGATGTTCTCACTGCAAGAGCGCCCACTGCCATGGTCTAATAGGAGCAGATAGAACATCATACTGTATGATATACTGTATGTGCATCCTCATATTGTCATACCTCTTGTATTTCCTTCATGCAGGTTGTTGAAAAAAATCTGTGATGTTTTATTGGTTGGAAGTTTTATGTATGCCTAGAAACAAGTTTTCCAGGAAGTAAAGTAATAGGATTTTGATATAAATAAAATATTGGTGGAAAAGACATTTTTCATTTCATGGTGACTTTAACAGAGCTTTAACCGGTCTTTTGTTTACTGCACTCACGGCAGCCCAGCTCATCCGATTGGTCTCCACAGTCGTCATAGTCATCACAGGCATATTGCAGAGGGATGCACTGGCTGTTACTGCATTTGTACTCGTCATCTGAACAGGGCCCATGGGTGGGGTTCTGACCTGAAATGGAGAAAAAAGAGTGGTGAGAGAACTCAAGAGATGCATACAGTCAGTCACATGAAATAATGGATACTGGATATAGAAGAGCTGGAGGAGAGGGAAATAAGGGAAAGTAAAGATAAATGTGATCGTCAACTACATACAACACCTTAATATACAATCCATCATCTATTACAAAAAAAAGTCTCACACTCACAGTTTTCGTTTCTCTCGTCAGTACCGTCACCGCAGTCATCAATGGAGTTACACAGCTCATGACTGTAGATGCAACGGTTGTTGTCACAGCGGAAACGGAATGGAGACTCACACTGGATCTCCACTATGGAGGACGGACAGAAACAGGCTCAAGAAAAACCCTCCAGCACGTCAACACATTGGCTTACAAATGGTAAGCTAATAATTTTTCTTTGTGGGTGTATTTCTTTGGGTTTTGGGTGTATTTTGTGCTGCAGTTATGGGAGTTTATCCCAGGATAGTTTGTGCTAGTGTTGCTTCTTACAGCAGAGGTGGAGCTCCTCGTCTGAATTGTCTCCGCAGTCGTTGTCTCCGTCACATTTCCAATGAGGCTGGACACATACGTGGTTCTTGCACTCAAACAGGAATGGAGGGCAGTATGTGCCGTTAGGAAAGCGGGTTGCTGAAAATCAGAAACCACACGGTCAAAATTCAAAATCAGTGACTTTTACACCCAAAAGTGAATTACCAAACTTATAAATTGGATTGATTAAAAATGATCTGTGTATGTAAGTTGTAGGGATACATGGGAAGTTGTTGAAGCGTCTTCTGCCGAGAAGAGCTCATAGGAAACTCACGACATGACATCTCATCTGTGTAGTCCAGACAATCAGCATTGCCGTCGCATTTGAAGCGTTCAGCGATACAGTGTCCACTGCCACACTGGAAGTAGCCTGGGTGACAGGTCCGTAACTCTGCAACATAACCAGACCGGCACACAATGCGCGATTAACTCACATAATAATACTACTTTACTTCACTCAGGCAAACGGGGGCCACTAGCTTAAGTCTTCGTGGCTACAGCAAAGAGAACGGAACAGAATGTATCCCCTGTCAGAAAGCCCTCCGTGTTCCAGCAGGTTGAATAAATGGACGTTGGTGGTCCTGTCTGTCTACGGCTTGCTTCAAAAGGTGAAGTTTTATTGCTTCTTTGCTTAATGCAGCCCTCGGTTACTCACAAACAGCCAGACTATGGGCCAAAACAAAGAGCCTCCACTTACCACAGTCCCTTTCATCCGAGTTGTCCTCACAGTCGTTGTCATGGTCACAGACCCAACGGTCGGGAATGCAGTGCAGATTATCGCAGCGAAACTCGCTCTCTGTGCACGCGCGTGGACCTGACGGGAAAACACAGAAAAAACACTTTTCACTGTGTGGAATTATACAAATATTATAGAATTATTTTTATTTGCTGTTAAACTAACATGAACACACCCACCAGTGAGGCATGGTAAAACTGCGAAAGCTATTATGTGAATTGTCTCTTGCTTCGACACATTTCTCAAACAACACTGTATCAACACCTCAATACCTCATTCATTCAGTCTTTACCCGCTTATTCCTATTCAAGGTCATGGGGAGGGGGGGGACGACTGGAGCCTTTCCCAGCATGCACTGGGCAGAAGAAAGGGAAACCCCCTGTCACCCATCCATCACAGGGCTAACGCAGATAAACATACAATCACATTCACACCTATGGACAGATTAGAGTCTCCAATCCACCTGACTTGCACATCTGTGGAATGTGGGAGGACGCCAGAGCATCCGGAGGAGACCCATGTAAACAAGGAGAGAAAATGCAAACAGAAAGGACCGGAGCTGGGACTCAACCCCGGGACCTTTCTTGCTGCTAAAACGACAGAAAAACCTGAACACGTACAGCCATTGCTCTGCAGTGTGTTGCGTTGGAATTCACTCCACCTGAACTTTCTTGGCATCAACAACGTAGCAACAAGGGGAGTGGCACGTACAACCGGTTCTCCTTTGAGGAGCTACATTATCCTCATTAACTGGCGTGTTCTCAGACTTGTTTAAATTCTCCAGGGCAAAGGGTGACAGACTCCCTCGCTCCCTCTTGTTGACACACTGAGGACAGCCTGTTTCTCTGGCAGCTGATAAGACTGCCTCTCACAGCACTGCACTGTGGACAGAAGTGTTGAGCCTCTTACAAAACCCCCGTTATCTGATAAAATGCTAGCAGGGCCGCTCTTCGCTATCAACACCCCCATTTCATTTGGATGACTCACTGGACCTGAGCTTAAATACCACACTAAATCTGCTTAACAGACACTTAGCCTATATCACACCAATATCCCCAGCTTTTGACTGTGTTATTTCAAACACTAGCATGTATTTGGGTCCATTGTCATCCGATCCATTGAAGAATTATCTCTGCACTCAAACACGCTTCTTATCCGATGTTTCACACATTTATTTATCATCGCGATCATTGAGTTTATTCATGAGCCAGGCCAATGCCACATTGCAGTTTGGATACGACTGTAGATTTATCTGTAATAGCGGGCAGGCACTCACTGCAGCTGCGTTCATCAGAGTTGTCCCCACAGTCGTTGTCCCCATCACACTTCCATCTCAGTGGGATGCAATGGTGGTTGTCACAGCGGAAGTCTCCGAGAGGATCGCAAGTCAGCTCATCTGGAAGAGGGGAGGGTGTAGGAGAATGATTGTGTATTTATACACTCAATACATGCGGCAATTGCACCTCATGGCTCTTGGGTGGCATATTTTCAAGCAGCACATGAAAATAGGAAAGACATTTAGGAGCTTGATCTGTTGAAAAATGCCCATCCCTATTTTGAACCTTAATTTGGACATCCACTCTTTTTTTCAATATTTTAGATGGAAATTGAATGTGGGAAAAGGCAGGGACCCCAACATTTCATTTGAATTTGTGTTTGACTTTGTGTTGATGATTTTATATTTTTCACACAATATACAATTCCCCCAAAATCTTAATTTTAGATTTGATCAAATTTAATAGACTGAATTTCTTATTTTTTATGACATGTCCGCAGTTCAATACCTCAATACTCGATATATTTATACCTCGATATATTTGCTGCTATTGTGAAAAAGATTAGCATTGCAATAAGTTTGACCAATTTAAAGGCCCTGAAAAAGCTTCCTATATTCTGATACCTTCAGGTCTGAAAATCATCTCACATTTGAAATTATTTTCTAGATCTAGCAGTCAGAATATGTAAGATGTGCCATAAGGTAAGACAAGAAACTTAAATGATCAACAGCAGCAACAGTAGCAACAACTGCATGACATGACTAAATTGATGAAATTCCTTAATGCTACATCATGCAGCAGTAATGATGAAAACATGACTTGATAGGTGTCTGTATTTTTTTAATTAAAGCTGCAACATTCACGCAGGGAGGGAAGCAGCATGCCTGAGACAGATGGGTGAGCTCTATCCATGCCAGCCTGTGTCTATATAGGATAAGATTGTGGGAGATGAGATGTGATGGGGCAAAGAAGGGAGAGGAGTGGAGGAGAGCTGGTCTGAGCCGTCTCTACCACACAGTGCTGGGGGTCAAAGATAGCGCTGTGTTAGTCAGTCTCAGCCTCCTAGCCCTCCACCTGGCCCAGCTGCTACATTCTTACAGGCAGATTAGCACAGATCTCCCCTCCTGCGCGGGGATGGCACTAATGGAGTGAGGGCCTCCGATAAGAGACGGGAGGGCCGCGGCTAGCGTGTGTGGATCGTAGCAAAGTACAAAGAGACTTATGTGAACCCTGCCCCCACGCAAGGACAGAGCAACACACACATACACACACACGCGTGCATGCGCATACAAGCCCATACACCCTAGGCAGCTCATAAATCTGCAGCTCTCTCAGGGAGAGGCGAGCGGTGGGGGAGAGTGAGTGATGAGACCCTCTCCATCACCACCTCCCACTACCATCACTCTGTAATGTTCCACGGGAGACTGAGGTGTTGGCTAATTGCACTTCACTCACTCCGAGAACAAATCACCTCGTTTCCCTTCTATCATTTTCTCTTATGGCTTATGTGGACTCACCACAGCCCTGCTCATCACTGTTGTCTCTGCAGTCATTGTGGCTGTTGCACACAGACCACAGTGGCACACAGCGGTAGTTGGTCTTGCAGTCAAATTCTGTATGGTTGTCACATCGATATGCCGGTCCCACTGTGTGGAGAACACATCATGCATGGTCAATAACGAAGAGAAACACTAAGCTTCATTCCCTGTCAATGTACTTCATACAGATCTGCTTATCGTTCATCTAGTCTAAACAAGAATGTGGTGTAATGAGGGTGAGAGACAGACAGACACAACGAGAGAGAGAGTGCATGTGTGCATCACTCACTGCATTCCTCTAACGGTTCGTCAGAGTTGTCTCCACAGTCATCGTCCACATCGCATTTCCAGCTTTGGGCGATGCAACGTCCGTTGCGGCACTTGAACTGTCCGGGGCGGCAGGTCCTGCTGGAGCAGTGGGTGGCGTCCTCATCGGAATGATCGCCACAGTCGTCCTCGCCGTCGCACTGCCACGCCTCAGGAATACACCGCTTATTGGCACACTGCCACTGGTGGGCTTCACACTGGTGGGTGGCTGGAGGACAGACAAGTTGGCTCAGTTGAGAGGAACATGGTTGTAAAACAAACTAATACTAATAAGAGAGAGAGTTACATGTGTCACAAGATAAATAACAATAAATAAATAAAAAAACATGAACAATAAATTACAAAGAGAATGAATAAAATACTAGGCTAATTCAAACAAAAGAACAAAATACAAACTTAAAAAGTGTGTTTAGTGTTTTAAAGGAGGACACTGAGTTGTTGTATTCACCACATATGTAACTTCTTAAAGAAATTGAATAATATACAGTATGTGAAAAAGAAACAACAGCTCAGTGGAACACAGCCTACCACACAGCACGGGGTCTTCATCGGAGCCATCGTGGCAGTCCTGGTTGCTGTTGCACAGGAAGTGAGGGCTGGTGCAGTTTCCGTCGTTGCACTGAAACTGGCCAAGCCTGCAGTGGCGGCTGGGGCAGGTGGGAGGCTCATCTGAGCCGTCTCTGCAGTCCCTCTGACCGTCACATTTCCACCAGATAGGAATGCAACTGTTGAGGCAGAGGTAAGGTTAAGACTGTTTAGAGCCTGAGCCAGAGCTTTACATTACAGGGGGGGGAAAAAAAACTTCAACTCCCTATTCCCATTCAAAACCCACCACACTGGAAACATACACTACTTACACCTCTCTGAAAGCCAGCAAAAGATATAAAAGTGGGCTCAAGAAAGTTAAAGGTGCTACATGTAGCATTTTAACATCAATAAATCTTTACCACATTCATTTTCTTAGTATAATTACCGTAAACAAACAAGACCATCACTGAAAAGACTGGCAGCTTGTACCGGCCACTACAATGCATTTTACGTTGCACAGAAAATCTATTGAATTTTTTTAGGGCACAAAACAGGTAGAGGGTGCTGTTCTTCCAGTACAACCAGAGATACAGCTTTTTAGAGTTTCATGCAAAAGAGCCAAACGCCACCAGGGAGGGGGGGGGAAAGTACCATCCTCTTTGCAACACTCTAATTATATCAAGGTATCACAATTAATTTAACAATGATATTATCGATGTTTAAAAACACTACATGTAGCATCTTTAATAGGACCACAAGGCATGAGGCACAGTGCAAAGAAAGCTTGACAAACCGCTCATTGTTCGCGCATCTGTATTGGGTGCTGGAGCACATGGGGAGGCATCTGGTCACACCCCCGAGTTGGACAGTCAGGAAATGGTCGGGGCATTCACAGGTGTGGTCCTGCCCCCCGTCACGGATCAGGCACAGGTGAGAGCAACCTCCATTGTTCACCGCACAGGGATTGGTCACTGTCAGAGGAGAGGCCACAGAAAGGTCAAACAATCCCCATTCAGCACAGCTGGGCAAATACAGGCCTGGCATTGTCCAACTGCTGGTTAACAATGAGATGGATTTAAGAAACAGGAAAGGCCAGGATAAGTAAGTGACAACGATCTCAGTGCAAAGCAGGAGTCTAATGATAACAAACACAGGATTCCCAGATCGTAGTCTCACCGATGGGCTGTCTGTAAGGATGGCATACATGGATGTCAAAGGGTCTGTGTGTGGTGTTAACCAGGGCCTGGCGACCAGAGCCGTTGTACTTGTTGCCTTTCTCCACGGTGCGCGTGTTCCAGTCAGTCCAGTAAACGGTTTCCTCGAACACAGTCAGGGCAAAGGGGTGAGGCAAATTTCCATCATACACTGCGTGTCTGTGGTGGCCATCCAAGTCTGAGTACCTGTGAAGAGAAAATATGTGTCAAAGGGTTTACAGGTCTAACTGCATTCACTGCCGGTTCGGGGAATGAGATCACTTCCTACCCGGATGACAAACGTACTTACTCAATGTAATTGAGATGTGCGTCGGACCAGTAGAGCTTGTCGTTAGTGTAGTCGATGGTGATCCCATTGGGCCACTCAATCTTAGTGGTGATGATCGCTGCCTTGTTGGTTCCGTCCATTCCAACACGGCCTATAAAGGCTTTGTCTCCCCAGTCTGTCCAGTATACATATCTAACAGGGATCCAAGAAAATGACTTTAGATCACATGATATCTATATATGTAAAGAAAAAACAGAATTCATATCTATGAACAGAAAATTTTCGTCTCCTACCCACCCATATTTGGGATGCAAGACAATGGCTCTGGGGTTTTCAAAACAGTACGTATTATTGTCATCCACACAGTGTTCGGCCAGTTTTTTCACAAAGCGCCCATCCAGTTCACACACTTTGAGACAATCCAGTAAGCTGTCCACCCAGTAGAGCTTCCTGGCTATCCAGTCAACAGCAAGGCCCTCGCCATGCAGCACTCCATTTACCACCACTTCTCTGTTGCTGCCGTTGAAGGACATCCTTTCTATCACTCTGTGGCTCACGTCAATCCAGTAGAGACGCTTGTCCACGCGATCAAAGTCCATGGCCACCACACTGGTCAGCCCCTGCAGGATCAGAGAGTAGGCCTCCCCGTCTGTTGACAAGTTCCTCAGGTAGTAGCGGTTGCTGAAGATGAGGTACGGTGTGATGTTGCTGTTCTGACGGCAGCTGCGTCCATCCGGCTCTCGGAGGAATCCCGGGGCGCACTTGCACACGTAGGATCCGACCGTGTTCTCGCACACCTGGCTGCATACGCTTGGCGTCTCGGCGCACTCGTTGACGTCGTCGCAGGTCTTGTTGTCGGACATGAGGCGGTAGCCAGGGTGGCAGGTGCAAATGAAGCTGGTGGGCGTGTCAGTGCAATTGTGGTCACAGTGGTGGATGGAGGGGTCTGTGCATTCGTTGATACCTGTAGTCAGAGAATGAAAAGAAAATGGATTATTGGAGATTGTGAGTACATGTGCCAGATGCATACAAATAATCAAAAATCATGGTCATTTTATCCGTTTCCAATCCCAATTCTGTGGAATGTGGAATGCCCTGTATGTATCTACATAAATCATAGAATCTCCGTGGTCATTTTCTGTACATCATCTCATTGTAAGGTAGAAAGCACAAAAGATCATCCAGAAATATTTCAAAAACTGTGGTTATGTTCCCGTCTTTCAGCATGCTCCTTCCTGCACTTCCTCTACATCCTCCCTAGAGGGAGCACGCAACACTTTGAGAAACTCCAGAGCAGACAAACACTATATTCACTGAAGGCTTAAATATATTACTCTCAGGTAATGAATTCTTGAAATATTCCATGGATATTTGACACGAGGGTCTTCACACTCACCACATCCCTTCTCGTCGCTGTTGTCAGAGCAGTCATCGTTCCTGTCACACACCTTGCTCAGGGCGACACAGTGTCCATTGTCACATCTGAACTGTCCGGGGGGGCAGGTGGGTGGCGGTGTGTGGCACAGGTGCTCCAGTTCATCGGACTCGTCCCCGCAGTCGTTGTCCCCGTCGCAGACAAAGTCATGAGACACGCAGCGGCCGTTCTGGCAGGTGAACTGGTGCTGCTGGCACGGTTGGTAGGTGCAGCCCTGCTCATCACTACTGTCCCCACAGTCATTACGCCGATCACACCTGTCAGTAGACGATCAGCCATACAGCGTTGTTACCGCTGGTCTCAACTGATTCACATTGCCAGACAGACTAAAGATGCCAGACGAAGTAATTATATCTCATTCCCAATTTGATTTAATGGTGTTTAAATACGTTTCAATGTTCATATTTTTGATATCCTGTCTTATAGATTTCATATTTTCCAACCTGTAAGAGCTGCGTATGCAGAGGCCATTGCTACAGGTGAACTCATTGACGCCGCAGGATCTACGCGTGCAGTTCTGATGCTCATCTAATGCATCTGCACAGTCTGCATCTCCGTCACACACCCAATCATGAGGGATGCATTTCCGCTGAGGTGGTTGGTTGTTCACACAGGTGAACTCTGCAGCTGAACATGTGCGATTGCCTGGGGGGGGGGGGGATAAGGCAGGGAGAATTACAGTAAGTTAAGTCATGATAATAACGATGACCCCATGCCACCCTGCATTTTTCAGAATCCAAACATTCCAAACTGTATTTCAAGACATGCAGCCGCAACTTTGAAATTCTTCATCCGTCTAATGTGATTGAAGTGTGTCTCCTGCAGAGACTCAGGGAGTGCTGCAGTCTTGGCTTCAGGCAGCTTATTGTTGGGAGCCCACATTGGTGAGACATGACATAAGAGTCTTGATCCACCCTGAGCCAGGAAGCCAGGAAAAGGAGACATGCACAAAGTACCGAGTGAGGCAGGAGAAATCAGGAATGTCAGCTCCTTGGACTCTGGCCGGAGACCTTCCACAGCAGCCAAAGATGCTAGGCACTGACTACCCCCAGTGTCTCCCCCATAACACTCCCCCCACCAATATGTATCCTTATCCATCAGTGTCCTCAGAGACGAGAGGAATAGGGGAGTAGGAAAGTGGGGGAAAAGGAAGTTGGCCTAGGAGGGGAGGATGTGAAGAAGAAGGAAGATGGCAAAAATGATAAAAACAGGTCAAATAGAGGGAAGAGGTCGAAAAGGGAGCGAACAGATGAGGAAATGAGAGGACGCATACCACAGTTGTGCCTCTGGTCCTCGTCACTCATGTCGCCACAGTCGTTGTCTCCATCACAGATCCAGGATGAGGCGATGCACCTGCCATCATCACAGCGGAACTGATCTGTGTTGCAGGTTCTGACCAACGTGGCTGAGGGGACAAATCACACCATAACATTAAACCGCATATAATACAGCTACACAAATACAGCTACTAAATAACTTGTGTGAACTATATTCAATGTTGATTTTTAGCCTACTTTTTTGCAATTACCTATTATCTCTTAGGTACTTCCCCATTGTTTTTTAAGTAACAAACAAGACAAAATGCAACACTAGCCAGACTTTCAAAATAGTCATGGCAACTCCACATTCCCATGCATGGTGAGCTATCTAAACAAAAGCCAAAGTGAGGCTCTGTAACCCCTGGGGGACAAAGGGAGGGGGAGGTGCTGTTTGTCAGAGGACACTGAGGGGCGTCACCATGGAGGAATGCAGCAGACAATAGGAGGCCTGACTGACCACATCCCTTACAAAGACATACACCACTGACTCACACTCTCCGCTACATCACTCTCACAGCTCTCTCACAGGAGCACACAGATGCACACAAAACCGAGCAGCTGTTAATAGGAAGAGACACGGACACACAAAGCCAAGTGGCCCGTAATAGGGATGAGGGAGGTATGCGGCGACTCACTGCAGGAGGAGGGTTCATCGGAGCCGTCGGCGCAGTCAGCCCCACCGTCGCAGTACCAGTGGGCGGGGATGCAGCGGCCGCTAGAGCAGCGGAACTCACTCTGGGAACATGTGGACGTGGCTGTGTGGGGGGGAGTAGGACGGCATACAATTACTTGGGGGGGGTCTTTATTGGTGTGGGAATCTTGACATGATGATGAGGAGGCAAGCCGAAATATAGAGTGACCAGCTGGGTTCTTTTTGTTTGTTCACTCTCAGCTCCTCCTGAGGGGTGGGGTGGTGGTGGTCATTGATTTTAAATAAAAAATAATGATGTAGCTTTTTTTTGTTTTCTTGTTTCACTATAAGAACTGCAGTTTGCGCCAGTGTGTTTCAGTCCTTAATCGAATGTTTCTCTTTCTAATATCGTCTTTACTTTAGTTGAGGATCGTTTCCTGGTTGTTGTGAGGTACAGTATAATCTATGGCATCTCCCTGAACCCGGATGACAAGAGTAACAATGCTATAGTTGCATTAGATAAATAGTACAAATAGTGTAAAGATGGAAAACATTAATAAAAGGAGCTGAAACAGAAATATCTCACCACAGTGTGTAGGGCTCTCGTCGCTCATATCCCCACAGTCGTTGTCTCCATCGCACAGGTAGGAACGTGGGATGCAAATGTTGGTAGACTGACACTTTGTGTGTTGCGGCTGGCAGGTTCTCTCCGCTGAGGCAGTCCAAAAGCAGAGTATAGTTATTGTGAGAGAAAAAATCTTTAACGAACAATTATCTTGTTTCATTTTCAGGATGCAGTGACTCACGGCAGTTTTGCTCATCCGAGGTGCCGTTGTCATAGCAGTTGTTGATGCCATTGCAAACGTAGTCTCTGGCGATGCAGCGTCCGTTGTTGCAGGTGAACTCGGTGTTGGGGTCGCAGGGTCTGAACAGACAGGCCACCTCGTCGCTGTTGTCCCCGCAGTCGTCATAGTGGTCACAGCGGTAGTGGTAGGGCACGCATCGCCCGTTCCCGCAGGTAAACACCGTAGGCTCACAGGTGTGGAAGGCTGCCGATCAGAACCAATGACAGGTCAGAGCTCGAGCACAATAAAGAGTGAGGTCAGGTGAAAGTGGCTGTGGATGTTGACTTTACCTGACAAGGCAATAAATGACGACATCACTTGAGGGACTGCATGCAAGATATAAGCACATCGATTCATTTGTTAGAGTTAATTTGTGTTATTATGGGGGGGATGCAAGCATGCGGGGAGAAATTGATTAGCGAAGTGCAATCATACACACCGAAAGACTTGAAATCAGTCTTGGGTCCTGAGAAAGAGATTTGTTACAGCAAAAAAAGTAGAACTTGTTAGTATCAGTGAGAAGACAGGATGTAGTATTTCAGAGAAAAAGAGTAGTATTTTGATTACTATAAGACAGAGACAGAGGTAAACCACCACCATTCAGGGATAAGGGCACCATGAAGATCACCAAGACCAATCAAAAGTGAGATAGAAGAGAAATTCAATGCGAAACAAAATCAGGAACACACACATACAAAAAAAAGGAGCAAAACAAAGGCCTTTGCATTAAAGAACATCCTACCACAGACTCTCTCAAGCTCATCACTGCCGTCTCCACAGTCATTGTCATTATCACATTTCCATTGGGCGCGAATACAGCGTCCGTTCATACAGGTGAACTGGCCCGCCTGGCAACGAGTGCCGTTGTCAGGAATGCAATGCTTGTTGTCTGCCAGGTACCAGCGACCCTCTGACGGACACTGACACTCAGCACCATTGGGACCTGATGAGATATGAGCAATAGCATAGAACAGAACAAATGCAATGACGTTGATGTTAATGTACCAACCACAGTTGCACCAATGTAATATTATTGTGTATGAAACTTGCTTGTACCTGGGGTACAGATGTGGCTGCAGCCTCCATTGAACTGCTGGCAGGGACTGTCACACTGCTGCTGCTTCCTGCTGGCCAAAACATGGATGTCCATAGGCCGAGATGGAAGGTTCTGAATCATCACCTTCTGGTCAGACCCATCGTGCTTGTTGGCCCGGTAGATGCTGCGCGTGTTCCAGTCGGTCCAATAGATGAACTGGCCATACATAGTCATGGCAAAGGGGTAGATGGCTGTGCTGACAATGACCTCCCGGTTGGCCCCCTGTCAGGGAGCAGCGCTCAATCTTCTGTCTGATGACAGAACAGAGAGCAAAACAGAGATGATAGCATTAGTAACTGTAACAGGACAATATGCTGTAATCATAATCATGCAGATTCTTCAAGAGTGAATTGTTTCCGATCTTACAAGCTGGCGTCTGCCCAATACAGCCTTTGTTCTTCATAGTCCAGAGTCAGTCCATTGGGCCACACAAGACTGCTGTTCACAATCTCTGCTCTGAAGTTCCCTCCTAAAGTGGCACGCTCAATCTTTGCATTGGTTCCCCAGTCCGTCCAGTACATGTACCTGGGGAATATATTTTGAAATGGCAATCCAATCCAGTGATGACATAATATACCTTTTCTATCTTAGCTCAGGCTCATATTGAGGAATGGTTGACATCTTTATTGGTCTCACCCTCTGCAGGGGTCCAACATGATGGCCCTTGGCCTGGGCACATGGGCAATAATAGTCTTCTGAGAACCGTCCACAGACATGGAGTTGATACTCTGGTTGACATAGTCACTATAGTAAATCCTTCCATTGATCCAGTCATAAGCTATACCATCAGGAGCCCCCAGATCTGTCCAAACATACACCACACAAACATCAGCGATATCAAGGGCAGTTATTCTTTCTTACAGAAGCATACAGGACATACAGGAGAAACATATCCAAATGCATCTTGTAGTAGGAGTGTAAAACTGAACAGGTGCTTACCTGAGGCCACCGCTACAGGGGGTGAGGTGGGAGAGGACAGACTGATGTAGCTGATTTTGCTTGCTCCTGCCCCTGAGCTCTGCGTGAAGTAGATCCTCCTGTCTGTGAGGTCAAAATCCAGCGCCACCGAGGTGCGTGGCACATTTACCACAGGGAAGGGCAGTGCGTGGTCCTCTGGATCAAGGCGCAAGCTTCGCACTGTGCTCTCCGTAGTATAGATGATGTAATCATCCCGTGACACAACGCAGCTCTCACTATCTGCTGCCAGGTTCCCAAAAGCGCAGCTACATTGTCTAGTCTGGATGTCAGTGTCAGTACCCGGTAGGGCGAAACAGAAATGGGCACAGCCTCCATTGGCCTCAACGCAGGGGTTGTTTTTAAGCTGCTGGGCTGAGCTGGGCTGGGTACGCTGGTCAAAGATGGTGACGTCCCTCAGCATGTTGACGTTGTCTCTAATGACATTGGGTTGCTCTGTGATGCCTGGCTCTTTACTAGCTTGGAACACCTTCTTCAGGTTCCTGTCCACCCAAATGATACTACTCTCAAACACTGTGATCCCATAGGGAGTGGGGTAGCGACTGCCGTACCTGACTATCTCTGTCTCCCCACCCTGAGGGTTCACCCTGGCAATCATGTCCAGGGAGTCATCTACCCAGTAGATGTAGCCAGTTAGCTGGTCCAGAGCTAGACCTCGCGGAGTTATAATCCCAGATGACACTAGGATTGTGCGGTTTGTTCCATCCAAGAGTGCCCGCTCAATCTTGGGGTTCTGACCATAATCGGCCCAGAATAAGTATCTGTTTCTGGGGTCCACCACGATGTGGCGTGGCATGTCCACCTGGGTCTTCAACAGCACCCTGCGGAAAGTGGTGTTCAGGCGGAGTACTTCCACATATGTTTCAGTCAGGAAGGCATTGGTGAAATACAGGTTCCCTGAAGACAGAATCCATTTAAGTTGTTATATTGCAATATATAGTCATCAGGTCATGAAGTCATGAATCACAAAACAGAGTCCCTGTTTTGCCTTCAGAGTTACAAGAATTATGAAAGATGGAATTTATACTCTTACTGTACGAGTTGGCATGTCTCTAGCCACTTAATTGAATAAAGAATAAAACCAAAAATGACACACTAAGTTGATTTTTTTCTACATTCGTTGGATAAGTTGAATTGCACAAAAGAGAGCCAAATGTATGATGTGGTTTAAATGAGAATAGGCAAAAATAAGTGAGAAAACAGGGAGAAAGTCACTTCCAAGCACTGATATGATGTGTTTATCCAACAGGCTTGTAAGTAAACTCAAATAAAAGATAAGATGTTTGCAGGGTCCTAAAATTGCAGTTCATTCAAACAACGCCTTTAGCCAAATAAAATCTAAGGCTGTTTTGACTTAGTTGCCCATCATCTATTAGGTTATAAGACATGAAAACGTGGGTTCACACATCTTTATGAGAGACAGTGCTGACACAATACTGTACCTGCAGCCCAGTCGACGGCAATGCCTCGTATCCCATTGCGTCCTATTCCGGACGTAACCACGCTACGGAATCCCGAGCCGTCCGGCTTGATGCGTCTGACCCCGTTCTGGGACGCCACAGTGCTACTGAAGTCGCACCAGTAGATGAAGCCAGAAGCCATGTGTACATCTATGTGTAGAGCATTACGGCCTGCAAGTACAACCACAACCACATTAGGAACATTTGAGTCCTAGACATGATAATTGTCCTAATAATTGAAACATGTCCTTTCCTTATGTGAAAGCAACAGCCTCCTATGTGAACAGCACCCACCTCTCCCAGCCACAGGCACCATGGCCTCAGAGTGGTCTGCCCCTTCCAGACTGAAGCCTTTGATAGCATTAAGAGTGGAGATGACCACATAGGACTGGTAGGGAGCGCAGGTCCTGTTGTCGGCGTTGAGTTTAAAACCTGTGGCACACGCGCAGGTATACAGACCCCCAGGCCGAGGCAGGCAGAGCTGCTCACACACGCCCATGTTGTTACTGCAGCCGTTGGATGTACCTGCAGAGGCTGAGATTGTGGCGAAAATACAGCGTGACAAACGTGACAAAGTCGATAAAAGGAATCAGTAGTGTCATATGCATCTGGTTATGTCTCCCTGCAATACTCACTCTCTCGATAGTGCACTTTAAGAACTCTCAGTCCAGACACGTTGTCTCGCAGCACAACCTTGTTGGCGCCTGTGGCTTTGTCCACGCGCTCTATAACCTCAAAGTCACGGTCAGTGAAGTAGAGGTAGCTTTCATGGACCGCCACGCCCCAGGGGTGAGACAGGCCCGTCACTATGGTGATGCGGTTACTCCCATCTGGATCCCCGCGCTCAATCTGTGGAGGTTTCAATGACAGATAAGACAGTCAAAGCTGTATGGTGCATCACATATTATTGTCAGAACTTTTGCAGAATGAATGAATGGCGATCCGTGACAGCTGAGTAAGCTGAGGACCCACCATGCCGGTGCCGGTAACAGCCCAGTAGAGTTTGTTCTCTTGGAGGTCCACGGTGAGAAACTCAATGTGGTCCAGGTTGTTGGTGAACAGCGTGACAGGATTCGAACCATCCATGTCCGCAGACGCCACCTTGGCAGGGATGCCGCTCTCTGTGCCCTGGTCTGTCCAGTATAGTTTCCTTAAAAAAATAAATAAGAAGGTAGCAGGTCAGGGTTCTCGTTCCAGACATAATACACCTTTTCCCTTTTCATTGATGGTCTAAGGTAGCGGATGTCGATTTTTCATTTTTTGCATTAAAATGAGGCTGTGTGAAGCCCTTTCTGTGATTCTCCACTTGACATATTACTACTACTACTACTAAAAATCACGTATAGTAAGTAATGGATATATCAATGGTAAAAGGTTAGGGGGAGAAGGTATGGCATGCATTTTTCCCCCTGATTGTACACTATTGTAGGTTGTTGGAGTTGGAGTGTGGCGTGTGGTGTTCAGTAACACTGGGTGAGTTTTCTCTGGGGGCAGAGCAGATGGTGCTGATAGGGCTCAGTAGCTGTGGGGATGAGTGGCTGTGCCAGGGCTGTGTTAAATGGGGCTTACCCACGTGCTGGGTCCACAGCAATGCCAACGGGAGTGCCAGCGCCAGTTGGGGAGCCGTTATTTGTGATTAGAGTTTTCCGGTACTGCACCTCCCCTCTCAGCTTCAAAACCTAGCCAAGCACAAAACAGGAGCGGGGGATTTGACAACTCGAGTGCCATTATTGTGTAGCACTGTCCTGACACTGATCTTACTCCAAGTGGGAACATAAGAAAAGCATTCAATGAATTATCATCACTGCAACCTTACTGGAGTTGCCATTTAGCAGCAGAGGAGACAGCATTATTTCTCTCACCTCAATAGACTGGGAAACTGGGTTGGTGTAGTACAGGTTCTCAGTTATCCAGTCCAGAGCCAGGCCTGTAGGGGAGCCCAGGATGGCTGCAGGGGCAAACTCTGTCCTGTTGGTACCGTCTGACTTCACTCTGTGGATCTCACCCTGAGGGGCAGAAGAAGGCAGGGCACATGCTGAATGTATATTTGAAAACTTTTAGTCTGTTTTTATTGTAAACCCAGTCTGCAAACAAAATTTCCCTTTTAGGACAATAAAGGTTTGAAGTGAATTGTGATATGTACAGTACAATCACATGTCTATTGTCTGGTACGGTCTTTCTGCACATTACATGAGGTCCTGTTGTCCTTGTACTATATATTGTCATGTGGAAACTACAACTTTGGCCATTTCCTTAATTGTACTTCAGCTGACGGATTACATGGCCGAGAAAATTCTACCATGCATGGGCTTATAAAACGAAACCCTTTGCATGAACTAAAAAAATGCACGGTGGTCACGCTAAACACAAGGCTACTATTCTTAGCTCCTGAAAAGTTTAGATTTGGAGATAAAAGGGTTTCATCCAACAGCAACAACATGTCAGTGTGTACTATGTTATTAAGTAAGTTGGTGGTATGTGTCTGCTCCAGTGGCATTCCTGTACATTTACTGAAGTATGTTAATAAAAACCTGAAAAATCTGATTCAGAACTAGGGAGGGACAAATGTGCATGTCTCTCTAGGTATCTCTGGACAGTGGTTGGACTTACTGGGTGCTCCACCCAGTAGATGGTCTCTTCGCTGTCGTCAAAGTCAACATCGTAGCCGTTCTGAAGTCCAGCAACAGGGACCATGGCATCGTTACTTTTGTCATCCGGGTTCAGGGAGATGCCATAGATTACACTGTCCCTCACGATCACCAGGAAAGGATCCTCAACTACAAGTAAAACAGATATTAAAAAGAGAAACATTCAATAAACAATAACTGAAAGACACTGGCAAACTGGGCTGTTCTCATAGTGAAGCAACAAAACTAAAGCTACATTTCTCATAACTTTTGGACACAACAATCTCACACTAGCATTTTTATGTGTCTTTAAAGTTATTAAATACTTAAAACATTACACAGCGGATCAGAAAGGCATTCTCTGACGTGCAACCAAACTGACTCATTCTGAAACACAGAATGTGGATTTAGTAGTCTAGAACAAAAAGTAAATTTTAGTGTTTGATCTCTGATTAAAATGAGGGATCAATAGTTTGTTCAATCCAGGAAAACAGCCCCTTTTTCTCGAAAGGATTGACTGGTGAAAGTTTGCTCCACAATCTGATTTGCTTTGTCATCAGAGATTAGCATCAATGAATGGTTGTGGGGCATTTTCATTCTTGGATAATCGTTGGCCTCGGGGGCAGAATGTGTTCTGCTTGGCTTGAATGGGCTGAAACCTGAGATGAGTTAAGCTGTTGACTTAAAGGGGACTCCTTGGACTTTGAATTAAAGGTCCATTGTCTCCTTGAGACCTTGAAAGACACGCTTTTATGATTCTTAATATTTATGACTGGAACAGGATTTTACAAGATAATCTAAATGGGAGACTGTTGACAAGTCCCTTGATTAATCTAAAATATGAGTCCAAGATTTCTCCTCTCTTACTAGCATTGAGGTGGACACAAAAAAAGCACACAAGAACCAGCACTTTGGCATTAGTAGGTTAGCCTTATCACAAAAAGCACTGCCCAGACAAATGCAGAATGGATACATCAACCTATCAACTGCATCTGACCTGACTTCCTTTTTCATCAAACAGAGTGATGAGTGTTTCCCTCCGTTTGGCAGGGTGCCTACCTCTGGCGCAGGTGATTTGGTCTGCTGCCAGTGTCCAGCCTGAGGGGCAGGCACATGAGTAGAACCTCGGTCCCACAGCCGAAAGCAGGCAGATATGGGTACAGGGGCTCCTCAAGCAGTGATTTTCACCTACAAATTGTCAAAATGCACAGGCACACACAGATGCACACCAGAGTAAACAGAGACATCTTCACAGGTTTCATTTCAAATACAAATGGAACCACTAGAAACTGGCACTACATTATTAATATCCCTAAATTACAGTTTGCTGGCTGATAAGATGGCCAGCTGAACCTGACCTGTCAGACATGAAATGCTACTAGCCATAGAGCTAATAGTAGCAGGCATTGGTTGATGAACGTTGTCTCTGTCATACCTGCCGGCTGCCTGGCTGGGTGTACTGCCACCAGGCCCATGGGTTGAGGGAGGTTGTACAGCATCACTGTCTGGTTCTCCCCATGCCACTTATGGGCTCGGATCACACGGTTGATGTATCTGTCGGTCCAATACACAAAATCCTCAAAAATGGTAATTGCGTGGGGATGTTGCAGTACCTTTTTATAGAGAGCAGCAAAAGAAAAAAGTGTGTCTTACTCATATTATTCAACACAAAAAGCTTCATGGTTTGTTCACATTGAGACAGTATGCAGTTCTTCACATCAGTGATATTTACAAAGATCATTTTTGAAAACTTGTCATCAGAAGTCTGGCATTTTATGCACTCACCAGGTCACTAGCCAGAACTTGCTTCCTGTTGTTGCCATTATAATCGCAGTAGTCAATGAAGTCCAGGTAGGCGTCAGCGAAGTACAGTAAACTGTTGGGATAGTCTATGGTGAGACCATTGGGCCAGTAGAGCTTGTTGCTTATGATGGTGGTCCTCAACTTCCCATCCATACTGGCCCTCTCAATGCGAGGGTTCCTCCCCCAGTCGGTCCAGAACATCAGGTGAGTGCTGCGAAACAAATGCTCCTCTTTTAACACCAAACTGCTTCGGTATTAACTATGAAAAGTAGAAAGACACACTGCGCGTCACTAACCTGTCTCTTGGGTCCAGCACCAGGCCTCGAGGGTTGGTGACATTTGCACTGACCAGTACAGTCCGGTGTACACCGTCCAGTTTGGACACTTCAATGGTCTCCAGGACGTAGTCAGTCCAGTACAGGTTCCTGCCCACCCAGTCCACAGCAAGGCTCTCTGTCACAGTCACTCCACTGTCAAATATCTGTCCATAGGAGGCTTTAGTTAAAGAATACTCAGGTGCATCACTGACGAAAGCATTGCATTATTAAGTTACCACTTGTAAAGCCAGGAATCCAACTTAAACGTATCAGTTACTTTTTCTATGACGAGAAGTGACGAAGGGAACTCACCACAGTCCTGTCACTGCCGTTCTTGTGAGCGCTCCAGATTCGGTCCTGGCTGGTATCCGACCAGTACACGCGGTCAGTGGCCGAGTCAAAGTCTAGGGCCACAATATTGCGTCCGTCCCGAACCAGCGATCGAACCACGTTGGGCTGCGTGGTAATGTCATCTTGCACAATCTGATTTCGACTGGCCACTAACAGGAAAGCCTCACGAGAATCTGTGAACAGACACCAATTCCCTGTCACCCATTTCTGATTCTAATGAGAGCACTCATCAGCTTTTGCATGCCTTCCAAAACTACACAACAGGACAGATAAATAGACCCTACTCAAATAGCAATGGTTGGGGAATGCACTTGTATCCAAATAATGGCCTATTGTATTACAAAGCCTTTCAACGGGTTATCTTTGTGGCAGAAGGGCTCATGTCAGGCACACTCCCCATAAGCAGCCCTTTGTTGGTGATTATGTCCTAATTACCCCAACGAGGGCCAGTGAGTGACATATATGTTATTTGCTTTATCTAAGGAAATCAGAGCAGCATGGAGAGAGAATGGTGAAGAAAGACAGTGTGTCAGTCTGGGGGCCGATCTCCCCCTCCATCATAGCTCATTCTTGCCCAACAGGGAAGAAAATTAAGGTCTCTATGGCCGAATCACATCGACATGCCCATTGCTGTCTGTTGGGGGCTTAATCCCAGGCTTGCTAATATGACTATTTTCTCATTTAATGGATTATGTTTTGCAGGAAGGGGGGGTTAAACTGGAAGAATGGCAATTTATTTATTTTTTTTGCTCTATTGCACAAGCATACTGAAGGTTTCAGTCATATCCCTCCTCACCTGAAGCTTTGCAGGTGCGTTGGTCTGTCTCGAGAGTGTAACCATCCTGGCAGTGGCAGCGGAAGGAGCCTCTCTCATTAAAGCAGTGCTGGCTACATAGACCAGGGGGATTACACTCATTTACATCCTCACAGGTCTTGGAGTCATTGCTCAGTTGATATCCCATAGGGCATGTGCACTGGGCCCCAAATGGCCCTTGGATGCACCCGTGGGTGCAGCCAGCATTGTTGTCCGAACAGCTCTCCTGGTCTGGGGTGGGAGCAGGGAAAGAGTAATTTAGGACCAGAGCGTATGAATGCAGTGTTCATGGGTAGGTATATGAATGAATGATAAATAAATACAACAGAAACAAGGAATCTAGCTATTATTGAATTCATATGAATGCTTTAATGAATCAGTGAACATCAAAGCACCGACTATTCCAGCAAGTATCTTTAGAAATTCTACTCTGAGCCAGAACTACTCTGGTAAGTGTACATTTTTGCATCTACAAACAAAATCTTTCCTTTGATTGTCTATGGATATTAAGATGGTTAATGGGGATGCTGGGTGTTGTTGGCTTGAATCAAGACTATATGCAGCAGTTCTACCAATGATCAACGGTTTGTTCCTACCTGGCAAAGGCTCGTCTGAAAGCAGTGAGGAAGGCAAGAAAGGAAAATCACAGATCATTTTTAGGTTAATACACGTCAAATCACACACATGCATGATTTGAACACAAGAGACAAACATTCAACATAAACATTCTTGGGATACAATAACTGGAAATACAGTCAAATCACAATCATGAAACAAAACAAATACGATACAGACAATGAAATCGTGTTTATTCATGTGATGTGAAAATTGAATTTCAGCAGACTGGGAGATGTAATAAAGCGATCATGTCAATCTGATAGAGAAGGAATGTATGTCGGCGGGCAGAAAACCGGAGGACACTTACTGCAGAGCGGAGACTCATCGGCGCCGTTGGGGCAGTCGGGAGTGTTGTCACACACTCTGGTGAGGTTGACGCACGTGCTGTGGCCTGGGCATTGCCACTGCCAGCTTGGACACCGAAAAGGCGGCGTGGGACAGTCTCGCTCGTCGCTCATGTCCCTGCAGTCGTTGTCCCCGTCGCAGAGCCAGCCGCGAAACACGCAGTTTCCATTGTCGCAGCGGAAGAGTGCGGAGGGGCAGGTGCGAGGCGGGCAGGCGTGGTGCTCGTCGGAGCCGTCCTCGCAGTCTGGGTGGCCGTCGCACTCCCAGGTGGACGGGACGCAGCTGCCATCTGACTGGCACTGGAACTCACTCTCATGGTGGCACATCCCCGGGGGCCTGGTAGCTGGGACACAGGGAACAGCACAAAGAGCAAAAAAGTTAGTATATCATATTCACAACAGCCTTATAATAACAGTAGTGATGCTCCGCTAATATAACCTATGACCAAATACAACACTTACGACAGCCTCGCTCGTCTGAGCGGTCGTTGCAGTCGAAGACCCCATCACACCGGTAGTAGGAGTTGATGCATTGATGACCATTGGAACACTTGAACTCATTCACAGTGCAGTTGTAGACTGGAAAAAAAAGTATTTTAAAGATGTTATTATATACTTCTGCAATTTTGTATACTGAAACCAGTTGTTGTAACATGGGTAATAAGATCAATGATGTAAGAGGCTTAGGAAATGCTTGTTTAATTTCACTGTACATTCAATTGACCTCTACAATGTTCCAAGTATGCTTTTCTGGCAAAGACAGAGTGTCTGCTGTGTCAGTAACTTAGAATGAGAGGCCAACCGTTTGAACTCTTGACTCATAGTAAGGTTTATATGGTCATGAAATGATCAGTGATCCCATCAGATCTTATAAGCTCAATGAATATTGAATTGAATTTTTTTAATCTAACAAGACCCTGAAGTCCGCTGACTCAACATGTGATCAGATTTCATTAAGTACACACTTTAGCGAACAAGGTGACCCGTTGTGCTACATGTGAACTCGACGCGAGACCAAGGAAGTGAGGCGTTGACAGAGGAATCCGGGAAGACACTCACTGCAGCCCTGCTCATCGGCTCCATTCACACAGTCCCTATCGCCGTCGCAAACATAGTTGGGGTCTATACAGCGGTGGTCTGGACACTGAAACTGGCCCGGGTAGCATGTGCTTGTCAGATCTGTCAACGCAAACAACAAGAATGTGGCACATGAGTTCCAGGCAAAAGGTCTTGAGATCTAAGTTGTATACCCTCTGCAAGGATACTCACGGCAGTCAACTTCGTCTGAACTGTCCCCGCAGTCGTTATCGGTGTCGCACCGCCAGGTATGTGGGATGCAGCGGTGGTTGGCACAGGTAAACTGACTGGCGGGGCACGTGCCAGGCATCTGGGTAGGACAGTTCTGCTCGTCACTGCCATCGAAACAGTCATTGTGCCCATCGCAGCGCCAGCCCTGCAGGCACACAGCGCTGATTGGCGCAGGTGAATACAGAGGGGGAGCAGGTGGTGTCTGAAATAAAAGTGGAAATGAGGTCCTTGATTAAGAATTTTCCCAGGGGCATGAAATTGTATTCTACTAGTCAACCAGATTTACAAAACAGATGCATTACTGTTAACTCCACAGTTGACTTCATCGCTGTTGTCATGGCAATCATCAACACCGTCACATCTGTAGCTGCTGGGGACACATTTGCCGTTGCCGCAGGAGAAGGAGTTGGCTCCGCACTGCAGGGTGGGTGGCTCGTTGGACGGGTCCTCCACACAGGTCTGCTGGTTGGGGGACAGCTTCATGCCGTATGGGCAGCCGCATACCCTCTGGGAGTCTGGGGCTGGGAAGCAGAAGTGGCTGCAGTCTCCATTAGGATTCGCTTGCCTGTTGCAGAGGTTGGAACCTGAGAGAGAGAGGGACGGAGCGTAATTACAATGGAAGTGATGGACAAGTGAAAGCGGCTGGTACACATGAATGAGTTACTGACCAGTCTGAGAGTTGGAGTTGAAAGACTTGACGTGCATGATGTGGCTGATTCCTCTCCTGATGATGACCATCTCCCCACCATCGGTCTTACGCACGCGTACAATGCCACCCAGGCGCCAGTCGGTGAAATACGCGTAGCCTGGATAGGACAGGAATACCAGGGCACAACCTCAGCTGTTTTATCTCTCATCACCTCCTATGCATTTATGGTTGAGATGAGAGTAATTGCTCTCTTGACATCATTAAAGCAGGAATGACAAACCATAGTAGTCGCTCGTTACAAAGTCACTGCCCCCTCTTTGTTTGGATCAAAATATATTGTTTTCATATATTGGTATATTAGGGTACTTGCTGTTTATGACCAAACAAATTGTGAGGAATCATTTATTACCCTCAAAAATGGTGAGACCAAACGGATGAGAGATCTGAGTGATGCGGCTCAGAGACAACCTGTTCTGTCCATCGAAAGTGCTGTGCTCGATTTTATCGAAGAACGCATCCACCCAATACAGACGCATGGAGCTGGTGGGGGGGAATCAGCACAGAGAGATAAATACAGCCACACAAATACTGTCAGGGGAAGGATTACAAAAGATCACTGCTATAATAGGCTTAATGAGATCTTGGATGGGTGAATGAGTAACACACACACACACACACGCAAACAATCATGCTCATTCATTCAACGATGAGAAACTATAGCATTTCTAAAGCCACTGACATCTTGGGAATTTGATGTATTTCTTTATACTGGATATCTGGAGAAGGAAGAATGGTGTATTGTGGGATTACTCCTTTGGACGTGTGGCTCTAGCACCTTTGGCTCACCTCCAGTCAATGGCGAGGCCGTTGGGCCAGCCAAGAGTAGTGTTTACAATAGACATGGCATGTGACCCGTCACACCAAGCCCTCATAATCTTGGCCGGGCGGTACCAGTCAGTCCAAAAAATATACCTGCCAAGGAAGCATACACAATACGACTCTGTGTTATTTTCAATCCAATATTGTGGCTCCGTGTCACACAAACGACATACTTTCTGAGGACATGTTATTTTTGAGACCTCCATATTGTAGAGCTTTTCTGTTTAAGCCAAAGTCTTTGTTACAATGCCCGCCTTCACGCTGAACTAATCTGGGCTATTGGACACAGAGGCCTTATGAGTTTGATGCTATCAAAAAATAACCACTCCTTTTATCAGGTAGGGGCTTCATTTGAGAACATTTTAGAAATGTAGAAAATACTTTTTTATATACTTATATACTAATACTTGATTTAAGGTGTGCAACTGGACATACAGTATATAGTCAGTTTTGCTGAAGCTTCCCTGTCCTTAAAAGCAAAGTCATCTTAGCTTTCTCAGTCCTGCATATTTTAAGACGTTTAAATGTAATAAAAAGGATTATCACTAATGCAGGCACCCGCCCTGCTAAAGTGTCCTTGAGTAAAACACTGAATCACTGTTTTAGCTGACCCCGTGCCGAGAGGGTGAATTTCTCCTTTGGGGGAAAAACAGAGTATCACAAGCATTAGTAATTACTCTCAGTATATTGATTTACCCAATGGCCGGATGCACCACAATGGACCTGGGATTGTTGAGGTTACGTATGATTGCCCTCCTGGACTTATCGGCTAGCTTCATGACCGATATGCTCCGGTAGCGCGGGTCGGTCCAGTAGAGGTTCTTTGAAATCCAGTCGTAAGCCAGGTCCTCCACACCTTCCACCCTGTTGGCTGCCAGTACCTCCCTGCCTGCGCAGATCAAAGCAGTCAGACCGACCCGCCGTTTAACGCGGAGATGAAAGAGGAACACATTTAAATAAATAGACTGTCAGCTTGCATTTTCCCCATGTGGACCGGACAGGAAAAACTAGAGCGGTCCCAAAACCAACATCGCTGATCAGAGGAGTGATGTCTCCCTTCTGCGCGGTGTGATTGTGTATGGGTGATCACATTAGTAACTTCAACAACACCATTAGGTGGCTAGTTAAGGGAACAATCTTGATGAGTTTGCACTACTCATTTCCAGGGCAAGATTTTGAGCTGTTAGTAGATTACGTGATCTTTTTTTCCACTGCCCATGCTCTTGTCCACTCCCTCCCCCAGTCAGCCCCATCAGGCACTCCCTTAACTCCCTGTATAAGCCTGGCTGGATCACATGGTAGAGCTCTCTGCTGGGAAGGATACTCTCCAAGAATGTAAACATAGTAGAAAACACTGCAACAAATCCTTCCCACTATTATACCATATGTCATCAACTAAATCAATTGACATGATTCTCACCAGTCCCGTCCACTTTCTGCTTGTAGATAATGTCTTTGGCTGTGTCTGAGAAGAAGATGGCGTCATCCTCAGCGCTAAAATCCACCCCGACAAAGTAGGAGGGTGTTCCAGTGATGGGCAGGATGATGTCTTCCTGAGAAGACAGGTTGAATGGGATCCCTCTGACAGCCAGCTGGCTGGAGAACAGCAGGAACTGCCTCACAGCTGGACATAAACAACACAAGACCATAAGATAGCCTTTCGTGCCAAAGCTTATCAGCCACATGCAAAGACCATGATACACAAAATGAGGTAAAACAAGATGAAGCCATTGTTGGTTGCAGTGCAGGTTGCCGTTTTCTTTTAAAACAAGTATTTAGGTTTATTGAAGTAATGTTAAAGTGGTGTTATGATTCTCTTACCCACACATCTCTTTCCATCAGCATGCAGGTCATAGCCCAAGCGACATTTGCATCGGTAGCCCAGTCCTCCGTTATCACTCCTGTGACTTAGAACGCAGATCTGCTCACATCCACCCCCGTCTACGCCGCAAGGGTTTGGAACTAGAGACAACAATAGTGACTAAAGCTCAATAACTAGGAAACGAAGGTGAGGTGAATCATGGAATTATGACCTTATGACAGGACATAGTATATCAGGACAGGACATCTATAGATCTTTCTCTAAAAACACTAGTAGAAATTTCATGAAAGAAATCGTCATAGCGCTGAGGATTACTTTCTGCTGCATCTTTGGATTTATTTTGGACCTATCTGAAGAATACATGTTTTGCCTCAGTGAGGGGCTTACCATATGGCTGTCTCAGCTGATGTATCACTGCTACTCCATGTGGGGTCTGAGATGTAGTGTAAACCACTTGAGGATTGCTGTCAGTGAACTTGTTGGCTTTCATCACAGCCATCTTGGTCCAGTCAGTGAAATAGACATTGTGCTCAAATAGAGAGATGGCAAATGGGTGCGGGATCACAGAGCCTCCGTGGACCACTGTTTTTCTAAAAGAGGATGGATTCAGAACACAAATGTAGGCACCTTTCTCATTTGTCCTCATAGATTCCTTGTGGTTGTGCAGTTTTATCTTTTCTTATGGTTGTACCTTCATTCTTATGGTAGGCACAGTCGCCACAAAATAAAAAGTTGCTCAGTGTATAGAAGTTGATCTAAATGGATCTCTAACGCACCACGGTAAGTTATCTGTCACACCGGAGACTAATCTCTCTCAGCTGTTGCTTGTAAGCACATCGCACCACAAGCCTTTTTTCCTCATCTGCTTGTGTGACACAGACATGACCTGCTAGACGGGCACCGGTGCAGTCTGACCTTAATAAAAGCTGATATCGACTTGACAATGGAGGGTAATTGTTCACTTTTTCTGCAATATTGAACTTGGGATGTTACCAGGAAGTGTCATTACCCCACCTGCTAGTGGAGTCTATATATTCAACAAGTCATGTATCCCGTTGCATTGAACGTTTGCTCCCTCAGATGAGCATTGAACAGCATCCCCCTCTCGATGCCCAACCACCACAAATAAAGATCTGAGCTAAGGGAAACGCTGCAACGTTTACTACATGTAATATTTACCTATGAAGGCCGTCATATGTAGTTGTTTCAATGTAGTCATAGCGACTATCAACCCAGTAGACGCGTTTGGCCTCGATGTCCAGCGTGATACCAGCTGGCCAGCCTAGTTTGCTCCCGACGATCCCATAGCGATTGGTGCCGTCCATGTAGGCCCGCTCCAGTCCTGGTTGTCCATTCAAAGCCTCCCAGTCTGAGAAGAACATGAACCTGCGAAAGAAATTGGGAAAACCTTTAAATCAACCAATTTTGTAGGCTTATGGAAATACCATGATGTATATTCACACAAAGATACAACTTTAGAGGCTTTTACTTAAGTCCAACATGCACAACAACATTATGTCTCCAGGTGGACGACTGTGAATCTTACCAAAGAAACTGTAAGCAATTTATCTGTAGCCACCTGGCTCTCCTCCCCCCTTGAACTATACTATTGGATTACAATGAGGGTCATCACTTACATTGCTCCTCACTAATCCACCCAGGACAATCTGCTAATCTCACACACACACCCCATTATTCCATGCCAATGAAGCACGACGCAGATACTGTATTTAAGGATTGGGAATGGCTGGATGGACGGATGGAAGTTGGGGGGTCGCGCTTACCCGACAGTGGGGTCCACCGCCAGTCCTCTAGGGTTTCCCAGGTTTTCAGTGATGAGCGTGACCCGGTTATTTCCATCAAAGTCCACCATGTCAATTCGGTTGACGCTGGCCTCCACCACATACAGTTTATTGTTCACCCAGTCCACGGCCAGGTTCTCAGGGTAGTCAACTGATACATTTAAAACCACCTGCATGTTGGAACCATCCATATCCACAGAAAACACCTGTCCACAAAAGACAGCATTGTTGTCAGGAAATTAGCCCTTTGGTTGGTTGGTTGATATTGAGATAAAGGACAGTTTTAGTTTATGGCAGTCAGGTAGGGTCAAAGTAGGAATGTCATAGGACACAGGATGTCAAACCTTTTTTTTTTGTTTAAGAAACTACTATTATCAAGACATGAGTTTGGTCGTTGTTCATCTTGTCTGTCTTGTTAAATTTTGGCGGAGCATGTAGGGCAGTTTTCTGAAACTGCTACTCCACTGATACTAAGATGGCACTCGTTTCTCAGGCTGGAAGCCTTGGCAGCATGCAGCTAGTTAGGGGAGTACTGCTCTTTACAGCTCTGGTTCTTTTGAAACGGGATCCAGACGTCTAAAAAGCAGGATTTTCAACTGACCTGTTTAAAGAGAAACTGAAGATGTGGAAATAGCCTGGTAGTTTAACCTTCCTGGTTACATTCACATGCCCTGTTTTGCGGTCTCCCTACTTTTAATCTGTTGACATGCCGCCATGGTGGTGGCTGATATACACAGATACCCAGTCCCGGCTATGTCCCAGCTTTTCAGCCCAATGACTGCAGTTCAAACCCTTGAGAAGCCAAGACATAGCCTGAACAAAGCCTTTTCAGCTGGCTGAAGAATGCATATAGCTGGACGGACCCTGCTGAAAATAAATACTGCACGATTAGTTTGAAAAGGATTGAGTTACAAAAATTGCACCCTGGTATGTGAACATCATACCAGTATATCAGACAGGTTTCAAGATTAGCCCATTTGGATTCCATTCCAGGTCTACTTCCCCTTCATTATGACCCAGCCACTTGGGAGCCAACAGCTATTCCTTTATTATAGTATCAACAGCGCTGATATTTTAAAGGATAACCAAAATAATTCTGCCTTGGCCAGTTCCTAAGTATTCAAGTATTTCCTCAAACAACAAGCCGGTCTATTCTCCATAAATTGTTGCTCAGGTATTGCAGTACCTCGCAGAAGGGTTATGCCCTAATGCGTCCATAGGGGTAAAGGTAAATATTGGACATGGAAAAGGGTATAAAATTGAGCGTTACCTTATTCTGAATGGTATCAGTCCAGAAGATCCTATGGAGGAGGTAGTGGAAGTCCACTCCCACAGCAATCCCTCTGTTCTGTGAATGGACCAAAGTATGCAGGTTGTTTCCATGGATGTCCCCTATCAGCAGGTCTCTGCCATTAGAGAACACCAAGGACGGGACTGCAGCTACAGAGGAGATATACAAAATATGAAGTTACTAAGATAGCATGAATACTTCACAATCTTTGAGTACTTCAGTCTCACCACGTCAATCTAGAGTCAGGGCTTATATATAGTATATTTTAGGCCAGAAATCACTCCCTGACAGAGTGCATGCATTCTTAATACGACAATGGAATTGATCCTACGACAATGTAAAATTGCATTTACAAAAGATACCCCAAGTTAGTTCATTTAGACCCCGGACTCATGAAGTCTCATGAAGCCAAGGTACCTTTGTTTGCCATTATCATCAAACACACTCCTTGCTGCTGCGCTAATGCTAAAAGACAGAGAGACCAGCCTCTCAGTCAACACTCTTTCTTTGTTCCACAAAGGCAAGAGACCGACTAAAACGACATTCAGCGCGCAACAATGCATCAGAAAGAAGAGCAGGCGTTCGGTACAGCGGCCAAAAGGGTTTGGCAAACAGCAATGGGGGCTCGGATAAGGGGCCTCAGACTGGTTGGATGTGATTTAAATACAAAGAATCATTCGTTCACCCATTCAAACGTATGAAAAACTGTTTGAAGATGAATTGGCCACTCACATGAGATGTTAGCCCTGCAGTATCTGTGCTGTTCCAAGACGTAGCCATCTCGACAGCTGCAGCGGTGGGTGCCTATCCGATCCTCACACAGCTGGTCACACACGCCCCACATTGAACAGTCATCAAAGTCTTCAGCGTGAAATCGAAACAAAATCACAGAAGATGAGGATCAAACATGGACCCCAAACCAGGATACATCGGCCAGTGTGTATATGAAGAAAGGGTCTCTCTAAGACTCTCTAAGACAATTCTTAAGCTATGGTGCAGTTGTAAAGTGAATGAACGCTATATGTACCGATGCAGGAGCGACTATTGTTGTTGTTGACGACGTATCCAGAAGGACAGGAACAGGTTCCTCCCTCAGGGGAGGCGTGACAACGATGTTCACAGCTTAGAGAGGCACATCTCCAGATACCTGACCACCGCAGAAGATACAGCACTTGTGAATGAATATACTTTAAGAACATCATTTCAGTTAAATAGCTGACTGTTTGGAGAAGGAGAGAGAGAGAGATGGATAGATACATACATACAGTCATGATTGAAAGATTGTGTGTTTTTACCATGCAATCGTTATTTAATTAAAATGAGCCCTTATCTAAAATGAAATTTAAAAAATTGTGCATGTAGTAAAATGAAAATAGTTTAAAGGGAATTAGTGCAGATGCAAAAATAAGTAAACTCTTTCATTTACTTCAGTAGATATAAGTAGTGTGTGGGTAAATAATTGGGTATGAAGTTTACCAAGGTCAGATCTTTGGGAAGGAGTTTGTGTGTCACTCCCATAAATACAGGTGAGAAACCTGGTCAGTTTGGTGTTACCATACAGGTGAAAGAAAAACTATGCTGTGATCTAAAGAGACTTCAGAGGAGCTCAGGAAGAGAGGAGTGAGAGAGCATCAGTCTGGGGAAGGTTAGAAAGTCATAGCAAAAACATTTGGGCTCCATCAGTCCACTGTGACAAATAATATAGAAATGGAGAGAATTTAACATGACAGAGACTCTGCCTAGAAGTGGGCATCCTACTAAAATTAGTAAAATTGGTAAAAAAACAACCCAAGAATAACATCCAAGGATCTACAAGCGTCTATTGCTACATGCTCGAATGTCAGTCTGCATCCATCAACAATAAGAAGAACACAGCCTCTGTCTGAAAAAACAAAGCTGCCCGACTTCAATTTGCCAGAGACAAACTGGACAAACCTGAAGGTATCTGGAATCTGATCTCTGAACAGATGAGTCCAACATTGTTGGACTGTTTGGTTACAATCAAAAACTGGGAGAGCCTTTTCTTTTACTTGGGATATTGAGATTTGAGGTTTAGATGAGCATTTTATAAAGTTTTTCCTATGAAAAACATATGATATATGAACTTAGGACCACTCCTTTTAGGGTTCACAAACTTTGAAGCATGACTGCAGATGATATGAGATTAGATGCTCTAAAGTGCGCCTGACACTAGTTGTGTGTTGACACTTACTGCAGTTGCGCCCAGCGGTGGTGTTCGTTTCATCTTCTCCCCCGGGGCAGTGAGCCGTTCCATCACACAGCTGATCCTTGGGGATGCACAGGCCAGAAGACGGACAGGGCCATTCCCTGGGGTAACACTCACGTGGTACATTATCTAGAGACAAAACGTAGCCATCATCAGTGTCTGGGTGGAGAAAGGGGGAGGAAAAAAGAACAAAAACAGGGCTGGCAAAAGAAGTTTTTACACACGTCACCACTGTGACGTGTGTAAAAACTGGGTGTTGCGAAAAGATACTCGGTGTGTGAGGTATGCGTTGAGGAGAGGCAGTTTTATCTCCAGAGGAATGCAGTGCTGAAACTCAAGGGAATGGTGACTCAAGACTTCATTGTCTGGGAAATCACTGTCACTTTAAATCGATGCAGGGGGAGTGGAGCTTTGAGTGGGGGGTCACATGGGGGCTCAGAGGGCTTCTGCAGCCCATCCTCTAAAAACACACACACACTCTTCAGCAGCGTGGAGGAATTCTAAAGCCCTTTGGAGCGCCGGGCGATCTTGTGCCACAAAGAGACATTTGAATAACACACTTAAAGGAGCACAGGCATTGCATGCACCCTGCGAGCCCACACCAACCATGGAGACTGGAGGTGAATCAGGTTCACACAGAGAGCTCAAGTGTCCTTCTACTTAACCAGCCGAATGTCTACGGCATCTATGGCTAATATTGAAGATCCACTAGATATTTGACAACTGGATTTTAGCGGTTTTCCCGTTAAAGCGTCCATACCGCAGCCTTTTTCATCGGCATTGTCTTCGCAGTCATCCTCTCCATCGCACAGCCAGACTTGGTGGATGCAGCGGCCACTGGGGCAAGTGAAGTAGTTCCCTCTACAAGTAGGATACGCTTCAGGAGATGAGGAGACAAATACATAGAAGAGATCATGACTAAATTAAGTCATCAAAGGGGGAGGGGCTGAAGGACAGAGGAAGGGTACATACTGCAGTTCTGCTCGTCACTTCTGTCTCCACAATCATCATCGTGGTCACAGACGTAGCGCTGAGGGACACACTCTCCATTGTGACATGGGAACAGGCCCGCGCTGCAGTGCTGTGCTAAAGGAAACAGATAGCGACGAACACGACACACCATTTAGCGGTAGGGTCATGCTATGGACTGTATTGTAAATTCAGTCTGCAGGGGAGGGGGTGCGGGGGGGCTAGAATAGATCGGACACTTACTGCAATTTGCCTCATCGGAGCCATCGCGACAGTCCAGTATCTGGTCACACCGCTGGGTCCGGTTGAAGCAGGCTCCGTTGGCACACCTCAGCTGTGTACACTCAGGGTAATCTGAAAGAGATCATGACATTATCATCGATAAAGGGCGCATTTGAGTCAGGCAATATTAGGGTACTTTCCTCCAACTGTAGGGAACTGTTTCAAGCCGCCTCGCTGGCAGGTTAAACCGTATGAGCAATCATGCTGTTTGAGTCATTTGGTTTTACTTGTAATGCAGTACCTTGGCTGCCCTATGAGACATTCCCTGTGACACTTCACCTCCACCGTACACCGTGGCTTTGGGAGTGAGTGGGCAAAACGGCACAAAAGGTTTGCTCTAAACAACGCAGAACATGAGAAAAGCTAATGAGAAGGATAAGAGACTAAACTTTACTATTAACACCAGCAACAGCCGCGGCATTCCACATGCAATTGTGAGATTACCGCAGTGTGTAGTGCTGCGAGTCTAACCATGTCGGCACAATAATGGAATAGCAGCTGAACTTCAGCTTGACTAATCCACCGAGGAATCTGCAATCAACCTCTGACAACAAGAAGCATATTGTGGCCCGTTCTGTCAGTCAACGAGCCTCTTAATCTTAACAAATTGATTAAAATGCCACAGGAGCCTGAAGTAAAAAAAAAAGGTAAACCACCCCGGAGGCGACTTACGGCAGTCTCTCTCGTCAGACCCATCCGAGCAGTCGTGCAGCCGGTCGCACCGGTATTCCCCTGGGATGCAGGCCCCGTTGCTGCAGCTGAACTGGCCACTGGTACACGTCCTCCCAGCTGGGGACAGATTAGGGGGTAATTTTGCAACACACAGACGGGTTTTACTCACATATTTCTTAAATGCTTAAATGCAAATAATCTTAAATCTGAACTCAAGAGAGGGACACTGAGGGTGATGACTTGCTATATTTGCCATAAAGGTGCTGCTAAAGAATCTGTTGGCTACAACAATGCTGGGACTTGTACAAACTCTTACGGCAATGCTGCCTCTCGTCCGAGCCGTCCTCGCAGTCCTCCTCGTCGTCACACACCCACACGTCCGGGATACACTCGGCGTCACTCAAACACTGGAAGTGACTCTCGTCGCATGTTACTTGAGCTGTGGACATACACACAGAACGGATTATTTACTGTAGTTGAGCCTACAGTCCTATATGCAGTGTACATGATCACCCTGTCAGGCACCCTGTTTCTTGGCCTACTCTCTGATATGATGAATAACTCACGGCAGTCCTGTTCATCAGAGTCATCCATACAGTCTGACGTCCCATCACAGTGCCAATCCCCGGGGATACATCGGCCTGTCCCACAGCGGAACTGCCCCAATTCACATCCTACCCACGAGAAAAAACAGGATTAAAATTTGAGTTAACCTAGCATTTGATTTCCATCTTATTCTCACATGCTTTTATAACCTTCATCCAAAATGGTCAATTACTGAAATTGTCCAATAATCTGGGGATGGCAATAATGCAATTAAAAAAAGCTTTCCTTCTTCCTGAATTGATAAATCCTCATATAGTTTTATCTCAACAGTCACGAGGGTATAGGGATGCCTTCCATTGATGGAGGATGTTGTTAACAGCATTGACAAGCCTTGGAGACAAGCGTGCCAGCCGTTTCCCCCGGTCAGTTACACAACCTTCACCGCACTCATCCCGAGCCTCCTTTTGATGTTCTCGCTGAGTGGCATCTGTGGAGATAAGGTACCACCACTCTACCTTCCCTGACGTTTTCCAGGAGAGATTGACTCGGGGCAGCATAGTTCAGTGACAGAACGCTCCGTCAGACCCGCACAAATAGGAATGTGCAATTCTGATTGTCTCTCTCTGACAAAGCTGATTTATGGCACATGCTGTTCCTGGTCAGAAATGTAATTGGGATAAATAGTGGTACCGGGTGGTACCGCAACCCTTTCAACCCAAATTCTTCACTGAGAAGAGATGCAAGGTGGTGGTTGGTGGTGCATGCCTGGGGTTGGTGGTCTATCTCTGTCCTGTCTTATGCACTACTTTGAGATATACTCTGCCTTCTTGATCAAATAACTCCCTACACTGGAAAAACAAATACATCTCACTAAAGAAGAAGAAGAATATTAAAATATTTAAAAAATATTTTACTAAAATCAAATGCTGCAATTAACCATCTGTGTCCTGATAATAAAGTTATAATTGCTGTGTTGTAAACTTTGATTTTGCATGCATTTGCAATGAGCAGATTACTAGTATAAGTAAATGTACTAATTACAAAAAAGAGTAGATATAGGCTAGTAGATATAGAATCATAGACTACATGTAATAAGCTCAAAGGGTACAAAAAGCTGTCAAGCTGCAAAAAAACAACTTTCCTTCTCACACATGTAACAGCCTCAGCAACTAAGTAGGTCACTTTGATAGGTAAAAGTACTTCAAAATACTGAAATAAACCAAAAGAAAGAAAGAGAAAAGATCCTGTCTGCAAAACAACAAGCCATTCATGTGATGAATGCTGTTTGAGTGAGAAGTGTATTGTATTGAGAGTCAGTGGTTTATCATCTCCTTTATGTAATGTACTCTTTAAAGATGGATCACTTCCACTACACTTGCGGGGTCAGTGCCTGTGCCACCGCACTAAAAGCCTTGCAATAGGCTCATATCATGAGGTCTTGTCTCAGATTAATTAGCCAAACCACCAAACTGCTTCACTACCACCCCAGCAACAGGCTTCATATTTAACTCCTTCAGCAGCGATCTGGGAGGCAATCCTTTTTTTCCTGCTCAGTTTACTAATGATAAAATTGCTCCCGATCCACTCAAAGGGAGCCTTTGTTACAAGGCAATGATCCCAGAGGTTTCAGCATCATCTATAACATGGCAGGTAGGACAAGTATGGCATACAGTATAGGAATCGCACGGAGATGTGTTCACTGCCACAAGGAATATCTCCCCACAATTAAGGGGCTTTACTCCAAAACATAACCACATTAAAGTATTGAATGTCGAGACTACGTATAACAAAGTTTAAATATGTATAACAAAGTTTTAAAAAATAGGGGAAAATGCCAAAAATGAAATTCAACATAATATTGGAAACAAAAAAATAAGGTAACAGCTCATCATATTATTCTTATGTCATAAGAAAACAAATCTAAATAATCAAAGGTAAAAGTTAAAAGAATAGCTGATAAGAAAACAGAAGAGCAGTGACACTATCTGCTTGGAACAGAAGGAGATCATTAAGTTGCTATACATTCAGCCCTAGGTTAACAACTTAAAAGACACATATGCCAAAGGGAAACCAATCTGCTAAGACTTTCAAATGCAGCCAGTGTTTCCTGACAGTATCACTTCTGGGAAAGGTGACAGCCACACTGGAGCTGAACCTTTCAACAGCACTATCTTGTGTGAGAGTCGCTCTTACATTCCGCAAAGAACGTCCTCTTTGTAACTTTTTCCTTAATCCCTAAATGTCTATGTCTTCGCCCTGACAAAGGCCCGAATTTGACTGTGTCAATCAATATTAAGAAAAAGTTAAGAGCAGGTTGACATGAATGGTGCAAATCTGCTGAAAGAATGTAAAGTCTGAGGGCTGGTGCTTTTTTTTCTTTAGTGTCTTTGTTTTGTCTGTTTTGTGTGATTTGGTGTTTTCTTTTTCCTTCTCTCTGGCCATGTCTTTTCTAATTAGCCAACTTAAACCCACAGCAGGCGAGAACCCCACACTATCCATGGAGGAAGATAAGGACGCCCTACTACTGCCAAACAAAGAAGAGCAGGAGAGGAATTTTCATTAGAATGAAGCCTCCCAATGCCTCAAACCCCACTGTGAAATCACAATGGCACAAAAGAGGAGCCAGCAGGGATGCAACCTCATAACTGGAAGTGTCACCCTGCAAAAGCCGCTATGGAGATGGACAGCAGAAAGCAGAATACAGTACGCTGGCTTCCTGCGAAAAGGCAACACAAAAGTCGAACACAAGTCCCCCTCCCCGCCCTCCCCCCTCACACACCCGCCTGTAAGAAAAACTCCTGTCCACTACCCCGAAACATCTCTTTCTCGTCACGTGGGGGCCCCTGAAAGATGTGTTCAGTCTTTCATCAATACCGCCTTGTTTTGGTGCAGCCCTCTGCACTCATTCAATGTGAGTAGAGAAAACGGCTGCTGGCAGCATGAAGCGCTGGACCCGTCCACGCTGTCAGAGCGGAGTGCTGCTGCCTATTTCATATGGAAATCAATGCAACAGAATGCAGTCAATTGCCAAACAACTGACTTTGGCTCTTACTGCTACACACAAAACATTGAAAAACCAAGGGAGTTTGGCAGCGGTGTGGGCGCAAAAAGGAAGAAAGAAACGGAGTGATGAATAAAGACTTGGGCTAGTAAGAATTGAGCCTTCAAAGGAATACTCATCATAAGTTTTGGTAAATGCATTAACAAAAAGCACGAGTCAAAAGAATTAGAAATGAAGTTGTCACACCGCAATTGAGCAGGGCGTTGAATTACGTCGTTTTTTTTTCTCTGTACAGTGAATCGCAGCACACCGACTCCATCCTCTGTGTCACAGAGTTAGTCTGTAACCCAGACGGAGGGAGATGCAGAAAAAAAGGAAAGGATTTGCGCTCTATTTGTGCCAACTGTGCTCACTTCTGTTCCCCATTTCTAACGCGGTGTTACTGTTGCTCAAGGATTTAGGCCCTTACACCGGAAAGGACCCTGCATGTGTGAGGTTTAACATGCACGTGCTGGCCAGGTTTCTGAGCCTTGAAAAGGTTCAACTCAACACAGGACTTTTTTTTTTTGGTACCATGTCATTAAAAACTCAAACTAAAAATAGGTTGGATTAAATCAAGACAAGTCAAGCCCTCCCCAAACAATTTTCAGACCAGATAAAGTTGTCGAACATGTATTTTTTTTCCTCGTGTCACACCTTCATGGTTATTATTGTGCACCTAATAGGTTATTAAACAAAATCACAGACTGGTTAATGATTACTGGAGAAAAACACTCAATTTACTGGCAGAACATGTTTGAACAGCAAAAACTACGCTTAGATTGTTCATTCATCAAACCTTTGTTGCATGGAAGTAATTCAGGCTATGCATTAACATGAAATCCCCTCAGACTGTATCACATTAGCTATTAATGCCGATGCAAGCAGTCACCTCGGACCAAACCTAGATAATGTGTTACAAAAAGGTCATGGATGAAACGATCATCAAATCCAGTCAGCTTTTTTTTTGAAAGTCTTGACAGATAAAAATGAGTCTGAACCCTCACCCTGGAGGACCAAGCGTAAATGAATCACAGTGAATGAGAGAAAGTAACCTGTTCCTCATACATGAACCCCTCCTAACAAACCTTTCTGAGGATATCATCAAGTGATTGCCTTCAGGAAAGTGTTTGATACAGATTAAAGATAAACCTAGGCCTGGAACAGTAATAACCCTAGTGAGTCACCACAACCTATACAATGACCCCATGCATTTTCTATGTAAGTCATCTACATCGTTGTCTGTTAATCGCAACAAATCCCCTGCTAATAATCAACACGAGCATGCTGACGAGGGCCACCTCTGAGATGCATGTAGTTATAGTGCAAGTCATCATTTTGGACATTTCAGTTCTCATCAGCATTTCCCACTTTTGCAACTACAAGCGCTGCAGCCGCTGCGATGTTGAAGGAAAATGCCATGTGAAATTAAAATGCTGCAATCTGAGTGTCAACGCAGGCACGTATAGTGTTTTCTCTTTGAGACGTACAGTCAGTTAAGGAGCAGGGTGTTTGATTAATAAATATATAATAAAGTTGTATCCCTGCATGGATCAGTAACAGGTTTCAAGAACTTTCGCTTTGCCGTTAACATATATACCCTTTTCCTTAGGTCAAAAATGTCCCTTAGGTATAAATGGTTTCTTTGGGCAGCAGCTGCAGTGTAATTAGTTGCTTGATTCACACTAAGGAGCTTACATGCTAAGGGTTGAGCAAAAAGAAAGCAGATTACAATTCGAGAAGTAAGATCTAGCTAGGCTACACCCGTAAGAGACAAGCACAAGACTGTCACATATATGAAAGGGTACATGATCATTTTTCTCTTCTTGAGTCTGAAAAGACACATGTCCCTCAAGTTAGAATCGAGTTGCCGCTCATCTACAAGGTTTTGCACCAAGAAAGCTATCCCGCTGAATGAGATTTGTACCAGTAGCTTTCAGTCCACACAGATTGTCTGTAAGTCACATGCTCTTTTCTGTTACCTAGCAACAGTAAAGCCCAGGCAAAAGTTCCTCAAGAGAACTTCCAATCTGTCTGAGGAAGGCTTTGTGCTCAACCTTTAATATAATACTCTCTGGTAAAACATTTTGCTCTACAATCAAAATAGTTTTACCTACTGGCCACTTCAAAAGTACTGCCAAGACATGTATAATTCCATTAAAGTCATGGTTCTGCATCAACAACAAGAATATCCCAGATTATTTCCATGTGTTAGGCTGATTTATCTGCACAGATTCACATCAAACACTTGTATGGTTACTTATTCAACTGAAAAATGTATTTTTCTTTGACAAAGAAATTTCTATTGCTTTCACTACTGAGAAAATAATTCTATTTCAATTGTCAGAGCACATGAATAAGGCGCTCGGTTTGTTTTGATGTGCAACAAGTGCACTGGGTGAATCAATAGTAGCACAACAACTCTGCAGGTTCTCAATGAATCATTCATCTGACAGCCTGTGGACACAAAAAAGTCAAAAGAAATTCACAACTTACCTTCAGAATGGCACCGAATAACACAGCAAATTAACACAAGAAAAAGTTTTATTAGCAGTGCTCTCCACATTCTGCTACTGGGTCCCGGCTGGACCGTCCAGCTCCGCATTGAAGCTGGGCAGATGGAGGTGCTGTAGGGACTGGCTGGGATGCTGTTGCTTTCCTCTCTAAGCCTTTCTTGTCCCGCTAGTTGATGAAAGGGGGCGTGCACAAAGGCCGGGACAGCCGCTCCCCCAACCTCGGCCCTCCGGATAAATCCCTCTTGCCCTGGAATCTGCATAATGCCATGGTGCGAGCCGTCCCGACTGCTCGTGATTATTTTACCACTTACCACTGATTTTCACTAGCAGGCCAATAGGGCTTTACTCACTGTGGGATATCATCAACGTGTATTTAGTTTACCTTGTCAAATTATTCAATTTGATTATTTTGTAAGAAAGTAGAGAAAGTAATGGTAGCCAAACGAAAACAAACTATAGTAAGCTTATACTAAATTAAGAACACTATAAAAACGTATAAAAAGTACTTGTCTAAACGTTGTAAGAATATTAAAGTGATACGATGGGAGAAACAAAGAACCATAAAGTCACTATAAATTCACTATCGCGTACTGCACAGACACTATAAGTCCCTATAGGTATATTAAAGGATGTTTCGTTAAAATCATATCAGAAGTAAGTTGATTACACCAAAAAGTAAATTAAGTGCTGACAGTCTTGTCAAAATTTAAAGTATCAAACGACGAAACAAAAAAAGAAACAAACTTGAGTTAATAAAGTTAATTAAAAAAAATGATGGGTTGGAAATAGAATTTAAATAAATAAATAATTGATTTTTGTTTTTAGTTAATCGGTCTGTCCAGGGTGGTAATAACGTACAACCTGGCTATATTAATAGGTCCAACAGCGCCATCTTGTGGTAGAGCTGCAACACCAACATGGCACGTGTTGCAGCACTCCTAGAGTAGAGGAAAACCCAAAGTGGTTGTTATTAGCAACCAAGCAGCAACAGCTGAAACTTGGCAGCATTTTCTAGGAAAACTGGGAGGGAACGGAGAAAGTTTGTCCCTAAAACGCCAAGAGTCCAGGCTTTACGCGTGCTGGTCACATTAACGTTCTTTACTTTACTTTTGCCACAGAGAAATCCAAAAGACCCCATGAAGACGATGAGCGACACGAAAGAGGTAACGGAATGTTGAGAAATCTAGGGGTCGGTGCCAGTGGTGACATTTGACCTTGGACATTCGCCAGACATTAACTTTAGAAATTGATATTACCTTGAAATGACCGCGATGTTAAATGTCTCTTTACGTGTATTTGTCTTTTGTTAAAGTGAGATCTTTTTTGCAATATCGCATTTTCTAATTTTTTCTTTTCAAATTGCGCTTGGATTTAGTGAATGCGAATGCTGACACTAATTAGTATTAGTAAAAAGAAAAAAGTGTTTTTCACAGTTGCCTATTTTATATGTTCGTGTCACCTTCCCTTATTCCCACAGGACATGGACAGTGTCCAGAGGTCACTGGAGAACCTGCGCTGCCTTGCTCCAGAAGATAAAACAGAGAAAGGACTGCTGCGATCCAGGATAGATGAACAGTCAAGTTTAATCTGTATATTGAAGCAACGAGCAGACGACGTGTTTCTTCGCTGTGAAGCACTGCAGAAGATCAATACGGAGCTGGAAGGCCGACTAACAGATGAGCAGAAAGAATTGGACTTTGAAATAAATAAATCTACTATGTTAGAGAGAAGATTTATGGATTTAGCTGCCAACCATCAAGAAATTATTGTTTTCAAGGACGAGCACAAAAGACAGAATACCCAGCTAAGGCTGGAGAACAAACAGTTGCGGTCAGAAAATGAGACTCTCTTCTCCCACAAATTACAGGAGAAAGAAGCGCTTGTTCATAAACTTACACAAGAAATCAAACAAATCTCAGAAAATCATACAAATAAAGAAAATGAATATCAGTATGTAATATCAGCAACTTTTTTAGAATGACATCTAATTACTAGTGCATTTATTAGCTGCTTTAAATGATCTTAATACTATATATTTGCAATTGTTTTAAGGGAGGAAATAACTGGATGGCAGTCAAAACTCATGGAGCAAATAACCCACCATCAATCCAAGGAGGCGTCGCTACTTGATCAACTACATGATACTCAGCAACAACTTAGGGATTCTGTAGAGATGTGCAAAGGTATGTCTTTTTTTTTTTATCCTTCTCTTCAATGCTACAAAATATAAGCAACTATAAACCTGCAGCCTTTTCTCCATGGTCAGATTTGAAGCTGCAGTTACAAAAGGCAGGAGACGATCACGCTTTGAAGGAGACAAGAATGAAAGAAAGCATAACAAACCTCACCAAAGAGAAGGACAAATTCTTGAATCTGTCAATGGAAAGAGGGAAAATAATACAGGTGATTGAGAATGGTATTTTTTTCCCCCTCACAAAAATGACCATTCACTATAGTATAAACCCATTTATCCATGTCTATGTTATCCATCATAGGAGAAACAGGAGGAAATTTGGCAGTGCGAGACAAGACGGAAAGAAGAGGAAAGAGCCAGGGGCCGAGCAGAGGACAGGTAGAGGTTTACATATATCAAGTTAACCACAACCAGTGTTCCTTCTGCTGTAACAAAAATCCTAGGGGGAAAAACAAAAAAATCACTGCACAAATATAACTTGCAATGTACATGTCCCAAAACCTGCTGTAGGTTTAAACAAGACGCAGCAGCTGTTGATGCAAATCTAAAAGTGAAGGATCTCCAGTGTGCTCTTGATGAATCTAGGATGAAAAGTGAGAAGCTCAAAAAGGTTTGTTGAAATTAAGAGTTGATCACTTTTGGCAGTGGCACATCAAAGGGTTGAGAATGTGCTTAACATTTTCCCCCAATTATTTCACAGGATTTTGAAGCTTACAAAGAGCACAGCGCCAACCTCCTTACACAGGAAAAGGAGTTAAATGCCAAACTCCGCCACATGATTGGCTGAGGACTAGCATTGTGTTTGTTCACCAATGTGACTTGGTTTGCAATAAAACCACAACAATTTTCAGCCTGAAGTGTTTCTGTCCACTGATAAAAACAACACACTGAACAGCCAAATAATGGAAACAGATGACAAAAAATATATATAACAATATATTTTTTATTCCACAGTCACTTTTCAGTTAAATGGAACCATAATAGAACACATTCAAGTTAAGATAACTGATGTTCCTCCAAGAGAAATTACACTATACAAATGTTCAACTCATGACACATTCCAACCCTACAGACGAGTCACTTATGAATGCTCCTCGGCCAGTTTCTCAGCTTTTTGGACTACTTCCTCGATGGGACCCACCATGTAGAAAGCTTGCTCAGGGAGGGGATCATATTCACCTTGGGGAAAGGAATAAAAAGATAATTTGTAAAGACATTTTTTTTTTTTGTTGGAATTATATAAAATAATAATTATAATAATAATCTATTTCAAAGTAGATTTCAGTGCTCTACCTGCTAGAATGCTCTGGAAGCCTTTGATGGTTTCCTTCAGGGGCACCAGCTTGCCCATGTGGCCAGTGAAGACTTCTGCTACCTGGAAGGGCTGAGACAGGAAACGCTGGATCTTGCGAGCACGAGCTACAGTCAACTTGTCCTCTTCAGACAACTCATCCATACCCAGGATGGCAATGATATCTTGCAAGGACTTGTAATCCTAAAATAAATAAATAAATAAATAAATAAAATTAGAAAGGGTTCGGTATCATTTAGATTTTTTGTTGTTTGCGCCCAACATAAGAGACTTACCTGAAGAATTTTCTGTACACCACGAGCAACATCGTAGTGTTCAGCTCCAACAATGTTGGGGTCCATGATACGGGAGGTGGAATCCAGAGGGTCCACAGCGGGGTAGATACCAAGCTCAGCAATGGCACGGGACAGCACAGTTGTGGCGTCCAAATGGGCAAAAGTGGTGGCAGGAGCCGGGTCAGTCAAGTCATCAGCGGGCACATAGATGGCCTGTTACAGAATCAGCAATTTTCAATATCAAATTACATGAACATAGAAAGAACACTGCCATGTGATTAGCATCCTGTGCAGTTTACCTGTACGGAGGTGATTGAGCCCTTCTTGGTGGTGGTAATTCTCTCCTGCATTGTACCCATGTCAGTAGCCAAGGTAGGCTGGTAACCCACAGCGGAGGGGATACGACCCAACAGGGCAGACACCTATCAAGAGTGACATAAATGTTAAGACCCAAGATATGAAACATTTTATTGATTACGTCTGTAAAATACTAATGCCTGATGTAGCCATGCTGACCTCTGATCCAGCCTGGGTGAACCTGAAGATGTTGTCAATGAAGAGAAGCACATCCTGTCCCTCCTGATCACGGAAGTATTCGGCGACAGTCAGGCCAGTAAGAGCAACTCTGGCACGGGCACCTGGAGGCTCGTTCATCTGACCATACACCAGCGCTACCTAAAGACGTAGAAGAGGAGGAGGAGGAGTCAACGTCGGCGATATCTTGTGAAATCCCCAAAACGATTTAGAAACCATCTGCAATTGGGATAAAACGCTGAAATATCTGCGACAAATAAATAAATACCTTTGAGGTGGTGTCCTTCAGGTTGATGACACCAGACTCAATCATTTCATGGTACAAGTCATTTCCCTCACGGGTACGCTCTCCCACTCCAGCAAACACAGAGTAACCACCATGAGCCTTGGCCACGTTGTTGATCAACTCCATAATCAACACAGTCTTGCCCACTCCAGCGCCACCAAACAGACCTGAGGGAAAATGATGTGCACAAAAAAAAAAGTTTAACATGTATGTAATCAATCATTGTAAATGCCTAGAAAGATGTATGTATTTAAATTGGAGTGCAAGATATTCCACAAACCGATCTTTCCACCCTTTGCATAGGGTGCCAGCAGATCCACCACTTTGATGCCAGTGACCAGGATCTCCTGTTCCACACTCATGTCTGTGAACTCAGGGGCTTCAGCATGAATAGGAGCAGTCCTGCAAGGCAATAAGTTTGTCGTTTAATATGAGGTTTAAAATCATAGGTTTTGCAACAGATTTGGCTGCCCCACCCCCCCCACGAACACACATACTGTTTGGTGCTAATTGGACCCCTCTCATCAATGGGCTCTCCAATGACATTCATGATCCTGCCCAAGGTCTCAGGGCCCACGGGAATCCTGATGGGGGCTCCAGTGTCAAGAACCTTCTGTCCACGGACCAGACCCTCTGTGCCGTCCATGGCAATTGTGCGGACAGTGTTTTCACCTGGAAAAACCCCCCAAAAAAACAGTGTTTAAAGTTTAGACATATTTATTAAGTCATAAGCAATATTAAAAAAGGTAATTTTAAGAAGACCTAAAGAATAAATGTAGTTTAAGGTCAAGTCTATACATAGTACAAACATTGCAATGAAATGCTTACTTGCTGACCTTCATGACAATACCATGAAAGAGAAAATATCAAAGACAAGAGGGAACAAACTGAGATAGCAAACAAAGTAATAACATTCAACAAAATATTTACAATAATTAAAAAAAATCTAAGTATAATACAAACTGAGCTGTGCAACTTCCAGGTTAGTGAAAGTATAAAAACGGAAATAAAGCAGCATGAACACCTCTACACAGGTGTGTTTTTAAGATAAGCTGCCAGATGTCTCGGCAGACCCACCCAGGTGCTGTGCCACCTCAAGCACCAGCCTGCTCTCGCGGCCGGCCACCTCCAGCGCGTTGAGGATGGGCGGCAGGCCTTCATCGAACTGGACGTCCACCACCGCACCGATCACGGCTACGATGCGGCCGTTGGCCAGCGCCGCCTGGGCAGCCGGGGCAGCCGGGGCGGCGTAACCTCTGCCTGTACAGACAATGACAAAGTCAGCAGCATTCAACATGACAGGAAACCTGGGACGACCGAGCAGCGACCGGACTGAGAGAGTCAAAACAACCGTTAGAGCCCAAACAAGGTTCACTGCGGGCTGTTACTCTGACTTCAAGGACAGGTGGGAAAACTGTGCTAAAATTGTTAGTTATTCCATTATAGTGCGAGTTATGACGGCAACGTTGGTACTTAGTTAACGACGTGATACACAGGGTGAAAGTAAGTTAGCCACGGTGCAACATTTGACTTGTAACTTACAGTCAGTAGCTAGCTAAGCTGGAAAGGTCATTCCCTCGGAGACATTAAACCAAAGGCACTTCTGTAGCTACACCTTTTTATTAACAATATAATGAACTATTACCTCTCATCTTTTTCGTCTTAATAAAGAAAATACCCATAGCGTTAGTCACAACAGGATGAAATCAATGAATGGGAAAGTTAAGGGGCCTGGTCTCCCGAGCGTGCAGCCATTTGCATCAATGACAGGCCACTAGACTGACACATACCTGACAACCGGCCGGGTTTCAAAATGTCTTTTAACTTACTCGAATAAAGAGCTGCATGTCTCCCGCTGATGGCTTTTAGAGAGGTAACTCCGGGCTTCAGGGCCTGCAGAGCCCCGGTGCAGCACCGTCCTACGGCACTCAACATGGTTAAGATGGCTGAAGGTGAAGGGGCGGCGCTGCTCTAGTACTGACTCAACTGCTCGTCTGAGCATGCGCGAACTCTGTCGTTTTTCCTTGCATATGGTATTCTGCATTCACCACCAGAGGGCAGTGCAGGCCCTCAGAATAAAAGTGGCATGTCATTGCAATAGCATTGATTAAATTCATGACAGATTTTGTGACCTTTCAATTGTGTGTGTGTGTGTGTGTGTGTGTGTGTGTGTGTGTGTGTGTGTGTGTGTGTGTGTGTGTGTACCACTGTTGGGCTCGTTACTCAATAAATGTATTATATTCCTCTTTACTTGTTAGTCATTTCAAACTAATTGCTTTACTTATTACTTATTACTTATTACTCCTTACGTTAAACCCCCCCCCCCCCCCCCCCAAAAAAAACAACGGAAATAGTTTCCTCTTCTGCTGTGCTCCTCTGTGACTGATAACCAATCTTTCAGTACCTGCCACAGTTAACAGTTGACAACAACATGTCTTTCTTCTTGAAAAAATTTAAGTAATGATCTTCCAGACGCTGAATGTAAACGTAACCACCTTTAATCCAAGCTAGCTAGCGCAGTGTGGCGCGACGTGTCCTCTAGTTATGACGAAAATAAATCTAGGATGGAGATTGGTTTATTAAACTTAAATGTAACGTTGTAACACTGTAACACTGTATTTATCAGCTTGGTAACTGTAATGTTATTACTGAAATTGAAATAGTAATTGGTTAAACTACTTGTTACTTAGCTAACCAGCTAGCTAGCTAACTGTGCACAAGACGGCTGACCACCAACCAACAAGCTTTCCAACTAAAGTAAAGAACATAAACAACCAAATCCCTGCAAACCATTATCTCCATGAACATGAATTATCTGCATGAACAACAAGAACAACAACAGACAATGGCCAAGTCAACAGTCTCCCAAAGCATGCTGGGAAATCAAAGGCGGGGCATCCCCAGGACGACACATAGCTCCCACCCAAGGGGTCAGTCGTCCTGGAGGTGCCGGGGTAGCCATTTTCGGGGAATCACTCCCCAAGGGCATAGGTGCAGCTGTCCCCGGGCTGAGTGGTATGTCAGGTTGCTGTTGACCTCCCTCCCCCACAGACTCATCATGTGGCTTGCCATGCCCCATCATGGGGCTTGCCATACTTTCTCCAACACCTGACATGGTCCCATCCAGTGGCTGCTGAGACACGCCTCTCTTGAGTGTTGGGCAGTAGATCCACACTTGGGCCCTGGGTTCAAAGCCCCCTGCCTCGGCAGCGGGTGTCGTAAGCTCGTTTCTGGCAGCTACTTGAGTTTGTCTGGGCCTGTCGGGCGAAAGTCGTGTGCCACCTGGAGATGGTGGCGCAGCTTTCCAACTAAAGTAAAGAACATAAACAACCAAATCCCAAATCCATATCTCCATGAACATGAATTATCTGCATGAACAACAAGAACAATAACAGACAATGGCCAAGTCAACAGTCCCAAAGCATGCTGGGAAATCAAAGGCGGGACATCCCCAGGACACCACAGTATTTAACATTTCTTTGTTATTTGGCCCATCAGACAATCTGTGAAATGTCTAAAGCAGCCTGGAATCTAATCTGCTGTTCATTTTGTGTTTGTTTGTGGTAAGAAAACAATTACTGATATCATAACTTGGGTGGTAACTTTAAATTAGATATGTTTCTTTCAGTGGAATAATGCTCTAAGTGCATTTGTCATATACAAATGTTTTTATTATATACTGTATTAAAATTATTAATGATCTAAATGGGAATGGCAGTCAATCTGAATATTCACATTTACTCATTTTATGTATTCATGCACATGAGCAATTCTATCTCTATTTCTGAAGTTAGGAATCAGAGTAGCAGGACAAAACTTTGATTTGTACAGCTGGGAACAGTTGGCAATGAGATAGGGGAGATATCTTTGTGGACCTAAAACAAGCCTTGCCTATATTACAGTAGCACAAGCCAGAAAATATACTCTGATCTCCAGAAAGCTGTCCTGGATGCTGACACACGGTTTACTATATGTGAGTGTGTATCTCAGTGTGGCATCCTTGATGAAGGGGCATGCTGAGCTCTTGTGTGGGAGGTAGTAGTGACAGTTCACTAATACAGACATAACTGACCTAGGGCACAGGAGTAACATACAAGCCAAAATGTCCTTTAAACAGTTGCAGGCACACTATTCAACACTAACCTGATTGCCTGTGTCATCTAAAATAAGCATTCATTCAAGTATATATTGCTGTAAAGAAAACCCAAGTTTTAAGAAACCAACTTTAATTAGATCAAGAATTTATTTTCTGCCAATACAGCATTTGCCTTTAATGTTACAATCTATGACAATGAAAATACATATGATAGATTATGGTTAAAAAATGAAGCAAATACTTCTAGGACAAACAGCTTTGATCTTGTGCAAATACAGCAGAAATCGAGAAGTCCCCATCGAAGAATGAGAAGTCCCTATAAGCATTACACAAAATCTAAACAAATTCCTTCACAGTCTGCGATAAACACATCTAAAAGTATACCTGTCTTTGCAATAACTCTCTCAACTTATACATATACATTGCATATGAGGACCTATTGAAAGGTTGTCAGTCATCGCAGCAAATGAAAGAAAGAAGGGATGGAGTAGATTTAGGGATCGTTCAGTTTAACATTCTTTTGTGTCAGAAATTCTCCTCTAATTACTCTTTGCCTCAAGGTTTTGGATTATAAAAGCCCTTCACCTCAAACAGAGTTGACAAAGAGCTGCATGATGCCCCAACCCGTCTGCACAGGTCCGGCTCCATCTCTGCAGCCACACCAGGAGTAAGGTTAAATGTCACCGCCACTAGTGGATGGTCAGATGGTCATCTATCAGGGTCTGGAAAGTGAAGTACCAGCTACAGTTTCTATTCTAGAAATATCCATACAGCACTTCTCTGATTACTACACCGTTTGAATAAAAGAAGACTAAAACACTCATAATAACGCTTTGCATCATATTTTTCACAGATTTTTGAATTTCTAGCTGCCTGACTTTGTTCCCCGTAAATAAACCTCAAGCACCTGCACACGCACCACATCTTCTGACGTTTCTGTGAGGCCCCTCATCGCTGTTACTGCCGTTACTATCCGTAGTATCACGGTGACTCCTCTAGTCACAATGTCGACACTTCACCAGGAGAGTGTGAGGAGTTTTTAATTATATTTCCAACAAGGTGTGGAATATTAAGCCCCAGAATTCCTCTGCTCATCGAGACCTTTCTGTCAGCGCTGACAATCCTGGCACACTGTGCTGTATTCGGTCTATTTCTGTGGCTTCAGAGGACGCTTGTATGAAAAACCCATCTCTACTCTCTACATCTCTACCCTCTCTACTCTTTTAATTAAAACTACGAGTTGTTAATATTGCCTCTGTGTCAGCATCGCTACACTGGTTGCCTGGTAGTTTCAGAATTGATCTTCGACATCTCTGACCTTTGAACCCTTATCCCCAGGGAGGGCCCTTATGGCCATTCCAAAGCCCAGGCTGAAGACCAAAGGTGACCAGGCCATTGGCGACCCTAAGGAGCCTGAGGAGCTTAAGCTGGCAAAATCTTTTACATTACCTCTTAAAACACATTTTTACAGAGACTTTATTTGCTAATGTCCTTTTTATGAGATAAAAACAGGAAACCTAAAGAAAAAAAAACATTTTTTTTGGTAGAACATAAAATCAGGATTCTGGGAAATTTTTTACCTTAAATACAGTATTTGGATCTGCCAAGAGAATCCTTTTTTTTTGTCTTGCCTCTCGGGGCTTCCGTATTTTTTACTTTATGTTGTTCTAGTTGTTTTGTCGTTTTATTCTTGTGCATCCTCGTTGTATTTCATGTCTGACATTTTTATGGCTTGCCTTATTGACTTCTATTTATTTATGAAACAAACACTATCTTACCATTCATTCACTAGCACATGATATTATGAGTCTAACGAGATAGGAAACGCACCCCTTTGCTCTATGCCAATGCCTCAAAGATTCAATAGGTGGAAGTTGCGATTGGAGATTTATTACTATCCCACGCCTTCCCTATTCAACCACAGCTATAAAACATTGTTACATTGTTCTATGGCTCACCATGCAAAGCTCAGTGAAACGAATGGGACATTATCACAGTGTGAGGGGGGTCTTTTCTCACAGCAAATAATGTGAATGAAGAAAACTGAAGCTAAAAATGAAAACATTGATCATATTTTCATTTAAAAAATAGGATTTTGCTGGCAAAGGGTGAATTAGTTTCAATACATTTTTGATTGAAACTAATTGTAATGACAGACTAAGTGATACAGCTGCAGTTGTTGTTACTTATTTAATCTGTATGAAATACAAATTTCAGCAAACCTTCAAAGCTCCAAACATCCCTTCATAGTTGGAAACTCATCCCTCCCCCTTCCCTCAGGGCAGACCAAAAGACTTGACAAGGCTTCATGGGATGTGCCCTGGTGGTTCCTCCTCTATAAAGGAGGAGGGAGAGGCTGAGGGGCTTACAGAGTCTCTGCACCCCAGGATGGCTGACACTGCTGCTGCACAATCAACGAGCTAACTCTGGCTCTCTGCTGCTCCCGCTACTGGTTCAAAGTCAGCATTTTGAACTGCACTCAAAACAGGATATAGAAATACTAGAATCGGCACCCTTCTCAAAGGACTTTGGAGTGTGAGTCAATGCAAGGATAAGTTATGTTAAGGATTAATTTACAACACACGCCTCTGAAATGCAGGAATACAATTTCATTTTAAACCTCAAACTGTTATTATTTCACTCAACAGATGACATGCACAGATGCAGTATCTGTCCCAGTCTGACTGTTGTCCATTGTTGCATTTGTGGTCATTGACATTTTTTTTTGGTCTACAGTTGGGAAAAGGATGTTCCCCTCCATTAAGTTGGTGCTGTTGGTCGCATCACTGACCAGTGTCTGTGCCCAAGACAATCATGAAGAGAGAAAACTGAACAAGAAATCTCGGGCGAAACCTGTGGCTGCAAATATCCACGATGGACAAGGTAAGAAAATAACACAATGAATGAGAACATTATTATATAAGCAGATATTCATCATTGGTGCTAAAGTTCTTTATCATGTTGCTGGAAAGCTATCAAAATGCATAAACTGTCTTTAGTGCAAAATGTGTGAGTAGTATGCACCCAGGACACTGAACACATCACTCTTGTCTGCTGTCTTGTCAAGTTATGACATCAGTGTGACATAGTGACTTACTATGTGAAGATTTATAGATTTGAGATTTGTTGTGGGGTTTGCAAATCAAGTCAAAGTCAATGAAGTCAATGAAGTTACTTACTTTTTGAATGGAATAATACTTTAAAAACTTCAGCGGTAATCTGTCCTTCATCATGCTCTATGTGCACACAGCTATCCTAGATGAAGACTGTGGCCTGGAGCTCTCCTTCCTCTTGGACAGCTCTGAGAGTGCCAAGGACAACCACGAGCAGGAGAAGCAGCTTGCTATGAAGGTGGTGGATGGCCTCCAAAGTGTGCGGCTGCAGACCGGCCGCAGCTTGAGCTGGAGGGTGGCTCTGCTGCAGTACAGCAGTCACGTCATCACAGAGCAGACCTTCAGAGAGTGGAGGGGCACGGAGAACTTTAAGAGCCGCATAGCGCCCATCATCTACATCGGCCACGGCACCTACACCACCTATGCCATCACCAACATGACCAAGCTCTACCTGGAGGAATCCAGCCCCGGCAGTATCAAAGTAGCCGTGCTGCTCACTGATGGTATATCCCACCCCAGGAACCCGGATATCTTCTCCGCTGTTGCCGATGCCAAGAACCAGGGTGTCAAATTCTTCACTGTGGGCATCACCCGGACAGCCAACGAGCCAGCCAATGTGGCCCAGCTCCGTCTGCTGGCCAGCTCCCCACCCTCCCGCTACCTCCATAATTTGCAGGATGTGGACATTGTACAAAAAGTCCTCAATGAAATTGTGAGTATGGTTTGTATTCAGTTTGAATTGGCATGTATTCAGAGTTGACACATGGATAGGCTTGTGCACATATTCATATAGGGCTGGAATGATGCAATGCTGTGTAGAAACAAATCGTCTATGACAGCTGTAAATCTTTGTATTTTTGTTCAATGCACAGAAAAAAGCTTTTTTTTGCAGAACTGCTTGACATCTGCACACTGCCTATCCCCTGGGATTTGTTTCGACAGTGGTAGCTTTTTTTGTCTCGTTCAGGACGAACGGATATCTGGCGATCTCACGTCACATTCCTTTAAGTGGAAACATTTGGGTTTCAACAGTGATGTTGTGCTTACAATAACACGTGGCTTTACAGAGGGATTTACACACACACACACACACAATGATTTCTTACAAGTTTGTCATGAACCTTAATCCTGTGACCCCTCTGTTGTTTGATTTAGAGCCTTTATTGTTGAATTCTTTTGGATATTTGTTATCGTATTTATATATTTTTTTCTTCTCTACAGTCTGACTTGGCTGATGAAGGGGTAGGTATTATTACAAATGGACAATTAATATATATAATAATGTATAATCAAGTGCAGATGCTCTCTTTGACTTCATCACGAAAGCATGTCTTTTCCTTTTGAAGTGCCCCCTGGCTCAGAAATGTGCTTGTGAGAAAGGAGAGCGGGGACCGAGCGGCCCATCGGTGAGTATTTAGCCTCTTACCTTTCAAAACATCCCACAACCAAAGAACAGCATTCCTTTTAAGTATTTCACAGTGGGGGTTTTCTTTGTCAAAATGAGGGAATCGAGCGTGGTCCTGATGTATCAAGAATGGTAATTGCGTGGTTTTGGATAATCAGGATAATTGCTTGCTTTTTTTCTCAGTATAGCTTGCAGGCATCTTGCACAGGCAAAGCGAGTGGATAGGTGGTCCACATTCTGAAAGTAATCCTATGGCAACAGGAGTGGGAAAAGAGAGACTGTACTCTGACATTCCCGGAGAACTATATTTGTTGACGCCCTGTCCCTGCGAGTTATTGCGCATTTCCCATCCAGCATAAGATGTCCCCCATGGAAACCGGGGGCACCCCATGTAGTGGTCTACTCCCAATAAAACTGGACCTTTGGCCATCATAAATAACACTCACAACCCTGACTGTCAGAGTCAGCTACCAGGGATGGAGCCCCGCAGAGGGACTGGTGATTGTAGAATGAGGCACCAGATACTAAGCATCATCAGTACATGGTGCTAGAAGATTCCCCCATCCCCACCCCCCCCACCCCCTCAATAGCCACTAACACATATAGACACATTCATTCATATTCATTCATTCATAAGCTCCCCTCCTCCCCGGATAGCTGACAGCTCAGGTAATGTCCGGGTTTTGAGTGTCGCGACAGATTGCATGCACATTAACCAGGTGCTTTCTCCTCAAGAGAGATTCTTCAAATTCTTACACTCAGACTGAAACGCTCTCAATAATTGCTCTCATTAGTTTAACGGTCACAAACCAGTGATTTCTGACACACGTTGTCCAGGTGCTGCTCAACAAAACGACCCCCTGACCCCCGTGGGCAAGATACCTCATGCCCGTCTATGTCTTCAGCGATGACGCATCCCTAACACACATAGACATACAAGGCGCACATATCACACACATAGACATACACACACACACAGCCATCCACCTTGTAACCTTTCCCTCCCTTTTTCTGTCTCTGTATTTAAAGAATGAACGCCTTGAGGAAAAACTTGCACTTTCAGTTATCAGACTCACGGCCGAGATAACCTCGCATTGTCAGATTATTATCCTCAGTGTTTATTATTTGTCACCAGTTACAGACAGTACACACAGACGGGAGGACTGAATGAATCAAACCTCATCCCTGCTTTTGTTTTATTCTGCAGGGGAAGAAAGGCCGCCCTGGAGATGATGGAGCCCCAGGGCTTAAAGGCCACAAGGTCCTTGTCTTTTGATTGATCGTTTTCTTCTCTGTGGATTTATACAGCACTTTGGAAGGGATCTATTCCAGAATGCTATATATCCATTTTGTGGGGGGAAAAGTTATTACCTGAAGTTGATCATTTAATATCTCTAAAATGTGAAGGACCCAGTCATTCATCATGTAGGACATTAGTCACCTACTGTCCTTTAAAAAATAACATTTTTTTTTTCAAATGATGGACATTTTGTTTTGCACCTGCCAATGAACATCCAAACTCCTTATTCTGTGTTAAGGTTTCTACTATACAGTAACTATACAGGCTTATAGTCTTTGATATACTGAGTCAGTGTAATCCTTTTAATCAGGGCGAAGCAGGGCTGAGCGGACTACCTGGGCGAGAGGGCGCTGAGGTAAATATCACTATTTACGATCAAAGAAAAATAATACATCTGTTATTGTATGGAACACGAGTTTATTCACACCCAACATCTCATCAGTGACGTTTCATTTAAATGTTTCGTTTGCAGGGAAAACCAGGTTACAAAGGGGAGAAGGTATGTGATTCAGTTTCATGACACTGTTTTGTCTTGTTTTTAGACACTTTGAGGCTTGTGAAATACCGCTATTTCATTTACACACAGGGGGAGAGGGGGGAGTGTGGCACTCCAGGAATCAAAGGAGACAGGGTATGGAAGCACGATCTATACTGCATGTACCAATTGTCATGTTTTCAATGTAATCACTTTCACTTCATATTATGTTCATTCTCTTTCCTGTGCGATGTCCATCAGGGTCCTGAGGGGCCCGTTGGCACAAGAGGACTTAGAGGGTTGCAGGTCAGCAAATTAAAATGTGTCATCTGTATTAGTGAACACTGGGTATTGTATTTCATAGCCAGACATAAGAGAGGGGAGCCTGTCCTGTCTGACATGGTAATACTGTGTTTACATTTTAAAACCCTGCAAATGAGCTGCTAAAATCAGGATTAGCCCACTTCATATTGCATATCATATGCACACACATCTATTTCCCCTTCATCCAGAGATACACACACACACCATGTGATAATACCACAGTGATAATATCCAGATGTACGTGTAGACAGCCCCTTATTAATGGCTGTATCTTGTTCCTGTCCAGGGGTTACCAGGAGCACAGGGAGACGTCGGACCAGAGGGCCCTCAGGGAAAGCAGGTTAGTGCCTCTTTAAAAGGAAAGCCTTGAACAACTCTTACTTACCTCGCCGCGCACATCTGCTGTGACCTTTACATTTCCTTTTATGATTAGTTTAAACAAGACGTTGGAGCTTTACCACCCCAGCTTTTACCATGCAGCAGAGGGGCCTGTTTCTCCGGTAATAGGCACCTGTGGAAACGCTTGGCGATGGGCCAGTCGCTTCCCCCTCATTACTGTAATTCACCAGCATGGGGATTAACCACCAGCAAACAAATCCCGTCGCAGGCTCTCTTAATGGCCTGTATCCTGTTTCTAAACACACACTAGCAACTGCCTAGAGCATCGTCAGCTTCCTCAACAGGGAAAGTATAATAACACACATACGGAGAGTCACACACGTGCAGGTGTCGTTTGCAAAGATGAACAAAGGTGCTGGTGGTCCCTTTTTCGGTGGAACGAAATTAACTGAGAGGCCAGAAAGACCAGCTTTAGCGTTAGATGTTAAAATGGGTCAAATTTAGTCTGATCAACAGGGGTTATACAAGAGAGATGACAGTTTGTAAATAAAGTTGCTCCAATAGTCAAACTACTCACACAGAAAAATGTGAAGCGTGTCCTCTATTCTCAGTCTTCACAATCAAGTGAGCATGATTGAAAGAAGGAATCCAAACTATTTAATGAATCACGATGGTTGAATGAATCTGTTAGTTCATATGGAGTGGAATTGGATGATAGGAACTATGCTGCTCTGTCAGAACTTGTTATGTGGTTAGATTGGCTCGCTTTTCTGACAAGCTCCAGTTGTTGTATGTGTGTTATTTTTAGTTAAAGGTAATCTAATCTTGTAATGACTACAAACTTTGATGTGGTAAATAGCCCCCAGTGAAATACTCCTGTGTTGTTTGCGTCGAGACATGACTGGAAGACAATGTCGAGCTCATATTTGCCCTGACTTGCATGAAGGGATCAAATATCAACCCCACCGCCCCATTATAGTACATTTTAGATGACATTGATTCTTCTGTGCATTTTGCCCTGGTTCAGGTGTCATGTCTTTTTGCCATGTTGTCACATACTTTGAGCGCCAATGCTCTTCACTGTTAATCTTTGTTGTGTTTGTGATCCTAGGGTGAACGTGGCTTGCCTGGTCCTGCTGGAATTCAGGGGGAAACTGGTGTTGGACTTCCTGGACCAAAGGTAAAAAGTGTAAACTCTCTTCAAGTCCTTTTTTTTTTTGCAGTAATCTTTGCGATTGGATCTATATCTCATATCCTGTCAATGTTAATCTGTAGGGTGACGTGGGCTACCAAGGCCGACTGGGTCCTCCTGGTCCTCCTGGAATCGGTGAACCCGGCGTTCCCGTGAGTTAAGGGGAAGCAGGCACTGTGAAATGCTGCATGACATGTGTCTGTGAGAACCTCATATGATCTCTGTTACAGTTTAAGCGGGAAATGTGATCTGTTGGGAAAGCCTAAAGGTACTTTGATCTGAGCAGTGTTGTGGTGACATACCCTCGGGCCTTGTTTACAGGGGCCTCAAGGACCACATGGTGTTCCAGGAGAAAAAGGACCCCAAGGCGAGGGGCTCCCCGGACAAAAGGTACGATTACCAGAACAAACCACTACAATAGATACACGATCTTGGCCAAACTGAAATACCCCACAGCGCTTTGTTAGCTCTTCTTTGATTGAAGAATAAGTCTGGTGTATATTTAAAAACAAATGTGCAAAGACTGGATAACTTTGCTTGTTTCCATCTGCTTTGTTGTCTTCCAGGAAGTCTTTTCCACCCTGTGAATGGCACCAATTAAATATGGCCGCCATGTGGCTAATTGAATAAGATATGTGTGGATATGTGGACTCATGAAGGATTATACATATTGAGGAAAGCTTATAGCTTAGAAAGACCTTAGAAAGCTACAAGATGCATGTTTGTACATGATGATCAGTTTCAACTTTAGATTAAGGGCTGCAAAAGCCTGTATAACAAATGTATTGACAAATCACTTATACTACATGAGAAAAACAACTGAACTTCCATAAATGATTTCTGAAGCATATCAGCATTATTTGTTGATTATCAACAACATTTGTAATACAATGGCTGTGTGTCTAGGTCAAACTATACATGTATTAATATTAGGTAATGATGTACTAATCATATGCTAGAAATTGTATTCTTCACTTATGAATGAGATGTTGCATTTTGAAACCCTAAGCCTTACCCTTTAGCCCTTTGCACTGTCCAAAAGTGCCTCATGTCTTCTGAATCAGGGGTCACATCTGTATAGAGCTAAGTTGTTGTGAATTCCCATCAGCAGAAAGTACATAACTGACACGGCTTTCAGGCCTGAAAACACACCAGCATGAAAGCACATTTTATTAGTGTGCCTTCTAGAGATATTAGAGAGTGAAACTGGACTAATTTAATGTAACCGTGCCCTTCTTCAGCACATGGGCTGCATGTGTCAAAACCAGACCCCACTCTGTTCTGACCCACTTGACTCACAACTCAAGTGTTCACTCAAGTATTACTACTGGCACTGCTGTTCACGCGTTAAGCCTGTAAAAACAATATCCTCCCCATGCCGCAACATGTTACACTGTGGGACATGTTCTGTAGAATATCTGCACAGAGATTGTGCAAATATTCCATTCAAATGGAGAGGGCTGGGATCCAACCAAGGCTTTAACAGGACATGCAGAACTGGGAGCAAGTAGTATAAAACATGCATGGTGATTATTTTTTTATGACAGTACTAAAATACAGATCCCTTAGTCCTGTAATTATTGTTGCAGCTGCACAGTGTAGTAGTGGTTAGTGCATATTACTTAAGTGTACTAATAAACTAAAGACAAAGTACCTTCTTACTGTTTATTTCAATGCAAGTCAGAACTTGTGTGTGAACTTGATAATGGGAGGGAAGTTCATGTGGTTGCAGGGGATTGTCTGTAAAGAAATCTAAACAGGCTTTTATGTGTTAAAGGAACATCCTGGAAAATGAACACCAAAAATGTCCTCAAGCGACTAAACATCACTTGTTACCTGAAACAGACCCGTGGGGCCCTAATGGGAAATTCCCCCTCCACTAAATGGGGATCCCAATAGTTATATAGAAACTAATGTGGAGTTAATATGAGCCTGTCTGTATGACTGCATTTCACAACATTTGGATGTTGCTGACTGCTACACTCTCATTCAACACCCCCCATCCCTCACTTGCAGGTTTTGGTACTGGTCACGGGTAAAGAGCACACTCCAGGCGGATCATATAAAAACACCTACATCTGACTGTTAAGTGAACTGAAAAAAACAAAAAAAACTGAAGTTCCATTCCTAGTGCATAGGATCATTTCAAGCCCATCATATCAAGCCCAAGAGGGTAACAGGTGTTAACTTGCTCGCCCTCCACACTCTCCTGACTGAGAACAATGTGGATTTGGCAGTGACCCAACAGCAAGTGGCGATAATGTGATGGGCCGAGAGGGGTCACGACCTGTCTTTGTTCCACAGGGGGATCGGGGGCTCGCTGGGCCGAGGGGACCTAGGGGACAGCCGGGCGCAGGAATCAAAGGAGAAAAGGTAGGCTATAAATATATCAGCTAATGAATGCCATTCACGCAAAGACCCCATGTCTGCACAACAAAGGATCTAATGAAATCCATAAAGATGCCTGAATGTCCTTTGGGCTACAATTATTCAGCCTGGCGCCTTGGAACGCTGGATTGAGTAAGGAAGAGCAGATGGGAGGGTACTAAAACCTCTGGTTACTGTGGGAAAGTTGAAAGTTAAAGGTGGGACATGCTACATGCTTAATAATATAGCCACAGCTTCATAGACATACATCATAGCCGATATACAGGTGTCATACACATCATCAACAGAGATTCATTTGAGGTATTTTCAATCAGAAAGGGGTAAATATTTGTCACTTAGAACTTGAGACACACATTTCCAGGCTTTATGATTATGCTACTGGAAAAATCTCTATTTATGTACTTTATGAGCATTTATTAATGGTTTGAACTACTTTACTTTACTCATTTAAGTCCCTTTTAAAAACCTGCCTTTGATAGTTATTAGAAAAACATGTATAACATAATTTTTGTATTGCGTTAGTTTTTCATACTATAAGTATACTCATTATGGAGGTATATTTACCTGACCACAGTGTTTTGCCTCCAGGGTGAATTTGGGCCTCCAGGTCTTCCAGGACAAACTGGACTAACAGGAGCGGGCATACAGGGGGAGAAGGTCAGCAGAATGTCTTTATCTAAATGTTTATCATGCAGACAGTAGACATAAGAATATGCACACACGCGCACGCACGCACACAGACACACACACACACACACACACACATGCACATAAACATACACATACAGTGCATATGCAAAATGAAACCCTCCTAATTTGTATTATTGCTCAGGGAGTAGAGGGTCCAAGAGGTCCACCAGGAATCAGAGGACATCCAGGAGAAGGCTTACCTGGATCCAAGGTTTGTAAAAATTGACCACCAGTGATGGGTTAATAACTCTTATTGTTATTGATCGATCAATTCGATCAATCAATCAATCAATCAATCGATTCCCAACCCATTCTGTGTTGTTTGTTCACCCACGTGGGTTTCCACATTCCAAAGACATGTAAGTCAGATGGAAGGGAAACTCTAAATTGTGTTCATCCTGTGATGGACTGGCGACCTGTCCAGGGTGTTTCCCTGCCTTCCACCCAGTGTATGCTGGGACAGGCTCCAGCCCCCTGTGACCCTGAAAAGGTGTCTGGACTGACAAAATTCTGATGGTGCTAGCTGTATATCTGCTAGTTTTCCGTAAAGAATGACAAATACCAAAAAGGTGGTATATATCATCATGATGTTTCTATTTCCAGGGAGACCAAGGTTTACCAGGTGAACAGGGAGCTCCAGGAGAGAGAGGCATTGGTGAGCCTGGTCCAAAGGTAAGACCACTCATGTACTGATCTGTATAATTCAACTTAATCTTACATGAGGATATGGGAGCGCTAAAATATTTTCTGAATGTACAAAAAAATGACCACTGTACTGAATGCACCAACACATAACTACTGTATATTCTACTGTTACAGGGTGAGGTCGGGGCAGGTGGTTTGGGTGGTCTGCCTGGTCTTCCAGGAGAGGATGGGGCTCCAGGACAGAAGGTACAGTATATTATGCCAGCTCCGTGGAAAACTTCCACTCCACAGTACTACGTTTTTTGTCCATTGGCTTAGAATGGGAAGCTGAGTGGGTCAAAAAGACGTTGATGAGAGAGGTTCTCTGTGTCTCATCTGCTTTTGCTTTCTCAGGGTGAGCCAGGTTTAACTGGCTTAAGAGGATCTGAGGGAGCAGCAGGAATCGGCACACAAGGAGAGAAGGTGCGCTTTCCATGTGTATCCATCTTGTGTAGTTCACTATTCATATCACAACAGGCTGTAAATGTAAATGAAATAATGCATACTCTTATCCCCCCCAGGGTGACCAGGGTCAGAGAGGTATCCGTGGGTTACATGGACCTCCTGGGATTTCAGGACCCTCAGGACCAAAGGTGAGGATAAAAAAACTTGAACAGAGTAGTGATATTTTACTGTGGTATATCTGGTTTTATGAGACAAAATGATACAAGCACTATATACTGCTTACACTCTGTGCTCTGTTCCTGGCCAATATCCCAACATCTTTCCATTTATGCTGTGATGAACAAAATATTGTTGAAGATTTATGCCACAGAAGCCCAAGCTTTGAATTCAGCCAAAATACTTGCCAGACTTACATCAGTAGCTCAGCTCCTATACAGATTGTTGGCAGTGCATTGATTGTTCAAATAAAAGAAGTGTTTGATTGGGATTTTAAGTCTCTCGCCAATTCTTGTCTTCCAGGGAGAACCTGGGATACCAGGCCGGATTGGCATGCCAGGGCCCACGGGACGGGCCATAGCAGGTCCCAAGGTAAAAAATACACATCTATTATCACTCTGTCTCTTAACACAGGTCTTGGCAAGCAGACAACTAGCCTGCAGTCAGAAACACTGTCAGATAGAGGCCATTGCAATGCATCATCTGATTGTTGCTGATAAGCATCACTGTGACTTTGTTGTCTCTTTGGTTTCCAGGGTGATGCAGGCCCTCCTGGCCCCTCTGGGCCTGTTGGGGAAACAGGCCACGGGCTACCTGGTCCGAAGGTAAGCATTGGCATTTTTGGAACACAGAACGTTTTTTTCTAACATTTTTGAAAATTATTGATACATTTTTGTGGTTGGTTTTCATCGTTGAATGTTGTTTCACCAGGGTGATCGTGGTCATCCAGGTTTAACAGGTCTACTTGGTCCAAAAGGAGAAGGCGTCCCTGGCCCTGTGGTTTGTACCATCCAAGAAATTAAAAATCCCAAATCTTATATCTTATCTAAGTCATCTGCAAGCTAATGTTGTCTTAACTAATTTATGTGCTTTTTTTCTAGGGTCCTCAAGGCCTGCCAGGTTTACCAGGTGAGCCAGGCCTTGAAGGGATAGGAATTCCCGGCCCCAAGGTTTGTGTGTACATATAGTATGTGTGTTATTGCATGTGTAAGTGTATATGGGCGTGTTTACAGTACAGTACATTTGATACGGACATATCTGTTCCAGGGAGACATTGGCTCTAGAGGATTGCCAGGTTTGCCCGGCCCAACTGGAGAGGGTCTACAAGGACCACCGGTAAGAAAGACCAAGCACCACACAGCATGGTCGATTCCTGATTTATTTTTTTTAGTGTCCAACAAACAATATCAGCCTCTGACATATAAGACATATTGCATACTGATATACCTGAGTATTTGTACTATGAGAGTTTGCAGATTATTTGATTCTCCTCATACAGTGATCTGATCACTTTTCATCATTTGTGTTAAGGGTAACGTTGGGAGGCCAGGGCCTCCTGGTCCAACTGGACCTCCAGGGGAAGGTATTCAAGGCCCAAAGGTAAATATCACCACTGTGGTTAATTTTAAGTTCATTATGAAATTACAGTCAAGTAGTTTCACTTACACATTGAGTATAAAGCAACAACATTGATCAACCAAACTCTTGCTAATCAGAATCACCAAGTACAATGAGCGCACAAGGAATTTGACCTGGTTAATTGGTGCTGACACATTACAAGACAGTTACACAATACAGGCTGACATACTGGCTGCAGGAAACGGCAGCAAAACATAATAACAATGACTGTGATTTTGTATGTACCATCGATATAGAGCTCTTCTGTATGATCTAATTTCAGGGGGAGGCAGGGTTTCAGGGTGTGACTGGGCCTAGAGGGCCTCCAGGAGAGGGATTTCCTGGAGTTAAGGTAAGGGAGTTAAATGTATCTTTCAAACATGTTTATTGATCCTGATTACCTTGTCTCTGACTGCAGACTTGCTCTCCCCTCATCACAGGGTGACCGTGGCTTACACGGTGAGAGGGGTGTGAAAGGAATAAAAGGAGACGTTGGAGATCCTGGTGTTCCTGGTGAATCTGTAAGTAAATTAGACGCGTTCTTCATTTTCTCAAGATGTCTTCAGAGGTTTGACAAATGAAACACTTAAATTGTGGTGTGCCTCACAGACATACATTCAAGAGAGATAATAGAGAGGCTTATTCTAGGACATTCAGTATATCTTGGGATTACCATTCCAGTTTCTTTCTGTGCAGACCCCCTGCAGCAAACTGGACAGTATGGGGACAGTCAAACTGGGAATGCATTTTCTAAGAATGGATCCATGACATACATAGATGGAAACCACAAGTTTTTCAAATTCCTTTGGCATCTTAACTTTCTCAGACACCCTGTTATATAGTTTACATTAAGCAGTTGGTCCAAAGGTTAGACCATTTTGAATGTAGAGGAGATAGGGAAACTGTTTAGAATAACAAAAGACAAAAAATAGTGATATTGTTTTTACTTCTTCTCAAATCCCAGGGGAGGCCAGGAACGAAAGGAGAAGCAGGCCTCACAGTAAGTTCCCCATCTCCACTAATGTATGACCGTTCAACTAATTTTATAGGTATTGTATTGGTATAAAATATGTTCTCTCACCTTTTTCAGAGAGACGACATCATTAAGCTGATCAAAGAAATCTGTGGTAAGACCACAACTACACTACAATAACAAAACAAAAGCAAATGTAAGTGTGCATGAATGGTGCCTGTTTTAAAAAAAGATGAATCTCTGTTTTCAGGCTGTGGCATCAAATGTAAGGAAAGTCCAATGGAGCTTGTGTTCGTCATCGACAGTTCGGAGAGCGTTGGTCCTGAAAACTTTGAAATCATCAAGGACTTTGTCACAAGGTTGGTGGACCGGACCACGGTTGGACGCAACGCCACCAGAATTGGACTGGTCCTCTACAGTCTGGAAGTCCACTTGGAGTTCAACCTGGCTCGCTACATGACCAAACAGGATGTCAAACAGGCTGTCAGGAAAATGCCTTACATGGGTGAGGGCACCTACACTGGCACCGCCATCAGAAAGGCAACTCAGGAGGCTTTCTTCAGTGCCCGGAATGGAGTCAGAAAAGTAGCCATCGTCATCACAGACGGTCAGACCGACAAACGCGAGCCTGTCAAACTCGACTTAGCAGTGCGGGAAGCTCATGCTGCCAACATTGAGATGTACGCCCTGGGGATTGTCAATTCCTCCGACCCTACACAGGCTGAGTTCCTGCGAGAGCTCAATCTCATTGCCTCTGACCCTGACAGTGAACATATGTACCTTATTGATGACTTCAATACTTTACCAGGTGATAATCACACTCAGATGTTCATGTCATTCTTTCAGCTGGGTACTCATGGGAAAAAACAATAATATCTATGCAGCAATCAAATAGGAAGATATCACACTACCACTGCAACACCTTACAGTGAATCTGATGTCATTTTATTTTCTGTTTTCAGCGCTGGAGTCCCAACTAGTCAGCCAATTCTGTGAAGATGAAAATGGTGCCCTTATCTACAATCACATTACAAATGGCTATGGAAATGGCAATAATGGGCACGGTAACAATGGATATGGAGAGAAAACCAATACTAATAATGGTTTTGGGCATAATGGCCATGGCCATACTGGTTATGGAAATAAATATGAGAACAATGGTTATGTTTATCAAGAGGAGATCCAAAATCAGAGACGCACGAACACCCACATCCGAGGGCGTGGAGACACCTTTACTCTGCCCATCAGTGCTGATCCCCTCCCAGTTCAGGTATATGTCAAGTATACCTTCAAGCTCATCCTTTATTATCATAATTTATTATAATATTTATTTTGACTGTTCAGAATTCTTCTAAACACTGATCCATTTTTTTATTCCGTTGTTTTAAACTAGGAGGAGGAAGATGATGAAGGTGAAGATTTAGACTTCAGGACCCACGTACGGGGAGGTAGCACTGTAGTCGTAGTTAACAAGACGGCATCTTTACTGCCTGTGAGAGGAAGCACCCACGGCAATGAAGCAGTCATCTCATCTTCATCATCCTCATCCGCAGCTTCATCCTCATCCTCATCTGCAGCTTCATCAACATCGGGCTCAGTTTCAACATTTACCTCTAATCAGTTGCAACCCACGGTGGCGCCTGTCCTGCCTAAAGGTGAGCAGCGCTTATGATCATTTGTGTTTGGGTGAATCTATTTGCTTTGGAAATCATGCCTCTCACACGTTGTTTCTTCGTCAGAGTCCACTCTTCTTGATCCCCGGTGTAACCTTGGCTTGGACCAAGGCACCTGCCGAGACTACACCATCCACTGGTACTACGACAAACAGGCCAACGCCTGTGCACAGTTCTGGTTTGGAGGCTGTGGTGGAAATGACAACCGCTACGAGACAGAAGACGAATGCAAGAGGACATGTGTTCTAGCCAGAACAGGTATATTTCATAGATCTTTGACAGCAAAAATATCCATTTTCTTTTCAAGTTTTCTTTTCTGAATGTCATATTTTGGTTTCCCCAGCTGGATAAAATGAGAAGAACGTGTTTGGCTGTCACCTGATGAACCGTCTGGGACCAGTCAAAATGAACTTTTTGAACTCTCTACTTACAGTGTACAGTGTTTTTGTTCATCTTAATGCAATGCATTCTATCACTGTCAGTTGTGTTCAGAAAACCTTATGCAACCCCCCCCCCCCCCTTCTCCCTTTCTCCCCTTTCTCTCCCCTACACATATTTGAAGAAATATTATAGTAGAAAAATCATGAACAACTCAAATCATGAAAACTTGCTAACACATTATTGTTTCATCCCATTGAATTAGTGACTACCTTACTTTCTTCTAGAATTACAGACTTTGTTCAGTGTATTACCTCAAAGAAACTGGTTTGGCTGTGCTGGGAATGAAGTGACAACTTCAACAAAAAAAGCTATTAGAATATTTTTTTATACCTCTGAGCCATGTGCTGTTACATACACTGAATATGTATAGCAAGACTGCAGTACTGAGACCTTTTCACTTTTGATATATGATTTGTTGAAATATGAACCATATGCTCTGAATAGTTTGTTTGTTTGTTTTTTCTTGCAATTCGTCCATTAATAGAAGGCTGTTTTTCTGTGCAGACAAGAACTTTCATAAATCTACTGAGAGAATATCCTGTTGTGATGATTGATCATGCTGTTTTTTTCTCTTTATGACACATCATGCAGGTTTGCAGCTTGTCCGTCTATTACAGGCCTACCTTTTGGGCATTTTGTATATCACAGTAAATATATTTGTATGTTTTTTTTAAATATGTTTGTATGTTTTTTTATTAATAAAGTCTCTAAAATAATGGTGGTTGTCAAAGCGTTCTTTATATAAGCAAATTAACATAAAAGGTTGTCAGTAATCGTTTGTGGCTGTGATTTGACGCTTAGGCAGGTTCTACCCCATGCGGTTCAGTTTGTCCCTTTTCCTTGCCGTCTGTTGCCATGGTGATTGTGACGCTGGAAACGATCTCGCAGATTAGCAAACCAGCTATCCAAAACAGAACAGCTGGTGTAACGTTAGATTTCACCAGAGTTTGATAACCTGCAATTATGGCGGGTATTTTAGATGCTCTTTGGGAAGACAGAGACGTTAGATTCGACATAACAGCACAGTAAGATACATCATTGGATTTATTTTGATCCCCCCCCCCCATCTGTCCTAGTGCCAGTGCAGCTAGTTAGCTCACTAGCTAAGCTACGTCAGTAGCTAGTTAACTAATGCTAAATAGCTCATGCTAACCAGCGATATCGCCTACTACCATAATTACAAGATGTTTAACGTTATATTCACCCGTGGAAACAAAATTGTGTATTGTGTTTTGTTGTAAAGAGGGCTTAAGATACATAATGTTACTGTTCCTATGATAACGTCAGCTAGTGTCCTGCAACGACACTGTAGGTATCATTGACTCTTAAACAATCTATCCTTCATACATACAGGCAGATGAAAACGCGGCCAGGAGAGGTATTGATAGACTGCCTTGACTCTATAGAAGACACCAAGGGAAACAACGGAGATAGAGGTGGATAACTCAGAAGTTCCCTAGAAAACAAAATTTGTGGCTGGTCATCCAATGTAGCATAACAGCTGTTAATCATGTCCATGTTATTTTGCAGGAAGGCTCTTAGTAACAAATCTGAGGATCATCTGGCATTCGTTGGCCCTGCCAAGAGTAAATTTGTGTAAGTACAGTTGTGTGCACAGGTGTACTTAGGCTGCTGTTATCCTTATAATGGTAAAATACAGAATGGCCTTTTTTAATGTGGTAAGATACATTCTGGACTGAACATGATTTAAAACACTAGCAAAAACCAGCATGGAACTAATTTTACAAAAGTATTATTACAAAATAGTTACATTTTCAAGCATGATTTAGACTGCAACCTGTTTTACCATGAAATATCCACTGACTGTGGTCAAGCAACTTTAATTAAAAAAAAACTAAATTAAACAATTGCTTGCATGCAATTGCATGCATGAAGATCTTAACATTATTTGTTTCATATGGGTCTGAGTTTACTTGGAGTGGACACATGCAAAAGATGATAACACAACACTGACTTGAAATGGCTGAAAGAAGACAAGGCCTAACCTAAATGTAAGTCAAAGTGTCAGTTTTACCTTGTTTTCTTTTCAGCTGTGGGTTACAATTCCATCATCAACATCACAACAAGAACAGCTAACTCAGTAAGCAAACTTTGTATTTATTTGTTTTATTTATTATTTAATGTATTTATCCAGAAACATTTTGCATATCTACACATCTTCACATACAGTACATTACCAGCATATATACTGTATACCGTGACCAGTATAAACAAATGTTTTACAGCCTCACAGTACATGTAAAAAACATGTTTAGTTGTCACATGCTGTCAGTCTTTGTATCAAAATCTCAGTCAATCAATATTAAAGTGGAAAACTGTCTCAATGCAAATTAAAAACTAAGCCAGTGATGGTGCAATAGTGTTTCAGCATGGTACAGATTGGGGCACTAAACAAGATGTAACCGATCAAGATGTGTATTAGTTACATTTCCAAGTTTGCTTTAAGAATCAAATGTTCTTTCCCAGAAACTGAGAGGCCAGACCGAAGCACTCTACATCTTGACAAAATCCAACAACACAAGATTTGAGTTCATTTTCACAAATGTGGTTCCAGGAAGTCCACGGCTGTTCACTTCTGTCATTGCTGTACACAGGTATAATGTCGAAGGGACGTTTTAATCTCTCACACCATGCCACATATCAGAATGCATGTCATCTTAAATAAAGACAACTGTATATTGTTTCTTTATAGGGCCTATGAGACGTCCAAAATGTACCGGGACCTGAAATTGCGAGGCGCTCTTATTCAAAATAAGCAGCTCAGACTCCTACCCCGGGAGCAAGTATACGATAAAATTAATGGAGTTTGGAATTTATCCAGTGACCAGGTACTGTGCTTCTTCCTGCAATTGTGGCAGAGATTTATCATATAAGTGCAGTCCATGTTACCACTTTTTGGGGTGGCTTTCTTTTAGGGTAATCTTGGAACCTTCTTCATCACCAACGTTCGGATTGTGTGGCACGCCAATATGAACGAGAGCTTCAACGTCAGCATTCCGTATCTCCAGATTGTAAGTATGGTACACTAAAGAGCCGTGTTTATCCAAACCTCAGACTTTCTAACTCACTTGTCCACTGAACAGACATAATGAGCCACATGCAGTGATGCTAATGTACAGTATGTAGTTTTTCAATAGGTTCCAATAAACAATATTTCATTTTACTTGGGCTAGTGCCTGAAATCATTACATCATGTCATATCAATTTTACAAACCATCCATTTGTTTGTGTTGTGAAATCATGTATTTTTCCAATTAAAATAGAATTGAATGTATATCTTATATTTTTTTATTATCTTATTTTCTTCCAAAAAGCGTTCTATCAGAATAAGAGACTCAAAGTTTGGCTTGGCTTTGGTGATAGAGAGCTCGCAGCAGGTAATTCTTTCAGTTAACTTTACCTAATCACTGACAGAGAATATTATGTGTCCCTTTTAAAGGTATTTGATCTTGTAACTTGATGTAAACACACATACACCGTCTGCTTGGTTTTAGACTGGAGGCTATGTGCTCGGATTTAAGATTGACCCAATTGATAAGCTTCAAGATGCAGTTAAGGAGATCAACTCACTGCATAAGGTGTACTCTGCCAACCCCATCTTCGGAGTAGACTACGAAATGGAGGAAAAGGTGGGCATGCATCCATCAGAACATGTAAACAACACCACTCAGTGTTATTATAACATTATTACACATCAAATTTTGAATGTCATTTCATCTTATCCTCGACTGAATGCGTCAGTGCGGCATGCCTTCACCCCTGCTCAGTTGATCGTGTTGTCATAGCTGTATTTTTCCTAACAACGACTGCAGCCTCAGCCACTGGAAGAGCTCACAGTGGATCAGCCCGCCGATGATGTGGAAATTGAACCCGATGAGCAGACTGATGCTTTCACCGTGAGTGTGCCCCCTGCCCAGCCTTGCACTCATCCTCCCCCTGGGAGTCTATGGTTCGGTTTTCACACTCTCAGAATAGCTGGTGGCTAATACTCTCCAACATAATGAGGCACAAACATTAATTTACGTTGCTTAGCACTCATGCTTCTACCTAGGTGTAAATCGTCAGACGGCGGTAGTCTATTATTATAGTAAAAATGCTGAGGTTATTTCACTCAACTGTATGAATTGTGGGTGATTTTGTGTTTGTTTGGTTGGTTTGTTTCAGGCCTACTTTGCTGATGGCAATAAGGTAATCTTACAACCAACTTCATCCTCAGTTGTTATTGCATCCCCTAAATTCTATATACTCTATACGCTGTGTGCTCTGAAACCTCTTTTTCTCTTTTTTATTTGTTTACTGTCATCCAAAGCAACAAGACCGGGAGCCGGTGTTCTCTGAGGAGCTGGGCATTGCCGTTGAAAAGCTGAAGGAGGGCTTCACACTTCAAGGGCTATGGGAAGTTATGAGCTAAAGTAGTATTAAATGTTTTACTGTATGTATGTACTGTAAGTGTACATATAATGACATAAGGTATATAATGAATTTATTTATAGATCAGACTAAAAGTTGTACAGCTGATGCGTACATAGATAGTATTTGTATTTCAAAATATTGAATTAAATGAATTACGGATATATTGTGGGATTACTGTAAATGTATGTATGTAGAATGTGAAATACTGTGTATTTTAAATTGTTTAAACAGAATAAATATATTTAGATATATTTTGTATTTATAGAGTGCATCTTTTTTTTGAACATTCAGAATATGTATGATGTATTCGCAGGCCTTCTCTCATCTCATGACAGGCAACGGGTGGGGGGGGGGGCACTGAGTCATTTGTTCTGTGAACAGTGATCTCAGGCTAAATTCAAAACTGCAAGAGGGGCTCAAGTATTTTACAAATGGCAAAACAGGACAAAGTGTCACCTGCTGTGGTAGCAGCTGTTCACTGACCCTGTCTACTAGTAAGGTCACCCCCCTGGATGTGCTCACATTTACACACTGCGTTGGACTCATATTCTGATTCACACAAGTGATGATAGTGTAATTCTTAGCAAACTGGGTATTTCTATCAGTGAATAGTGAGTCATTTCACATTTAGATGTCTTCAGAATAAACAAGCTTGTGGCCAGCAATAGCTCTTAAAGTATACGGTGGGATATCGGAGCAAATGGTCCTGAGTTTCTTGGAAGCGTGTTTTTTCCACCCAACTAGACGGACAGACGAGTAAATGAGAAGAAAATGTCACAGGTTATTTCTGTGTGGTCGTATAACATTGTTGTCATGCATCACTAGGGTGACAGGGATCCACAGTTGTTTTTACTCTATGACAGCTGTGTGATGCAGGCGGCTTTCCGATTTGGTCAACCTGAATTCTTCCTGGATGGGGCGACTGGCTATATTTAGAGGGACACAGTTATATTGAAGGGGCTTCGGACCTGTCTGCCTATAGTTCAGTGGTGCGAAGTGCCTTTCCAACCTTTTCCCGTTGTTCAGCATGGATCCCAGAGGCATGAGGGAGGATCTCCGCCTGTTTCAGAGCACTTTGCTCCAGGACGGCCTGAAAGAGCTTCTGAACGAGAATAAGTTCATTGACTGCATTCTCAAGGTCGGAGACAGGAGCTTCCCCTGCCATAGGCTCATTCTGGCAGCATGCAGTCCTTATTTCCGCGAGCTTTACTTTGCGGAAGATGCGAAAGAGCTGGATAAGGAGATTGTCCTGGAGAATTTGGACCCCACTATTATGGAGATGATAGTGAATTACATGTATTCAGCGGAGATTGACATCACCGACGACAATGTGCAGGATATTTTTGCTGTTGCAAACCGCTTCCAGATCCCCTCGGTCTTCACTGTCTGTGTGAATTATCTCCAGAAGAAGCTGTCCAAGAAAAACTGCCTTGCCATCTTCAGACTGGGACTGATGCTGGACTGCCCCAGACTGGCAGTCGCTGCCCGAGACTACATTGCAGATCGGTTTGAAACCGTGGTCAAGGATGAGGATTTCTTAGAGCTTGCTCCTGCTGAACTTTTTGCTATTATTGGAGCAGACTCGCTGAATGTAGAGAATGAGGAGGTCGTGTTCGAGTCCCTCATGAAGTGGATCAGGAAAGATAAGGAGAACCGCACGAAAACCTTGAATGAGGCCTTCGAATGCATTCGTTTCCGTTTGCTCCCGGAGAAGTATTTCAATGAAAAGGTAGAGAGGGATGACATTATCAAGTCTGATCCTGAGATTGTCAAAAAGATCAAAGCCATCAAGGACGCCTTTGCGGGGAAACTCCCTGAGGGTAAAAAGGGACAGGAGGACGAAGAAGGAGAAGACAGCAAGTTGCCTGGCTACCTGAATGATAACCGCAGGCAAGGCATGTATACCAAAGACATGCTGCTGATGATCAATGACACTGCTGCAGTGGCCTATGACGGCCTTGAGAATGAATGTTTTCTTGCTGCAATGGCTGAGCAGATCCCCCGCAACCATGTCAGCCTGACGTCGAAGAAGAACAATCTCTACGTCTTGGGTGGATTGTTTGTAGACGAGGAGGACAAAGACGCCCCATTACAGTGTTACTTCTATCAGGTAGGAAAACAATGCATGTGTGCGCCTTGTTTAATTTCACATTTCAGATGTACTGAACAAAAGAGTGACATAAAAGGTTCGCTGACTTTGTTGCCAAAAGAGTCACAGATCTAAAATGTATGTTTCAGTTGGACAGCCTTGCTGGCGAGTGGATCGCTCTACCGCCCATGCCCTCCCCCAGGTGTCTGTTCGCTATGGGCGAATTTGAAAATCTCATCTTTGCTGTGGCAGGGAAATGTTTGCAGTCCAATGAGTCTCATGACTCTGTTCTGTGCTATGACACTGAGTGAGTACAACATATGAACCACGTGGATATGTTTATTCACTGTACTCTGATAGAAAGTACTGAAGTGTTGTCCACTGTAAAACATCCTTCCTCTGCCCACCAGCAAAATGAAGTGGACCGAAACAAAAAAGCTGCCTCTGAAAATCCACGGCCACTGTGTTGTCTCTGAGAATGGGCTGGTGTATTGTATCGGAGGAAAAACGGATGACAAGTAAGATTGTATTTTAGTTTTAAAATATTCAACATCTGCTTGAAATATTAAAAAGGCAGAAAAATGCTTCCAAAGAGACTTTAACATGACTTCAATTTTTGTAAATCCTTTTGTTTTATTGATAAAGCAAAGCAATCAATAAGATGTTTGCGTACAACCACAAGAAGTCAGAGTGGAAGGAGGTGGCGGCCATGAAGACACCCAGATCCATGTTTGGAGCGGTGATCCACAAAGGGAAGATTGTTGTGGGTGGGGGAGTCAATGAAGACGGCCTCACAGCGGCATGTGAAGCCTATGACTTTGGAACCAACAAGTATGTGCTTTGATCATAACATCAACAAAAAAAATGTTGCACAGGATTTTTTTTATACCGATACAGATTTAGATTTAAAAAGTTTATTTTGACACCTTGCTTTGTTGAAACCGCAACTTTGTTGAATTTATGTCTAACTTTTTACATGCTATTGTTCAAATGACCTACTTAGTACAAAGCCCATACAATAATAAAATAATTTTGCTTTTTGATACATTTGGATGCCTTAAAATCAATATAGATATGATCTTGATGCACTACCACTGTATCGCCACTCACATCAATGTTCTTCAATGATCAAATCCACAAACACAAATTTGACATGTCTGAGCCCAGATGTTTGTGGCCCACACTGATAGTGCAATATAAAATATCAAATATAAATATATATATTTGACATTTATATTTATATATATATTTGATATTTTATATTTGATATATAGTGGGATCACATCAATAAAGTCAGATATCCCTTGCTGCAGGTGGTCGCCCTTCACAGACCTTCCCCAGGAGAGGAGTTCAGTCAACCTGGTCAGCAGTGGAGGGCTGTTGTATGCTGTAGGAGGCTTCGCCATGGTGGAGAGGGAGAACAAAGAGTGTGCACCCAGTGAAATGGTTGATATTTGGCAGTATGTATTCATTTTGTTTTACATGATATTGAATAATAATGCATTGTATATTATCATCTTGATTTGTTGAGTCTCGTTAACATGTTTCACCTCTCCCACTAGGTACGAAGACGAGACGAAACAGTGGACTGGGATGATTAAAGAGATGCGCTACGCAGCTGGGGCCTCCTGTGTGTCCATGCGCCTGAACGCAGCCAAAATGGCCAAACTGTAATAGTTCAGGGACTTTCACTTTCCACTTATGAGCATGGAGATTGCGTTCATGTTTTTATGTTGACTAGTGGCTCACAATTATCTTTTAGCATTTTACAATACCACACATAATATTCCCATTGCCTGTTCTGTAGTGTGGTTTTTTTTAATAAAATATATTTTGCTTTTAATTGGCTGATTTCTCATTAATAGTCAGGGTCTTAAATGTTGAAAATGTTGTTTTTTCTGATCAAAAGTGATATATTGATTCTGACTATTTGCCACATAACATGTTAGCTAAATATCAATTTTAAGCATTTAAGGTGAGCATTATTATGAGGACAAGCACATTGAAAAGGCACATTTATCTCCCCCCCAAAAAGGATGAATTTCATGCCACTGAAAGATGTATCAAAACAGATTATCAGGATATACATTTTATTAAAAAACTTAACCTCTTAATACAAAAGCATGATACAACTTCACTTAACATGAATGAGGTAGCTCCATGTTAACTCCAGGCTCTATGGGAAAAAAATAAGGAGCACTTGATGAATATACTGTATTTGATTGAATCCTTTTCAGTCACATTACTTTCATAATTAACTCAATAAATAGGTCCTTCAAGAAGAAAGCTCTGTAAATATTTTCTTCTTGAGATATTCCTTCCAAGCATCCTGCGTGGACAGCTCCATGGAGTTCCATTCAAAATGAGGGATCTTTAAAGAATAAAGACACAGATTAGTGACAGAATATTCTAGACATTCGGTAAAATACCACATGCAATGACAGCTTGAAGAATGTTCCCTCACCTCAACGACATGATATCCCAGGATTTCAAGGTGTCTCTTTCTCATCGAGGCTTCGCCTTTCATATGATGTGAATTTTTGCAAAAGGACTTTGAATCCAAAAAGTCCACAGCAACGCTAAATCAAAGTAATAAGTGGAATAAGAACATCAGAAATGCTTCATTTCCTAGTGGTGAAGTTCCTGGGGCAATGTTTTGAATGCATCCCTACCGTTGGGCTCCAGGTGGCAACTCATTCCTGCCTTTTTCCAATGAACTGGCTCCCCAGTGAACTTTCCCACTGTCCGAGATCTGCAGGGGGCCTGGCTCGCTGTAGGCCACAGGCTGATGGTGTCCGTCTAGGATGCATTCAAAGTCTGGAAAGGCAAAATAAAATGCCTCATTGTAAAAACACTGAACTACCCGTCATGTGAACGTCCTTACCGAAAGAAATCTTTATACTAGCAAAAGGTGGGATTGAATAATGTTGAGATGAAAATAAAACTATAGTACTCACCTACAGTGTAAAAATAGGGGGTGAGGACTGCTGCTCGGGCACAGTTAATGCCGCCAAGGACTTCACCCAGCATTTTGTGGATTTGCTGCTGGACAGGACTTATAGAGCCATTCCCTGGAGACCGTTTTGTTGTTATGTTATGATGTAATGAAGTCTGACTGCACAATCCATCTAAACTGGTAAACCTCAGCACACCATTTTGGGTATATCTCCACCCTGGCAAAGATCTTTACCTTTCCTTTGCAACTGCTGGCAGTAGCGTTCATGGAACCACGGGACCTGGAACTCCGGGCACTCGAGACACACAGCGCGATTCAGCTCCATGAGACGCAGTCGGGTCCGCATGTTGAGCGCGTGAGACAGGGCTGTCAGGAGACATGGTTAGTGCTACTGAACGAGTTTGTGATACCTACATTTCCAATAAGTGTTATTATTTTACAACATACTTTCTAGCTGGGCGTCGAGCTTGCCCAGGAAGTCTATATTGAAGATTCCTCGGATAAGCTCCTCAGGAAAACAGTCGGCCACTGCCAAGGTGTAGGCAAGGAGGACGAGCAGATGTGGGTCAAAGGAACCTGCAGATACACAGAAAGGTTTTAGTGTCATCTTTTTGAGGACAGTAGAAAACTGCAAGCTGAACATTCAACTTACTGATATGAGGAGTAAAGCGCTGAATGAAAAGATCATACAACTCGTCTGCTCTTGGAGGATCGTAATTCAGTATGGCAAAGGGTAGCAGCGTGGCATATGTTGCCGAGTGGTGAATCTTAAAGATGAGAGGGGAAAAACACAGTTAATGTAGGCTGTGCATCGCTGTTGTTTCAGGCTCAACGTGCTGTGGCGTCTCTTAAAGTACCTTGTCAATGTCTTTCATGGTCACGCTGGCTATACGGTCCATCAGAGGCGTGCAGAGGTGGTTTGTCCTGGTTAAGAAGAGGGCCAGCTCGGGCACATTGGTCCAGCTTATCTGGTCCACCATCCTCTGCAGCATGGCCATGGTCTCTTCGAGCAGCATTTCCTCAAACCACTCCCCGGAGATGTACTTGAGCTCCTCTAGCACCAAGTCCAGCCGGTCAGCCGTGTGCAGCCTCTCGTGCCCGCAGCGGTTCAGCGTCTGCAGCAGACGCACATACTTGCTGGGGGTGTTGTGTCGATAGGACGGGTCATTGCGCACCCACTTGGCGATGGCCAGAGCGAAGGTGTTGAGGTCGCTGAGGTTGCACTGGGTCAGCACTGCGTCCACTCGTGAGACGACGCCCTCGTCAAGCCGAGGGCAAGGCAGCATGGACAGCACGCGGGTCAGCATGGTCACTTCGTAGGGGAAGACGCTGTCTTGCAAGAGTCTGCGAGATGAAATGTGATCAGTCTACCTTTAACCAACCCAACGTGAGGCAGAAATTACCGAACTCAAATAACTACTCACTTGACCAGAATGTTCCTCAGTTTAGTGAAGAGTTCAGGGTTCTGGTGGTGCAGCAGAAAAAGGGCTTGGGTAATTCTGGCCACCTCCACTGGCTTGTAGACGTGAAGGTTCTTTTGGATTATTGAAGCAATCCTGTGAAATAATTTAGAGATGATGACATTTTACACAGTATCCAAGCTAGCCAGGCGCTGTTTGGCAGTGACAGAAACAGGAACTCACTTGTTAATCAAGCTAAGGTTCCTACACTGAATCTCCTCCAACACCTCAGCGACAGCCAGGGCCTGCTGGGCACTCAGCTCATCCGCCAGTAGGAGAGCGGTGTTCTCCAACCTGAGAGGAATGATCATATGATATCAATTCATGTTTCACTCCGCTGACATTGGTGCGCGTAAAAATAATACAATGTTGCAGAACAAACCCTTCTCTGATCTCTGGACTGGCCATAGGACCCAGAGCGACAAACAGTTTAGTGAAGGAGAAAGGATCGGTGCTGGAATCGATCAGTTCTGTGAGCCTCTGTTTCACTGCCAGCCGGAAGTCACAGTTGTTGAACTGCAGCGACTGGTAAAGCCCCATGACGATGCTGATGTTCTCCGCGTCCAGCCTGGGAACGTTGTGCAACAGGATCTGGTTGCACTTCTCCAGCAGGTGCCGGTGGCTGTACTTTATGTTGCGCAGGAATTGCACCACTCTACGGGGGTTGTTGTATTTTGAGGGATCCATGGTGTCTAGGAGATGGTCTGCCCTGCTGATGAGCGCATCCCGCAGACGAGGAGATGCCAGGGCTGACACACTAATCATCAGTGTCGTCAGGATCCTGGGGAAAATATAGCTGGGTATTAGATATAAAACACATCGTTTGAAGGCATGTGATTATGCTCGTCTTATTGCCTACCTGGCATCGTCAATAGAGGACAGCTTCTGATGCAGAATATGAGTGATATGGCCCATCAGAGGACTGTGTTGCAGGTGTTGATCACTTAGACAAATGGCAAACTTGGAGAGTGTTGACATTGGAAATCTGCAAAACCAACAAAATTTGTTTAGCAGCTCTTTAACTCAAAGCAAACCAGCACAAGCAAAGCCATAAGTCATACCTTTCTATTCTGAGCCATGCTTCTGAAACCAAGTGCTGAACAAGAGAGTCATGATGATCCACGCTGAGCCTAAAAAAGGGACAAAAGCTTGCCATTAACCTTTTTCAATACATAATATTTCAATTGGAAAAGTGTCTACTTCTTACTGTACCTGAGAACACTGTAAAGCATGTCTACCAACATCAAATCATCCATATGGGCAATTTTGTTCTCTGCCAAAACCCGGAGGGTCAAGAACTGCGGGTGGCTCTTGATGAGCTCAACGGTCCTGAGCATTTGTGGTTTCTCTTTCTGAAACTGCCACAGCATCCCGATGGCACAACCGACATGGTTCACAGTGAGCTTAGCCTTGTTCTTGCCCACCACCTCAAACACTCGGTCTTCGCCGGAACAAACCCGCAGCTGCTCCAGAAGCTGGTCTCGGTTCGCTGGCCCACTGTGAAGGCACCTGCGGAGGCAGGAGTTCACGAACCGGAGGCGAAACATAGCCACAGACCCACCTCGGCCTCGGCCCACTTCAAGTACAAACTGAGACTCTCATCATTTGACCGTGACCACTGTCCACTGACTGTGACAAACAGGTGAATCAAAGGTTATCACATCCACAAGATTAGCAACTAGAGGCAGTAGATGTTAGGTGTTCCTTTGTGACCAGTGTCATCTGTAAAAAAAAAAATTATAATAAAGACCACATTAAGAGACACACATTGCAACATTTTTACACATTTATGAAAACATAACCAGCTAATAGGATATACTGGCCCTCTGGGTCCAGAGTACTGCTGGTTTTCTATCCTGCCATGTAGTTAATTGCATTGACTTGGTGTCCCAGGACTAAATCAGGCCCTAATTAGACAGCATATAGACAGAATAGAAAAGCAGCAGTACTCTGGACCCAGAGGTTTGAAGACCACTATATGCAGCACACGTATGTACTTGCAAGAAAAAAAACACTTTGCCCAACAGCTAACTTGTGCTCAATGTGACATGCTGACCTCAAAGGACCTCAAAGGTTCATCTTGCAAAAAGAAGTACACTCCCACTTCATAACATGTTTATTACTGGACGTTGATTATGGTCTTATCTCTCCAATAAAGTGTGCTACCGACCACTCACTTAGCTGTTCACGTAAGTAAAAATAAAAAAGTAAAAAAACGACTAAATGTGAGGGAGTTTTCTGTCTATACAGAAGACGTAAGGTTTATACGAATTCAGTTAGCATATGTGCTAAGATATTTCACTTCCCCGAGATAAGGCATTCTGTCAAAGATTGTACGCGCTCCTTTTATGGTCCAAAGTATGTATCCCTCGCACGAAGTGGGCGGATACACTAGTGTATAAACCAAGGAAACGCGGTAAACCCCGGTGCGCCAAGGACTACAAATCGAGTGCACCGTAAGAGTACCGTAATATTACGAAAGCCGGACTGATTGCCGCAATGTAAAGAAAAGATGCGCAAGTGCATTTTTAAAACATTACCTTTGATTTAGCGATCGTTAAAAAGATTATAATAACCCCCGAGGTGGCACATTGGACACTGTGGCGAAAGGTATGCTGAAGTACATGCAATTGGAGGTGCAGTGTATAATCCAGAGGTATTATTACTCAAAATACGTTGGTATAAGGTCAGAACCTCGCGTCTCTACAATTGTCCGTTCGTTTCTGGTCTCATTTACACAGTCCGTTGTCACGTGACTGGGCATTGCATGGTGGTGGTAACACAACTGATTTGAGAACAGCAAAGACCATGGGCGCCTGGACCAATACTATAGTTATATAAAAGCCTCTTAAGAATACAAACATTTCGCGTCACCCAGACAGCTTCTGTCTACCAAGTTTTTCCAATTCCGACGAACATTTAAGAAGCACCGCGCATCGCCGGGAGGTCTGCACAAAAACAAACGCCAACCATGAATCCGTCTACACGTGGGGGAAGTCGTCTTCTGTACGTCGACTGGCGCACGGTTCCCGAAATGCATTGACGTCCCCGTCGCGCCATCTTTAGAAAACACTGAGCTGGGCACTGAATGAAACTTGATTTTCAACGTTTATGAGAATTGTTTGCTGTAAGGAACAATATCTTTGCTCCTCAAGGTGAGGTGAGTCGACATGTTCCGTAGCTGAGCGATACGTGTGTGTAGCTGCATGTCGAGGTAACGTTAATGTTCTCGTGCAGACGAATCCGTGTTACTGTTGTCCGGCTAACTTGCTAACGTGAACATCGGGCCGAGATACGAGGACTATCTCTGCGAATGTTCCGACCCACGGTGGAGTCCGGTTAGGTGGTGCTTCTCTGATTGTAGGCATTCTGCAATAACTTCGCACACCCGGGTCAACCAGGACAATTTAACGTACATGCTTCGCTAGTTTGCTAGCGTTAGCGTGCGAGTCAACAACAAACTAGCTAACTGTTAGCTATTAATCGACAGCTAACGTCACAACGTTAACATTGTCAGTAAGTTACACAGCATCTTATAGTGAACAGCAGTAGTACTATCCGCTTAAACTTTAAACGGCAACATGTTTGTCCAAGACAAATAATGAAATTGTTCGGACCTATTTCCAGCTACTCTGTAGCTGCTGGTGAGCCGTCGGTAACAGCATGTGATTGGTCAGACACCGTCTTAAACTGCTATCCGTTTTTTCACAGCCAAGTATTTGGTCGGTGGAGGTCATCATGGGTATCAAGGTTCAGCGCACTCGATGCTTTTTAGACATTGGGATCAGTAACGTGCTTGGTAAGAAGGCATCCGCCTACTAGCTGGCTACTTACCTGTACACGCCATCTCAATGTAATATTTTTTTCTGACAAAGAATTTTGTTTACAGTTGGCAGAGTTGTGGTGGAATTGTTTTCAGATGTCTGCCCCAAAACCTGCGAAAACTTCAGATGCCTTTGCACAGGTATTGTGTGCTGTGTGACTTGAAAGCCAGCAGACATTTTTTTTTTCTTAACACAACTGCTTATTATTGATCGATAACATTGTTTCTTCCAGGTGAGAGAGGTATAGGTAAAGGCACGCAGAAGCCTCTGCATTATAAAGGATGCCTATTCCATAGAATTGTAAAGGACTTCATGATTCAAGGAGGAGACTTCAGTGAAGGTACATGTATAACCCTGTATCTTTATCCCTACACCCCATGTGGTTCATACACTATGAATACACAAGGTACATCCACATACTTGGAGGATATTGCTGCAAGCCTCTGTGTCTATCAGCATTACAGCATTATCAGTTCATACCATTTTACAGTCTGCTGATAGTGTCGACATCCAAATATAGGATAGGAATGAACGAGTCGGGGCACAAGTCTGTGTCCTGTAGCAGCTGGTGTTCTTAATCCATTTGTTCTATAACAGGAAATGGAAGAGGAGGTGAATCCGTCTATGGGGGCTTTTTTGAAGGTAAAACCGCTATTCTCAAAGCTGTCAGCTGTTATCCAAATCCAAGTTATCTTCAATGTAAGACAGTGCTATCTTTTTTCCCCCCCAGATGAAAGCTTTTCTGTCAAACATAACAAGGATTACCTGCTGTCCATGGCAAACAGGGGTAAAGATACAAATGGATCACAGTTTTTCATGTAAGCAGCACATCGATTGTTTTCTTCTTTCCATTTGATACGTCATCATGTCCTGTCATTCTTAAGCCTTACCTATAAAATATCTTTTTCTTAACTCATCTCTGCAACGCCTGTCTTTAGAACAACAAAACCCTCGCCACATCTAGATGGGTAAGTGCTGTTTGGCTACATCTAAAGTTATGAATCAGGCATTGTGATTCTATCCTGGATGGCATATTGTGGTGTTGTGTTGCTCAACACCATCAAAACTCTAAAATTTTTAATTTCTTTTTTTTTTTTTTTTTCAGTGTCCATGTGGTTTTTGGTCATGTGATCTCTGGCCAAGAGGTTGTTCAAACCATGGAGTGCCAGAAAACTGATGCCAACAGTAAACCATATGCCGAGGTGAAAGTTTTGAACTGTGGGGAGCTCATCCCTAAAACAAAAGGTTGGTTTGTCTTAATATTTTAAATATTTCCAAGTTTGTTAGTTTCAAGCTTTCCACATCTACTTTCTCTGCATCTATCATCTAGGTAGGTACAGTTTTGAAAACTTCTAAAGCAGTGCTTATAACAAACCATTCAAATGTTTGCAGTAAAAAAACATGAAAAAAAGAAAGAAAAGGCCTCCTCCAGTGCAAGCAGTAGCTCCAGCGACTCTGACAGCTCCTCAGAATCCTCCTCTGAATCCTCCGATTCTGAAAAAGAATCTAAGAAGCAGAAGAAGAGGGAGAAAAAGCAAAAGAAGAAACAGAAGAAGGAGAAAAAAAAGTAAACAAAAAAATATTTTACCTTTTCACCACCTGCAGAGTTAACAGCAGCTATCATTTTCATGCCGAGCTGCAATATCTCCCTAGGTCAGAGGCTGACAGCGTTGATGAGAAAGAAGAAGAGCCGATTTTATCTACTGTACGTCCCGAGGAAATTCCAGTCATTCCCGAGAACCGATTCCTGATGAGGAGGAGTCCTCAGCCAGTCCAGAAGCCGAAAGAGGAGGCTGGGAAGGATCAGCGAAAAAAAGAGGAAAGGCCAAGGGAAAGGTTGGTTTCATTGGCGAGCACCCAGGATGCACTTAGTTTTCTGAATTGTACGTTGTTTGCTACTGTCTGTTCATTTCCACACCTTTTTCCTGATTACCGGCAGACCTGTTAATTCTCAGTCAACATATCACAGAAGACTTGTGATGACGCGATCTGGCAGGAAGATAAAAGGCAGGGGTCCACGGGTAGGTTGTTTGTCACTGAAACAAGCTCATCCAAAATTGTATTGACTTTGTCGAACTGATAATTCATCAAGTAGCATTGATAGCGCAGTGACTCATAGATCGCTAAATTACATTTCACTAGTTTTGAACATTTTTATCAGAGCTATGAAAGATTTTTGTCATCACCAACGTAATTAGACCCAGTTTGAAAGACATGGCTGTTTTGTAAACTCTCTTCCAGCGATATCGGACTCCATCTCGTTCAAGGTCCAGGGATCGCTTCCGGCGTAGTGAAACTCCGCCCCATTGGCGGCAGGAGATGCAGCGCCAGAGGATGAGGGCAAACACTGGAGAGCGTTGGATTAAGGGTGACAAGTAAGATGCTCTCGCCTTCTATGTTTGACTTAATTAACTTCATTTGTCTCAAGTCACATAGTCAACTGTAATGTGGTTGCAGGTTAGGCGACCCAGGCGAGCCTCACCACGTCCCCGCACCTTCACAATACAAACACATGCACAACACAATCAGCCTTTCGCACACTTCACCCCACAGCCCTCTAGTAGCCCACATAACATAGTTCACGCATACCATCTAAGCAACCCCAGGCTCAACTCCTCAGCACCCCAGGGACAAACATTGCCTCATGCCGCAAAGCAGTCAGCGTCCAGCCAGCATGATCCCCAACTACACTCGGCACTTCCTTATGACGTCAGCAGCAGCGCCTCACACAACATTTGTATACAAAGTTTAACCGCTGACTGAGCCAGAGGCTGGTTTCCTTGTCTAAAAGCTACAGTATGCAACTTTTTGGCTTGAGGCAGGAAGTGTGTTTTTAGTCCTGCCCTCCTCCCTCTTAGTGGGTCAACAACACGTGTCACTCATCTTGTTGAGCCTTGAAACGACTTCTAGCATGAGGCTGAGATGTCAAATTACGTCCACTAAAAGTGCTTGATCGTCCACTGACAGGCTCAGATTGTTATTCGTGTGTCTGACAAGTGTGTGACAACATTACTGAAAGGATCGCTACAGAAATGGACCTTTTTTAACCAGAAAACTAAAGTCTAGCTCAAGGAGAAGTCCCGCTCTGAAATGGACGGTGGACAAAGGTAGTCTATAGCGGGAGGGTTCACTTGTTGCAGGAAGAGGACGGTAGAAACCTGACAAAGGTATTCTATGAAAGCTGCGCAAAGTCTTCCTCAACATTTTGTTGGCACAGTTTGGAAATGCGCAAAAACGAACCGTTGTTTTTTATCTTTGGGAAAATCAAATACTACGCTTTCTATACTCCAACACACGTCTCCAATGCTGATTTTACGTTTTCACCATCCTCTTCCTGCAACAAGTCAACCCTCTTGCTTTCATAGACCACCTTTGTCACATTTCCACGTCCTCTTCCTGCAACAACTCTCGCGAGATTTGAGAGTTCAGAGTTGTTGGAAATGTGACAACAATATTTAAACTGGGTTGAGGTCAGGACTAGGACTGTGTTAAGCTTCAGATCACGGACCATTACCCTGATATTTTCCTGGTGAATTTCCTGATAGAAACCATTGTACGGTGATGCTTTTCTACTTAAAAAAAAAACTGTTCAACTGGTGATATTGGAAGTGGTTGGTAAATTCAAAGTCCACCTGCCACTGTGGTCAGTTAATGAAAAGGCTTTTGTTGATGAATGCAAATAGTGAAGGAAACTGCAATGGCCATTTCAAAGTAGATCAGTGTCATTCACACGTGGTAATATTTCAAGAAGCTGGACTGAAAATGTTTTTGGTTATTTGTCTAATTAATCTTTAATGTTAGTTCTTAGATAGAAGATCTCCGGTAACTATAATCAGGCCTCTCAAAATCCTGCTTGGTGTCAGTTGTCCTGTTCTAACTAATATTCTCTCTGCACTGTTTTACAGGGGTGATATGTCTGAGGCCAAGGATGAGGCTGCCAAAGCTCCTAGAGGAGAGAGAAGGGTCTCTGAAACCAAGCATGAACACACCGCCGAGGGTAAAAAAGACAAGAAGAGTTCCTCCCACCGATCTAAAAGCAACGAAAAGGACATTTCGAAGAAGGATGACAAGCACAGCAAACACAAGGCAAAGAAGAGAGGCAAATCCCAAAGCCGCAGTAAAAGCAGAGAAAAGAGTGGAAGATCAAAAAGCAGAGAGAGGGAGCACAAGAGTGATGAGAGAAGAGGCCGCTCCAGAAGCAAAGATAAAAATGTCAGTAAACGGAATGAAAAAGAGTCTGAGTCTGATCAAAGTAAAGAGAGGAATAAGCGCACTGACTCCAATAGAAAGCATAGAGAGGATACTAAAGGAAGAAATGGCGAGAGAATCAGGACAAAGTCACAAAGCAAGGAAAGAACAACTGTAAAAGATGGGCACAGATCTAATAGCAGGAGCAGGGATAAGGGTAGACCCACATCATCAAAAGATAAAGAGGAAAGGCGGGACAAAGACAGGGAGAGGGTCAGGGAGCGCAGTAGGAGTCCGGATAGACGGCACCACAGTGAAAGGGAGGACAGGAGGCGAGGGACATCCAGGAACATGGATCGAACGAGGAGCCCAGACAGAAGTAAGACTAGAGACTCGCACAGAGGCAGGCGCTCCAGAAGTAGGAGCAACAGCAGAGACCATAGCAAAAACCGGCCGTCCCACAGAAGGGATAAAGATGGAGAATCGGCTCACCGAAGGAGCTCCAAGAGCAGGCGTAGCAGCAGCTCGGAAAGCGACGGAGAAGCAAAAAGGAAGAGCCGAAAGAGTCCCGATTCCAAGAAGAGGCGAGCAAGCAGTCCATGGCGGGCGTCCCCTTCCAAATCCAAAGACCACACAAGAAGCCCGAAAGCAGATCGCAGTACAAAAGGCAAAGACCGAAACCACAGCAAGAGGAATAAATCGAGCTCCAGCTCAAGCTCTGATGATTGAGCCTATGATTAAGTGTAAACCATACTTAATATGAGGAAGTCCGTTAAAGCCTTGGAGGTCTGAGGTTTTAATGTTAAATGCTTTGGTAAATGATATCGTTGCTTTACTATAGTTCTTTGTAAAAAAAAATAATAATAATAATTTTGGAAAATTTCACTGCAACCGATAACCTTTTTTTAAATTCTTTTTTTTCCCTAGTACATTTTTAATTTTTTTGGGAATTTTTTTTTATATTTAAAGCAATCAGTTTTTGGGATAAGGATGTAGTTTGGCAGACTTTCACTAGGCAAATTATTTTAGTGTACCAGTTGATGTGGAAGAGAGTCACAGTCTCTTGTTTCTTGCATGCTTATCCCTGTTTCATTGTTGGATGAAATATGTAGATCCATGACCTATTACTGTCATCCTTTCGTTTCTTTTGTAAACTGATTTTGAGATACTTATTGTTTGCTTTTCAAATGAGGAAAAATGTGAGTGTAATGCTATACGTACAATAAATGATTTTGTATAAATTCTCATTTTGAGTTTTTAACATCAAATGCCTACAAGAATATGAATAGCTGTGGGAAATGAAGTCAAAACTATACATTTGTCTATTAAGTAAAGACATTTCTAACTGAATACAGTGCCAATCTTTTATTTGTACCGTTTGGTGGCCCAGATGTTATTGTTAACACCAACATAAAATTATGAGGGTAAATGTACACCATAGTTTCATTACCTGCTGCTCCCTCAGTGTGTCTCAGTGGCCTTTTGTTCTCCACGGAAGAGAAATCTTATGTCCTGATCATTTGGTTGGCTCAATGCTTCTCACAAGTCCAAAATTCAAAAATTGTCATATTTCTTCCTAAAAACACACATTCATTTAAAAATCAAATCAGCAAATTTGTCAAATAGAACTGGCCAAACTTAAGTATCTCTTCTAATGAAGCAAAGACAGATGAGGGTGACATGCTTTTTCTGCTTGGTTGGGCTATCATAGTTAGATACAGCTGTGCATATGATCTGCTCATATTTAAATCATGCGATATAGAGTTGAAAAAGCAGTTCAGACAAATAATGATTATGATTAGTTTATTTTTCATTCATTTTCACATTGCCCTGGTCATCTACTGACTTTGCCATTTGGTAAACTATTACAATGTGAATCCAAGTCGCCTCTTGGCTTCCTGGATGTCTACAGCCTCACTAAGCTCTTTAACGTTCTGGGTTGTACCGCACACATATTTGGGCAGCTCAACACCAGTGTTATCTTGAACAAGGTAGCTCGGCCTCACTCCGCCAAAAATGGGACCGAGCCCCCCTCCAATTCCTTCCCTGGCAGCTTTGCGAAGCGGAAGGACATTTCTCTGAGCCTCTGTCGCAGCGTCGATTATGTGCTTCGTGTACTGTTGGAATTGTTTCTCCTCTTCGACAATAAGTTCTGCGTTCTTCGCTTCAAAGTCTTGTTGCTGTCTTCTCAGTTGCCACTGCCTGGCGGATTTTGTAGCCTACATATGAAAGATGGGAGATCATTTCAGAGACCTGCAATTTAGCTCCAAATCAGACATGTATTTCATGTATTACAAGACATAGATAGCAAGTTTAACATTACCATTTGATTGACATAGAAATCTTGTAAAATTCTTCCCTCCTCTTTCATTTTTTGAGCCTTCACTTGTTGTTTCTCCAAAAATATCCGGTCAGCCTCTTTCTTGACCTGAGACATGTCCAGGGACTTCTGGTGTTCTGTCATCTTCCTTTGCTCCTGTTCCTGTGTCTGATCAAACACAGCAGGGATATTAACATATTGACAGCTTTGCAACAACAACAAAAAGGCTAGCTGCTGCTGGAGGAAAACCTTTTCAGGAATGACAAGAAACTGATTTTCACCTTAACTTTGAAGGTTACGGTGATGAACCCTGATACATAAAAGAACCACGGCAACTTTAAATTTCAGAATAAAATTGAGTAACAAGGTTTTCATGTGACAGCGGTGTTATGTCAAATCCATCAGCAGTGTTTCACCATGAATTGTCTGTGTGCAGCAATAGACTTCAACATCGCAGCCCTCTTCTCCTCCCCCTCCCTCTGCTGCTGTGCCTGCTTTGCATCTTGCTCAGCGATGGCCTTAGCGATTTTCTCCTCCTCGTTGACGATCTGCTCCTGCTGTGTGGCCGTTAGCTTGTCCAGGATCCTGTCCCTGAGCATCTGGGCCTCTCTAAAGAATGAAGTAAACAAGAAATATGTTTACAATTTCCTAAGATCCATAGTGGTTTTTGAGATGGTCAATACGGGCATGTAATTGAAGTTGATGTTTCACTGGGACATGCCTAAACAACTCCGCCTCCTTGTCTTTCCTTAACTTCATCATTTTTTGTTTTGCAGAGAGAAAAAGCTTTCTTTGCTCCTCTTCCACCTCCAGCTTTTGTGCATCTATTGCTCTTATGATGTCTCTGTTGGATAAATGCTCCTGTAATCACACGGTATACATTAGTGCACTTTAGTGTCAAAATATGATAAAAACACACAGAAATAATGACAACCCTTCCCCCCCGAAACACCCTACCCGGTGAACTCGCATGATGTGTGTCTTCTGCTCTACTTTTTTTTGATTTGCTATGCTTTGCTCCCATAGATAGAGTCCTCGTAGGCGTTGGATTTCCTCTCCCTCTTTCTTGTCCTCTAGTTTCTCTCGCTGTCTTGCCAGTTCATTTTCCTTTATCCTGAAGAAGGGGCAAACATATATTCTCATTCTCAAAATTTGAAACTGAGCAAAACAGTTCAGAGTGAGACTTACTGCTTGGTCAGATCCTCTGTGACAGCTTGACCCCCAAGCTTTTTCTCAAGCTCTTTCTGCTGCTCCTGCCTCAACGCCTCCTCCTCTCTCGACTTCACCACGTCCGTGAATTCTTTGTCGCTATCTTTGGAGGTCGTCTGTATTCTCCGCTTGAGTTCGACCTGTGCATCCCTCTCCTTCAAAACTTCCGCCAACAAGAGTGCACTCTGCAAAAGTGGTAGTCATGTCATTATCCCAAAACATCAGGCTGGAGTTAACATATAACATGCACGAGTGATACAACAAAACTGCAACAATAGTGTCTGCTGATGAAGTGATACGAACATGAAATCCTTTGACACGGTCAGTTTGGTAATATTGCTGAGCCTTGGCTTTTTTTATGGCCTCCTTCCTCTTTTGTTCCTGATATTTGGCCTCTTCTATATCAATTAATTTCCTTTGTTCTTCTTCGATCTGCTCACGAATCTTCTTCGCCTCTAGCTTCTTTTGCCTTTGCCCCTATGATGAGCACGGTGTGTATATAGTGTTAGACTTTTTGTTTTAGTAAAGTATATAAGTGTGACATTTCAAAAAGTGAACAGAATTGTGTGGTCAACTTACAGCTATGGTGTTGGACCAGAATTTCACCACCTCTTTGGATCGCAGATGCATGGCCTCTCTTTGTTCTGCTGCCGCCCTGATGCTCTCCTTGTATTTATTACCCTGGTTTAGTCTGTCTTGAATTCCAAGCCATTCAGCTTTGGACAAGACAGTGACTTGTCGAAGATCTGGCATCATCCCCTCAGCTTCCTCAGCTGAAGACACCAGACAGAGAAATAAAGTAAACAGTAGATCTCCTCCTGTAGATCAAGACCTCTGGTATTCCTAGCACAATCAGAAGAATATTATGAACCTGATATAAAGAAAAAAATCTGGATGTAAATGATGTAAATAGCTATATTGTTTATTATTTATTAGTATTGTTTTATACCTTTTTTTTTGTCATTGTATTGTTTTGGATTTTAGTTGTCAAATGCATAAAAAGGGGACCACTGATATGCAGGGGAAAGGACAAAGGGGTGATGGTGCTTGTAATAAGAATGAATTTCTTTTGTAATGGTAAATAAGTGAAATATCCTGAAATCTGTAATTCCTAATTTAAAAAAAAAAAGAATATTAGAATACTTTTGTGGAATGTGATTGAAAAATGTCCAAATAAATACTTATATACATACATAACATAACGTTTTTTCGTTGTTCTGACATTGTTCTGTAATGTGTGGTAATGTCTTATGCACCTTGGTCGGCTTCTTGGTTCCAGGATTTTAAGAAAGAAGTAATATCTAATAACGTTTACCCATTTATTTTTGAGTCCTCCGCTCTCACCTTTTTTACTGGACCCTCTCCTTCTGCCATACTGCACCGCCGAAGCTGCCATTTGTGGTCGATATTTTCCCCCCAGTCGTCTAAAATAAAATTAACAGCAACACTCTGAAATATCTGCATGTATCATGGCAGCTGTGGGTAAACTTAGCCCAACCTGTGTCTTACCGTTATTACGTAGAGATAAAAACCAGAAAAAAGAGTTGATACAGGGAACTTTTACACAGGCTACACTCTCAAGAATAGACACACATTTGTTGTCCTGTATCCGAGCAACACCTGAACCAATCACAGCCATTATCGCTGCTCGACGGTAGATGGCGCCATTTCTCCGTGGCAGTACCGCGCAGGGCAGGGGTCTCCCGACCTTTATCACGTCAAGGACCTCCAAATGATCTTAGATCACCCAAATCATTATTAAGACATATTGTGAGTATTCCTTTCTAAAAAATATTTTTTTATTTTTTATTTTTTTTAAACTATGTCAATTGCAGTCCCACTTAGTCTCAGACTGAAAGCAGTTGAGACTGACAGCAGTTGAGTCCTGCAGTACATAAAGTAGGGTTCATTTCATATTGATTCAATGTTAACTTGATGTTAAATCAATGTTATCAACATTATTTCAGGATACGAAACGGATGTTGAATCAATGCTATATTTTAATCTTGATTCAGTGTTAGTCTGCTATCTGGGTATTGACCGCAGATGACAAGTTAGATGGGGTTTTAACTTTTATCTCAAAAATCCTACAGATACTGTACCATATTTTTTTTCATACATTCCAATTTCGATTTTCAAGCAAATGTGAAAAAATGCCTGTCACGTGGCAGCATAATTGAGTCAGGTGATGGACTGTGTCTGTTGAATTAATGGCGTTGACTATCAGAGGATTTTCTTGTGGAGAGTACTCGCCTGACTTGAGTAAACCCTAAATTCAAACTTTTCCTACTATAGCCCACCGAAAAATAATTATAATATCCCAATAATATCCCCCCAGAGTTATGCACACTCACCGAGAGTGAGTCAGCGTGCATGTGGTACTCAATAGTTTTATAGTACTTTATAGTAGTTTTATCTCCTGTGGTAAACAATATTGCTATACTATTCCAAAAGGGGAGTTTGTGGTATTTGTATAGTAAAATTTGTGTTTTATACCGTTACGCCTACATCAGACCAGGAAGATGCATAGAGGCGGGCTCAGTTTGAAAGGGGCCGTCTTTATCCCATTGAAAACCAGCAGAGGGAGCGAGGCTTGCAGTATCCATCACTGTACGACGGCATCACTCGTTCAACACAAACTACCCCACCAGAACACCGAGTCCAAACTGCAAGATGGCACCGGTTTCCATCAAAAGTATTTTAATCAGCGAGACTGTCGATCCGTGCTGCAGGAAGATCCTGGAGGAAAACGGAATCCGAGTCACGGAAAAGCAAAATTTAAAAAAGGATGATTTGATCGCGGAGATACAGGTAGGGGTTGCCCCTCTTTGTAACGACTCACGTGCACTGCGTACTTTTTCACATGCATGCTCCTCCGTGTAGACCTTTCGTAACACGTCAAATGTTTCCTAGTTTTATCAGCTGTAATTAATAGTTGTAATTGTTTGCAAACAATATTATTATTATTGTAGTATTAAGTATAGTAGTAAGCTGCAGAAGGTGTGTATATATGCGTTTGTATATTAAAATTGGTGAATTCACTCTTGTTCTTAGCCTTGGGATACACCGGAGTCATGCTTCTCGATGAGCTCGACACGTTTCGAGGACTGATTGTTGTTGGCATAGTACCGCCCCTTATAAGTCTGATGCAACTGCATCCCTGGCTTGCTTGCTTAGTTCTCCATCAGGATCTGTTCGTCATTTTGGAACTGAACAGCTATAGCATTGGCTAATTTATGGCAGTAACAGAATCCATTGCCAAATTAGAAATGACACTAAGGTGGTGCACCAATACTCAAACTAGATGTTTAGTAGCATGCCTATTAGTCCTGTACTGTAGTACCTTCACAATATACTCCGAGCTAATTGTTCATTTAACCCATTGATTTAGGACTATGATGGCCTGGTTGTTAGATCAGCAACCAAGGTAACAGCTGACATAATCAATGCTGCTGGTAATCTGAAAATCATTGGAAGAGCTGGAACGGGTGTGGACAATGTAGACGTTGATGCTGCCACCAAAAAGGGCATTATTGTGATGAAGTAAGTTTGCAATCTCTACTGCAGTACTACTTATTTAATGTGTTGTTGTTCAAAACTTTATAATGGCCATTTCTCAATTGAAGCCATCTATTCTCTGTTCTTTTTTGTTAAGTGTCAACTATTTTTTTGTTTCCCTCAGCACACCAAGTGGCAACACCATCAGTGCTGCTGAGCTGACATGTGCCTTGCTGATGAGCCTCTCAAGGTATGATTAAACGCGTTGGGCAACATTTGGTTGCAGGTTTTGACATGTCACTGTGCTAATTCCACTTTCTCTATCACGTAAAAGTAACTGAGAGCATTCTGTTTTCAGAAATGTGCCTCAAGCTGCCATGTCCATGAAAGCAGGGAACTGGGATCGCAAAAAGGTAAGCAGAGGATTTTGGTTGCCTGCATTCACTGTATGAATGGGTGTGCTTGTAGTTGGCACACAAAGAAATTTCTTTTGCATGGTCTGCCCCATTGTCCATCCGGTCATCACTGATCAGATGGGATGACTGAATCTGCCGTTTTCAAGTTCTTAGGCCAGGGTCATTGTTTTGTTGTGAATTTTGCAGTTCATGGGTGCAGAACTGTATGGCAAAACACTTGGAATAGTCGGACTTGGAAGAATAGGAAAGGAAGTGGCAACTAGAATGCAGTCATTTGGTATGAAGGTAGGTGATGAGATCTGATGTGTTGGCATATTTTTCAATGATTTGCTGTACTGTAACACTTGATGGTGATGAAATAAATAAGGTAACACAAGTTTTTCCTGTCAGACCATTGGCTATGATCCAATTACCCCACCTGAGGTGTCGGCTACTTGGGGGGTGGAGCAGATGTCTCTGGAGGAGCTCTGGCCCCAGTGTGACTATATTACGGTCCACACTCCCCTCATGCCCTCCACTGCTGGTGAGTTTTATTACGCTCCTCGCTGGTCAGCAATATTACTACGACGCTGACAGATTGCATGGTCAACACAAATGTGCTTTCAATCGAATTTCTTTTCCATTTTGTTTTGTTTGTCCAAGGCTTACTTAATGATGATACATTTGCTAAGTGCAAGAAAGGAGTGAAGGTTGTGAACTGCGCACGTGGGGGCATCATTGATGAGGACGCTCTCCTCAGAGCTCTGGAGTCTGGACAGTGTGGAGGAGCTGGCCTCGACGTCTTTGTTGAGGCAAGAATGTTCACAGCCCCACACATTTTGTTTGAGATATTTTGATTTCAGAAAACTAACTAAACTAATATTGCAATATGATATTGATTAAATGCATGATGTAACAGTGTTTTTGTCTTTGTTTTTTTCACAAATTGTGTCCTTTGATCACTCCTAATAAAGGACTGCAGGCGACTTGGGAGTTTGGCCCATCGGACCTTACCCAATATCTGACGAGAGGATTGGCACCAAAATCATCTCTGTCTCTGATAGACAGCTCTGTGTTGTAATCATAGGTGATTAGTATTGGAATCCTTCATAGTATGAAGATAGACCCTCATAGTGGATTCATAACTTCTGAAAACAAAATCTCTATCTCATTAGCTGTCTGACTAACTTAAGTCACTTCCTGTGTAAACAAAGTTCATTGTTCATTGTTTTAGCCAAAGTGAATGTCTATTTTACTGATCCCCTAAATAAGCTGGGCAGTTTTAGACGCCAAAGAAACCATCCTGCCTTAGAGCTCATTTTCTCTTCTAGGATAATGATTGTCACCAACAATTACTTACTGTATGCTAAAACGTTAGCATGATTTTGTCGTCAGTCCTCTTGCCAGATATTGGGTAAGGTGACCAATGGGCTGAAAATGACAGTGTGGTCCTTCGACCGCAAAGAACGCTGTAGCCCACATCTTAACTCGATGTGTAATGTTTGGCCACAGGAGCCACCGAAGAACCGCTCACTGGTGGACCACCCTAATGTCATCAGCTGTCCTCACCTGGGAGCCAGTACCAAGGAGGCGCAGGCTCGTTGCGGACAGGACATCGCCCTGCAGATTGTGGACATGGTGAAGGGCAAGAGCCTGTTTGGAGCAGTAAGTTCAACTCCTGTCTTTTCAGACCAGGACTTATTTCACATCAAAACTGGCTGAAAAGTAACATGCACTTGAAAATCCAAGGTGAAGCTGAATAGTTTGAGCAGTTATAAGTGAACAGTTGGGACAGAGTATACAAATGCAAGCACAAGTCTGTGACCTGTCTAAATTGTTCATCTTTCTATAAGACTCTACCAAACCATATGCAGCCTCTTCCATCGCAAAGTAATTTCATTTGTAGGATGGATTTGACCCTTTACTCCACGTTTGTTCTCTTATATGTCGAACACGTGGATGACTGACTAAATTGTCAGGCCCTGAGCAAGTGAAGCAGCTCCAAATCATAGCCCTCCTGTCATTGTGCCGGAAGTTGCACTGGGCAAAAAAACAGACTGTGCTTAAGTGAAGACTTTGTAATGTGAGACGTGATGTTCAGATCATGAGACATTGATATTTATTCAGTTATAGTCAACCATTTACAGTGTTCTAGCCCCTCGACCATTTCTGCATTGTGTGGTGTTGCAGCCTGAATTCAAAACGGATTAAATTGGCCCAGAGCAGGAATGCTGGCTTGGCTTCAATGTGCTTTAGAGAGGTGGTCATTGGCTATTCAGTTCAGAGAAGCAGGGGCAGGGGGGGGATTTGTTTCTCTTCATGGATTAAATTAATATTTTTGGTCACATACCTATACACAATAACCCACGTTGAAGTGGATTTTTTCACATTTATAAAAAAAAAGAAAAGCTGAAATGATGAGTCAACAAATATTCAACCCCTTTTGTAGTGATGCTCCAGACTGAGTTGTGGTGCATCCTTTTGAATGTGCTAGAGTTGTCTTTACTGCTTGATTGGAGTACACTTGTGGCCAATTAAATTGATTGGACATGATTTAAAATAAATCAGGATATATTATTCTACAGATGACAGTGCATGTGAGAGCAGAAAATTTACCAAGTCTTGTTTGTTTTATACCTGTCCCCAGATCTATACCTCCTGACAGTTCTGTCTGTCTCTGAATTCTAGTGGTTCGAGTTCACAAAAGCACAGTAGGCTCCATCATCAGGAAATGTAAAAAATCTGGAACTACCCAGACTCTTGTAACCCTGTGGGCCAGCATAATGAATCAGACTTCAAAGACAAGTACTCTAACATGGTGGATGACTTGCAGGGGCTAGAGCAGTGATCCTCACTATTTTTTTCACAAGAGCCGCATTGGCAGAGCAAAGTCAAGGGGAGAGCCACTTTTACGACAATTTACCAAGTCACCCATACAGATGAGCATTTCTACATATAAATTGGTCATCCCACAAAAAAGAAACAACACAGCCAATACATTTTCAATTAAGACCATATTTATTGCTCGTCCCCTCTCCGGCGTCTTCATGTTGATTTTCGTTTGCTGCTTCCTCAGACTCTTTATCTTCACTATTCCTTACAACGCTGTGTGTCTGTCCGTCTGGTTTTTGTGTTTTTTAAAAATTAGAAATCGATCCATTTTGTGCCCTGTGCATGTCACGGTGGCTAGCTGAGCTATCGTGCACTGCCGTGAAGTAAGCCGGTGTTGTAAACAATGCTGTAAGCGTGCTGCGTTGCCAGGTTTGACAGTTACCCCCCTTTTGGAAACAACATTAATTGAGGTGAAAGGAGAAATATAATGCGGATGTTTGCGTGTTTGTAGTGTAGTGTTCATTGTATATTTATGTAGCACATTTTTAAAAATGTATTGGCTGTGTTATATTGTTATAAGCTACCATGCGAGCCACCAATTAAAGCTTGACGAGCCGCATGTGGCTCGCGAGCCGCGCAATGAGTAACCCTGGGCTAGAGGGAGCACCCAGGCAGCTGGGCCTATTCAAGGGATGATGAGCTGAGTCCCGGCTGGACTGTGTGAGTCAGACGGATGCTGTAAAGTGCATATCTAGAGGATTGGGGTGGGCTGTGATGTGGGCTACAAACAGTTGATTGTCTTGTTAGACTGAGATTCTTGGCAGCCTGTGGGGAGCTCCCCATGGTGGTGTTAATGGAGTTGGGGAGAGGAAACTAGGGAAAAACTACAGCTCAGTCTTATCAAGGATCTTCAATCTGTGTGTCAAATTCTGCTCATAAAAGCATGCTGTATGTGATCTTGTTGCCGTCCAGGTAAATGCACAGGTTTTGGCAAGCACATTCTCCCCGGACTCTCATCAATGGATCAAACTTGGAGAAGCCATTGGAGCTGTGCTGCAGTCATGCACCACATCTAAACACCCATTCAGCCAGGTCCAAATAACTACTCAAGGTAAAAAAATGCTCTAACAAGTTGCACAATTATTCTGATTCACAACAACAGCTAGTAAGACCAGAAGGCCTAATCTAATCCATCATCGTCTAACCGGTTTTCATAATTGGTGACACTGTGGGCAGAATAATAAAAGGGGTGTCATGTGACAGGAGGGTCTTGTAATGTTTTGTCCCCCTCTGGTGGTATGATTCTGAAATGTGCTGTACTGTATTAGACACAAATAAGACACATCCACAAATTGATTACATTCTGGGGGATTTTTTTAAAATTATTTATTTGTGGAATTAAAAAAAGAAAAGAAAAAAAGTACTTTGTTTCACTTGTCAGTCATGTCAGTTAATCCACTCCATACTGTTTTCTACAAACCAGGGGATTGCTTGAAGACTTCGACCGGTTACATGACTTCAGCAGTAATGGTTGGGCTGCTCAGTCAAGAATCCAGCGGTTGTGCCAACCTGGTGAATGTCCTGACCCTAGCCAAGGAGTCTGGAATTGCGGTATAAAAACAACTCCCTTTGACAATACCATGCGTCATCGAATGACTGTGTGTGTGCCCTGATAAAAGAATGCTATTATACCTGTGGGCTGACTGTTTAGGTAAACCAAAACCACAGCCAATCGGATGAGCCTACCTGTGGTGTGTGTGAGGTGAAGATCTCGGCCAATGGCTGCAGCTACAAAGCCAGCGGTTCGGTCCAAGGTGGCGTGCCGGTCCTGCTGGAGCTGAGTGGCAGTGGCTTCCGACAGCCGATCCCGCTCACTGGAAACCTGCTGTTCTTTAAGGCCTCAGCCAGTCCTCAGCTCCTGCCCTCTGTAGCTGGTAAGTGAGTTCCGATTGTTACAATAACCCGGTAATGTTAAAATAAAATTCCACCCTAAACACAGAAAACTTTCAACTATCTACAACGTCAATGGTAAGTCAGGTTTTTAGCCCCTCAGAATGAAAGAGCAAGGGCTTCTCTCTAGACATTTTGCAATCATACAGGGAGAACTCGATAGTAGAAGAGGAAATGAAACCAATTTCTCCACTGACAGTAGTCTCAATAGACCAGAATGCACTGCAGCCATAAGACGTGTCGCATTTTGAGTAATGGGCAGGACTTTTCCTCGACTGGAAAAACTCTTGCTCCGTTATTGGTATTGTGGTCTCCACTTACACATATAAACCACAGGTGAATGCAACAAGCTCAAGCCCGTTGTCTGGGGGTTGTTGAACGGCATTCTGGGAAATATAGGAAATTACTAACGGTAGTAGAAGTAGACGAGGCAGGTTGATGGAAAGTCAGTACACCAAAAGGTGAGGATGGATTTATTTTTCCTTCAGAGACTAGTATGCCAGTTTCTTTTTATTTTAAGCACTCCCCTTTCCTAACGTTCTTTTTTTTTTCTTCTTCCATTTGACCTCTAATCAAACATTCATTTTCTTCTGAAGGTCAAGAGTATATTACAGTTACCCCAGGAAAAATATTTTAATCGTTTTACACTGCATTCTTTTTTTTTTGGTTTGGTTTTTTTACTTCCCACTTGGATGAAAGGTAGACATGAGTTTAGAATCTAAAAAATACATAGCAATGTTCATTGAATTTTTGACTATAGTGGTGAAATTAATTATAATTACAAAGCCACTTAGGTTGCTGCGTAGTAGAGACTTATGTTCTGACACGTTTCTATGTATTTCACAAACCACAGTTCTTATATGCTGTCTTTATGCAAGAGCTTGACTCATCAATCCAGGCAGGCCGACTTGATCACGATGCAAGGCTCTTTTATTAGCAGAATGAATCTCAAACCTTCAGACCTTGTCCAATACAAGTTTCCACAGAAGATTTGTCAAAATAAATCCACATTTTTCAGCTGTAACCCAATATAACTAAAGTAGGTGAACTAAGGTAAACGGTCAAAAGCTTCTTTGGTCCACTCTCTACACGGTATCCTTCTCAACTATCAATTGAAGTCTTCAACAAATCAACAAAAATGAACTAAACATTCTCCATTTGAATTTGGCTCTTACATTGACCTTTTTCCTTGTTCTTTGTCTAGGACTGCTGGCCACGGCGGGAGTGGAGATGGAGTCGTTCAGCGCTCCTGCAGGCAGGACTGGGGATCTGTGGTATTGTGTGGGGGTGTCCTCTCTCCTCGGAGACCTCAGTGCCTTGAAGCCTTTGGTCAAGGAGGCGGCAGAGCTCTCCATCTAAATGGGCACAGCAGCACTTACCCAACGCTGGGATAACGTTCAGTATCTGAAAACCTAACCGATTGTGTAATACAAACGTTCCACCTTTTGTCTTAGCATTTGAATACCTAACAGTTGACAACTTGTTTAGAAGTTGAGCACTTGCAGTTTACAGTCTCATTTTGATAACATTGTAGTGTGTAGAAGTTTTCCATGTTCTTTGTTGAAGTAAACCTAAATGAAACTGCTGTTTCGGTGTAGTGTGCAATTAAACATGTTCTGTCATCTTTGCAAGTATTTTAATGAATTGTTTTATTTTTGTTATCCTGCTCCCTTAATTGTGTCCTTTCACGCTTAAGTAATTTTCACGAATTGAGGGTTGGTTTTTTTTTGTAAAATGTGTGCTAATGGATCATTTAGTTATGGCTCTGAAATCTCATGCTGGAATTTATATTATGCCCTGGTCTTAATCCTTGTTGGGATTAGGCAAAACCCCGATGTTCTCTGGAATTAGGTTCAAATTGCCATGGCAACCAAAGAGGGGAAAACATGAATGGCGAACAGGGTACTGGCTTCTTTTCTGTGTGGTGGTAGGGGGGGGGGGGGTGCCACGATCAAATCTGTGTGGGATTTTTGTATTCCGCCAATGATGCTTTGCAGCCTATTTGGTCTAATCCGCCGCCCGTGAGTGTGTCACGAGCCTGGGATAGAGGATATATTTAGGTTGTAAGGAAAATAACGGTGTTGGGTGATTCCTCTGAATGGTTGCCTGGCTTTATCAAGGACCGCTGGAGACTGAATATGGAGCAGGGGGAGGGTAAGGGGGGCGCCTCTCAAACTATACACAGATACCAAAATAGGATAGAGCTGCGACCGTCCCGAGAGCTAAATTAAGGCTCGTGTGTTTTCGGAGAGGAGTGTTGGAGGACACCGCAGAGCCTCACTGTTGAACGGCGTTCATGGAAATGCGATGAAAGGTAAGAAGGGTCTCGGGGTGAATTGGCACCATTTGGTTCCTCTTGAGAATTTAGTACAACACAATAACACGGGGCAAGTCTCCCGAGTATAAATTGACAAAGCAACATTTTACAGTGCAGATACACTTAAAAGGCAAAATGGGAATGTAACACCCTAAGTGTGCTCAAATTGCTATCTTCATAGGTCTTCAATAATTGAAGTAGATTTAAGAAGCTCTTCAGTGTTTTTTGTTTGTTTTTACAGTTACCATGTCAAATAAACAAATCGACAGCTACAAGTACGACTTCTGTGATGATGCCCATGCCACCGAGGTGCTGGCCGCTCTGAAACAGTTCTACCTCGGTGGTGTGTTCACGGACGTTACCCTGCAGTGTGCCTCCGGGCAGGTTTTCCACTGTCACCGGGCGCTTCTGTCCGCCCGGAGCTCCTATTTCAAAGTCATGTTCACGGCCGATATGAGAGAGCGGTCCAATAACGTCATCACGCTGACCGGGGTGGACCGGGAGGTTCTGGGGGTTTTGGTGAACTACGTCTACACCGCTCAGGTCTGCGTCACCGAGAGCAACGCGCAGAGCCTGCTGGAGGCCGCCGACCTGCTGCAGTTCAACTCCGTGAAGCGAGCGTGCGAGGGCTTTCTGATTCGCCTCCTGGACCTGGACAACTGCCTGGGCATGCATGCTTTTGCTCAGCTGCACGTCTGTCCCGCCCTGGAGAGGGAGGCCCGCAGGCTCATGCTCAGCAGGTTCAAGGAGCTCACTCAGCAGGAGGAGTTCCTCGAGCTGGACCATGATAAGATGAGATCAGTTCTGGCCGCTAACAACCTCATCGCATGGAAGGATGAAGTGCTGATAGATGCTGTGGCCAAATGGGCCGCCCATGACACGGATAATCGCATTTACCACGTTAAGGACCTGCTGCATTCCATCCATCGTGACCTGGATGAGATTTACTTCAAAGCTGCCCTGGATGTGCAGAGACGACCCTCACCGAGCAATGAGGGGCAAATTAAATCTATGATCATCCAGGCTTTAAAGTACAACTGCAAGGAGATGTCAGGGAGCAGCAGAAAGTTGTCTGCAAGCATGTATATCATTGGAGGGTACTACTGGCACCCCCTTTGTGAAGTTCACATATGGGATCCTGCAAGCAACACGTGGGTGCAAGGCAAAGACATGCCCGACCATACCAGAGAGAGCTATAGCGTCAGTTTACTTGGGGCAAACATCTATGTGACGGGAGGTTACAGGACACACACTGTTGAGGCTCTGGACACGGTTTCGATCTATAACTGTGACGATGACGAATGGACGGAGGGTTGCCCCATGATTACAGCTAGGTACTACCATTGCTCTGTGGCTTTGCATGGCTGCATTTATGCCATTGGAGGGTACAGAGGAGGAGCACCAGAACGAGAGACAGAATTGTATGACCCTTTAAAGAAGAAATGGTTCACTGTGGCCAATATGATACAAGGTATGCAAGCCTATTGCTTGTAGCGGGAGGGTAAACCTGCCTAAACTTATTGGAGGGTCAGAGCTCACATGCACTTTTAGCCTGGGATAAACCTTGGTGACTCATACTCATAGTATATGTCATACTAAGTATCAAACTGATGTAAGTTAAATGAAGATAGGGCCTTTTAAGATAATGCATTTTTGATATCCTTGGTCATTCACCTTGTGATGATCACCATGCAGCTTTTTACTCACCACTACATAACTGGTTGTATCCATATGATTAGAAACACCAGAAGGTGGCACATCTTACAGCACTGAAGTCATTAATACTTCAATTGATACCAAACATGAGGGGATTTTCAAATAATAACTACACTTACTCACCTCTGTTTCCTTCAAAGGTGTAGGGAATGCCACTGCTTGTGTAATGGGAGATCAAATCTATGTGACTGGAGGCCACTATGGGTACAGAGGAAGCTGCACCTATGAAAAAATTCAGGTCTACAGGCCAGACACCAATGAGTGGAGTATCATTACCATAAGCCCTCATCCAGGTATGAGAACAAGAGGGTGGGGAAAAGGAGCAGACGTGTTGAATACTGGTGTCTAATCTGAAATATTTCTTTGGTTTTCAGAGTATGGGCTGTGTTCCGTGTCTCTCCACAACAAGCTGTATTTGGCGGGTGGACAGACGACTATCGCAGACTGCTATGACCCGGAGACAAACGAATGGAAGCCGATATCGGTCATGAAGGAGAGGAGGATGGAGTGTGGGGCTGTCGTGATAAACGGTTGTATTTATGTGACGGGCGGATACTCCTATTCAAAAGGGACGTATCTGCAGAGCATTGAGAAATATGATCCCGAGCTGGACTCCTGGGAAATCGTTGGGACTCTCCCCAGCCCAGCCAGATCACACGGATGTGTTTGTTTTTACAGTGTTTAGTGTCAATCCTTTGTTACTAAGCTTAAATGCTTGTAGTTCCTTTGTGCCACATTATGAGGTGAAAGAGTGAATTTCAAACTTTGTGAATATGTGTCTGTTCAGCCTCATGTTTTGCACTCACACAGATGCTGAAGTCAAACTCAGGGGTCTCTCGATTATTATTTTTATTACTTTTTGTGGACTTCTAGTTTATTATGATTGTACACAGTGGAGGGTGTCAGGAAAGACCAGAAAAATAAGCAAAATGTCTAACAAAGTTTTTGAGTGCAGTTCAAACCTACATTGCAAGTGCGTGGAATCTGCCCCCGACCGCTGACGCACCAGGACACCCCAAAGCGTCTCTTAATTACCTGTTATCTAATAGGGCTCTAAAGAGTAGAGCCTTGCTACAACACTGCCTTTTGATTAAATACATTGTTACACTTTTCACATGAGTGATTCCTGCCTGAAGTCATTACAGTGACTTCCATAAGTTATCAAGATTACAGTGAACTCCATAAGTATTTATATTTCATCATATCTTATTTAGACAGTGATGCATATGTTGTTTTGGTTCCATACTGTTAACATTTTTGGAAATTATGAGATTAATAAAATATAGACTGTCAGCTTTTATGTGGGAGTATTTTTAATTTGAAGTGTTACGTTTTGGTTATGAAATGCAAGATATCTGTAAAATGACAGAAAAACATTTACATTTTTACATGACCGCACATGCTGGTTGTGCAATATTGAAATGCTAAATTTCTTTATATCCTACTTTCGGGCCTGCTTAACAATCACAGCGACATCTTGAGGCTGTTCGAGCTATCCCACCCTATTTCCTTGGCAGGTAGAGCACAATCACGTTACGCAGCCGGAGAACTTGGACGCAAACTGATTTGGTCCTCGACGGGGTCCGTAGCACGCATTTCCACAACGTGCGGCTGGAAGAGTGAGCAAACCGTGGATTTGGTTTAGAACTACTATCATTGCAAGCAGTGAACAAACGTTCTGTGAGTATAACCTTTCACTTGGGTGTAAAACGGTTGGTTGTAGTTATAGTTATTTTTTATTCCTTAGGAAATGTTCATTTTACTAGAGTTTACTAGAGGACAATATCGACATCCACGACCAGAATGCTTTTAACAGTAAGCTAGAAAGGACTTCAGCAAAGAGTAAATGACTTGACTAAATAGTCATTTCGTGCTAGCTGAATTAGCTTACTGAATGTACCATGCACCTTGATCGTGACTCGACTCAAAAGCCAGCTAAACTGATTCGTGGTTGGTGTATCCTGACTTATGCGCACGGACAATCACACACAAACAGCGTGGAGGGTGGTTAAACTAGACTTGCATCAGCGAGATACAAGCTAGCAGGTTAGCCACCAGCATGGCATCAGGTGCGCTTCATTTGTTGCCCAGATCGACCCGCCCAGGCGGAGTCTCGCTTTAGGCCTAAAGGCTGGTAATCTTACCGCAGTCATTCAACGCCGAAATTGAAAGTGTAGTGACTTTGTGATAAAATGGCAGTAAATCGTGATCGACAATTAATCACTGAAACGTCCGTCTGGATTTCTGTGGCCAAAACGGGCGCACCTAACTGTGCCAACAAAAGCAAGATCGAGCAATGCAAGTTACGATCAGCTGAAATTAAACTAATGAGATGAAAATCGGGTTGTTGCAGCAGTAAAGGATACAGCGGGGAAATGGAACAAACAATTAGACGTATACATACGCAGCCGACAATTTCAACACGTGTTCAGTTGACTGCAACAGTGAGAAATATGAGGAAAAGTATGGATAACGTTAGATGTATGGATTTAAAATAAGTGGAGTTTGGTATGGGCGGGGTTAATCACTTAGGGTTGTGATTACCCCCCCCCCCCCCAACTAGATATCAACATAGATTGGCTACAGTGAGAACACAATCACATTTTACCAATATAGATTATGAGGCATACTTTTTTTTTTTAATATAAAAACAACAAAAGCTAGATACAAATCAGCAAGTCTAAGTCACCTTGACCACTATTTATTCTACTATTCTCTGCACAGAACAATCATGGCAGAAAACCAAGAGATGACTCCAATTGAGATGAAGGTGGCACGACAAATTGAGGTACGTCAGTGTTGTAAAAGTCTTTTGCACTACAGTCAATTAAATGCAACTTAAATAATGCCTCTCATTCTTCCCTACAGTACTACTTTGGGGATCACAACCTTCCAAGAGACAAGTTTCTCAAAGAACAGTTGCAACTTGATGACGGCTGGGTGGCTTTGGAGACTATGCTTAAATTCAACAGGTTTGTTATACCTTAGGTGTTATATCCCATGCTCTGTGATTCTAAACCTTCACTTGAGTGATAATGTAATATACTTGAACTCTATCTTGTTGCTGCAGCACCATCATGAAGGTCTAAAGCCTCTTTCTATTTCCCTGTTAGCTAACATGATGATGATATAAATCAAAGGCAATGGAATTTCTACCTTTTTAAAAAAAATAAAATAAAAAATAAAGATTATGGTATACCTTAACACTAATAATTGTAGAGACAATTCTAAGACCCTGTTAAAGGGAAAAAGACATGAATTGCGTCTACCAATATAGAATTTTATGTTATAACCCTTGTGCCATACTCCAGGGTGAGCATTCACACACACGCCCAATTCAGATGTCAGAAAGAATGATGCACTAACTAAATGGAGACTATAGAGGACATCAGGCTACACCATCATAAATCCACAGGACGAGTGTAGGTGTGGCACTGGGGTTAACAAGCAGGCACCTCCCATCACAGATGTTTTGTTGAATCAGGCCCAGGAGGCATCCAGAAGGCTCAACAGCGATTCTGTCATCCCAGAACACTCTGTCAGGTGCATGCTACAACCAAATATGCCAGCATAACAGATCAATGTTCCAGCAACCATGCTACTAGTAAACAGCCATAGCAAACCACGTCATTGGCAAATAATGCCAGCTAGCATGCTAAAAACAAGTCAACATTTCAATCTGCTAAGAAACCAATATACCAGCAAATATACTTTGAATAAAAAGCACCAGCAAGCATGCTTCACATAAGCAGTGCCCCTAGCCATAAGACACTTTCAACTAAGAGAATTTGATGACACATCCTTCTTCTCTTCTCAGACTGAAGTGTATAACCACAGATAGCAGCATCATCGTTGGAGCCCTTCAGAAATCCAAGACTGGCCTTTTGGAAATGAGTGAGGACAAGACTAAAATCAGGAGGTCTCCGAGCAATCCCTTACCAGAAGTGACTGATGAATACAAAGATGCCCTCAAACATAAATCTGCCTACATTGTAAGTTGTTTTTAAATGAAAGATTTATTTGCGGTCATCTGATTACATTCACAGTATCTATTACTTATATTACCAAAGGATCAATATATTGACAGTGTAGCTTACAACGCACATCAACACACCTAGACAAGAGGCACAGCATGTATATTTGATATTTACAAAAATATTAGTTTGCTGCTGCAACAAACCAATTTCCCCACAGGGATCAATAAAGGTCATATTTTCTTATCTAGAAAGGTTTTCCTCTAGAAACTACCCTTGATGAGATTCAGGAGTGGCTGAATGGGAAAGGCACCATCGAAAACATTCAAATGAGGAGAAACCTGCAAAGGCAATTCAAGGTAATGTTTGTTCATGGTGTGACTTCATTTGTCAATGGTATGTCTTGTTTATGAGGTGGGAGGGTTCTACAGTCAATATCTGCTGTTATTTTGACAGGGATCAGTGTTCATCTGTTTTGACACGGAAGAATCATGTAAGCAGTTCCTGGAGCGTTCCGACATCAAATCATTCAAAGACAATGAGATGCTTGTGCTGTCAAGGTAGGCTATGGTGGAATCTGAGAGGCACAGGTGACTTAAATTGGGTCAAGATTTCAAAATAAAATGCACCAACAATAAAAACATTAAGAAGTTACTCAGTATGTATGGATAGCAGTGCTACATTTTTCACCATCACAAGATGTTATGCTACAGCCATGATTGCTGCCAGATACCAGTGTTAAAATATGATTTATCTAGAATCTGTCCTTGCTGTTCTGTTTTCAGGGAAGATTACCATGCAAAGAAAGCAGGAGAGAGAAAACAGTTCAAAGCGGAGGCAAAGGCTAAAGCTAAACAGTGAGTACGCATAATGATATAATTTTGCCACAAATGTATATTCTATGAAAAATGACTGATCTCCCCCCGTCAACAATGTTTTAGAGAAAAGGAAGACCATCAGAAACATGCAGAGGACAAAGAAATGGTAAGATCTCCAGAAGTGCTAAGTCTTATCTGTCACTGAATACCATAGAGAGTATGATCATCCTTATTGATAGTTTGTCATTTGCTTTGCAGGGTCTGCTTCTGGATGAACAGACGGGCTGCTTGCTGAAATTTTCAGGAGAGCTCGACAAAGTTTCAAGAGAAGACTTCCATGAATTGTTCTCTGGGCATGGAAAAATTAAATGGGTTGACTTCACAAGAGGGGCCAAAGAGGTAATTAATCTGACCACCATGCAAGTCGCAGACTGATGCAGAAATGTACAACGGTTAACTCGATATATACCTTTACTACCAACAAAGGGCACCCTCCTCTTTGATGGGAATGCAAAGGAAGCTTTGGATAAGGCGAAGGAGGCAAACGGAGGGGCTTTGCAAATCAAGGATAATGATGTGACATGGGAGTTGCTCGAGGGAGATGTGGAGAAAGAAGTGTTGAAGAAGATAATTGAAGCTCAACAAGAATCATACAGCAGATCTAAGGGCAAAAGTAAATTAGAATTTACATTTACCTGCTGAATTTATTTTTTTGCATCATTTAAAATACATTTTAATATTTACATGCTGATGAATCTCTTCTGGCTCAACAGGTGGTAGAGGAAGGTCAGGTGGCAGAGGAAGAGGGGGCCGAAGGGGAAGGGGTGGCAGAGATCAAGGCAGATCACAATATCAAGGCAAAAAGACTAAATTTGATAGTGATGATGAGGATGGTAAGCAGATAGTTTTCTGACACTTTTCATAGTTTAACTATATATACTTATTAGCGGCAACATTGTTATTAACAAAACTTCTTACTCTTGCTTTTCCTCTAGCACCTCCAAGCCCAAAGAAGCGAGCACTAGAAAAAGCAGATGCTGATGCCCCTGCAGCAAAGGTTGGCAAAACTGAAAATGGATCTTAGTCACAATGTCAACCTTTTTTCTTTTTTTTCTTTTTGAAAAACATTTATTGTAGACATTGAAAGCGCAGAAATGACTCAACCCCATTCCAGTGAAAGCTTCAAGCTTTGGAGAACCGTAGGAAGTCCACGTTGATGTCAACCTAGAGAACAATTCGGAATGTAAGCTTGGCATCAATTTTCAGCCTTTTCAGTCCTGGTATATTGTGCCTCTTACATTGTTTGTGTACCTATGTTTTTCTTCTGACAGTTCTTTTTAATTTCATATTTAACCTGAATTTGTCCTTGACAGTCATTTAATTTTCATCAGAACATTTTAGTTGGTTTCGTATAAAGATCTGCGTGACAATTAAGACCTGTGTTCTATTGCTGTTTGCCTCATGTAATCATTTCCTACATTATGCAATGTGTGATTTCATTTAAAAACGCCAGCTTTGTTCCTTTTTTTTAAGTTTGCATATGTGAATAGCAAATAAAAATTATTTTACAAAAATGACTAGTCTGTTTGAATACATTTTGTCAAAACGATCACAACTGATGTTACTTGTTTGCCTTAATCTTTCTTGAAGAAAAACATGTTTGAGACAACTTGCTTGAAAGCATGCACAACAGCATATCAGCTTACCGATTTCTTTTTGTGGAACTTGTAAGACGCTGGCAAGTCATACCGTAGTTCTGTTAGGAGAAAAGAAAAATAGTTGATCTTTGATGGCGACAGGTATAAATCTAGAGGTTGTTGAGCTGCTCACCTGCAATCACTTCCATCTTCACTCCCCAGTCATGAGCCTTCTTTTGAATGTGCTGTAATCAGATATGGAATTATACAAATGTACAGTACCAAAACACTGCCCATGCTGGTCTAGAATACTTACTTCTCGTGTTGACGTTTTATGAAGAGAATACACTGTCTTTGCCATCGTTAAGGCTGTCCTGAGGAACTTCATATCCATACCTTCAATGAAGAATAAAAGTAGCGGTAATACCTGAGCATCAAGGACTAGATTTATCAGTAAATCGTGCACTAACCTTGGTTGTGTTTTGTTCCAAACGGTGGATTCATTATCACAGTGTCAAACTTGTTGTCATAGGCATCAATGTCCAAAGAGCACATGTCACACTGCACCAGATCAATGTTCGTAATCTCAAATTCCTCTGCGTTCCGTCTGAATACATCCAATGCGTCGTTGTCAATGTCGAAGCCAACACACAAACTGAAGAAGGGAGAGTGATTAGGCTTATTATGTAAAGTGACAACATTAAAAAAAATAATGGATCAAGATCAGATGGTGTGATGCTCTCTCACCCTGCATCAAGCATGGCAGCTCCGACGCTGAGAACACCACAGCCACATCCCAGGTCCGCGACTAGTTTTCCCTCAATGTCATCAAATGTGTTGTGGATCGTGTAAAGCATGCATGCTGGGAGAAGAAAGCGAAATGTAATCCTGTAATATGAATGTACTATGAACAAAGTCTTGTTACACCGATGACTACATGCTATCGCCTTACCTGCAATATGAGGACTGGTTGGATACTGTTCAAGGAGGATTTTGGGTTCTTCAAATGCGTCCACTTGCTGAAGGCAACTCTCCAACTCTTTTAACTTCATTACTAATGGCCGTGATGTCTAGTTCGTGGTCCGTTTTCCCTGCCCGGGATATTGCCAAACAGTAAAGATGAAAAGTTGAGGTCCGTTAGCTCGAGAAAAACGACTTCCGCAGGAGTGTGCTTCAACGAAAATAACCCGATTTGAACCCGATACGCGTGATAATAGTTCCCACACGAGATTTAATGCCTTGTCACAAGTCAGTAGTTCACAGTTCACGGCTATATTGTACTATACATCTGTCTCCGAGTAGGCACAAGTGATATTGTAATTATCAGGACAACAGATTGAGAGAATTGAGCCTAAAATGTCATATATAGCTGCTGTTGTCTATCATCCTATCACCTCCCTCTCTCTTTCTCTGTGTGTGTCTCTCTCTCACTCACCCACTCACACAGCAAAGTGTTGTTTCAAGATTCAAGAGGTTTATTTGTCACATGCATACACGGGGTGGGCCTTGAGGAAAACATGAGCGTACTGAAGATAATATTTTTTATCTGTATGACATCTGATGCTAGCAGACTCAAAAAGAACGTGCGTGCGTAAGTGTGTATGGTCGTCGCTGTTAGGAAATACAGATACTTGAGCTACGTGTATTAGCGCCAAGTACACACTGTTTGAGCACGGGCTGCCTTCGGAAATACACGAGCAAACGGCAAGCTTGGTGACGGACGCAAGGAACCGTATCGCGAGAAAGCCCGAGAACATAGCAACAAGACAACAAAAATAAATTTGTGGACAACAAGCCAGAGTACATGATGGCGGCGTCACTGGTACGCCGGGATAAGAAAGCTACTGCCGCCCATTTGAAGGCAGACCTAAATCGGACTGACAATAGCTCTGGGGTCCGACAACTCCAGGAGCTGCTTGATTCCGTTCTGAATCCCGAAAAGCCAGCGGCAGACACCGAGGCTCTTGACTGGTGTAAATGTCTAATTGCAGGAGGTGAAGGTTTCGAAGAGTTCTGCAAAACGGTGCGGTCCTATGACAACGCGACTCTGTGTGGCTTGGTTTGGACAGCAAATTTTGTGGCATATCGATGTCGGACCTGTGGCATTTCTCCGTGCATGTCGTTGTGTGCAGAGTGTTTTAACAACGGAGACCATACGGGCCATGATTTCAACATGTTCAGGAGCCAGGCTGGTGGGGCCTGTGACTGTGGAGATAGTAATGTCATGCGAGAGAGTGGGTAAGTCCAAGCTAGGTAGCCAAGCTAGCTATGCTAACTGTACCTGGTGCCGTTTTGACAGGTCTTGATGGGAAGTAAGCTAATTAATGTTCCCAAGCTAACGCTCCAAAGCTACGTAGCCAGCAGCGTCAGCATGAAGACCATTCTGCCTGAAGTTTACGAACTAATAAATGGCAGTCATTTATAGTTAATTATTCTATTGTTACTGTCATTTATTGAAAGCAAAGCCTTGACTTTGCAGTTACACTCAGGTTAGCCAACCTAGCTAACAATGGTGCTTATACTAGCTGTTCAGTGTATGACAGTGGCCCTCTCCACAGTTATTCTGTTTTCGATGGAGTGGCTTTGCTGCGGGATGATTCCATCTCCCTTTCATCTCATTGTAATTGACATGCGCAAGAGAGGGAGTTTCTAGTTTTCCTTGTCACCCATTAACCATTATCATTAACAGTTGGGCTACTTGAGAATTCAAAAAAGAGGATTCAGAAATCCCAATACAAAAATAAACAGCCACCTGCACGTGCGTGAGTTGTCTGCAACATGTATGTTTTCTGACAGGTTTTGCAGACGGCATCGGTTAAGAACAGGGGATAATGTCCCCTCAGTCCCTAGAGACCTCCTACTGATGTCTGAGATGGTCCTTCCTCGCTTCATCATCTGTATCTTACAGTACCTGAGGGATGGTTACACTGAACCAGGTGAAGACTGACTTGTTGCTAACTTGTATCTCCTCTTTGGGAAGCTGTACTTTAACTTGGCTTGCTGAAAGAAAACAATATAATTGTGAAAAATCCAATTTGAATTTATTGTCAGTATCCTAATATCTCCAAAATATGAACACTTCCCAGCAATGGAGAAGTAGTTATTATTTTCCCACTCACATTTTACAAAGCATTTTCAACTATATTGATATAGTGTACAATGTTTTTGCTGGATACCAATGTTACATCACATGTTTTTTTAGTCCGCCTGTTTACAAAGTGCATCATATGATTGCTTGTATCTCTTATCTTGATTTGCCAGACACTTCAACTGAGAGAGATCTACAGAAGGTCCTGCAACAGTTGGAGCCTCAGATCTCCTTCCTAGAAGAGCTCACGAAGATGGGAGGGGCAATGAGAACTGTACTAACAAAGATCCTGACCAATCAGCAAACATTCAAAGACTTGAGCATGGGTAAATATCTATACTATTTCCTGATCAGCTTGTGTTGTGAGAAGTAATAGTTATATTGATATCAGAAATTGCTATAGCCTAAAGACAGAATTGATAAAATAGGGTTAGGATTTACACTTTAAATATAAACAAATCTGTTCCTGTACCTTTTTCAGAAGTCCACCTGATACATATTTCCTTCTGATAAAATTTGCAGCCCTTTGTGATTTGGAAATTACAGTAACAGTCAATATAGCATTTTCTCTCTTGCTGTTCTGTTGCAGGTCAAGAAGATAACTTGTATGCTAAAAAGAACTATGACAAGTATTTGTCAGCGCTGAAGAATTCAGGCCTGGTGTCTGTGGAGGAGAAAGCTCAGGCTGGGACTGCAGACATCACTGCTGGAGCTGAGGGAGGAGCAGGAGCATTGGGTTTATTGGGTACAACATCTTGTACACATTTTATGCTTGGACTTAACTTTACGTGGTGGCATCCGTGACTGTTTTCAACCATTTGTTTTTGTTTGTTTTTCTAGGAGCCTCTGCACCAGGCAGCCCAGATGAGTCCAGTAAAGAGGTATCTGTCAGCATCGACATGCAGAATAACTGGTTTTTGACTTTAGTGTCAGATCTGTTTAGCTTGTCTGAGGCCTGCGGGTTGAAATTCATGTTGTAAAAAATCTTTTCAAAGGAGGACCAAGATGGAGGGCAGTCTGTTGGACAGAGAAAGAGGGTAAAGCTGAGTAGCACTACCAAAGGTAATTGCGGTTCCATAGTGCACTGATTTTATATGTGAAATGTTGTCGAGAGCTGCCCTTCTTATTGTGTCCCTGTTCTGCCCTCAGATCCATCCATTATAGAATCCCTAAAACACAAATGCTTTTTGGAGGAGTTGCTGTTCTGGACAATAAAATATGAGTTTCCTCAGAAGATGGTCACCTTCTTATTGAATATGTTGCCAGATCAAGACTACAAGGTATTTCTTTTCTGGTCTGTTATATATTTTCCTTCTAAGAAACATTTCTTTCAAATAAATACAAAGGAAAAGGATGCAAGTCCAGTTTCCAGATTAATACAATCTTTATTACAATTAATATATTGGTTGTGTCACATGTCCCAGTGCTGTTTGTCGTTTGTTTTTAGTTTTAGTTTTTATGTGGGTTTCAATTTAGTTTCACTTAGTTTTGAGATGTAGTTTGGATTATTCCGTTTTTCTGCAATGTTTTAGATTTTATTTTATTTCAGATCAGTTTTAGTGGTTTGACAATTAAGGCAAGGCAGAATGTTTCCAAAGTAGCTATTTTGTGTCCAGTGTTTAACAAAAAACATATTGTGGATGGGTGTCAGAATGTTCCTGTAGTGGATCTGAGCCTTACTCACTTCTCCAGGGTTCTTTGCTGTGCTCTTGCTTATTTCACTTCCAAGAATATAATTCTCCATTAAATTCAGTTATTTTTGGAGGCAGATTGCAATGTTATTTGTTTCAACTTGCTTTTGTAGTGGTATTTCAGCTACAGGGTTTTTTTTTGTGGGGGTGAGTTGTTCAGTGCCTGCATAGTGTGGATTTCATGCCTCATATGTTTAGTTAACTGCAGTAACCTTTGAATTACACCCTTAGTGTCCCTGTTAGGTTTTCAAAGCAAAGACTAGCCACCAAAAAAAGCAACCACATAGTCACTGTAAGCCTGAATTGTATGATGGGGAAACTTAACTATTTTCTTGTTCCTCTCTGCCAGATCACCTTCACAAGGACATTTGTTCAGCATTATGCATTCATCATGAAAACTCTGATGAAAAGCCACGAGTCGGATACCATGTCGAACCGCATTGTACATATTAGTGTGCAGCTGTTCAGCAACGAGGAGCTGGCGCGGCACGTGACAGAGGAGTGTCAACTGCTGGACATCATGGTCACGGTCCTCCTCTACATGATGGAGAGTTGCCTTATCAAAAGTGAGCTTCAAGGTGAGTCTGAATGACCCTGATTATGTTTAATTTTAATTTGGCACACATCCTCACATTTTTAATACTGTGGCTTATTTCTGTGGCAACATTTCTTTTTTTCACGATGAGTTCATGAACAACCAATCTGACATTTGCTGCCTCAAGAATGAATAGTCACTGGCATTCAGGCTTTTGTCCCTGACTACTCGTAATTGCAAAGAAAAAACTTTTTCAAATACACAACAATGGACTCAGAAAAAAAAAAAGTATTAGCATTATAGCTTTTTTTGAGAAGGTTTTTCAAGAGTGAAAGCGAATGAATGAATGATTGATACCCAGGGCAGCCAAGATCATTGGTCATAAACTTGTTTTACCAAAGTGAAATGTAGCTTTAACGATGGTGACCTTCTGGCTTGATGTAATAACCTGTCCTGCAGCACAAAATGTCAAAACGTCCAATGCACACCCACACTAATCTAATAGATGAAAAATATGGAATAAGCCAGCAGGCATGGATGACCTCAAACTAGGAGATCATCATTTTTATGTTGCTGGTCCATAAAAATGTTTAATCTTTTGTACTATTGTAGTAACTGTTCATCGTTTGGCATTTTTTCAGGAAATATTTATTCTAATTTAGTCCAGCCTTAATGTGTGAAAGGAGCTCTGGAATTCTGATCACACTATCTTGATACACTGTGCTTGATATGCTGTTCCTTGATACGTTACAAAGGTCACAGGCCAAGCTATTGTCTCAATGTGTTTGTTGTGTGGACAGTAGCTCTGCCTGGGCGTACAGGGGTGGAAGCTGTGTAATTAGCGGGTGGGTTGTTGACGTCTACAAAGTCCAGCTCTCTTGAAATGTCCGTGTGGTTTAGTTGCTTAAAAAAAATGGATTACAATATGTATCTTTTAAAATAAACAGCCCAAGTATCTCTGTTAACGCCATGTACATGTATGTTCACGTCTCTCTTTTTTTCAGATGAAGAGAACAGTCGCCATGTCGTGGTGAACTGTGGCGAGCCTCTGTTGAAGAACAACACATACTGGCCTTTAGTTAGTGATTTTATCAATATCCTCTCACACCAAAGTGTAGCGAAGAAATTCCTGGAGGATCATTCATTGCTGATGTTATGGATGAGCTTTGTGTCATTTTTTCAAGGTAAATGAATGTTTTTAAAATGAGTTAAATTCTCATTAGAACTAATAATGTCGTTTTAAGCACATTTCCATGATGAAGAGCAGCCATGAATGCATAAATAAAATATTGACAGCAGAAAACGTTTTGGATGAACTATGCCTTTCTATATTAATCTTAATTAGAAGTTTTGGACTGAGATAAATGACCAAGAAGATCTGATTGTAGAATACCGCATTATGTTGTGTGCGTGTAATTACTTTGTCATTTGTCTGTTCTGGATTCATACTCAATCTCTTGCATCCCATCTGTTAGATTATGTTGTTATAATGACACGTAACCTCACTATATGATACCTCTTATTTGTAATGTAGACACTGTGAGGTGAAACACAACGGTTGGTTTAAATGGTTGCATCAGCTGCATCAGTTGCATCTAAATTTGACATCATTATATATACTTAGCATCACAGTGCAGAGTAAATTGTCCTTTGTGTGACTGATGGAGAAAGTCAGTTATAGTATATTGTCACTGAATTGGAATTGTAGTTTGTGCTCCTCACTTACTATGTGTGCTCTACCACAGCCCTAAAAATAACACTCACCCTCACCACTGTGGGCTGGAGTATCCTCTTACTGACTTTAGGTGCAGAGTGTCACTATCACATTGTATGCATGTTGACTGCTCTTCCCTTGCTCAGAGGTGAATCCTCTTATTTGACACAGATTAATCTGGCTTTCACCAAACATTTTTGGCAGATTAAGTATTTAGATTAATTTATTTACCAATATACTAACACACTTGTGCAGACATGATTTGCAATACATGCATTAAAAGCATTTTAAGTGTAAATTATAATGATTTATTTATGATTTATAATTTGTTCATTTCATCTGATCAATATGCCATGTAACATTTGGGCACTGTCTAACCTCGGATGCCTTTTTCTTGTCTCATTAGGCATGAACTTGAATAAGCGGGAGTTGAATGAACATGTAGAATTTGAGTCTCAGACATACTATGCAGCGTTTGCAGCAGAGCTGGAGGCCTGTGCACAACCGATGTGGGGTCTCTTGACACACTGCAAAGTCAAGGTAAGTCTAGTGTCTACTCTTCCAAATGCATTCTTGATGATCTTGCAACGTGCACCATGTGTACATATACCACAATATCAAATTTTAATCTTGCCTTTTTGCAGGAGACACAGGAATACACTAAAACCGTGGTACGCTACTGCTTAGAGACCCTGCAGATCTGGTTCGATGCCATCGACTTCGTTGACGAGGTAAGTTCAAAAACACATGTAGGTCTAGACGCACAAAGTGCTGTATTTACAAGCTAGTATTCTCCTCCTGTTTCTCATGACCCATGTGTCTCTCATAGCCTGCTCCAAATCAAGTGACGTTTCACCTGCCGCTGCACCGCTACTATGCCATGTTCCTCAGTAAGGTATGTCAGAAGCCCTCAACTTTTACAAGAGTTCCCAACTAATGGACTAAATATAATATTTATCATGATTATTATATTTAATATGTTTTTAAACTATTGTCCTCTTGTCTATACAGTCATGCATGCTTTTGTGAACCCCTAGTGCCATTATAGACATTTTGAGTTTTTAGCATACAATCCATATTTAATCAAAATTAACCTTTTCTTAACTGAAATAAAAGATTGTGCAGTTTGTAAAGTGAAAGTAGTTTAAAGAGAATTGGTGCAGGTGTGAAAATAAGTGAACCTCCTTTTGCATTTGTTAAGACAAGTAAGTAGGTAGAATCAGGTGGTAAATAATTGGGTATGAAGTAAACTAATCAAAGGTCAGATCTTTGAGGAGGAGTACCACTCCCATAAATACAGGTGAGAAACCTGGTCAGTTTGGTCATGCAGGTGAAAGAAAAACTATGCTGTGACCTAAAGACACTTCAGAGGACCTCAGGAAGAGAGGAGTGAGAGAGCATCAGTCTGGGGAAGGTTAGAAAGTCATATCAAAAACATTTGGGCTCCATCAGTCACTGTGACAAATAATATAGAAATGGAGAGAATTTAACACAACAGCCACTCTGCATCCCCTGTCTCATGAAGCAGGTTCAGCATAGTTGAACATGGGTATCCTCACAAAACCAAACATTTGATTGATACTGGGAAATCAACTGGGGAGGATAATTTGGATCCCTTTTTTTCTCAAATTAGCTGCTCCATTAATTACAGAACAAATAACATATATATTTAATCTTTCTATATCTACAGGCATAGTTCCTAGCATCTGGAAAACAGCCCATGTTTTTCCATTGCATAAAGGTGGGGATAGAAGTGATCTTAATAATTATCGTCCAAACTCCAAGTTGTCCTGTTTAGCTAAAATCCTGGAATCACTGGTGAATAACCAACTCAAAGCATTTCTCTCAAATCACTCTGTATTAAGCCCACATCAATCCGGTTTTAGAGCTAAACATAGTACGATCTCAGCCAACACTTTAGTTAAAAATGATATACTATCCGCCCTAGATAAAAGAAAACATTGTGCTGCCCTTTTTGTAGATCTATCAAAAGCATTTGATACAGTTGATCATTTTCTTATTTTAAACAGACTACACAGCGTTGGTTTTGATGAAAATGCTTGCAGTTGGTTTCAGAGCTATTTATCTGGGAGACTTCAGTGTGTGAAAGCTGGGAGAACCCAATCAGAGTTGTTACCCATTACAAAAGGTGTTCCACAAGGTTCAATCCTGGGCCCTGTCCTATTCACTATTTTATATTAATGACATTGTTTTATCTCTGAGTGATTGTCAAATTCATCTTTACGCAGATGACACTATTATTTATTGCATTGCAGACTCTGTACAATTAGCTATGGAGAATCTACAGCTCTCATTTAATGCTCTGCAAGTTGCGCTTATTGGCCTCAAGCTGGTACTTAATGCAAGGAAAACAAAATTGATGGTGTTCTCAAGGGCCAGAGACATTGCTTAAAATAATCTGCATATATCAACTAGGAATGGGTCCGACATCGAAAGGGTTACAGAATATAAATATCTGGGAATCTGGCTCGATGACAAATTTACATTTAAATATCATATAGATAATCTTGCAATTAAATTGAGGCAAAAAATTGGCTGCCTATATAGGAACCAGTTTCCCAATGATTAGCAGAAAGAGGGTTGTTGAAGCGGTTTTTCTATCTGTTTTGGATTATGGAGACATGATCTATAGAAGTGCTGCTCCCTCCACTCTTAAACCTTTAGATTCTGTCTATCATTCTGCTCTCAGATTTATTACTGGTGATAAATATGATACTCACCACTGCATTTTATATGATAAAGTGGGTTGGCCCTCTCTGGCAGATAGGCGAAATACACATTGGTATATGTTTATTTTTAAGGCCATTATTGGAAAATTACCATCTTTATATCACGATGTTGTTAGATTGGAATTATGGACCCTGTTTTACACGCTCAGGTGATTGGCTTAGGCTTAAGGTTCCCCGAGTGCAAACTGAACTCGGAAAGTCAGCCTTTTGTTTTAGTGCCCCAGCTGCATGGAATGATCTTTATATCACATGGACGATTTAGAAATTTAATTGCAGACCTGCCGGCAACAGTATGCAATTGTTTTTAGTTTTGACCTGTTCTTATGATGTCTTATATGTTTTTAATGTAAACTGATTTCTTTATTTTATTACTAATTGTTCTATATTTGCATATTGAAATGCCTGTAAATCTCGGCGACATTGTAAATGAGGGTAACCTCACTGTCCATTCGAGAATAAATAAATAAATAAATGATTTGCAATCCCAGCTAATTGGTCTCACGAAGGTGGTTCTCAACTTGCTCTGTCCAACAGGATTTTCCAATCCAGCTATGAGTGTATTCACATTAAATAGGTGGGGTTTGTCACAAATGGCCAATCACATGCAATATGGACAGATCCAGAGCACGGGACTTAAGATAAGATAAAATTAAACTGTTGATCCCTGTCGGAAAATTGGATTGTTTCAATCAAGTAAAATGATTCAGCAGGGTAATTAAATAGAATATAAGCACACTTATAGACTATACAAATTAGCAATAAATTAGAAAAAGAATGAAACAATAAAAGCAGACTAAATAATTGTGGGGTTATGCAACACTGCTGCTGACAATTTTAAGTATGGGAAAGAAATGGATTTCTAAGATTCATGTTCTCTCAAGAAGAACAAATATGAGCAATACAAAAACATAACAGCAAAAAGTAACAGTTGTTGCTGCCAACGCTAGCAAGGATTGCTGGAGGAAGTTGCATCAGATTACATCATTGTCATTACACAGATGCAGTGGGTATTGATATATTGTGTTGCCACATTGAGGCTGTGGAAATATGGGTACAATCTATTGCACCAATCACTTTCAGGAATCCTATGAAAGAATTTCCTAGCACTTATGTATATAACTGAATTTCATTCATAGTCAATTCATGTAAGCTGCCTGCTATTTGATAGAAGCCCTCTTTTATAGCCAGCGGGAGGGGTTTGCCAGTCTCTAAACACCCTCACCCTAAGAAAATCCTGTCTTACTATCTATTAATTCAATAGAATCCCCACTGTACAGTTGTTTTTATTGTCTCATTCATTTGAATGCAATGTTTTTGTTCCTATCTGGTGATCTACCCCGCTGTAAAGTGAGCCACCATCCTGAGACCAAAAAGCCAAGTTATCGCATTAACCCACTAACCTCACTTTGTATGACTGACCCCTGATGTCATTGTGCATCTGTCAACAACAAGAAGAATGTGGTGTTGATGCAAGGGTAGCCAGGAAGACGCCTCTACTGTCTAAAAAGAACAAAGTTACCCGTTTTCAGTTTCCCTGGACCTGGAAAACATGACATAATTAAGGGAGCCATGAATTCATAAGAGAAACCAGAGAAGTCTACAACACGTCAGGCCATCAGAGCAAAACCTGGGCTGAAAGCGTCTGTTCAACAAGACGCTGAAATTAACTTTATTCACATACAGGATGTGCAATGAAATTCTTTTTTCGCACAGCCCTGACTAGACACACATCCACATGCAATTCAGATCAGAGGACAGATCGGCCGCTGAACAGCACACCTGTAGCAGTTTTGGGATTAAGTACCTTGCACAAGGGCACTTCAGCGGTGTTACTGTCATTTTTTCCAGTGACCAGCTCACAGCTGGAATACACCCTCCTGGTGGTGCCGGGGATCGAACCAGCGACCCTCCAGTGATGGGCCGGCCTCTCTGACCTGCTAGGCCAGTGATCCTAAGCATTCAAGCAAATTTACCAAAGAATGGATCAGGAAGAAGTTTAGTATTTTGTACTGGCCAAGTCAAAGTCCTTGGCCTAAATCCATTGAGATGCTGGCAGAACCTGAAGTGTCTGTTCATGTGAGACAGACCTCAAACCTCACTGAGTTAAGTTCTGTAAGCAGGAGTGGGAGAAAATCCCTCCAGGAAGATAAAGAGACTGGTCAGTGGCTCTACGAGACATTTGCTCCAAGTCATCACTGATGAAGCAGGATCCATAGGTTATTGACTGAAGGAGTTCACATTTTGGACTTTTTATTAAATAAACCTCATATGTATTTGTGCATGTTTGTTTGGTTCTGATCTCCTGTAGGCTGTAAAGTGCCAGGGACTGGACCTGGACAGCCTCCTCCCAGACCAAGAGATGCTGATGAAGATCATGGTCCATCCACTCCAAATCCAGGTATAGCATTAGAGGCCCATAAACACATTTATGTACTCACTAGCATATCTTCAACTCTTGAGTCATTTTAGTTCGTTGTTGATTAAAACATTGCTTTTTGTGACTGAAGGCAAGCCTGTCGGAGATCCACAGCAACATGTGGGTCAGGAATGGTCTGCAGATCAAAGGACAGGCTATGACCTACGTGCAATCTCACTTCTGCAACTCTATGATCGACCCAGACATCTATCTGCTCCAGGTTAAGATCGCTGAATCATTGAGAGCTCTCATGATCAGTAACATTTATACATAGCTTTATAATGCATTTTGGATGTTGACGGCTTATAACTGAAAATTTTAGCCGTGGCCATCTTCTTGGCTGATAAGCTTGGTCATTCAGCTCTGTAGGAAATTCATGGACTTCCATTGACTTGTTGACCGTGTTGCTCACAGCTTGAACACATGGTTAATGTTCCATTTTCTTTTTGTATTTGTCTATCTATATACTGTGTATCTTATTTTACAGGTTTGTGCTTCAAGGCTAGATCCTGACTACTTCATCTCATCTGTGTTTGAGAGGTAACCTCTCACCCACACACACATACTTGTATAACATTTCTCTTATCACATATTGCAATTTCACCATGACCTGGATTGGTTGTATGGTGCAGACCTCATTAACTGGTGTGTCTCACATAGGTTCAAAGTGGTTGACCTGTTGACCATGGCATCTCAGCATCAGAATGCTGTACTGGACTCTGAGCAGGAGAGGCCGATGCTGGAAGGAGCACTGACCTTCCTGGTCATACTGACAAGTCTTCGCGTTCATTTGGGTAGGTCATTTGAGACTGCACACAGTCCATTATATGTAATCTGATATCTGTCAGTTTGGCTTATTAGTAATCTTTCTCGCTATCTCGTTTGCTGTCACTTGCTGACAGGCATGGCAGATGATGAGATCCTCCGAGCTGAGATGGTCTCCCAGCTGTGTATGAATGACCGTACACACAGCTCATTGTTGGATCTCGTATCCTTTGCTACTTAATTGACCTGGGATCTTTTGAATAGCCAGACAGTCACGCTTTGAATTATTTTTCCTTAAGAGACCCTTTTTCAGATTCCTGAGAATCCCAACCCCAAGAGTGGTATTGTACCAGGAAGCTGTAGCTTTGAGGAGATGCTCTCTGCTGTGGCTGACTTCAAAGCACCTGTGTTTGAGCCAGGAGGCTCCATGCAGCAGGGCATGTACACGCCTAAAGGTAGGATTCTGTCGAAGCTAAAGACATCATCTACTAGCTACACGCACGCAAGCCTTGATAGTGGCACAGCATCACAAGATTGAATGGCATTGGATGTGACCCCTCTGGAAGACGTCATTAATACCATCACCATGTATGAAATGGGGCATCAAATTACATCACAGCCTTTGTCTCTTGTTACTAAATATAGGACTTTATCTTCACTCTGGAGAGCAGCATATTTTAATGCTGTTGCTCAATGATCAATATCTAGATTTCCTCGGGTGCAATCATTTATCATATTGCTTTCATCGTTATTGTATTGCTGTCATATTGTTGCAAGTAATACAAACAAATGTTTATATCTCAACGCTTGATGAATTGTGTTGTAAATGGATATCCTTGGAGAGAGGGAGAAAGAGAGAGAGTAAATATTATCTCTCAAAGCAATCGATCTATATCTCCATCTATATTGTGTCTAATGCATCATCTTTGAGACAATCGCAGATTTATACGCTTTTGTGGGTGGAAATGCGGAAAGAGATGGTTCTGAGGCTTGATAAAGGTTATCTATTCTTCTGCTTTGACATTGTTTGAAGGTTTGCAACAGTCTTGAGCATTAGGTCTGTGTCATTAGTACTCCACAGGCCACTTGGGGGCAGGCTTATACCACTTATGGAGAGGAGGAGAAAAATGAAAAACTGAGTCAATGTGACTTTTTAGCAGGTGTTACAAAGTAGATCTCTCCCTTTTACCAACCAGCGGAGGTGTGGGAGAAGGAGTTTGACCCCATCATGGTTGTTCTCAGAACGGTCTATCGGCGTGATGTGCAGTCAGCAATGGACAGATACTCAGCATTGTAAGTTAACACACTGGTGCATCAATTTTCCACAATAAACACTTTAAGAATTTTGGGTATTTAGTTATAAGGTTTATATCCTTTTCCCACCACATTTGGTCGACCAATTCGACATTCTGCCGTTGGAATGGTCTCGTTCAATCACCCTCGCCAAACACTGCCTGTATCATGCCCTGCCCAGTGTTCTAGGGTCACCTCTCCCGCCTGCTCATCGAAGGGACATGATAAGAAGGGTCAGGTCTACACAGTGCTGGGGTTGGTTGCAATTAGATGGCTGTCGAGCAAAATCAATATTTCAAGGCAAACTGTAATAGAATTGAGGAACCCGTTCTTGTTTGATTGCGGCGCAGAAGTCTCCCAAGACCAATGTGTCAGCAGAGGTGAAGGAGATACTGCGGGGAGAGGGGGTTAATTTATTTAAGCGTAGAAGATGTGAAAATGCTAAATATAGCGAAGAGTGCTTCCCTGGATGCTTCTTTGTTTGAAATAGTAGCTGGGAAGAGTACTTTTTATAATGGGATTTTTTTTTTAATGGTACGTATGTAATTGCACGGAAACTAGGGAAAGCAATTAGACCTTTAGAAGCAATTAGCGATCACTGAGGTATTTAATTGGAGTTACTTTTAGAATGTATCTCTCCATCAAACCTTTTCCTGAAAGACTTGACTATCACAGCAAAGGCCAGTGTTCTAAACCTGATGACACGCAGCCATATTTCTCCTTTAAACATATTGAAGCTGCCATTTCCCCCCTTCAGAGTGTGATACCAGGCTTATGTTGCTCATTCGCACTGTTTGAATATGATGGATTGCCTGTCAGGCTGGCCCCGTTTTTATATAACCCTGATCCTTTCATCACTAATAGAGTGAGAGACTTGGCTTCCCATCGGCCATTCTGTTACATAGACTAAAAGCTTTTGTACAGTGAATTGCTGAGAACATTGTTAGGTGTCACATCATCAAACTCCTATTTCTCTTATGGTGTTTCTTTGTGTGGAGATTTGACCTTTTATTGCATATAAGCTAACGCACTGAAGCGCGGACCCTAATTACGAAATCCTTTTTGTTGTTTGTTCTTCTGATGTTTTGTCTTATGTTGTGGATGATGTTGTCACCTAGCTTGAAACAGTCTGGCATTCATACCGGCAACCCGTGGCCACCTTACAAGGAGAGGACTCCTCTGCATCCATGTTACAAAGGCCTAGTCAAGCTGTTACACTGCAAGACGTTGCACATAGTAATCTTCACTCTCCTTTACAAGGTGAGCCTTTCAACTACTGTCCATGTAGAACGTTGCAGCATTGGCTTGCATCTCAGTTTAGTCCTTGAACTAGATCAGAATCACTTCTATTTGCCAAATTCAATTGGTGCACAAAGAATATGACTGGGTTAACTGGGGATAATGAGTGCCCAGTAGTCCAGTGTACCATAGGGTCACAATATACATGCTGTAACGCCTGCAAAATGGTAATAAACCATGTCTAATGTTTCCTTCTTCAGTGTGAATTAATATCTTGATATGTTTTTAGATCTGGATGGATCACCAGAACATGTCTGAGCATGTGCTGTGCATGGTGCTGTACCTTATCGAGCTGGGCTTGGACAACCAGGTTCAAGACAACAAGGAGGATGAGGTGAGATATGTGGGCTGCGAGTAGCACCTGGAGTTGAAACCCATTCCAGCGTACAGTAGATGACCCTCTTGCACTCAGATTTTCAGCTATGACAGCACATCCCCTGTATGCCACTGTCCTACAGTTTGTGTCTTATGCCTCCAGGAGCCTTGCATTGAGGAGCACTGCCATGACAGTTGGTTTCCTGGCACCAACCTCCTCTCCAATCTGCACCACGTCATCAACTTTGTGAGGGTCCGGGTTCCTGAGACAGCTCCTGAAGTGAAGAGGGAGCCCCCTCCCAGCACCAGTTCTGAAGCTTCCTCTTTTGCCCAGGTAAGGGAGAGCTTGACTAATAACTGACTTGCTGACTGTAATCTGTGTTGCTTGTAGAGACATAACGGCACACAATGTAGAGTGCATTATAGGCTATTAGAGAGTTGTGTTTTCTACTAAACATGAGGCTTCAAAGTAACTTGTATATGGTTTTATGTAAGAAACAGGACCAATGAAATGGACAATGTTTGCATATGTTTGCATATCCAAGCCAATAATTTGTATTTGATGTATGAATTCTCAACCTTAATGTCTGAAACACTTGCTCAGATTGTGGGAAGATGGATGGTTGGAGTTTCATTGCGATCTGCCTGTAAAGGTTGCTGCAACTTTTAAAATTTCTGATCTCCATAGTTATCAACAGGAAACCGCAAAGGAACAAGAGAAAAGGCTATGATATAGGTTTCATTCTTCAAGCTGATGTATGATTCTCGTGTGCAACACAGTGCAATAGATTACATTTTAACAACTGTGCTAGTGCAAGCTGTTTTTCATTAACAACTTGTTATAATTACTCAAATTATTGATGGGGCAGTTAGTCGCAGTTGGCATTTTTATTTTGAAGTGATACATGCCTGGTAGCGTTCCCACCCAGACTGTGGGGTGAGTGTCATTTATCCCCCACTGCCGTACCAAATCATGGCCCCAAAACCTAGTTAAGCACTGGCCCATGAGTTTAAAAATACGGACATACCTTGAGTTAGTTCGCTAGCCACCATTTATGCAAGCTTGCAGCGGGTCATAGTTTAAAATGTTGTTTTCACACCTTTTTAGCTCCGGTCAGACAAGTGCAGTGTTTCCCTTAGCTCAGATCTTTATTTTGGTGGTAGGGCATCAAAGGGGGATGCTTTTCAATGCTGATCTGAGGGAACAAATGTTCAATGAGAAAATTAATTTTCCACTCAATCTATGATTACGTGACTTGTGGATGGATAGATAGATAGATAGATAGATAGAATCTGCAAGCAGCTGGGGACGGTAACATCCCAAGTTAAATATTGGAGAAAACAAAATTAACAATTACTTTCCTTTGCCGAGTTGATATCAGGTTTTTGTCAGGCAGGTTTTTTCTGAGGTCAGACTGCCCTTGTCCGTCCAGCAGGTGATGTCTGTCTCACACAAGCGGATGAGGGGGAAAATGCCTGAGCCGATATTGTGGCAATGTGTCACAGATGAGCCTATGTATAGGAAACACTGAAGTGTACTGTATGGGTATTGTTGTTTTTTTGGTACCTTCATGTTCCTCTGTAATATCATGTGTGTTTTTTTTTTTTGTTTGTTTTTTTTGTTTTTTTTGTTTTGTTTTTTAAATGTCATTTTACCGTACTTACTCCACAGAATTCCAGGCGTCTTGCAGGGAATTGGAGAGAGGTAGCTGTTTGCACCCCCATCTGTTCTTTCCTCTATGAATGAATAGACTGAAGGCCTTTTTATATCATGAGCAACTCCATTAGTCTGTTTGTTATATCTTTTTTATTGTGAAAGGATATTTTTGTGTGCGTTTCTACTTGTGTATGTACTCAGATTTTGTGTGTGTGTGTTTCAAAGGAGGCTTGCCTTGGTGTGTTATGGTGTGTGTATGATGCCGTGCTTCAGTAGTTCCCTCCCTCTTGACTGCTGAAACTAATTACGTGTGTAATGCAGGTTTGGGTAAACGGTTTTAAACTGCATGTCAGTGTGATTGATGTTGCTCTGACCGGGCTATATGATGTATGTTTATTTAACAGTGCTGCTCAGGTCTTTTTGTCAGGTCAGGTCACAGCAATCCTTCAGATGGCTTGCATGCTTTTGCATCAGGATAATTTGAATTTTCCCCAGGTTGTTCTGAGCACTGTCAGGGAAGGTCTTGAAACGTCAGCGGAAATTTTAGAATGGCCATTTAAGTTGACTTTTATGTTGACTGTACCTGCTTGAATATGGTAATGCAGCACCCCTCCAATCCATCAGAATCTATTGCACCTTCAGTGATGTTGTAATTTGAGGAGATAAAGTTTGTGGTCAAAGACAGATCTGCACAAGTACCTGGATGTAGTGGAATTGGACAGGATGGTGGTCACATGGGTTTTCTCTTGCTGTCTAGCAAGGGATAAGATGTGATGTTGAGGCTTGAGATATTTGTGTGCTGTGAAAAGGGGGGGGGGGGTTGTATATGTGTGTGAATTTATTTACATGTGTATGTTTGGTGCCATGCGTGTTTATAGTGGTAGCTACATACATAGCTCAATAGTAAGAGCATGGTACTAACTCTGCCAGGGTTAGGGTTACCATGCCACTATCATGGTAGTGCAGGGTGTAAAGTGTCCCCCAAATATGTAAGGTTAGGCTTAACTTGTTTCTTGTTCTGTGCTGTCTTAGAACCTGCGTGAAGCTCAGGTGTTCAGCCTTGTGGCGGAGCGCAGGAGGAAGTTCCAGGAGATTATCAACCGCAGCAACACTGAAGCCACCCAGGTTGTTAGGCCCAAGAGCTCATCAACACGCTGGGTGCCGCCAGGCACACCGCCCCAGCTGGTCACGGAGATCCTGGAGATCCGAGAGAGCATGCTGTCCCTCCTCATCAAGCTCCACCAGAAGCTGTCAGCCAGGCAGAACTCTCTTTCAGCCACCTGGCTGGAGGACATGGACACGAGCCGCCACACCCATGGAGACGGCATCACTGCCATTGAGCGCATCCTCACCAAGGCAGCCACGCGCAGCCGGCACAGCAAGCGTAGCATCCAGGAGATCTGCGGAAAGGTCTGTCCTCCAGTGCCACCAAAGAAGAACAGTCCCACTGACAAGAAAGCGATGGATAAAGAAGAGAGGTACCATAACAGTGTACAGTTCATTTACAGAATCACCAGTAAATGCATGAGAGTTCATTTACATTACAGTCATTCAGCAGATGCTTTTATCCAAAGTGACTTACAAAGGTGATAGTTCACACTATGTGAGGATCGCACCCACGACCCTGAGACTTAGAGTCTCATGCTCTACCGAATGATTCTGTCAGTGTAACTTGATGAAATAGGAATTGTATCACCACACAGTTATCAGTATAACAATCCTTTTCAGGGTTGTTATAAACACTACTGTAAACACTATGTAGATACACTTTTATCTGTCAGATCACCTGCAGAAACTGCATTATTGCATTAATGTTCCATAACTCCTCCTTGAGCTCCTAATGTCCTACCATGAAGACTGTTTATTTGAAAAGCCGTCGAATACAGTGGGATTTGGCTTTTCGCCTCCTATTCTCCCACTATCCCTATTCTGTGTCTCCCATTTCCCTTCTTTAATGATTACGTAATGGGCTGTAACCACTCAATAATGGCCTATTATTGGGGGTTAACCTGACCCCGCAGACAAAAACAAAGGTAGCATCTCTCCTGTCCGCGAGAACTGTAGCTGTTTCCAAGGCAACCGTCAGGCAGCGATGCGGTCATAAGCAGTGAGGAGCGAGAAGAGGGGCTGCTGCCCATTCCTCGGGCTGGTTGTCTGCGCCCCTGCAGCTATCGGTGGAAATTACTGAGCTGTGGCACTCCTGTCAGCATTTGTTTATGTCCTCTTATTAGGGACTCAATTTACAGTCAGCCCCACACCCTGCATGTCTGCAAGGATTTGAGGGGGGCAAAGCCTAGGTCTGCCCGCCACATTAGTCTAATAATCAACACACAACACACAATACAACCTTGTTGAAATCAGTTGCCAGCTGTGCGTGTAACAGTATCTGGTGCGATATAGACAAATCCATTGCACACACTATTAATGGCCACATAACATTTGTGAAGGAAACATGTCCTGCACATGCAGACAGGAGAGGAGGAGGTTGAGAGCTTATTATTGAGAGAAATACTTGTTTTCAGTGCATAAAAAGCACCATTGTCACTAACCCAGCAAATCTGTTGCCATGGAAATAGGTTAACTCCTTTGATGAAGCCTCATTGCTACAAAATGATGGACTTTGTCATATTTCAACCCTTAATAATTGTTTTATAATTTCACACAAATAATTTGTATGTATTTGTTTTTTTAATTTACAAATAATCACGTTTAATAGTAGACTGTTGTGAGCATTGATGCAAATTGATTGTATTGTATTTTACTCACTGTTCTTTTAGACGTCAGAGGGCTCGAGAGAGACAGCAGAAGCTGCTTGCTGAATTTGCCTCCAGGCAGAAGAGTTTCATGGAAACGGCCATGGATGTTGGTAAGAAGAGACTGGCTTTAGTCAAGCATCATTTTCTCATTGCCTCACTGCCATTGCTAACACGTGGCTTCATTTTACAGACTGCAGAGTTGTTTAGAGTGTTGTAGCCTTCTCACCCGAAGGGGTTGCAAAACCCAGGGGGTCATGAGATAATAATTATTTATTTAATGAGGCGGGGGGTTGAGGTATGAGAGGATTTATGGAATCTGTTAAATTCAAAAGTTCTCCATTCTGGCCTGCAGCTAAGAGTTGTGAATCGGCATTGCTTCACCTTTAGGGATTGTGAGAACCAATGTGATAACACGTCGTTATGGAGCTGTGTTTGTTGCCGTACAAGACCTTTTTATAAAAGCACTCAAAGGACATATTTACGCTTATTGGTTCGAAGGACACCTTGCTAGCTTCTCATTAGCCCTTTAAGAAAAGAGCCTTTGGCTGAAATAAAGCCATCACTGCTTGCCTTTTTCACTGAGGCAAGGTGACAGTGGGCCTGGTCCCTTCTGTGGTCTCTGCAGGCCTGTTAGGAGAAATTGCGAGGAGAGTGCTCCTCTGGGGAGGTTGGGAGGGTGAGCGAGTGCTCACTGAGGCCACATAGGATCAAAGCACTAATAGTGGGCTGGACTCTCAGGGCCCACCCTGACACATCATGGTTAGTGGATGAATAATGGCTGCTGTGATCAGACGGGGCATTGAGGCAGCACTGTGTTCAGACCTCGGTCTGCAGACCTCCTGCTGCGCAGCAAGTTGTGTTGCTTTCCCTCAGGCTCACTGCTACTGGCTTCACGTCACCTGCACTGCTGAGTAGGCTTTAACTTGGGCAGGAAGATGCATATGTATATCAAGGGTTGGGCAGCAGCCCCTCTAAGTTGATTAGTCATCTTTACATTTGCCTATAGTGTCGATTTTGCCATTGTGTCTTTTTTTTTTTCTTCCTTGAGGTGCCAATAGGATATAGATATTAGTTCTTGAATTTTAAGGACAGGAGGAACATCTGTTCAAACATGAATCTTCCCATTGATTGTGGTTTCAATGGCCATTGTATTTCATACTCACATAGAGATAAAATCCTCCTCGGGTTTGTTATTGGTGCTTAGTAATTATCCTAGGAAGTAGGATGTAGGAAGTATATAAGTCCTGTTATTGTTTCAGACAGTTGATGGATTTGACTCATTTACTGTTTTTAGTTATTGTTAATGCTGTGATTAGCAAAAGCATTATTTTTTCAGGGCAGACAACATTTTGAACACATGCAAACCCACTACTGCATAGAATGCATTAATTGTAAGGTTTACACATTTATGATGTTGGAGGACACATGAAGCAGCAGCATAACCGCAACATTTCTGTCCTTGTTTTACCCTCTCCCTCCTCCATCTCCCCCTGTGTCCCTCCCACCCTCCCCACACGCTTGGCTCTATGTACTGGCATGGCCTGAGGCTAAAGCTGTGGCGTTGACATCTAATGCAAACAGCTTTCATTTCCCCAGGAACACAGTGACCTCTCCTGAGAACATATTCCTCCAAAAAGCAATAAATCAATTTCCAACACCGCTTGACATTTCTCCACAATATTTACTGTTCAAATTGAACACAGTCCTTAACATTTAAAACTAATTTCACATCAGTAATTAATCGCGTGTGCTGTGTCACTCACTTGGACAGGGTTAGCAGAGAACGGGGTTACCTATATTGTAAGTATTGATATAAGGCTGCACAGTCCACTGCTCAAATGCACTTTCAATGCATCAAATCACAGTGAGTGTTTTTTCTTTCCAGTATGTAAGTTAGTAGTGCTGGTGTCTTGAAAGCAGTGAACTGACTAGTGACTTTGATAATAGGAATAAACCTTTCCGTTAACAACAACTATCCCCGTTCATCTCCCTGTATCTGAAGCAGGGCGACCACTCGTAGGAATTATAGATTAACACCCAAGTCAGACGCATATTTGTAGAATTTGTTATTAAGTCTGTGCGAATTGGAAAGGAATTGTGTAGCGTAGCAGAGCATGATATTTGTCCCCAGAGTAAGAGCGTGGCTTGCAGTGAGTGACCTCCCTTAATTGTGGTTTGTTACCTCAATGTTTAAGCCTGCCTAAAGGAAAGCCTTTCACACCACATTACCTCCCAATGTTTTTGTTTTTCACACACCACTTGCCGAGCTCATCCCCCTCTGGTTGGATGTTTTTCCCCCTCCTCTAGGTGTTACTGTGTTAACAACAACAAATCTGGATTTTATCTTTATTCACTTTTTGTGTTTGTTGCCAAAGGCTATTTCAGTGGATCCCCTGGTTATGAGAACACTTTTATCACTGCTGATTGAATGATTTGATGAGAGTGTTTGAAAGTAAACTTTTGCAACCTTACATTTTGGTGTTTTTTTCCCCTTTTGACAGAATCCCCAGATGCCGAGGCGGCCATGGACCTGGGGGCGTCTGAGGTGATGGAGTCTGAAGTTCTTTATGACTGTGTGATCTGTGGCCAGAGCGGACCTTCCACCGAGGACAGACCCACCGGCCTGGTAGTTCTCCTCCAGGCATCCTCAGGTACTGCATTATCCACCCCCCCCTTACAAGACATACATAAATGAATGGCCTGTACTGGACCTCTTTTGTTTCACCGCTGTCTTGATTTGTGGGGCAGTTCACACAACCTGCAAATAAAATTGCAGCGTTGAGGGGTTCAAATTGACAGAAGGTGTATTTCACCGACATGCGTCTACTTCCCTATCGCCTTGCCTATTAAACCCAAACAGTTTTTTATGGCAGCTTAGATCCACCATATTGGAAATCTCATTTTAATAGTCAGGTTAGCTGTTGCTTTAATTGGCTCATTTATCATTCATGTTGATCCCTGTTTGCTTGTACATACAAACTGCTGTTAAGAGGTAATTTCTATGTCGTTTTTTTGTGGACAGAGGAGGATCATTTACTGTCGTGAAAATAAAGGGCATGTTTGATTAGCAATTAGTCATGTTGTAGAACACGCCTCCCTCAAGGTCAAAGGAACATCTTGTGTGATGTACCACCAGAACCGCCACCAGACAGCAATGTAAACACCACACGTGAATTATTTTGGCCGATCCTTAATGGCATACAATTACATTGTCCTGGTGTTTGGTGACCAGAAAAGATCATCAGTTAAAGCAGGACATTTTTCCCCCTGATTGCTGAGATTATGTGCTGGAAATGAACTGTCACTGGCTGTGTCTGATTTATCATTATTTTGCATTGGGGTGTGAAAAGCGTAAACATCTGCGCTTGACTGCTGGCACTTATTAACATAGCATATGTTTTCTCACCGCAATCACAGTCCTCCGTTGTTTGATATAAATATTAAAGACAGCCATAAATGGTGTGTTTTGAAATATTCATTATGTTGAATTAGAATAGCAGTCATTAGCACTGACTAAAGTGTCACTGAAGGTTTTGTGATTGTCTTTCAGTGCTGGGCCATCGCTGCAAAAGCGAAGAGGCTAAGAAGCTGCCGACTAGCGACGAGGAGCACATCTACCCGGCGGACACGTGCGGGGCAGATCATGATGTCAGGCTCACCCTCATGCAACGCTTCTTCAAAGATGTAGGTGTCTGCCTCACTGTCTGTTTCAATTTCTTGACGTTTAGTTGTTTTTGTCTGAAATGCCTGTAGTACTAACCTTTTATAGGCCAGCTGATGTCACTGTCTATGGTAAGGATATTAATATGCCCTTAATCTTAACGCGGTGTTCTCTTATGAATTTTGCAGAGTTCTTGTCTGCAGTCTGTGTCAATTGGCTGGGATGGGGGTGTGTATGTCCAGACCTGTGGACACACCTTGCATATAGATTGCCACAAGTCTTACATGGAATCTCTGAGGGTAAGAATAAGCTTGAGTCACTGTCTGTTGCTGTCTCATGTAGTTAACAATATTTCATCACATTTTCAAAATGTGCTGTCCTGCATAATGTAAAATTCCACTTTCAAAGTTTTTAATTCAGATCCCATAGGTCAGAGTTTTTGTTTGTTTTGTTTGTGTTTCCTGTGTTGCTCTGATGTGTGTTGTGTTTTTTTCCCCCCCAGAATGATCAAGTCCTGCAAGGCTTCTCTGTTGACAAGGGTGAATTCACCTGCCCACTGTGTCGACAATTTGCCAACAGTGTGCTTCCCTGTCGCCCCGGGCGAGGAACGGAGGCTGGCTCCTGGTACATGCCTACTAACAAGAAGTTATGTGTGCTGGTGAAGGAGGTAGAAGATCTGCAGGAGCAACTGGGCCTTTTCCCAGTAAGTTTCACCATAAGGCCAGAAGTTCGTCACTACTAGCACCCTGAATGTCTCCATACCTGTCCTCTAAACACAGTGGACTCTATTTTCGTCAAGGCGCAGATCTAAAGTCTAGGGCGCATGTCCAATCTATTTTGGTGTTTTCATGACCAGAGGCGCAACTGCGGTGCATTGGTCAAAGAGGTTGGATTAAGAGGAATACATTATCAGTAGGTGTGGTGAGGTCTGGCTTCAGTGTTGACAATTTCATGTCAAGTCCCAACCGTTACCGCCATAAAAGCTTCACCCAAGAAGAAACTGATATTCTTGTCCGGCAGGTGCAGAGTCGACACGGTTGCATTTATGGCACCTCGAATAGACCCCCAAGGCCTGATGATGTAAAATTGGCGTGGGAAGAGGTAACACAGATTGTCAGTGTCCCTTCCTCTGGTCCACTGAGAACTGCTGCCCAGTGTAAGTAGAGGTTCAATGATGTAAGGCGAAGAGCTAAAGAGAAACTGTCTGCATCCCAGCGGGAAGCATCAGCCACGGGAGGGGGGGACCGTCTACGAGCCAGTCCCTCGCGCCACCGGCTGTATATGGGCTCCGGTATCGCCTTCTGCATCTCACAATCACATACTCCATATCTCCTATAGGCTGTGACCCGACGAAGAAGAAACCATTTCAATATGATCAGCGGCAGAAAGATGATGATAAAAAAAGAGTTATATGACAGTTTGTCACCTTTAAATAGCTTTTCGTGGCAAAAACATTACACATCTTTGAGTTGGCCTGCTGTTTCCTCGCAGCTTTTCAAATGCAGTCACATTTGCGGGCATCACATTTGCAGCACGGCATTTTGTAATGAGGGTCAACCGCTATGAGCGATATAATTTATTTATATATATATATATTTTTAATCGGAGTTTTGCTCAGTGAATTTAAATGAAAGTTACATAATGGGTTTAAAAGTGTGTTGAAAGCAGTATGTGTAAACGGTTATAGTGAGTTAATTAGAAATTGTATGTGTGGATTCTATGCTACTATAATGTATCACAGCGTCACAATCGCCTTGTATTTCCCGTGAACGCTAACTGTCTTACCACACTAGGGGCTGACAACAGAGAAACAATGATTATGAGAAATGTCTCATAAATGTCTGATCCAAACTGGGTGGAATATTGACTTTTGTTGTTAATACTTAAAATTTTGTCACAATTTGCCTTCACAAGGAGATTATGGACAATACTCCAATTTGGCCTCCGTTTTGCTATCTAAGCCATCTTATCCTGCCACCTCTTGAATTGTAGCACCCCCATACTAGTGATTTTGAATACAAAAAAAAAAAATGTTTTTCCCACAGACGGAGTCCAACTTGAGTAAAGAAATGGAGCTGGTTATCAAGGACATCAAGAACACCACCCAGAAGAAATACATGGACTATGGAAAGAACCCGGGCTCCCCTGACAATGATTTCCTCTTCATGTACTCTGTGGCAAGGTGAGAGTCACATTGGCCTCTTTAGCAATGATTATGTAAATTCTACATTCCCATGTAATTCACATAGACATAACCTCTTATTCCCCGAGGCTATCTTAAGACTGGATTTGGTATGTTGTCAGGGAGTCTCTGATTCCATTTTGTAAGTTGGAAACAATGAACTTGATTTACATCATCAAGGTGCATAAAAATGAAACTCTCATATTGGTCTCCTCCCTGCCGATCCCGCAATGCAGTGCACAACCATTGTTTGCGACCTAGAAGGACCAAACCTTTGGACAGTATCATGTGACAGTATCTGGTCATGTGATTTGAGGGACTCTTGTTCTCTGTCCTAGAAAATCCACCTGACCTTTACCCTAAAGGTGTGTGTGCGTGTGCGTGTGTGCGCGTGCGCGTGCGTGCGTGTGTGTGCGTGTGTGTCGAGATATGAGCAATGACACGGTCGCGATCGGTTATCTCTCAGTGAGTCTGTGGCCGCTGACCTCTACGTCTACACTCCTCGGACGGGGAGGTCCTCTAACTGCACCACCACACGCGTGCAGACACACACCATTGACTTTGTGGCCAGTGGACTAAACGCCTGTCTGCTCTTCTGTCTGTCTCTTAATGCTAGCTCCTCGCCTTGAATAACAATGACCGTGAGAGTAGTGTCCTCTCTTTGTTACTTCTTTTGTTCCAGTTTTTTACTTGCGTCGGGCCATCTGACAAGGAATTGAAATTCAATACTGCAGATATTGCACAGTCTTTGTACCTGCACCAAATATATAGATTGCTTGGCATTTTCTGAAAGTTGCTCAGGGAGCTGTGAAGATTTACTTGATTGGCTTTATTCATACCTCTGATACTGCTGTATTGGGTCCAGACGTGTTGCTGGAATAATGCTCTTTCCAAGTTGCATTAGTAGCTTTGTCAATTTAGGCTGCAATAAAATGGTATTGACTCTTGTTCCTCCATCATCACTGAGCCCTTTATTAGGTCTGAAGGTGTATGGATTTATTGCACACTCTCTGAGAAAAAGCAGCCCTAAAATTCAGCCCGAGTGGTCACTCTCGAGCTTGCTTGCTTAGTCACACTTGCAATTGTGCAGATTGCTCATTCACAGGTGTTCTGCAGTTCCTCGATTTATATGGTCTTTCTCATGGTGTGAATACAGACTACTGCTGTCAACCTCTTTCCCAGGTTGGTAAATATTTGAACATTTGAGGGTATTTGTATTATCTCAACAGACAGGTCACAGGTCAAAGAAATGACTGGCTTGCACTTCACCTTGGGGTCTCTCCTTTAACCCCTCCCTTTCCAGAAACTGTGCCCTTCCTAGACCTCACCCCACCAGACTTTTTGCCCACCCAATGTTGTGGCTCCCTCAACCCTCCACCCTGCACAGAGCGATCCCCTGAGTGTTTCTGGGTGCCTGTTGGCTCTCTGAAGTTCAATGAACAGCGCAAATTGCCTGAGGAGTGGAAAATTCCTCTGTCACAGGGGTGCTCTTATCAGCAGAAGCCAGATGGAGCTTCACCGTGGCTGCATTATCTATGTGAAATTGCTTTTTCTCACAGGAAACCCAAGGGTTTGCCCCCACCTCCCTGGCCCATAGAAAGAAATGGCCAGTGGCGGGATGAAAACAGGCCCAGCTCAGTCTTATTTTAGTAACGCCTATCTGTTTTTACCATCTCCTTACTTTGTTAAAGGTTTATTTGTTTCCACTGTTTTGGGGAAAGGGAATTAAAATTCAGGAGTGAAATGTGTTTGGATGTGCATGTGAAATGCACAGTGGGGATTATGCATGCAGGCTGTGGATGGAACCGCTTTTATGCTAATGGTCCAGCTTGTGCAAAATCAGTCTGAGAAAGCTGTCATTTATTTGATACGGAACTGCTGCTGCAAAACAGACGCATGTAACGGCAAATGGCTTGACTAGGCAACATCTTTCATCTTCCTAATAAAACTGGTGAGGGAGGCAGCCTACCTAACCAAAAGCTGAAATTGATGATACTGTACCGTTTTGTTTTTTTCTTTATTTTCTTCTCCACACCATTTGATGTTGTGATGCCTGTCTTTGATAGGGCGATGCTAGAACATTATGGGAGGACTGGAATATGTGTGTCTGTGTGGGTGTTAAACACAATAGAGACTGTGCATGCGTGTCCGTGCTACCTGCTAATAGCCATGGCTGTGTCTCCTCAGGACCAACCTGGAGTTGGAGCTTGTGCACCGAGGAGGAAACCTGTGTTCTGGAGGGGCAAGTGCAGCTGCCAAGCGCTCCTGTCTCAGTGAGTAGTTACTCCTATACCTTCTCATTTCTTATGTCATTGATAAATACTCTTCTAAATACAATCAATCAAATGCACCAGCCCACTAAACTATACTGTGTGTAAGTCTATGCGTCAGGTGGACTGTGAATGCCCTCGTCCTTGGCAAGTTGGAGTGGCTAGACCCAACTACTGCGTTCATCAAAACTTGCTTCTATATTGGCTGTGAATAAAAAAATTAGACTTCAGTTAAACTGATCGCTAACTAAATAACATTTATGTAGACATTTAATTGCGATCCATTTTTACATTACATTCCTGGGACATAGCAGATGCTGTCGATCAGAGCTACTTACAAAAAGTGCAACAGCAGAATAAGGTTTAATTTATTTATCACTAACATTACAAGCAGCCAGTGAGTGACTGCAAGGGTCTAACAACAGTGACAACGGACGAGACAGACCGCACACAACAGACAAATTCCCTTTTCCTGAGATTATTCATGAATAATCGATAATATAAGTGGTAGGTACAGAAATGAGGGCCAAGCAGCTACTCACGCTGACAGTCAGACAGTCGGTCGATCCCAAAAAGAAAAGAAAAAAACCCTGCTGTGCGTGTACAGCCGTGGAATACAGAGCTACAATACCTTTTTTCAGTTTCTCAGGCGGCCACCTGGTGCTTTAGCTCAGCGGACTTTTGTGCGAGCGTCTACAATTCAAATCCCTGGGTTTGCAAATGACTGAAACAGAGTTGAGTCTTGAACCCAGCAAGCACAGAATGTTTGCGTTATGCTATATTGGGTGTGTTGCTTACTCAACTGCTTGTGGCGATGTGACTATATGTTAGATAATCAAGTAATGGCTACGCCTACATTTTCCCCTTAATAAAATAAATAAATAAAAACACAATTGATTTGGTTGTGTTGTTTTTATGCCAAAGATAAGCAGATAAAGTGTAGGAGCCTCAAACCAGTAATTAAGAATAGGCTACGGTAAAAGAGCAGATGTAGTGTTTTCAGTAGTAGTGTTCAATTCTGCCGTTGAAGCTGGCGACTATGGTGACTCTTGGGTTATTGTGGGTGGCAGGACATCATGTCCCACCAACCTCTGGTTAATGGAGTGTCTGAGGTGAGATCAAAGCCGTTGGTCCGTGAGACTGTTGAACTCTTTGTAAAAAGCGTTGATTAGCAATGGCAGGCAAGGAGAGATGTTGTCCCAGGTGAGCTGTTGGGAACTCTAGCCATCAAATGAAGCAGACAAATGGGTCAAGTGCTTTACTTGATTGTGCAGCACCTGGCAAGGACATCAATCTCGGGGAGGAAGACTGTGATCTTGCCTTACTGGGTTGTTACTGTTAACACATAATACAACGTTTATGTAGTTACACGCCCACTGATGCATTGTGCAGAGTAATCTTCTATAGAGTGATATGGTCTAGTTGACAGTCACATTGCCCAGCCACTATCAGCATTCATCATATTGGATTACTGACCAAAATCTTCAAATCCACTCAAGTATTTAAGATCTGGGGGGAAAAGGGTGGCATTTTGAAATGGAAAATGTGTAGGAAGTGCAACCCTGATTGCAGTTGAGTTTGTAATAAGGAGTATAACCCGTTTTCCCTTTGTTTAATTAGTCTGTTAAGTGGTGATAAATTCAAAGTGGTGGCTGCTGGCTGCTGCAGTGAAATGGCCTGTCACCCTTGAGTGGCTGAAAAGAGATTTCACACTGGAGGTACGCCATTTTCTGAGCTACATTAACTGTGTAGCCATGCTGACGGCCAAATTTACTCAGTTGCAGTACATTAGTGTTCGCTCTTAGGGAATGGGAAAGGAAAGCGGCAGACATGCTAACTGCAAGACCCCAGGAGGTTCCTAAGCCTGTATCCCAGTAGGCACTTCTGTTTAAATGATGAGGATGTCATGGACCACAGAGAGGAGCTGCCTGGCAACCCCAGTACAGTCCACTCTTCAAATAGCATGTCTTTGTGATTTGAGGGTAAATCACCTTTCCCTTACAGCCGTGCAGAATTAGGTGGTGAGTAAAACAAGAGTGTTGGCCAGCTTCAGTTAGGCTCCAGTGTGTTTTTGTTTGAGTGGCTGATAGATGAACTTACATGCAGATTGACGATGGCATGATGCTAAGCCCTGGGGAACGGCAGCAAACCATCAGAGAATTGACACCTAATGAAAAGTGTTTGAGGCCAAGCCAAAACCAAATCTTCTTTTGTGTCTCCAAAGGGATATTTCACGTTAATACAGACTATGATTTCCTTTCTTTAGTAGACTGTGAAACTTATTTTTAGCATTAACACTTTAATGCTAAGAACCACAAGTGAGGAAAGAGTACGTTGATGGTACATGACAGTAGATCTTAAACCAGTTATCAGGTCAGGGACTGGCTGAGTCGGCCACTTCCCTCTTTCCATGTCGTGTCTGTCTTCACCTGTGGAGGGCAGTGTTGGTCTAGGTATTGACAGTTCACACATGTCAATAGTGCAGAGCTGGTTATATGAAGTATTTTGCTGCATTACAGCATCATAAATCCCTGGAAAACAAAATCAAATAGGATTAGTGTTGCTCATTGGTAGTCTGTAAGTGTTGCCCAAAGCAGGCTTAGGTTTTACAGAAGGTTGTTGTTGCACCTAGAGATGATATTAAATGGAACTGATTGATTTTAGTGCCATTAGTTTTAAAGATGGTTCTTATGCATTATGAATCGATCACTCTACTAGTTTTAAACTCTGGCTTTAATAGGCGCTCACTTGGATTTAGGCCATAATGGGGAGAAAAGTAGGTTAATTTGTTTCTGGACTAATGAGTTAGAAAAGGACACTTCCAGTTGGGAACATGTTGTGTGCTTTTTAAAGGACTAGACCTTTATCTCACTGTCCCTCCTTGGATCATGAGGTTGGTCATGTGCTGCCTCTCACCCATGTTGAGGCTAGCTGGTAGCATTGTACACTCTGGTACTTCTAACAGGTTTGTGTCTGTAAAGTTCAAGTGTCTGTATGGACTGGCCCTCTTTCTATCAAAGGCCAATGTATACACCAGAGATTGTGAGGGGGGTCGATCTTCATGTCCCATTAGTTCCACAGTGAACAGGTGTGACCTGAGCAAAGAGCTGCCCGGGGCTGTCGAGCACTACCATGTATCCATCTGGCCTGGCCTGGTTTTTAAGTTCAACTCAACTGCTTTCATCACTTGGTCCACACTGATAGCTGGGGAGTGTGTGACAGTGGACACTGAGGTGAACAGTTCCTCTCTGAACATAATGCTGACTTTTTTTTTTTGTTTCTCTCTCCTGTTTTTTTGCCTTTCAGATCAGCTGTTCCATGTGCTGGCCATGCACATGCGTCTGTACAGCATTGATTCAGCCTACAACCCCTGGACTAGGCTGACTCAGGTTGCACACAGTACAGAGGCAGGGTGAGTTTCCTTTTTCTTTCTCACCTCACCCTATAGGAAATCCATTTCTACATCCGTACCTCACAGTCTCGCCATAGACGCGGCTTTCCCTAACGCCACCCCTCGCTTACACACAAGCACGTAATCAAAGCACCACCTTTTCGGGGGCAGGAGGAAATGGTGGCGTTTAGGGAGAAGGCATTTTTTTTTTTCCCTCCACACAAAGAGGAGCTAAAAACAGAAAAAGGACGGTGCGTGGTTGCCATAGATACCAATAATTGCCGCATCTGGCAAATTACCGGGCACTCCACAGAGAGCGAAACGACCCTGTCAAAATCACTGCACTGAGAACAACTGCACCACGCCAACACCATACCGGCGCTGCTGCAGCACCGCATCTCAACCCCTCTTGCTGTCCACCCAGCTTCAGCAGAAACCCATATTTAACACACAGCTTCTACAACCAGTCTTTTTTTTTTTCTTTTTTTTTTCCCCCACCTGTCTTAAACGACCGGGTCATAACATGCCTTTTCTGTTTAAGAGAGTTCGGTTGTCAGGATTTACAGTCTAAACAGCTGTTAAAAAAATAAAAAAAAGCACTTAGCGATATAAGATGAGCTTTAACAACCTTTTCCTCCCTGTTAGTGGTGTAAGACAGCTTTTACACCTGTTACTATCAAAGTGCTCGCAACCATACAGTATTCTCAGCGGAGCCATTTGGTGTTTTAAAAATACCTTGTTAGGGATTCAGGAAGCGGCACTGTCATTGACACCCCGAGGCAGTCAACTTGAACTAGCCTATTTAAATAGGACAGAGAGGGATGTTTTTGCAAAGATGCAAAACCTTGCTCTTACCGAGACACTCGTTTTATTGAGTCCATTATAGAGGAATATAGGCCTGTTAATTGGGATGTGACTAAACTGTATTGATGCCGTTCAGAAGTAGCCGCACATTTATTCCGATTTTACTGTATGCCACTGTATATTGTATGCAGTGGTCTTGCAGGAGAGCCGGAAGCACCGCGCTGTAAAGCTTTCCTTTTATTAACCGGTGAGTGCATTGGAAATTTAGTTTATTATTCTGTAAGTGCAGCTCCTTTCATTCAAAATCCCCCGAGGGCCTCTCAAGAGGACAGTAGAGTGGAGATTGGAACCTCACTAGCTTGTCGACATAAAAGAAGACGATTTAAATGGAGATGGCATACAATAACAATATGTAACTAGGGCTACATTAAGAAAGTTGGTCAGGGGATAGAAGGAAAAAAGGCCCTTCCCAGCAGTATTTAAGTGGAGCCACCTCTTTGTCTAAGCAAATTTAAAGTGTACTCAGCGAGGAGTTTGCTCTCATCCCTCTAATGAATAGAGCACAGTCAATATTTACTGTGTTTATAATGGATCTATAAGTCCTGACATGGCGAGTACCTGCAGTTCACCATTTGCGTCTGTTTTAGTAGAACAAATCTTAAATTATTTGTTCCATTCATGCTTCCCCCTGTGTCTGTTTTCTCCACAGTTGCCACTTGACATTTGACATTGAAAAGCATTAATGAATCGCTTTTTGGCTTGTTTTGCAGTGGCTGTGATGAAGAGAGGCACGAGGTGCCCATGCTGTTTCGAGATGTCCCGTCCCTACTGATCATCTTTGTGCTGACCATGCCACAGCCTCTACGGAAAGGTACTGCTCCCGTGTCTGCTTTGTGAGGCTACCAGAAAGCGGGGGAGTTTTTTTTTGTTTTTTTTTAATGTGCTGGCTGCTCCACAATGACAGTCCCATTATCAGTCCTAATCATGGCTGAAAGTTGGGAGGAGGCATCTGCAGTCTCTTATGTGTGCTCCCGTTGTCACTATTTGGCTGCGAGGATCAGAGTGACACGGCCCATGTGATGGGAGGGCGGCACCTCCTTGGCGTGCCCTGCTTCTCCGGCTGAGTACGTTAGATCTCCTCCAGCTCAGCCCTTCGCCAAAAGCCCTAGCCCAAATGGCTGCAATCATGTTTAATGGGAACAGCAAGCTGATAATTCTGTTGATGACTGAACTAGGTTAACCTCAGACAGGGACGTTCAGGACCCGGAGATCTTTTTGAGCACGGAAAAGGAGAATTTAGTAGAAGATGTAGCTTGTGATGGCAACAGTTAAAACTCAAATTCGATGTCCTAGATGTCATCTAATGTTGTAAATTAGACTCTGTAGAGGATTTTGTGTGTTTGGGGTTTTTCTCAAGGTAGTGCTTTTTTACACCATGCACTGCATCGTCCCCATAGGCTATGTAACACCTCCTCACGTTGCCCATTAGCCTCTTCTGGGGAAGACGGCACTCAATGTCTGATTAGCCAAACCAAGCATCATTACCGCAATCATCGTGAGATAGGGAATTGATTTTTTTTATTTTATTTTTTTGTACAACTGGATGAGAGATGTGTGAAACAAGCCTGTGATTGAAGCACAGAGCATAACAATGGAAGTCACAAAATTGTTTTGGTTTGTTTACCAGGGATGGGGAGTTACCTGTCCCCAAGGAGCCTAGGTGTCCTCTAGTTCTGTTTAATTCTGTCACTTATCACAATGACAGGACCAGCAGAGCTGTTAGCAGCCCATTCCTGTGGAAGGGCAAATAATGGCACTCTTTGTTGTTCCTTTCAGTTCCAAATTAAAACCTCCTTCAGATTGCATTCCTGAAGCCCTCTGCTAATTAACAGCACACTGTTGGATGAAGAGGAAAGAGCATAGCTTGCTTCAAATAGATTACCCCCACCCCCAACATCCTGTGAATGGCTTTCAAACTCTTTGATTGGGCATTTATTGTATTGACTCAAGTGGACCTGTTTTGTTTTGTGTTTTTTTAATGAATTGTGTCTGAAATAACACATGTGCTTCATACTGAGGTCGCCTGCTGAATTTGCTGTGAGTCATTTGTCATGTAGAAAGGTCCATATAGGTATTTCCATCTACTCTCTTTGTGTTCCCCCCTGGCTTGTCCTGTCTAATGGGCGTCACCTTCTCCATCTGTACAGAACACTTCACCTGTGTGGTGAAGATGCTGTACAACCTGCAGTACGCCCAGGCTCTGGCTGCACTCTCAGCCAAGCTCAGCCCAGAAGAGAGGCAGGCCTGGAGCACATCTGGAGCACTCAAGAAGGTAAAGGCAGAATCACATCAGTCTGCGCGCCGATTCACAAAGGCATGGTGGTGCTAAAATGCCCTTAGTTCTCTCATAAAGCAGTGGTCAAAGATGATCATAGTATGAAGATCATTTTGGTGAGCCCATCACTCAAGACATAAAATGATACGGTGCTGGTGAAACAATTGGGTAAGGAGCAGCATCGCTGTGTTTATTATTCCCAATGCTGCTTCAACCCTGCTAAGTCACAGGGGACATATTTGAAGGGTCTGTAGTTCAAATGCATCTGCTGCCTTATTGTGTTTATTGTTCCCTAGGACCAGCTCAGAACCACAGTAAATCACTGAGTATGACTCGGTATTGAGATGAATTAATCCCTTTCCACATTCATTTATGTGGTTTCCTCCCTAGTCAATATCGATCTTCATTATCTGGAAAAGTGCAATTCCTGGAGAGTGCGCTATTAATTGGCTGTCCATCTTCAGTCTATTAAATCTGTATTAGTGAGTGGCTGGCTTGAATGTCAATAGACAAATAGCTGAAACCCTCCCCCCCTTAGGGTGTTTCCATCTTCCATAATAGAGGCATGGTTTAATATCGGACCACCACAAAGTGCACTTAGTCACTAGCTGCCATTAAGATGCATTTCAAATCCTCATTGAAGGAACCATCCATATTTGGAAGAACGGCATAATTAAATTGAAGTTGGTAACAAAGATGCGCTCGTCTGAACAAAGATCCAGAGCCCAGAGGAAGGAATCCATGGACATTAAATTCCTCCTCTATAAATCTATGACAGAGGACGGCAGGCAAGATAAGATGGCCACTGTTTTATATTCTACCACCTTCAGCTTGATAAATGCTAGCAGCTTTTCCCCCCCATATAAAATATTAGTCAAACCAGTTGAGTTTTTATCAGAACACACATTCGGTAATGTCTCTGCGGCTTATCGGCCAGTCAGATATTTTATGGTAAGAAAAGAATTATTGTGTCCTCTGCTTATTCTGCATAAGTTATTATATTCTACTGAGCGGCACATTTTGGAGATGGACGGAGGATTAGGTAGACACTGAGAGGCAGAGCATTTTATTCTGATGCTTGAAGTTGACAATAAATTGTCAGGGGGGACTTGATGGTGTTATGCACGTTTTTGTGTTTTCTGTTACTCAACATTGTATTTTTGTCCTCCATACGGGACGCTAGATTCCTGTATGATTCCACGTATGTCAAATGAGGATGTGGCATTTTATAACTTTAAAAATGTCACAAACTGCTGTCATTTAGCATTTAGGCTATCTGTAAAATTTTTTACCACGGTATGGTCACCACAGAGCCGTAGTCTTCAAGAACCAAAATCAGGTAATTTGGTCAGAATGAGCGGCTTCACTCCTCTATATCTGTGTGCTATCAAATGTCATCGTGGTTTCCAGCGCTTGAGACAATTATCTTCAAAGAGGAAGTACATCTTACTTACAAAAATGTGTGGCCTTTCCTAGTGGAAAGTCCAGGTTTAGTTTTTAGTTGTTTTTTTTAAATGTATTGTCAACGCGAACACTAATGTGGATGGAATGCAGAAGGAATAAAAATTCCCACGTGGATTATTTACACCATACCTTTTACTCACGTATAGTCAAAATGTTCAAATACTTTGTGATGTTCTGCCACAGAATGCTGCCAATGCTGAGAAGTCTTTCGAAGCCCTGCTCAGCCACGTTATCAGTGAGCTCTCCAAAGAGAAGAGTGTCTACATGATGAACCCCTGAAGAAACCTCAATGGTGAGACACAAAAATGACCACTTCAGAGCATTACTGCCAACAGCGTGTTGCTCACTCTTCCCTTTTATTTTTTCCTCTTTTCTTGTTTTCTCTTACATGATGAATTGACCATTACCCTGAGAGACAATGGTCTGATATCTCTACTCTGTCTCTGTGAAAGCGATATACATCATGCCATTATCAGCCTGCTGTTGACTGGTTATTGATGAAGTGTTACTGTTGTGCTTCTCTCCCCCAGCTGAGCTCCAGCGTGTGGTCCCCACAGTCCATAGAGTTCAGCCTCCAGCAGTTCTGCCTGCCCTTTCTCCGCCTCTCCTGCCTCCTGCAGCATCACCTCTACGGAGACAACCTGACAGGCTGCCTGGTATGCCACCACACGGCCATCACAACCGCTTAGACCTGCCCTACTTTAGTTAGTGCACCTTAACACTGCTCCGTTTTGGCTTATCCGCTCACCTGGCTCAAGTTATTTTTAGGTTTCTCACAATGACTGTTAAGCAACATGAAATCTGGCCAAGCACGACGGCATGCCACGTGACACATTTCGGCAATTTGGTAAAATAGAGTGTAGAACCTCTGGCATCCAGTGAAACCGAGGAAAGCAAAGAGGCAGCGTGAACTCACCAGTCCATTTCTTGTTTGTCCCAGGAGGAGGAGGAGTTCTCATCCCTGGCTGCGTGTTTGGGGCTCATCGCCCCGGGCCCTCAGCCTTCCAACCCCATGCACAGTGCCTCATGTCTGGAGTGGGCGGTCAGCGCCTTTGACTTGGTGACGCAGTGGTGTGCCGAGGTCACAGGGCTGGAGACGCAGGCCGAGCAATCATTGGTGGGTTTGAGTATTTCCAGCTAAATACAGGGTTCCTACAGTCATGGGAAATTATACATATCCAGTTGTTTCTCCAATCTGGTACCTTTTTTGAAAGAAAAACAACCCTAATAATAAATGATTACCTACTGTATGTCTCAGGTGATAGTTGTACATAGTGACGGCAAGACCTGGGACATTCAGGGGGGGGGAAGTGACAGAAAATTGAAAATTGCACTAGATGTCAAAGAAAAGTCATTGAATTTCATTTGTAAAATGTATTGGAAACCTGTTAATGTCTTGAATACATCTGCTTGAAATCTTTAAAGCACATACCAAGACATGATTCATTTAGCTAATGCATTATTGACACATTAGACGCCTTAGCCTCTTTGTCATTCAGCAGAATTGACCTTAGAATTGACCGTATCTTGCACACCAATTTAGATTTTTGTTTTCCACAGTTTATCAGCTTTCAGAATTTAATCTTTACGAGAAGTCATTTTTCTTCTGATGTGGGTGCGCCGATAGAGTAGAATGAACTTTGAATAGAAAGCCATGTCATTGTTTTCCCAAGTTAGTAGAAGACTGAGCTTACGAGTCCCGTGGTCCAAAGTCTGATGAGGGTTGATGGAGGAGCAGGGGAGAGCCACTGGGTTAAATGAAGAGGGCTTCAGATATATTGGTAGGATCAACGCTGAACAGTGAAGGGCAGTCAGTGCACCACAAATGGCAAAATACTGAAGTCTATGTCATTTGAAGTTGATGTGTTTTGAAAGACCAGATAAAACTTCAGTGTAACATCTAACCTTAAAGGCTGACACATATTGGTCATCCTAATTTCAGTTTGTTAGGTGAAGATCACAGAACTGAATCGGAGCAATGCGTTCCTCTTTTTTTTCCCCCATACATTTCACACAGTAAATCTGGCCTCAACATGTGTCAAACAGTTATGTCTTCCTTTTCCTCCCCAGACCTTGCTTGTCCAGGATCCTCACTGGGCACCCCCCCGCCTCCTCCAGCTCCCTGACAACTATAATATCATCTTCCAGTACTATCATAGGAAGGCCTGCACTGCCTGCAAAAAGGTGCCAAAGGACCCTGCGCTCTGCCTCGTTTGTGGCGCCTTCGTCTGTCTCAAAGGGCTGTGCTGCAAGCAGCAGGGTATCTGTGAATGTGTTTTGGTGAGTACAGCAACGCCATGGCCTCGCGATCCGTTTAAACAATGATGCACGATGGCCGACGGCACCTAATTTGTTACTGTTGACAATTATTGATTTGATATTTGTTATGTCACCACAGCACTCCCAACACTGTGGCGCCGCTACAGGCATCTTCCTACTGATTAATGCCTCAGTCATCATCATCATCCGTGGACATCGTTTCTGCCTATGGGGCTCTGTTTACCTGGATGCTCATGGAGAGGAGGACCGCGATCTACGGTACGGTGCATCACATGTTGCCACACAACATTTTTGTAATGAACTTCACACAGTTAACACTTTTTAAGGCACAGCTCTCAGTCTCATTTCCTTCCTTCCTTCTCCAGCCGTGGGAAGCCTCTATTCTTATGTGAGGAGAGGTACCGAGTGTTGGAGCAACAGTGGGTATCGCACACCTTCGACCACATCAATAAGCGTTGGGGGCCTCATTACAATGGACTGTAAGCCCTCCCACTAAAAAACCACAACGCCTGTTGGAGAGGAGTTTTTTCTGGCTTATGTGTCTGCCTCAATTAAAATATTTGGGAATCTTATCATGTGATATACACAAACATGCAGTGAGGGCATTTCTGCCACAGCCTTGGTTTATGTGAAGTTTGGTGTACAATCATGCCTAAAGACTAACAAGTGTGTGTTTATTTAAGTGATTTACTGTGTGGTTTTCAACAGGGAGAAACAGAATGCGGTAAGTTCAAAGTGAAAGCACAACATCGCCCAGAAATAAAATTGGAAGAGGCTTTTAAAGCCTAAAGTATTTTTTTTGTTTGGTTTCAAAAAGATTTACTGCTGAATGCCCCTGCAAAGTTTGATTATTTTTTTGCACCCTTTATAATACCATATCCCTCATTTATCAAAATTTGCTCTGCTGTGCTGGCATGAGTTTCAAGCTCCTGATGAGTGTAGCGATGTTATTGCAATGTGCACTCTTTGTGTTTGCTGACATGTAATGGTAGGCAGGACAAGTCCACCCATCAGCACGAGAGTTTATTGCAAACGAGCAAAGACCTTTTATGGGTCTAGTTGCAATCCATCCTCAGGAATTTATTTTCTTTTTGCTGTTTAAAAATACGTTTTAGATATTTAAGTAAATGCTGCTGCTCATTGTTCAAGTAAGTAATTTTACCTTTTTGTGAAGATTTTTTTTCTAAGGTTTTCCTTTGGAGTTTATGGTAGATGGCTGGGAATGTTGACTTAAGCTCACTTTAATGTTTAGGGAGGCATGCGGTCACCTCTTCATTATTCTCATCATAGTCTTCGCAGTCCTGCCCTCCATCAAGCCTTTTTAGTTCTGGTTATTTCTGAGAGGAAACTCGAATGCCATCCTCGAGGCAGGTTGGGCTACGCTGGGTCAGAATGAATGAAGATTAATTTGTCCACTTGTCATGGCTCCCCATAAAACCCAAATGCCTAAGACATCAAATGGGTTAGCTTTTACAGTAGTTGAATTGGCATATATTTTTAAGGCATTAATGCTATTGCGCAGATATGATATTCTGCTGCAATGGCAGCAGTGTAAGCTATTATAGCAGTCGTACTATATATTTACCTATGGTTTTGGCTTTTTGGCTCTTTCTCAGAGTTAAGACCCTATTAAATGGAAAAGGGCATGTATCAAGTCATTTTGGGATATACATATATAGCCTTGGGTCATGAAATAATAACTTGGTCATTGTCAAAGTGTTCTATCAAGATATGAAACTCAATGGAGTGATAGTTGGTGTTGAGAAGAAATACCAATACTCTTCACCTTTCTGTGCTGTCTGAAAAATAGCTTGTTTACTTTTATGCTTTTGACTGCCAAAGGTCATAACTGCAGTACATTTATAGTGATTACTATCCCGTACACACCCACAAGTTGTATAAGACAACTAGTTGTGAATTATAGGTGCATTCCAACATTTCACAAGATTATCAGACTTGAGTATCTATTATACAATGTGCAAGACATGCTTTTCGGCACCATCATTTGAGTTAAGTGTCTTAGCTGCTTAATTTTCTGATTATCATCTTTCTTTTCTCTGGAAGAGAGGACACTTATCCAGTTGTGCCTGCAAGATTAATGTTATTTTTTCGGGTGATAAACAGCATACTGGTGATATCCCTGGTTTAGAATTGCTGGGCCACATCGTGCTCCATTTAACAAAGACTTGAACACTTGAACAATTTCCTCTTGAATTCATGCATGCTGCTTATCCGTTTACTGAGTTTCCCCTTTATTCTTATTTTGCAGTATCCACTTTGTAAATGACCGCCACCGAATAGCCAATGAGTAATGGGTGTAAATTCAAACTGAAAGCTCTTGTGTGTTCTCCTGTATGAATGAACAGAGAATACAGTACATTACTGTAGGTGCTGACTCAAACTTTCTGAGTTTGACCAGAAAGTGTGACTTGGACATTTAATGCAAAATGTAACATATGTGAATAAAATATAAACACACTGATTTGTGTCCTTGTTTTTTTTTTTTATTATTTCTTCTTTATATGCTGGACTATTACAAAGGGCTGGTCAACAACAATGCCTTCATGTATCTATCCATTAGCTATAACGGCTAGAGGGGGGTGGGGGGGGTGGGGTCTACAAAAGACTGGTATGGTTTCAGTTCTTTCAAGTTTAAATACCACTGTTTTTTTGTTTTTTTTGTCATGGTCTTTCTCAAGTTCAGGCCTTGCTTTAAACAAACCCCTTGTTCAGTGATGTAGGCTGCAGTGAGGGACCTTTAGATAGTCACCTCCAGCTGTGGCCACCAGGGGGTCTCAGTTCAATGGAGCAGAAATCTGAAGAGGGAAAAGCTATTAAAACCGGCATTAGAATTTTTGATGAATAGGTAACTTTTTTAAATACATATATCTGAATATAAGTTTCTTTAAATAGGGGTTAAAATGTGGATGTTATAGAATACCCTTTCCAAGGTGAGAGAAAAGGGCATATTGGCTGCTAACCTTTAACTGCAGGCCCTCTGCATCAGCACCTACTTGTTAGCCAGTTTCAAGAAGGTATGCTGCCTGTATTATTTCGTATTTTATAATTAATTTAATACTGTTTCTATACTAAGACTCGAAGAAATAACCCCATTCCATTACACAAGGAGTGTAATGACTTCTTATGTTACCTAACTTTATCCAACCAACATTACTGCCCTGTCAGGAAAGTTGGAAACGCCAGTGCGCAACGTGACTGTGCATTTGGGGGATAATTGGGTTGAAGTTTAGTAAACAAGGCCTTCTGGGTAATGACCAATGGGCACACAAAGCCCCTTGTTTCATGCCATGTCCGAGGAAAGACATTGAAGGGCAGGAGGTCGTGTATGAGGGTTTCCAAACACTGGCACTGGCAACAGGTCCATACTTTCAGATGCTCGCGCTACAGGCGGTGCTTCACCGAGCGTCGTTGGTTTGTCCGCCTTCCAATTCCAGCAGCTCGTGTGCTCCAAACTCAGGTAAGCTTCGTGGTGGATGAATGAAACCATTGAAGGCTATATACAGCGATACCGGGCAATTCTCTTTACTGCCATTACAATGGAGTCCCAGTCTGTGCTCAGTTGGCTCAGCTGAGAAGGGGATGTCGCCTCCTCTCTGTAGGACCGCGACTGCACCGCCTATCGGGTTACTGTTAATAATTAAAACTCTTCACTGGGAAAACAGAAAAATCAGATCGGCTATGTTGCTATGGACGGTAAGCTGTGTAAAAGAGTTTGAGTAAATTAGCTTAACTGTACTTGGTGAATTATTCCAGTACAGTGAGATAGGTGCCTCCAATATGTTGACCCCCCCTGGAGGCAGTTATCAGGACCGGGATACTTGCCCTGTGCAGTAATGTGGATCAATTGTTCGTTAATTTCCACCTATTTTGCAGGTGTCGAAGATGAAAACGCGGAGGCAGCAAACACCAGGTAGGAGTCTTGTTTCCTCTTAGCCTGCTACATACAGGCCCACTGCACATACATACACACACCGTGAGCCGGCTGGCAGCATGATACTGGAGCTTGGTTATTTTGCTGCCACTCCTGAACGCAACACCAAGCTGGTACACCATGAAGCACACATAAGCAAGTTCAGTGTCTTCAGTAGTCACCGGCATAAGCAACAGAAACAGGTAGTGGGAGGGAAATCTACTTTACAGTTCAAGGATAAGACGTTATAGAAAGAAACAAAACTTTTTTTTAAAAAATATTAGAAATAACACTATTATAAGACAATCACACAAATACCCTGAGATGATCTTTCACAGTGACAGGCCTACTTGACTTAATAAGTAAATGCATAAGGTGGGAGATACAATTTAACTAGCTAGAAAATACCTCCACTATCTTTGAATTATGGAGTCCATTAAAAACTACAACATAATGGGATATTGAAGAAAACAGCTGTGAGTGGAAGTCAAGGTTCAGTTATTATATTAGTAGGGATAGCAGTATACATTTTGGACATATTTCTGACCTTAACATACATGCATTAACATGGAGAAAATCCACGTGATCCTTTGCAAGATTGCTTAAGTGGTTTAAATGAAATAATCTGATACTGACAAACTGGCACAATACAAACCACTGTATTGGGAACATGTGATATATATATATATATATATAATAATATGGAATATTATTGCAAACTGGTTCAGTTTTTGAGATTGAATACTCTTAATCTTGCATGATAAAGTTAGCTGTTTACACACAGTATTGGGAGAAAGTGTGATAACTAAGTTGTCACCAGGATCTTAGATTACTGAGCATGCATGAGCACTGCTAAAATAGGGGCTTAAATCCTTACGTTTGGGGAAGAAAAAAAAAAAAAAAAATGTGCTCACTGTACTTTCCCTTCTTTGTTTCTACTTGTGTGAGGCTTTGGTCAACCAGGGTGAAAACAAGGGCATGATGCTTTAGGCCCGGCTGGTGGCTAGTGGAGGTTTACTGCAAAGCCTCTTCGTATCCCCTTAACAGGGATTATAGATGAGGGTTTTTTTCCCTCCACAGATTTACCGTATGGCCTGCCAATTGGAGTTGCCGTAAGGCTTACCAGAGAGGGTGGGATTGTGTGTGAGTTTGATGGGAGCAGAAAATGAGATTACTCACTTTTACTTTGCACTTGTTTCTGCTGACAAAGACTCAGCTGCAGCTGGTCACACAATCTAAAACGGTTACCATCTCCATACAGAAAAGTAGAATTGGGTAGACTATTACGATTGGCTGAATGAGGGGCGTATTTTGCTTTTGAAACATTTACATTTTATATTTTCCAACACTGAAAACACCTAACCATGCAAATAGTCTGCTTTTTACACGTATGACAGCAATATTATATTTGTTTATTGCTGCTTTGATTTACGTTCAGACCACTGTGTTTCATAGAACAGCATTGACAAGCATATTGATCTCATTGAATAACTACGAGATATCTTTTTGTCCTATGCTGACACAGTACTGTAGACAATGGGTAACCTGAGCATTGCCGGCTAGCAGCATTGGTGTCCTGTTCTAAAGCAGCCATGATGTATGTCACTTCCGTCCAAAGAATACAGCTTTGAGTGTTTTCTCTTTGACTGCCTCATGGTGAGAAGACAAAAAAAACACTTCTTGGACAACAGACCGTTGACTCTAGGAATATTTCTGACATGAAACAATGCAGCACATTACGTTTTAATTGCAATTGCTTAAACCATTGAATGACATCCACTCTATTTTATACTTCCAGTTACATTAAAGCATGAATGAAAAGCTCAGTTTTTCTTGAAGAGAGATACACCGGTATTATTAAAGCTCTTTGAGCTGGTTTGATTATCTTTCACTTGATAGGATGTAACCAGGGTTTCCCTTGGGTTTTGAACTCATGGCAACGTAACATCTGGTGTTGGTGCTCCTCGGGCAGAATAATGTCTTGCTTTCAGCTATTGTCACTCGGCATGCATAGTCCAACATTGTTTCATGTGTTGTAATTAGAGCATCCCAGGACCAGGCTCCGTTATTAACTCTCACAATGATACTGCATAATGGAATGCATTATGTGTCCTTGCACACGTCTGACCTTGTTTTCCATGCTGTTATTTGACTGTGTAGACAGATTGTGCCCACTGTTTCATAATATTTAAAATCCTACAATATTGGATATTGGAATCCTTTTTGCCCCAGCACATAGCCATCACACTGTAGCCATTGCCATACAATAGCATAAGAAATGTCATTTACATTGCTGTCATTGGCATACGCTGGACTATGAGACATCAAATGTTGTCTGAACTCAATCATGGATAAAGCAGCAACAGTTGTAAGTAAAGGTGACATTATTTACAGAGGGGAGACAGGCAGGGGTCATGTGACCTAGCAACTATCATGAACTTCCTGGTTACCTGTGCGCAACCCGAGACGCTTCATATCTGCTGCCATTATGAGTGGACACATCTGCCACCTGAATATTTAAAACCAGATCACATTGCAGATTACTAGTGAATGAATTATTAATCCCTTCAGATTAGCATGATTTAGTCAGGGACGTTCTGCTGAGAGGGATAGACTCACACTTTTCCAGACAGTGACACAGGAACAGGTATGTATGGCTTATAGTTTTATGATCCAAGCATTATCATGTTTGAGAAAAAAACCCTACATTTATTTTGACAGTTTAATGGTTTATACAAAATTCCATTACAGTATTTGTTGTACTCTACTGATAAATGTGCATTTTATTTCGGATCAAACAGTAGAGGAGGTAATTTGTTCTGTGCTATCCTAAAATCCATGCATTATACTTTAGTGTTGTACATGTTATAGTCTGAATGTGCTTAGTATTTTCAGTGCTCTTTCAGAAAGAGATGGTTCTTCATAATAGACATTTGCTGTTGAAATTAGCCGTGCACTTTTACCTCAGTGACAACAGTAATCAGCTTTATGGTCGATGCCGCTGCACTTTTGAGGCTTGAACCTTTTTGTTTTGTACTTGCAGGAGAAAGTTGATATTGTAGAACGGGTATCTGATGCTTCCAGACATTGTAGATACACAGGTGCCCTTGAGCAATATGATCCTCCTGGTTCAAAAGTTGGTGATGGTGCCTTGAAAACAGGTGACGGGCAATGCAGTCATTGCACTATGTAGAGGAGAGCACAGGTACCCCGGCACCTTCTAAAACAGAATGACAGTAATGAAATGGCAAAGGGCAATTCATTTTAGAATGATCAATGATAGATTATTAGTCTGAAGCAGAAACAGGACTTGTCTTCCTCTTTAATCCTGCTGTATGTGTGTTAGACTAACACACAGTGAAAAAAGCAACCCTTTTCTCATGCTGTTATTGTCTCCCCTGAAGGACACGTTGAAGGATATCAGCTGTGCCGCATGTTTTAAAAAAGAAAAAAAAAAAAAGAAATCTCCATAGAATAGTGGTATATCCATCTACCATCTTACACTATTGCTCAACCTACACACAACAATTCATAAATCTATCCTCACACGTGTGTTTCCAGAGCCCTTGAGGGTTAAACATCATTCATTTCTTCATGTCAATCTTTTGAACTCTCCCAAAATGACTCTCCCCCCCACCCCCCTCCCCCTCAGGGTCACACAACCTCTGTGATGCATAACACATTTATGACAAGGAGAACAGTCGCCACATCGTGCACAAACATTACACTCCATCATGTTTATTTGAGAAAATATCCGTCTTTTCGCGGAAATAGGATACATGCATGCCAACACGTCGCTATGATCTCCTAATCTATCATGGTATTGTATTTACGATCTCAGCTATTTTGACACATCACTGATCTCCCATGTAGTCGGCCCCAGATGACATTGCTGGAAGACCCACTGTAAGGATGATTTATGCTGGGCTTTCGCATCGCTGTTAATCATTCCTCCTCGTGTCCGTGTCGTTGTCATGAAATATGTCTCACTTGGTCTTGCATAGGCTAAAATCATTACACAAAAACACTGCTTGCGTGGACGTGGCGCCGGTTCATGGCTCACGCAGGACAGCGCCTGTCAAGTTAATCTCTGTCCAATCCAATTGATCTCGAAGAGATTGCACTTCTTAGTGGGCAGAGACGAGGTCCCTGCGGAGAGGGCTAATTCAGTGTCTCTAGGAAATGCCGCTTGTTCCACATCCTCTTGGGAAAGCACGCGTTGTTGCCATTGGTATTGGTATGTTATGATCACCTGAGACTCTTTTAGCTGTAAGTAATTTGTCTCAGGCTCGATGAGTCAGAAGAAAATAACACCCGCAATGTAAGTACAGCACCATCTTCGCCCACAGCCTGTCTGCTTTGTTTTTAGCTTTCAGTTCTCCTGCTGTAAACGGGCTAAGTGGCTCCCTTGGCAGGTATATCCTGTCGCTGAGCTGAATCAGTAGGCCTATGGGAGAGAATGCACTGTGCTGTACTTACACAATGGCATGTAAACAGTTTGCATTGCTTAATTACTTGCCTCTCTTTGTAATATTACTTATATTAATATGGATTGGGGGGACGGTGTGTTTTGATTTCTTGCTGGGACAGTGTCAAAGCCTGTGTGCATGGGCGGTTGTGAGGCTCAACTAACATGTTATTCACTTGGACTGAATTAAGAAGCTTTCTCTGGAGGGGACAAAGTATTAAGTATTAGAAAGGGATTAACATTTCCCTTAGTTCCTCTAAACTTTGCACTCACCACAGAAAGGCCACAGTCCTTAATGTATTGGAAAATTCAGCTGAACATTCCTCAAAATATGCCATTTTAATCAATGACCCATTTTAAATTTTGCTCTCATTGTCATTGACCAAGAAACTTTAAGTACAGATGCAGAAAGACTTGTGTGCACTCTCAAAGTCATAGTTTCATTTGAAGAAGTTCTATATATTATGAAATGATATCCAGCAAAAGTATTGATCTGGCATTGTGCTTGTACTCTAGGAGGTCACTGTATGGATTATACGCCTACAAGCCCAGCATGATTGGCCTGGAGAATCTGGGCGATCCCTCGGGTGATTGGGATATAGTGGAGACCATTGGTAAGGGAACCTATGGAAAAGTCTACCGGGTGACCAACAAGAGGGACGGGAGTCAGGCAGCAGTCAAAGTGCTGGACCCCGATCAATGTAAGTCAGTAAAAAGCATGTCTACTGTAGGGTGTGCAGAACCCAAAATTGCTGTGGATAATGTCCCTTTTCCTGCTTTTTACCCACCAAAAATTCAATAAAAACCTCCCACTGGGGAAGCACGCACAGTGATACTGGAGCACTTCCATTAGTTAAATGAATTAAATTAATTTATTAAAAACCCTGATAAAGACTCCTGTCGTAACATTGGGCGTGTAAGCTATTAAGCTGGCTAAAACCTGAGTGAAATGAGCTAATTTGAACAGTGCTCTGACATTGCTAGTGTTGTTGATTGCGTTTTTGATTGCAGGGACACACAAAAAAAAAATCATACACAAATGCTAAAACAAAACCGTTTTATTTTCCCTCAACATTTGTGGCTTGTCTCAGCATTCAAACCATACAAACAGAGTAAGTCGCCAGCATTTTCTTCCTCTCGACTATCTTGATGCAGTTGTAGTTGATATACATCAACGTCTCCCCTTTTCATTTATTTTCTGCCATGTTAAGTCTCACACACCCTCACCGGAAACTGTAGCTCTTGAATTCACTGTATCCTCTCTGTGTATCCATTTATTTGTCTCCGTGTGATAAGGATGCCGTAGACCCTGCAGTGGCACCATATTGTGTTAGTAAGACTGTGTGTGAGGCTTGCTTGCGATTGTGTCAGTGGAACAATCCCCATCCCGGCAGTGCTATAGCAGTGATGCTCCCCTGATGGCTGTGAAGATGAAGCTGCCTCCTCTCTCATCCCTCTCCCTGATTAGACTGCTGACACTATCACTCAGACATCCAGGAAGAGAAATTCTACCTCTCTGACTGTTGCTCTTTTTTCCCTCTCAGAGATTTACTTTGATAGAAAAGCAGTTCCAGAAGTAATTTAGCAGCAGAGCCCATCCCTTTGTTTCTGAGGTTATAACTTGAATTTAGGAGTGTAATTTGGGTTTACTTATTAACTGGTTTCCTGCTCTATTTAGAAATGAAACACCATCAGAAATATTTAAGCATCAAGTTTAGGATTCAGCAGACTTTTTATTTTGTGCGACTGATATTTCAAGCTGTGACACGTTTGTTTCACATGTGCTTAGCTGCATCTCCAACAGACTTTGTTCTCAATTCACTTGTTTTCTCATGTCACTCTAAGGATGTGGACGAGGAGATAGAGGCAGAGTACAACATCCTGAGGTCCTTGTCCAACCATCCTAATGTGGTGAAGTTCTATGGCATGTTCTACAAGTCAGACAGCCTGTCAGGCGGACAACTCTGGTTGGTACTGGAGGTGAGCTTGTCATCATGCTTAAAGGAATATTCCACCTACACTGTTATATATCATAAAACATGTGAGGTTCAATGCTTTCAAGGGGGTATTTTTGTGTACATTTCCCAGAATGCCTTTCAAAAGCCCTGAGAGAATGGCTATGAACTTGTCTGCTTTCATTCGAAGGTGGGCATATGGGTATCCATCTACAGCTAGCTAGCCAACTGGTTTGGGGACGTCTGACTGCGGCCGTGCTCCTTACACAAAACACAACATGTGGCTGCATTGCATTCTGGTCTATTGAGGCTACTGTCAGTGGAGAAATTGGCATCTCTGCCTCTTCTATGATGGATTTCTCCCTGTATGATTGTTGAACATCGGTGCAAAATGTGAATCTAGAAAGAAGCCCTTGCTGTTTGATGGACTGGCACCAAAACCTGACGTTTACCGCTGATGTTTTAGATAGCTGAAAAAATGGCTGCTATCAAACTCCGGTGTAGCTGGACTTGGCTACTCATGTAGGGTGCATTAAACACAACACAGAAAATTATGAATGTAGTATAAATGTAGTATTTAGAAGATAATCATAGAAATATAGAAGTAGAAGTAGAAAAATGTAAAATATACATGTAGGTATTAGGTCTCTTTGTACACATGGAGAGTGATTGCACCGATAGGAAGCTATGGAAGTCAGTAATAGAAGGAAATAGAGAAAAATACAGAAATATATACTAGAGAATATTGCGCTGGGTTCTGGGTGTTGACACGGGTTGAAAGAAATTAGGATTAATTTTTCAGGATTAGGATTAATTAGCATTGATTTTACCTTTTTAAAGTCGTCATGATGGATGTTCTGGTCATTGGGACCTGGAAGACCCTGGACCATGCAGAAATACAGGCCCAGGAACTTCCCCTAGCTGGCTTCCCCAAATGCATATCGATATTACATTCTCAGTATTACACATAAATGCAATCTTAAAAAGCCTGAAACCTTTATTGTACCTTTACTGAAACTTTTGGTATAGAAAGTAGTATTTTCAAATGGGTTTATCACAGCAATCCACCTACCTACGTGAAACTCAGTGCCATCGTGCCAGCATGAGATGCCTCATAGCTTTTGAAGGAGAAGCCGTGACTCTCTTGGTTCTGTGTGTGGGATCGCTCTCCCCCATGAATCATAATCTAGAGTGGTGAGTGATGGAGGAGTCACCATTGTTTCTCTCTCTCCCTCCCAGCTGTGCAACGGCGGCTCTGTCACAGAACTCATCAAAGGCCTGCTCATGCGAGGCCAGCGTCTGCAGGAGCCCGTTATCGCATACATCTTATACGGTGCCCTCTTGGTAAGATGGCCTGCTGCAAAGCTGTCGACGGTAGGAGGGGGGCTGCATGCACACACGCCCGGTGCGTGCTGAGGATTTATTTAAGGAGGGGTAGTGTGCCAGGGGGTAATGGATTTCTCTCCTTTTGAACAGCTGTGGGTGTCCTTTATATCGATGGCACTACCCCACTTTGTGTGCAACAGATTCTAATTATACCAATCAAAATGGCTAATAATGGGCTTACTGATGCATGGTAAGCACCTCGTGTGTTTTCTTTCCTGTGGCTTGGAAGGGTCTTCAGCATTTACACAACAACAGGATTATCCATCGTGACGTCAAGGGCAACAACATCCTGCTGACAACCAAGGGAGGAGTCAAACTCGTTGACTTCGGTAATGGCCTTTTGTTCGCTTATTGAAACGGGGCAATTTAGCCAATTCATGGTTTGCAGGGAGAGACTGATGCATAAACAAGGTCTTTGGGAAATTTGTCTTGCAATTATCTTTCCTCAAAGGTTCAATGTTCGATAAACGACTCATTTTTGGCAGGTTGACTAGTTAATCTATGGGAAGTGTCCCCAGCACATCCCTGCAACACTGTTTGTAAATAGCATGAGATGAATACGAGCACACGGATAAATCATTTAGGCTCCTTACTTTACTAAGATCTTTTTATTTCATGGACCATAGCCTTAACCCGAGGCTGTTATTGCTCATTTAAATTGCATTATTTGATCCTTTGCATATTAAAAGAAAGCTGTTATGGCAAATGACTTTGAGTCACCCCCAGGCATGTTTATGTCCTCTGTGTCATGGAGATGAAGTGGACCCATGCTGATAAAAATCTGTCCTACATAATTTGAAATGATTATGACCCATTGTTATTGCTGCTTGGCAGGTTGCCACACTAAATTATACACCAGAATGTATTGATTAATTCAAACATTTAGCCTCTGCTATAAATGTAATTCATATCCTGCTGACAAACATGCCAATATCTACATCTAACATGCAACCTTGATTTTTGGATAAATATCATTTGGGTTTCCAGGTGTCTCGGCTCAGCTGACGAGTGCACGACTGCGGAGAAACACATCAGTCGGAACGCCTTTCTGGATGGCTCCTGAGGTAGGACGTCAGTTAACACAAACGCCCTGTTTATCTCTTTTTGCTAATTTCACGTCAGATGTATCTAATGGAAAACTGTAAATGAACAAAGTCTGATATCTGTGTGTGTTAGAGAGAGAGAGAGAGAGCTGTTCTCTGTGTAACTCTCTCCTGTGTCATTGTGTATTCCTCTCCACGGGCCCAGCTCTTGAGGTCGCCTCAAGGTTAATAGCTGGGAGTCTGTGGCCCCCAAGCTTACTCTTTGGCAGAAATGAGGTGCAGTGATTGGGCTGGTAGGAGGGGACCTCGGGGGCAATTAGAATAAACTCAGCTGTAAAATGTAGTGACAGTAATAATTACTGACGGTGGAAAAGAGAGGCCCAGACCAATGGCAACTTAGCTGACCTACCTTCTCATCTGAAAATATTCTTGATGGCTGTAGCTCTACCAAATTTAACAAATAGCAAAATGTTCCCCTATGAGAGTGAAGAAGTAAGAACCCTTCATAATACAGTAGATTGTTGAAATCCAAAGCTGATTTAATTTTTATGATGATACGTTTCCAATACAAATCTATTTTTTAAAATAATTTTACTGTCACTCTTTTCAAGAAAATCTGCATTGTAAACAAATGATCTCACCTCATTGGCAGATTATTTCACTTGTTCTGAGCAAAACCAGATTTTAAGATGAGGTAAACGAGTCGTTCTCATACCCGTGTTTCCCCCGTGTGGCGCCAGGTCATAGCCTGCGAGCAGCAGTATGACTACTCGTACGACGCCCGCTGTGATGTATGGTCCCTTGGCATCACGGCTATCGAGCTGGCTGATGGAGATCCCCCGTTGGCAGAGATGCATCCAGTAAAAGCCCTCTTCAAGATCCCACGGTGAGACCACTAGAGGGCGCTCCTACCACACAACTGGAGGCAGCCCGCACAAGGACACTCAAATGCCCCACAATGCTCTTGATTTTGTCAGAAGGACAATGACTAACTGAATTTGGCAATGAATCACTGCAATGTCGAGGGTTGTGAAAAGAAAAAAATAACAAAATACCAGTGGCCTTCCTTACAAATGGCAAAATTTTTTTTTTTTGCACAATTCTGAAATGAAAATAAGAATGTGAAGATGCATTAAATCAGATGTTTGATGTGGTTTTATGCATGTTTGGTATTTACATTTGTGTTCCCTGTCTAGAAGGCTGCATCTGCTGAATAATCAATGTTTCGAATCTTTATCATCAAAAGAAAATATTTGGCTTTAAAAATGAACGCTGTGATTCAATCTGAAAATATTCCCCTCCGTAGACGCGATTTCGTGTCTGATGAGCGTTTGAGAGCCTTGGTGGTACACGGCGGTTGACCTTTTGTTATCAGCACAATCACACAATTATCTCCCAGTTAGGTAAAGATATGCCCTTCTGATTGCAATTTGCATTGGTGATTAGCTCCATTCACATTGAGATGAGGCTGTCACTACCCACCCGTCACAATGTTATCTCCTCCCCACCAAGCCAGGGGAGGAACGCGCAAGCCTTGTGTTGCAGGAATTATGGTTGCTACCGCAGCAGTTTATCACAACCAAATTCAACAAGAACGTAAAATAGGTCACTGCAATTACAAGATCAGGGAAGGCTGAGAGGAGGAAGTCTCGATAAAATGGGTGCTGCTAATTCAGTGCACCTAGAAATACGCTTATTCTCAGTTTTGGAGGAGGCGTGCACTTCACTTCACCTTTTTCGGGGTAGTGAGGAAGTAGCCTAGGGATTGTATGTATTTTTGGGAGAATGAAAATAGCAGCCGGGGAACGTTTTTCAGTCCTGGTTGTGTTTCAGGTGGCACAGTAACAGTGTCCCAACATGTAAGGGGGGCATGTGCATTTCCCTTCACCTGTGTCCATTCCCATTTTCATTGTCACAGTTTTCTAGACCGCTTGACTTTGGGGGTGACTGGAGGGAGACCGTGAATGTGAATGGAATTAGACACATAGTAAACTGACATTACTGAGTCTCTTTTCAAATCAAAATAGATATTTTTCCCTGGTCCATAAATTGTATGAATTGGGACCTTAGGCTGGGCGGCTCCAGTATAAATCACAGAGTGAGTGTGCTGAACCATGAAATGATTCTGTTAACATGTCATTTATCTCAAATATATTCTCCCATCAATGCAGCAAGGCAGTCAAAATCACAAGGAAAGCCTACATGAATTATTTCTACTATATGAATTCCTCTCTAAATAGGGAAATGTGATTCACCTTTGTGTCTCCGACAATAGTGGCACACTGAGAGTGATGCACAATGATGCTCACAGAAATACATCGGTACGGTGCATCATGTAGCTTTGGATGATTGTTAAGCTCTAGATTTTATTTTTCTTGATATTTCTACAGATTGCATGTTGCACGTGCCCTAGTGCTCTTTCAATTTCATGTCACAAGCCATTACCAAAAGGGCTCATCCTGATAAAGGATTGTCCTTGGGTTGTATATGTTTCATGAAATCCTTATAGGCACTAAAACATGCAATAGGCATTTTCATCATCCTGATATTTTACAGTGGCGCACAGTAATGTGGCAGGACTCACTGTCATGCAGTGTATCTTGTATATATCATCCTTCTTATCATGTTTCTTCTTTGAAACGTAGCAAACGTAGCAAATTTTCCTCACAGAAGCAGATGTTATAGCAGTGGCTGTTGTTAGCCCAGCACTGTGGCACTGCTTCTCTCCATCAGTCTGCACTGTTGTTTGCTCTACAGTATGTGAACTCTTTATTCTTCCTTTCATTCCCACGCTAGAGAATCTCTCTTTTGTCAAGCAGGAGATGTCGTGACCTTAGGGCGTGGACCAATTAACTACCCAGTACTGTCACCATGGTGGATGGAGGTCCAGCGGTACCATAACCATTATGGTATTGTTAGAGTTGTGCTATGGGTACCTGCACAGGTGAAAATTGTTCCCCTTGCACCCACCAGGCCTTAGATAGTAAGAGGAGCTGCGATATCTGTCAGTGAGGAAGCTGTTAGGGTTTTAGGGTGATTGCTGATGAGTCGAGTTTTATATTATACATGAGGACATTGACAACAACCATCAAACGTCCATGTTTAAAGTAAAATTAGATGTTAAATGCTGTTTTAGTTTTTTCATTTTTCAAGCTTCCGCAAGGACTTCCACTGCCGCTTTGTTATGATGTAATGCTTGATTGTAATTTAGTCTACTACAGTCTGCATGGCAGATATATGAGTACCATGGTAACCATGAATGGAGGTAATGGAGCATTTGAAAGGGTAAAGTTGTAAAATCGTTAACTGCAAAATTAATTACGGAAACTCGAGACAATGATGGTCTCCGATGTTCAATATGTGGGAAGGTTAATTGCTTGAGCCAGTGCTCTCTGCACTGTGTACCCTGTAAAGTCAGAGGAAAGTGTGTGTAAAAAGACTGCGAAGGTTACAGATAATTGTCAAAGACGTCCAAGGCTGTGTTTATTCGGCCAGATCCCTGTAGATATTAGCCACATATTTAACAGTACTTGTATCTGTCCGACTAGAGACCAGAACGAGGGAGATGATAGAAGTGAATGATGGCTTGTCAGAGCCAACAAAGGCTTATCAAATCATGGGCTTAGCGAGTGGGGATCCAGGCCGGCGTTGTGATGAGAGACAGGTCTCCAGCAGAAAGCCATATATAAAGTCTGTAGAGCAGAACAGTCAGGGGTGAGGGGTATCAACACAATTTCTGCAGTTTCTTTCACTGATATTTTTCAGTCTTTCAGGACATTAAAAGTGTGGAATGAGGCCATGCAGTGCCTATGTATTGAATAATGTCACATCTACATCATTTAACACTGTAGGTAATAATGTAATATTAATTGTAGACAAATTATTACAGACAGAGTCAGTGTTCAAATCCTGTTTGATGTTCACTATGAGCAACTGTGCATTTCATTTATAAGTACAGTGTTTTTGAGCTCTGATACCTTCTGGCAAAAATTCTCCTTCAAAGATTCATCGAAGGACTCCAGGAATAGTTATTTCTCTCCGCATGTTTCTTTCAGTGCAACAAAGAAGAGATCATGTGATTTTCTAGAAAGAAAACTGTGCACCTTAATGCCACAGATTCCCCTTTCATTCATTAATACACAGGACAAGATGTTACTATCCCTTGTCAGACACTGCGGCGGACACTTGACCTCTCTGGCTGGAGATCGGTGACATTCCAATCGCGCGCAAAAGCTTTAATATCTCCATCTTTAAATGCGGGTTATTTCACGCGCACCGCCCCGCGCGGCGTCCGGTGCCCTAGCATGTGGCCCTGTTGGCGGTGAGTTTGAGGACATGATAAATGTAGTGGGAGTTCTCCGTGCTCATTCATGTGTGCACAAAGAACTGCTGGTGCTCTGGCTGCTGGTGATGGATGAGCTGAAATTTTGAGCGGGTGGTCCGTTCGCTGAATAAGTCTTTATTTTGGGCCCCTGTACTCCTTCTCTGTTACGCTTGTCTAAAGGCCATTGTGTTTCCATTCTGCCACCCGCTCAAAGGATATATTACACACTGGCACATATGTCTTTCTAGTAGGGAAATACTTGCTCAAATTAATCGTGAGTGCATGTCTGATTAATTGGTCAATCAACCGATCAAGTCATGCTTTTGAATTTTGACATCAACTAAGCAACAGTCCCTAACTGGAACCAACATGCTAGGTCAGGCTTTATATTTAGTTATATCTGAGTTATTAACCTACATAACTTCACTAAACTGGAAAGACTCAATGTTGTTAGGTTGTTCAGTCAATCAGAAATATAAAAACACTTCACGTCGTGTGCTCTAGTCGTCTAGACGCAGAAGTATCTCTCTTATTTTGCCTGGTTGTTGAGCTGGGATGAATGTAAAAAATAGTGAGGAAAAACTTTTCTGAATTCTCTTAAAAATGTGTCTGTTTTTATTGATCCTTTACTGACAGTCATTACGTGATCTGGGTTCTCGACAGCACGTCTTGTGTTTCTCCTTGTTTGAAACTCGAGAGCTGTGTGGAGAATTGCAGATAAACAGGCCACAGTAATACTTCAAAGTTTTAAGTGACTCATGAGCTAGCTCTGTTCAATTAAGTGAGGCAGTCAAAGCCTAATACTGTTCTGCAGCGCTACCTATGAAATAGTTTGACTGAATAATCACAACATGTTACGTCTTATGAGAACTGGAGGAATTATGAATTCTGCATAGCAATTATCATATTTATATAGCGCATGGGCATGATTTTTTGTCTTTCTCCATGGCTTAGTTACAGCCTTCAAGCGCTGTTGACACCTCTCTGATTTTGCCTCAATCCACTTTGACGAACATTTGACAGTACAAGCACTGCCTGGACCTAGATTTGAATAAGCCATTTGTGTTTACAATATGAGCCAGCACTCTCACAAATACTGAAAGAAAAAAAATGCCTGAATTTGCTAAGCACAATGAGGGCACTTGACAGTGTTATCAGCAGTGTGCTGGTATATTGACTTTGTAATGTATAAGCAGTATGGTACAACATCAAGGCGAGAACGTGGCTTCAGGCTCATATTAGAGGTTGCATTGAAGCAGTCAGTTACCGGCTTTGATCTGCACTTCAGAAAGGATTGCCTGTCTGAATCCTTATCAAAGACTCCACTAACTTAGTGCTGCGGAAAATGATAGGTTTTTTACCCCCACCCACCACCCCCCCCTCCAAAAAATAAAGATGTTAAATAGGTTGTCGTTTAGTGTGTAACTGCGTCTAGCTTGGCTCTGGATGTCTTGTGATAAACAAAATGAAAGTAATTTGTTCTTGATATTTTTTAATGCCTTCATTTCGTGTATTAAAAAAAATCCTGACAGATTTACTTTGTCAACCTGATGGCTTTGTCAATCAAGCCATTTGTGAGCTAATTAATACAAATTGACTAAATGATATCTTGACTTGAGGTTTGTCACTGCAACAAAAGTCTCAACCTCCAGCTGTCAGACTGGCTGATCCTGGCGTAGATGATTGTGCCCGGTCCGGCCCAGCCTTGGTACCCTGCGGGGGGTCTGCTTCCTGTCACCGGTGCACGCTGGAGCACTTGAAAAGTGTTAGCCTCATTATAGATGGCCTCCATAAATGCTGCTGACAGAGGTATAACTGGTTCCCATAACTTTTGGCTCCCCATGGCAGATGCTTCCTGCCAGACAGTGGAGGAGCTGTTATCATTTGTCACTTCTTCTTTGGCTGCCACGGACCTGGCCCGAGACCAGTTCGTCCCTGGACCGAAACCCCTGTGTAACTCTCACAGGAGTCTGACGGTCACACCCTGCCACCTGTCATTTGTCAGCTAATACAATTATCGTAAGAAGCGCTCAATCTACAATTTCCAAAGATGATGATGTCATTTAAAAGCACTTAGCGAAGTCGCTCCTTTCCGGGTAATACACTGCCTGGAGAGTTGTAGAGGTAGTTGCAGGTGGAAGGGCTGATTTTTTTTTTTTCATGTCTGTTCTGGTTTTGTTTCAGAAATCCCTCCCCTACGCTACGCAGTCCGGATCAGTGGTGCAGAAGCTTCAGCCACTTCATTGGCCAGTAAGTGTCCTCTCCCCTCAACCTGTCCCTTCTGTCCATTTCCTGTGTGAGTCTTAATCAGTTTCCAAAAGGGGTGTAGATGTATATAGTAAACACCATCAGTGTTAGCAACTAGGTCTTCCTTCAGGGTGGGCTGTAAGCAAACAGAACTCTGCTTCCATAATGCTTGTAGCCTTGTTGGAAGTCAATGAAGGAAGGGATGCCGCTCACCCAAGAAGAAGCAGCAGTGCTAGCTACTATATTCCACCTGTAACGTGCTCCTATTGGGAAAGGAGTGAAACGTGATCATTCTTTTTGGCGAGTGCTTTGAACCCACAGCTGAAAAGACTCCTCTGGATTTGAAACACTGTGCTAGTCTTTCAGTACACATTTGTATTCTGTCTTTCTATGGTTCTTTGTTTTGGATTCTCGGTGGTGAAAGCTGTATTACACAGGTCCTTAGATTACAAATAAGCATTTACATTACTTGCGGTTGTTTTGTGTCATTTAAAAAGCAATGCTTTGAAAACAACATAGGCCAATTACAAATAGTTTATGTAAATTCTGTCAAATGTAAAATGGTTAAAAAATGAAAGGCTCAGTAGGGATAGCTGAACATTAGCTAGAGTACATTGTCAGTATCACGCAGGAAATGTGCATGTAAACACTGAGGGGATTGAAATTGATATTTTGTAGCCAGATTCTATCAACCCTCTTGTGTCTCTGTTCATTGATTTTAATTTGTGTAAATCTGCCACAGAGGAACAAACTCATTCACCTGAATTATCAGTTCTATCTAAGGTCCAGAGAAGTTATCATTTCCTCCATTGCGCAAAGCTAATAATGTCAATGGTGGCCTGTAATGGTTGCACCACAATATACAACCTTAATATCTACTACGCAGAGGTGTGTGAGCCCGAGCAATAATGAGAAAGTAAAATTCAATTTGTTTGCAGAGTTATTTGTGTGGGCACGGTTTCTGTCTCACATTTATGTTTATCGTCAGCAGGAGTAATGCATTGAAATATAATAATTTAAAGCAATAATTGAAAAACCAAACGGTACGTCCAAGAAGCGTCAGCCTTAGGGGCCCGTTGGCTCATTTTTTTTGTGCCACCCGGCTTATTGATTGGTCAAAGCAGAGTCAAGTCAAACGTATACTGAAGGGATGGAACCCCGTAAACCAGCCAACACATGTTGTAATAAAAATAATAATGCGTTTTATTTGTAATGCAGTTTTCATTAAAAGAAAATCTCAAAGTGGAACCAAATTTAATAGCAAATAAAAATTCAATTAAAACCCACAAGCACAACCTAAGACTTAGGACAGGAGTGAGTGTGTGAGTGAGTGTTTTGGGGCGGGGGGGGGGGGGGGGGGGGCGGTTATCTGTCCCAAAAGGAGGAGAAGGCCTTCCTGAATAAAATGTTGTAGTGATATTATTTTATTAGTCTCTATACTATACAGTGTGATTGCAGTGGTTTTCATTAGATGGTTTCTGTAATGTGGGGTAATGGATTGTGTGATATCATATCAGAAATAATCTCCTCAAATAAAGCCCACCAGGGTACAGCGTGGGGAGACCGGACAATGTTATCAAGCTTTGCAGGCTGTTTGTGAAGCCTTTTCAGCCCTGTCAGACCACAGCGTGTGCGCGTGTGTGTGTGTGTGTGTGGGGGGGGGGGTTTCAGGATAATAAATGCATCACCAGTGTCTGCACTTGTGCAGCCAAAGAGCTGCCTTCTGTGACAAAGTGGCCTGACGTTCAGCATCCCGGCAGCACAGCCCCGCTAATAGCAGCAACCTCTGCTTAATGTCCTGACGCTAATGAATTCATGGAATTAACTTCCAGAGCCGAACAAACTGATAAAAGAAACAGAATTTGAGTGCAGATTAGGTGGTAGGAATTAGATTGTTGTTATTCTCCTATCTTGCCTCTGCCTGCAATTGTTGGTGTTGTAGCACTTACACACATATTCAGACAGTCTTTAGTCGGACAAGTAGATGAACAACGGCGGATTGTTGATGGCTGTTAATGTGTTTTGAAATTCAATTAGGGGTTTTCAAGTCTTTTTCTCTTATGTATGTATATGTTTGTCTGAGAGGGAAAAAACAAACAGTATATTAGAAATAAACCCCTAATGTGTTTACCTTGGTTTCAGTTATCTTTAGAACATGTGTTCCAGGTACCAGCAGCTAGCTAGTGGCTGACTTATAGCCACTGGCCGGTATCACAAAGTGACCGGATATCTCGGTAAACACTGCACATCACTGATAGGGCTTACCGCTGTGGCAGAGATGGGCTTGTTTGGGCTCGGGGGCCATGGTGACGGTGACCATGCGGTACTCAAGACAGTCGAGAAAGGCGGTTCAGTGACCCAGGGCTCAGAAACAGTAGCGAGGAGCCTGTGAGTGTGTGCCAGAGTTAACCCAGAAACTTTCTGAAATGCTCAGGTGATTCATTCCTCTTGTTTTCTCCATCTCTTTAACAATGGACAGTATAAAGATGAGGTAACTGTGTGGGTTTTTGTGTGTGTGTGTGTGTGTGTGTGTGTGTGTGTGTGTGTGTGTGTGCAGGTGTCTGATAAAGGATTTTGAGGCGCGTCCATCTGTGATCCACCTCCTGGAGCACCCCTTCATCAAGCAGGCCCACGGCAAAGACGTGGCACTCCGTCAGCAGTTGGCTACCCTGATCCAGGAGCAGCAAGACCTGGGCTGCAAAACCAAAACAAAGTAAGTCTCTTGGCAGCATTTGGCAGCATTTTTGTAAGTCTAAAATTGCCCTCATAGAAGAAATGACATGCCGAGAGGACCGAGCTAGTCGTGTTTCATTTGTGCACTGTTGTTGCTGTGATGTTGATCACTGGGGCAGGCAGTATACTGTATAGATATTTTTATGTCCAGTAGGGGGCAGGGTCTCATCTGCTTACACTCCGGCAGAAATGAAGAGGAGCCCGAGTAATGGACATTACAGTATGTGATTAAAGAGAAGTTAGGGGAGTGCGACTAATTCGGTAGGAGTGATTGTGCTGACTAACCCCAGATTAATAAATGCCGTTTAGGCCAATGGATGTGGCAGCCATCTGATGAGGAGTGTTTAGTACAAAGCGCTCCCCCACCCATGTGACTAAACCAATGAGGGGAGTAAAATAGTCTGCCCAAGATTGATTTACTTCTGGAAAATGGTAATGTTTCAGCTGTACAGTCGGCATCCTTTGTGAATGGGCTAATGAGGTTAATGAACGAGACGTTTTTATTGGCTGAGGATAATGACAGTTAATGCCTTCCACAAGCATTCAGGTCCACAAACTAGACCTTCCTTATGATGAAACACACACATACATATATATTTAACCTAAACTGTGAATGTTTTTCGCTGCCTTACATCCTAAAAAGCGGCGTGATGGATAGTTCACTCTCGCACTCCCATTGCAGTGAGTGACAAAGCAGAACGTCTCCTGTTATTTGCTCGAGAAATACTGACTTTGGGAAAACTTAATCTTCATCATAAAGGAGTTCGCTGAACCTGCCCTTGACTGAGAGTCTTGATGTTGTGCCAGCTCTGTTTACTCCCGAGAGTGTGTACGCTCAGCGCCTGAGCCTGATCCTGAATTCCTGTCCACAGTGAAAGTGGATAATGGGATTAGGAGCTTGTAGGGCGAGAACTGGGCTTGCCCAGTTTAGTCTCCCATGCCACAGATCAGCACACAATGGCTTCAGATAAGAATAAAGACATAGACAGCTTTAAAGTAGCTGCCATAGGTGGAACAGTGTGGTGTGCTTCAAAGCAAGCGAGAGGTAGAAGCTAGGGGGTCTTCTTATGAAGGGGCGTCGACGCGACATAGGATGGGACTTTATTTCCGCTATGTGGCATTTCCACTATATTCAGAATAGAAAATCAGTAGGAATGCAGAGGGGGAAACGATTCCTGAAGGCTGAATATTTTGTTTTTCACATTATATGATTGATTATTTATTGTAATAGAATATAGATACCTCTTATGAATGAGAGATTGAACCACGAGAGGTAACTTGAGTGTTGGGAAGATTCTGTATTATAGTTTAATACTAATGGTGTTTTTTTCCACTGCAACCCATTTGTAACATGCACACCTGTATAAATGCATACAAAGAGTTGCACCCATACATTTGGATATACACATAAACTAAAAGACACACAGACACACACATCCCTCCCTCCCTCCCTCCCTCTCTCCCTCCCTCTCTCTCTCTCTCTCTCTCTCTCTCTCTCTCTCTCTCTCTCTCTCTCTCTCTCTCTCTCTCTCTGTCTCTGTCAAACACTCTGTGGTGTCCCTTGAGGGTTTGCCTAGTCCCGTTGAGCCAGTTGGCTCTGCGTTGACCTCTGCCCACTGGGTCCCATTGGAGAGTGATAGGTCAAAACACAGATGAAGTGCAATCACAGCCTGTGATAATGGGAGCGGCGTCCCCAGGGAAGGCCTTAAGGGCTTCAAACAAGCCCTGGAAATGAATGGGGTCTTATATCCTGGCAGCCAAATGATTGTTCCTCATTTGTCTGCATTCATTGGTCACTTTAAAGCTTTCTGAGGTATTATCGTGTCCTTGGCTTCATACAGGCACGAGCGGATCAATACTCGTAAAACCCTCATAATACAGAGCTGTCCCGATGATGATCTGGTAAATCTGGAGTTCTTAGATGAGGTAAGATTTAATGTGTTTACCTCATTGTGCATTGATCGGTTCGAGGCAGAGCGCTATTGATGCCCGGTCGGTGCATGAAGCCTATTTTACACAGGCTTTTCCTCTTTCCGCAGGAGACGATCATCAGCCATCTCCAGAAGCGGTATGATGAGCTGCAGATTTACACTTACGTTGGTGACATCCTCATTGCTCTCAATCCTTTTCAAAATCTCAGCATCTACTCTCCCCAGGTTGGTTGCAGACCAGTAACACAAATGTTCTCAGTGATTTGGATAATGGATATGATGAATAATAGCTCATCAATGCTGCCATCAGTGGATCCAGTTTGCGTGTGTGTGTGTGTGTGTGTGTGTGTGTTCGTGTGTGTGTTCGTGCGTGTGCTCGTGCGTGTGCACAGTTCTCCAAGCTGTATCATGGAGTGAAGCGAGCTGACAACCCTCCGCACATCTTTGCCACTGCAGATGCGGCCTACCAGGGCATGGTGACTTTCTGCAAAGACCAGGTGCTGAACAGAAAGTAATCATACTGTTTAAGAGGAAATGTCCTCCTGCCATCATTAGATTGATTAAAATGATGATGCAAATAGTGTTGTTATATGCTTTGGAGAATGTTCTTCGCTTGATTGTTTGAAATAAACCACTTGATTATACTGTAACTGTTTGTTTTAGTGTATCATAATCAGCGGGGAGAGCGGTGCTGGAAAAACAGAGAGCGCTCATTTGATTGTTCAAGCATCTCACCTTCTTGGGAAAGGTATTGTAGCAATCAATCCCCGGAAATGTCCATAGTAAATGCCTGTATTTTATTGTGCAGTGTTTATGTAACTATAACTCTAGTGCTATAACTGTAAAACCTTAGGGTATCAGTATGCAGCCATCTCCCGAAACGTTACTGTCGATTCTTGACGAGACACGTCGTTGCTCTCAGGCAAACAATCGGACGCTGCGGGAGAAGATCCTGCAGGTGAACCCGCTTGTCGAGGCCTTCGGAAACGCGTGCACGGCTATCAATGACAACTCCAGCCGCTTCGGCAAGTACCTGGAGATGAAGTTCACACCCACCGGCGCTGTCATGGGGGCCAAGATATCGGAGTACCTGCTGGAGAAGTCGAGGGTCATCAAACAGGCCACGTATGTGCTGCTCAGACGTGAAGCCTGTAGCCGCTTGTCTCACTGGAAGCCGTTGGTTACTGACCGCTCTCTTTGTTTTCCTTCAGGGGAGAGAAAAACTTCCACATATTTTATTACATATATGCCGGGCTTTACCACCAAAAGAAGCTGAAGAATTACAGATTACCAGACAAGACGCCTCCCAGGTTAGCACTGCAGGGATCTACATCCCACATGCTCAGTTGTAATCCCGCCACTGTTCATTGACCAGTATGGAAACTGACATTGACCATTTTATGCCTGTAGGTACATCGACAGTCAGCATCACAAAGTGATGCAAGACATTGTCTCCAGTAAACTGTACAAGGAGCAGTTTGACGCAATTCAGGACTGCTTCCGAATCATCGGCTTCACTGAAGAGGTGCTCTAATACATCTGTGTGCAAGAGGAGATCTGAAAATGATTTTCCTCACCATCACCAGATTATGTCATAAATCATTTTGATATTGTCTTATTCAACTACTACTTTTTTGGTTTTAGGAGGTCACCTCAGTGTACAGAATTCTCTCAGCCATTTTGAATACTGGCACTATTGAATTCACTGCCATCACATCCCAACATCAGACCGATAAGAGTGAAGTGCCTAACTCCGAGGCCTTAGAGATTGGTGAGATACGGTCTGCTTGTTGTAACATTTAAAAATAGGGAAAATTACTTACATTTTCTATAAGCAGGTGAAAACTTTCTATCTCCCAAAACAGACAAGCCATCCCTTTTAAAAACGTAAAGAAGCAATGACATCCATTTGAAACTAAAGATTGTTTATACTAGATTGTTATATTAATGGTTTGGACAAAATCAGATTGAATGACTCTCAGTCCCGTCTCTCAGCGGCGTCTCTCCTCAGCATCGGCGCTGAAGAGCTGCAGGAGGCCCTAACCTCGCACTGCGTGGTAACCAGGGGCGAGACCATCATCCGTACCAACACCGTGGACAAAGCCACCGACGTCCGGGATGCCATGTCCAAGGCCTTGTATGGACGTCTCTTCAGCTGGATAGTGAACCGCATCAACGCCCTGCTGCAGCCTGACATGAATATTTGGTGAGCGTGGGCTGGTGGTGACGACTACCGTCCCTCTCTAGTCTTGCGTTGTCTCAGATGATCACACACACACACACACACACACACACACACACACACACACACACACACTGCAAAGCTGTGATGACCTTTATGGAAGTCTGAAGGGGCAAACACAAGTCTTTAGAGGTAGAGGCAAACACATAGAGGAGAATATCAATGGGCAAGCACAAGACAAGCACAAGGAGAGCAAAAGAAGTTTTAATAAATTTTTGATACAGAGTTGTGTGCGGAGAAAATAATAATTCAGATGATTAAAAAGACTTCAGAGAGACTGCAAAGGGGTTGTTCATTGATCCAAAAGAATTCCTTCATAAATGTGAGCGTAGACTGTCAGGGAATCATCTCTCAAAGATGTACAAAAGCCCGAGTTCCTGTCTCCATTCCAATCATCTTTGCGTTTTTTCTTATTGCCGTTAATAACCTGTTGGCTAAAGGTGACCTCTCCATGCAGTGGGTAATGACTAATGATAATGGAAAGTGGCCAGCTCTCAAGTGCTGGATATGAAACGCAAGGCTGTAGCAAGATGTCTTGTTCAGACTCTCTGCTGTATCTGTATCGTGTGTTGTTTGTGCACCCCTTGTAAATGACTGGAGCTTAAATCTGTAAAGACTGAAAGAAAGTCTGTTCTTCACTTTTCAAAAGCTGATGTTTATGATTTCTCATCAGACTAGGCTGTTCAGACCAGCTTCTGAATGTGGGTTGAACTTGGATTATCATTAAAGTTTCATCAATTTATATAGCTGCTTGGGATTTGCTCGCTCCGTCACGTAGACGAATAAGTTTGTTTGTCCCCTTTTTCTCCTTTGAAGTGCCGCAGAGAGCGGCATGAATGTTGGAATCCTGGACATCTTTGGATTCGAAAACTTCATGAAGAACTCCTTCGAGCAGCTGTGCATCAACATCGCAAACGAGCAGATCCAGTTCTACTTCAACCAGCACATATTTGCCCTTGAACAGGTGGGTGGGTTTGAAGGGATGTGTCAAGATGGACCTTGTTTGACATTGGCGGAAAGATTAGAAATAGACGGAGCACAGCATTAAATGATAATGTGATAATGCATCGTGCTTATAAAACAAATCAAGGAATGCACATAACACTAACACGCTTTGAATAAAAGCACTAAATGTTAAGTATTCTCTCCTCTGGAAAACAGATTCCCTTTTAAACATTGTTATGGAAATCAATCATCTTAATATTATTTGTGTGCTTATACATCCATCAGGGCCGAAATGCCCCCCGACATGAAATATTTTGCTCATAGCCAGGCTGTGATGTGTAAAGGATTGTTTATCCTCCTTGCGCACTACCAAATTACTCTCTTAATTGATTTAATGAAGTTGTTTACCCTGGAGTGCGAGAAGTCTTTATTTTCCTTGATGACATTGAATAGACATTAATCAAGAACTGGTTTGCCATAATGCCTTTTAGTTGGTGTTTACTTTCCGGCGGTCCTTCTGAAAGGAATAATAAGAAGGGCAGTAATTTATGAAGGGAGCTTTCCACTCAGCGTGAGAACTCACAACAGTAATTGTCTGCGTTCATGTGTTTGAATTTTCCAGGACTCTCCAGGTGCTCCTGTTCTCGGATCCTATGTTTACCCTCTACCCATTAATTACAGTAGTGAACATTGGAAATAAGGCCTTATTATGGTGGCAAACTTTGTCCTGGTACAAAGTGATGTAGGCTGGTGCTCAGTGGAGAAGGGGTTTTATATGGTCGATCTTCAACCCAGCAGTACACACAAACTGATTATTCCAAGTTAATGACTTAAACATGAGGAGGGTTTACATCCATTGGTTCCACTCTTTTAGTAAAATATATATTTAAAAGAACTTTTTGATCTGAATTAAACAGATGCAATAATATGATATGACTCTGGGTTATTTGCAAATTGAAATAAATTATGAATTAGTAAGTGGCACTATTTGTTAGTTGAGCTCTGTAAAAGACTATTATACTGTAAACTTGTAGGCACAGAAGCGGGTGCAGTTGCGGCTGTTTGGTGTTGTTGATTAGAAACATATCATATTTCGCCCAGATTGTTTAATTGGGTCATTTAGTGAAATCATTAACTGCAGATTGTTCTACATTCGCTGGATCTCATTAGATGGAGTACCAGAGTGAAGGGATAGACGCCAGCCTGGTTGAGTACGAGGACAACAGGCCCATCCTTGACATGTTCCTCCAGAAACCCATGGGTCTGCTCTCCCTGCTGGACGAGGAGAGCCGCTTCCCACAGGCCACCGACCAGACCTTAGTGGGTAAGACTCAGGCGTGGAGCAATACTTCAAGCAGACTCTAACAAGTGTTTCAGATGCATGCTTGCCACAATGAATAATATAAGGAGTGATATGACAGGTTATTGCATTTTTCCCTTTGTTGAATGTAGCTAGCTTTGTTGAATGTTTTACTAGCTACAGTGTAAAAGCTTTTTTTTGTGTTTGCCCTACAGATAAATTTGAGGACAATTTGCGCTACAAGTATTTCTGGATACCAAAGCGTGTGGAGCTTTGTTTTGGAATTCAGCATTACGCAGGAAAGGTATCACGTGTATCTTTGCATCACTAACCCATCTTTTGTAGGTATGATGAGGATGTAGATGTTGTGCATTAACAAGATAGTTCAGGTTTTTATAAAGCCTATCACAAATACCACTGATGGACAATGGAGCGAAAAATCACAATGAAGTCTTTCTGTTTGGTTAAATATGTTGTAAAGCATCAAGGAACATCAACGCCAGCATCTCAAAACCAAAATACTGGTGCAATGCTTTTGTCTGGACCAGGATGATTCAAAGTTGAATGGTAAATCAGATTTATTACATTTAGATTGTTCATGTGTATTTTGCTTATTCGACAGGTTTTGTACAATGTGGATGGGTTTTTGGAGAAGAACAGAGACACTCTTCCTGCAGACATTGTTGTGGTGTTGAGAACATCAGAAAACAAACTTTTGCAGCAGCTGTTTTCCAGCCCCTTAACAAAAACAGGTAGGCCACTCTGTACGCCTCAGTAACAAGTATAGCAATTTGGAACTTCGTAGCCACTAATATCAACAGTTAGGAACATTACTCTACAGCTCACCCTTATTTCACACAATTTCTAGAAACATTTCTGCGAGGGAAACTAGTGCTGACGATCAAGGGTTCTAGTTGCATTATTGTTTGAATTTATGACGGTGTCTACTGTTGTTCGTGCCGCCGTTAAACGTTCAGGTAAGTTGGTTTCTTAAAGACACGGCTCCCCGTCTTCCGGTCCCCCCGTCATTTCAAGCCTCTGTGCGCCGTGTGTGGATAAATCTGCAGTCTCCATTATCTCTTGAGAGGCTCAGCTCTCTGCACGGGGGCTCTGTTTTTATTTTCACTAAGCTGTCCCTCTTGGTTTCCCACTGCTGAATGCTATCTACAGATTGTGGGTGCAGTGGGATATTTTTTGCGATAAGGTTTCTAAATACCCAGGGGATGAAGAAACGGTATTTAGAGAACACAAAAGCAACTCCTTTCTACCTCTTTTCTGTTGGTTAAATGAAGGTAGTAATATGCTCGTCATTAGCCATGGCTGAGGCGTCCTGGTCACTTGACTTAGCTGAAATGCTAATGGAGGTGGTAAATTATCAGATTCCCGCTTCCTACTTTATTTCTGCTAAGCCACATTATGTGATTCACTTCCTTTTTAGGGACCTGTAAATGCCTGCTTTCAGGTCTGGTGGAATTAAAGGAGCTTCACTTCACAATAGGCACCTTAACTGAGTCTCCAGTAGAAATCCATGGGATGTGTCTGTAAACTTTTTAAAATTGGAGGTTGTGCACAGGGGAGCCTTCAGCTACATCCGTTTTTTTTTTTGCAATTAATGGCTTCCGAGGAATACACTAGTAAAACAAATTCAATGAGCACTGCACTTTAGTGCACAAAGGCATCGAATAGCAACAAAGATGTGCTGTAATGTTTACTGCTGCTGACAATTAGGTCTAAAAGCCTCTTTAGTTTCATTTGTTCCACTGCACTTTTCCTCTGTCCTGCCAATTTCACTGGCCTATCAGGTTCAGGCTGTAACGAGAAATAAACAAAGGTGTTATTTAGCTTGGATCTTTTCACCCTAAAAATAAGTGCTAGCAATGTTTACAATGCTCCTAGTGAAGTATACAAATTCTTTTACGTGCCCGTTTAAAGGCAGTGTGTGTGCAGTGTACTCTCAGTCGACTATCTCTGGAGTTGGAGGTCCTATTTTCTTATTACAGTTCGTGAAACATTAGATCATCTCGTTAGATAAACGCTATGAGACTCTCTGCTTCTGCTTATCAATCTGGTAACAGCTGGGGCATCCTTTTAAGTGAGATATAGCATAGGAAAATGATAAATCTATTCTTCGGGGTAAAATTTCGGAGGGGATTTAATTTGCATTTTTCTTCACATTATAGATTCACTGTTATCTGTGAAATTACCATTATCTGGGCGATCTGATGGAAATCTGTTGTACCAGGGTGGTTTCACACTCTAGGCTGCCTCCCCACTGAAAGGTACACCGTGTCACCAGTAGGGGTCACCCTTGTAGACCCGCAGCTTGACATTGTGATGAAAGTAAAACAGTGGATCTGGCATGTCAGACCACAGACACATGCACAGAATGTTAATATTGCTGCCCGGTATTATCAGTACAAATATCAATACTGCAATAATACAGATCCAATCAAATGAATTGCCCTGACCTTTGGGCCACTTTATTTTTTTTTGTTTAAAGTTCAAAACAAATTACTGTTCAAAAAGTATTTGATCTTTCAGGAGACGAGCCACGCATTTTAAATCTCAGATGGAGGATGTTTCCCGGTCTGTTGGTGCCGTTGGTGTCTTGAGAACGGCAGGAAACTAGGAAGGCCCCAAGAAAAGTAAAAGGCTCCCGCACGGTGAATAGCGAGGCCACTTGAACCCTGCAGAATGTGGGTCCTTGAGGCTTGGACATGTGGTGGTGTTTTGTCAGAGGAAATGGGATGCATTTGCATGGACAAATTCCTCAGAGCCAGGGCCTTTCCCAGATCAGTGGGATCACAGTGTTTGAATTGGCTGGGCTCAGTAGGGCCTACCAGGGCCTGGGCGGCCTGCGGTCACAGTGTGTGTGTCTGTGTGTGTGTGTGTGTGTGTGTGTAGCCTCAGGGCTGCTTGGCCCTGCTGCTTGTAGCACATCTGCACACACGCATGGCACCTCCGGACTGCCAGTCCTTTGTCAGGGCACAATGCAAATGAATCGTCTACAAACCGGCGCGATGTTTGCCTGTGAAAACTTGACATGTACAGATAGCGCGCTATTAAAACGGCATCTTTTCCTGCACACTTGCTGCCTCCTATTGATATGCATAGTGTGTTTTTGTCAGGGTTTTAACACGATATAATGTCGTTGTGTAGGGAGAACCGCCGGTATGAGCAAGACCTGCGCCGCATTAATTTGTTGTCATTTTGAATTATTAGTTAACCCAAGCTTATTGATGAAAATATGCAAAGTAAAAGGGGGGGGCAGGCTGAGGATTTGAAATATTAATGTGATTTAACTTAAGCACTTGCAAAGTAATGTATGCAGAGCTGTAGATGCAGAAATGTATTTTCTTAGGAGACCAGTTTGCTTTGTATGGCTGGGCAGGGACTCTAACACCCTCAACACGCCGTATTCATCTTTGTCCTGATTTTAGCAAGCAGGTGATTTTTCAGGGGTGACTTCGTCTTGCATCGCTCCGGCTACCACAGTAAAAAAAAAAAAAAATGTTCAGGCTTAAATCAAAAATCCTCCCTCCAAGTCCAACAAAGAGCCATCGTTGCCAGTGAATTGGTGACTGAATTTGTGGATTTAGCGAATATGTGTTTGAATATCTAAAGTGAGGCTGATTTCATTGTAGTGCTAATAATTGTGAACCAGAAAATAAGTCCAATCTACAAACAAATACTCACTGTGTCCACTAAAGTCTCCCTCAAGAGTCAGATTTCTGACTCTGTTGGAAAGACTTCATGTTTACAACGAACTACCCAAGATCCTCGGAATAATGCATGTATTTTAGTCATTTTTAACAAATACTGCTCATACTTTCCTATCTCTACGTGTGTACGACAGTGAGGCGGTTTAGTTTCTGCTCGGTTTTGGACCACAGCAAAATATACTACTAAAATCTTCTCCCGTTGGATGTCTAAGTCAAAAGTTCAAGTCTTATCAATAAAATGTAAACTACATATTGGTTCTATATCTTCACAAGATGCCACAGTGGCTCTCTCTCTCTCTCTCTCTCTCCCTCTCCCTCACCCTCTCTCTCTCCCCCTTCATGTTAAGAGCTTCTCCTGTGAAGAAATGACAGCCTTCAGCCAGTGATATGACACATTTGGCTCTTTGTTCTCTCCCAGCAGAAGGCTTTTCATCCCAGTGGGCACATTCCACAGTCCTTCACCAGGGCGCCCTGCTCGACTCCCATGCACTTCCTACCAAGAGACACTTACACCCAGTAATACTTTTGTCCGATTTCTCCCCTAATCGTGGCAGTGGAGATTTTTTTTTTTTTGAGTCAGCAGTAGGATTTCGATGGCCCCCGTGCTTCAACAGCGAGGAGCAGGCTCCCCCTATAAGTCACATGGTAGAACATCCTTTGATAAATGCAACACTGTGTTGTGTCACTAAAAGCCAATTACGCCATGCTTTTTTATGATTGATCTGCTCTGACAGTAGTGGATGGCATTTAAATCAACAGCCCCTGGAGCCATCTCTAGGCATAAACGGCGGTGGTTACGGAGGGGTGGGGAGGGCGGCGGGGGTTATGGGTGCTATAATCTCATTTGCTTGGTTGCTGAGTTGAGTTTCTAGATCACATGTTTTCAAAAAGAGAGCGGGAGAAAGGGGAGAGATATCCAGCAAGCCTCTGCTCACTCAGCTCGGGAAAAGGCTGCTCGCTCTCACAACTCCGATTGTCCCCCGTGTCGACAGCTCGATCCACCGCTTCTGAAGTACAACGCGCACACTGGCACTCATAAAAGCATGTAGGGAGGTGTCATATTGAACGCGGGATTGCTTTTTAATCCCAAGCACATTGACTATTCTTGTCAATAGAACCCCAATACAACTGCCAGCTTGAGCTTTTTTTTTTCTTTTTTTTTTTTCTCCTACAGGATTCTCGCTGGGCTTAATTTTCAAAGTGAACGCACAGATGCCAAGGAAGGCTTTTTTTTTTTTTCTTTCTCCCCCCCCCCACCAACCCCCCTCCCCCCCTCCTCTCTGCCTCTCTCAGTGTTTGTCCTGGAAGTCCATGCCAAGAGCAACATGCGTGAAGCAGAAACGATCAGTGGGACGCTCCTCCGCCGCCTGTTCCCCCCGAGACAGGATGACCTGATGGGAAATATTACCCCTCACCTGCTCTCCTCTTAGCATTACCCCCCCCACTCTATTAATTACAACCCTTTTTTTTTTTTTATATGAATGCACTTGTTCTCTTGTTTTGATCATATGACCCTCTCAGCAACACGGAGAAAAATATGAATTGCTCTCATACAAAAAAAACCAAAGATCTGTGCTTTTTTTTGTTTAGCTGAATCTACTGTCGAAGAACTAAACCTTCCTCGTTCTCGCTCTTTCCTCTGTTGGAATAATTATATCCACATCATTAGACCGGCTCTCTGCTGTACTTAAATTAGAAGGGCGTCTTTTAGGCCGGACATCACAGGTGTTCTCTTGGTTTACGTCTCATGAGGGGGGAAATCTTTGAGGAGACTGACTATTAACCCGCGCTCTAATCATCTAGTCAGGCGGGGATATGAAAGCGCAAGGAGAATGAATTAATACGACCCGCCAAGGAATACATGTAGAAAGCAGTGAGTGTCCATTTGCGAGGCTTAGGTACAACTGTCATAGTTTCCCTCATCGCGGCGCAGCCCCTTCATCTTCCCTTGATGGTGTCATGGAAGTGAGAGGCGTGAAAGCACAGTGACACTCCACGAGCCCGTTCCACTCGCAGCCACTAATTCATCATGACAAATGTGCTCAGATGATCTGGCCCAGCAGCACTAATGGGGAGAGGAGAGAGCGCTCTTCATTTGCACAAGGCCCACTCCAATTAATCCATCCAGCTTTACTCTGGGCTAATTGGAGCGGGGCCCTGCCTGTGCACTGGTAATATACCCGACACACTTTAACAGCTCCTGTTCTCCGAGATCATACTTTTGTGTGTTTTTTTTGTTACAGTCGACGCCAGTGGGGCATCTAAAGTTGCAAAATCTGTCCCTCTAATTGCAAGCAAAAGGCCCCTCACAAACACGTGTTCATTATGAGCAATTAACTGCTCGTATTGCCGCGTTAAAATATTTTCCTTTCCCTTGCCTCCCTCAGTTTTCGGGTGAAGATTCTGTGCCCGTGGATACCCTCCCGACCGCATCATCAACCAATAGAAAAGTGTATGTTTTCCTGTGACAGGATGTATCAATTTTGTTTGTTCAAACGTTCTCAGTGCCGAGTGCGAAATGTATAAATAGCGAAACAAATAAATAAATAAAAAATTTAGCAGCCAACTGTCAAACGCTAAAAGCAATATCATCGTTGGCTTGAAAGACTGGCTGAATCCTTTTGAAGCGCTCTCACATCATGTGTTGTGGGTTGTTTTGACTACAGCAGTGCGTGCGTGTGTGTATGTGTGTGTGGGTGTGTGGGTGTGTGTGTGTGTGCCATGAGACAACACATTCCTTTGGCTTGCAGTGAAGCCTTTGGCACAAGTAGGACGTTCTTTGTCTAAAGTTAGAAGTGGTCTGGCTGTTAATTAATCCACCATAAATTGATGTTGATCTCTCCAGAGATGCAGAAATGTATGAGTAATGCTTCTAATATACACTGGGTATATACACACTCTGGAAAGGAAGGACTGATTCAGTGTTAAGGCTCTTCGTCAGGCCACATCAACAGCAGTGGACTAAGGTCTTGAAATGATATTGCAATAGCTGGCATCACATTTACATTTTAGAAGCTCATCTACGTGCGGTACAAAATCTAGAACAATTGTTTGCCTGTCAATTCAGCTTTATCCTTAAGAAAAACAAAGGTTTCCCTCCTTGCCGTACACTGCTGCTCGGGTAATGCTGCCTCCTGTGTCTGCAGACGTATTTTTCTAAAGGTGTGTGTGGCACATCTGTGCAGCTATTGTTTATTCATGGAGTAAACCCTTTGAAATGTGTTAAGATACTTCCCACTCATTATAAAAATCCTGCCACCCATGGATTAGGACTTTGATGTCACCAATCCTGCTTCAAAGGCTTCTTTCACTGCTATTAATCACAGTTTAGCCTCTGAAGATATAGCCAGAGAAAACATTTGGACATCTTGTGCAGAAACTTTGAAATGTTCAGACTGTCTTGCATATGCTATGTTCATATCCTTTCCGCTGTGTGTGGGGCTGTAGGACTGCTGTGCACGCAGCTGCACTCCTGAGTCCATGGGTCTCAGCTCAGATTTAGGGCTTCTTCTGAACTGTCTTTTATTCTGTGGCGGAATATGCACATTGCGGTGAACAGAGTACCGCGGTTCACGTTGCTCGCCTTTTATCTTGTTTGTCAAAAAAAGTATATCGTGCAACCGAGTTTGTTCTTTTGCATTTACATTGCAAGAGCATTTTTACGCCCTTTCAGACAGCAGGTCTAGTCTTTGCGTAAAGCCTCAAGTAAGCCCTTGTATGATTCTGTTTTCCCCTTATAGTTTGGTTTTCTCTGCTCTGAACAGGTAATCTGGCAACTTCAAGAGCCAGGGTCACTGCTGCCTCGAGATCCCTGCCGCCGCAGCTCAGTTCAGGGCGCAACAAGGTGGGGCTCTTCCTTCTTCAGCACCGACCAAGAGCGTAATGCTTTTATTCTTTGCTCACAGGCATCGCAGCATAAGCAACATAGTAAAAAGCTGTGTTGTGAAGCATAGCCACCTTAATTGACTATCTTTGCTCTCTTGCTCGTGGTGATAACAAAATTGCCATCTGGCATTTGGTGTCTATTGCGTAGTAGCAGTTTTGTTTTCAAAGTTTTCAAACTAACATTGTTTTCACTGCCATTGTTATGCACACTAAAACATTGTAATATCAAAGGCTTCTTGTTGTCGGGTCCCCAGACTGACAGAATCTGCTTCTCTCAGTAAGGCTGCATAAAAATATTTCCATAACGGCACAATATTTTTATGATAAGAACAATGTACAAATTGACACTCTTCAATAATCTGCAGTCTGTTTCACTGTTTTATCACTTTTTTTATCTACGTAAGTTCTTCATATAGAGTTTGGTCTACCATATGCTCTAGCAGCATCACTTACCCATAAGCCTTTGTTCCAGGAAGGACTTCCACTCTGTCTCACTTGTGGACACACAGTCTATTAATTTCCTCTCCATCTTCTTCTCTTGTTTTACCTCATTTAAGGGGAAGCATTTGGTTAAATCATAATGTCACACAAGCTATCATTTCTTAAAAGCTGAAGATGTCTTTGCACATTGTTGAATTCTCTTTACCAGCTTTAGATTTTTGTTGGTCTACGTCAAGAAAAAGTTATGATTTACAGTGTTGAACCCCTTAAAGGTTAATTTCGCATTCTTTACCCCTTGTCTATCCACTTTTCTCTTCTCTTTCTCTTATTTCTATGTTTTTCGACAACGTGTGCTGTACTCAAAGTCTCCCAAATACCTATTGAAGGTAAGAGTCCTATGGAACTTCACAAAGGTTTAGCAATGTTCGCTTAAACTGAAATGAAACATTTGAAAATATATGAAATTGTGTAAAAAATAAAAAAAAAAGTGTAAATTAAATTGAAAATTTGAATTTCTAGATACATAGGCCTGTAATTGACCTAACCTTGAATCATGTGCTTTTTATTTTTTGTCTTAACACCAATCCCACTTGGAAAACCGGTGGAAAAACAGCCCCACTTAGTTGCACTTCCTTTCAGTACCAACACTGTACTCTTTTTTTTTTTTTTTTTGAGGAGAGCTCGGCGTGATTGATGTAATATGTATGCCGTCATATTCTCAATCAAAGTTTTTTGGAAAGTGGACAGAAATTAAAGCCTACAAGAAGTTGCCAGTACGAGCAGATTAAAGTAGTGCCGCCGTGTATCTCGTCCTTGTTAGGATAGTTGAAGGGAGCCCCAGATAATCGCTTGTACTTCTGTGTCAACAGTGTTCAACATAGCAAAGTGTCAAAGCATGCCCTTACTCCGTTCAAGTTGCTCAGAGAGTGTTTGACATACCTTTCCCTCTCTGCCGGGATGAAATCAAGTATTAAGATATGCACTTTGCTATGTGGACTTACCATAAAATATCTATTGCATCATTAGTTTTGATGAAGCAATGAACTGCGAGGGCCATTAGGAGGCTGATATTGTGTCCTCGTTAATCCGTCGTCAGAAGGACTATCTGGTTGGTGACGGCTAGTCTCATTATTCAGAATGCGCTGCAATTTTCCCCATGCCCCACAGCAGTGCAGATCTATTCCCTAGATTGTTAGCTTTAAGTGTTTATGGTGCTATGTTATACAGCTGTGTATTCTCAACTGCCCCATTTAGAGGAAGTAGCAACGCCGTAATGTTACCTTTATCTCGCCAGAGTTCACTGAGAACACCAGGTTGAAAATAACGCCATTTTATTTGAATGTTGCGGCATTTACGGTGACATTTTTTTGAGTGAAATCATCATGCTAAGATCTGGGCTAGCTGTGAATGCAGCGCGTTGATTTGTGAATGCTTGTGTTCAGGTAGACACCATGGAGATGATGCGTCACCCGGAGGAAACCACCAACATGAGGAGACAGACTGTGGCCTCCTATTTCCGTGTAGGTGTCTTCACTTTTACTCCACACAGCAGCTTCTCTGCAAAAATGTCATTCTGAACAAGTAATTTAGTCTCATATTCACTTAAAATAAGTGAGACATTCTGGCAATGGGGGCGATAATTCCATTTGTTTCCAATACAGTTTCACTTGTTTCATAAGTGTCAGTATCTTAAAACAAAGCAGAGAAAGGCAGACCACTCTGCTAGAATCAAGAAAATGACTCTTGTCAGGATGATCATATATGTCAATACTGCCTCTTTGCCAAAATGTTGGTGGACATAATTTTTTTTTTTTTTCATAACAGCCTTATGTGGTTTATCTTCATCTATCTTCATCTTCAATTTGATAGACTTTTTTTAATCGGACAATATTTTCTCAATAGTGCGTATAACATAACGCGTTGGTAGATGTGTAAAACGATGTTGCCCCACGATCTTGCGTTGGTACGTTTAGGACGAGTCAAAACAACCTGCAAACAAGTTTTAAATAGGCTGAGTAAAAGAAACATTGACAAGCAGGTTATGACTTGTGACTCCCATTCGTTCTGTTTGGCAGAGCACTTAATTTCCTTTTACAAATAAGTCCCCCCTAAAGCTGCAAACTAACTCTCTCGTTTGTTTGTGTTCTTCACACCAATACGACTATAACGTATTACTTTCATCACTGGAATGATTAAGTCTACTTTCAAAAAGAGCCAGCCTAAGGTACAAATCTGTAACCTAAATCCTGAAGCCTACTCTGTGATTCCATCGTATGTATTTGCCTCGTCTTTCTTGCCAGGCCTACAAGCTTGACAGACAAACAAGGGTAAGGCGCCAGCAGGAAGGTCTGTTGTGTAGGCTTAAGGTAGTCGACTACAGGCTAGAGGATCTCTGTCCTGTTTCATCAATCCTTTTGCTGACAGAAAAATCAGAAACTCTGCCCGTGCAGTCCAAGAGAGAGTTTGACACAGTGCCAACCAACCACTGGAAAGCACATTGATTATTTATACCGAATAAAAACAGTCAATTATCAGTGAATGCAAACTCTATTGTCAAACAAATAAAGTTGGATGCTCTTTGAAGTGCACCATCATATCAAGAAGATATTGTTAATGCACATGGAAATTGCACTTGTCGTGTCCACCCTGACTGTCCCTGTCTCCGCTGTGTGTCTGCAGTACTCCCTGATGGACTTGCTCTCCAAAATGGTGGTGGGTCAACCCCACTTTGTGCGCTGCATCAAACCCAATGATGACAGGCAGGCGCTGCGCTTCTTCAAGGAGAGGGTGATGGTGCAGCTGCGCTACACTGGCATCCTGGAGACGGTGAACATCCGCCGGCAAGGCTACTCCCACCGCATCCTGTTTGAAGACTTTGTCAACAGGTAACAGCGGCGTCAAGGCCAGCACCGCCTCTGCTGTGCGGTGCTGACACAACCCCAGAGATGGTGCAGAACAAGTGAACGATGCTCTACATCACACAGAAACACGGGGTCCTTAATTAGATAGGAGTAAAACTTGAGCAGAGCAAGAGGCGGACTAATTGGCAGTCATTAGCGATAGTGGAAGACTACATCCTACAACTCTCTTAACCGGGTGGATATTTAAAAATGAGGATGAAATTCAAACAGGGAGGAACTGTGATTATAAGGGGTGACACATTTTAATGGATTTCCTTTTGCTCTTCATAAGGAGTTTGTTCTTATGCTTGGTGTCCTGAAAAAGCTCAGCTGTGGTCTCGTTTTCCCGTTGGTATTGCATTATGACACAATTAAAAACAGGCTTTCATCATTAGGGCTACATTATATAATGATGTTGTTTTTGTTTTTATAAAATATGGGACAGGATTTGACAATTTCTCCTAAGCGCTACATACTAGCGCGTCGGACAACTCACTAACTCAGAATTAGGCACTCAAACCTCCTCGGCCCTGTCAAGGAAAAAACACACTCAGACGAGGTCCTTGGGAAAATGCAAGGAAACTTCTGTTTGATCAATTATCCTTTGAAAAAATATTCCAGGCACCTCTAATGGGGGAGGCTTTAAGATGATATAAAATTTAATTAACTTGGGCTTGTGGCCTGTGGAATAAAAGCTGTGAGATGGCTGGTTAGTCTCACCGCTCTTGGGAAGCGTTAAAAAATGGTGTGTTTTAATTTTGGTGAACTAGAACCTTGAATGACCACATGGTATTTCCTTGCGTGTCCTAATTCTTCTCCTAACGTCGGCGAGTGTATTTGATCGTTTAGTTTTATGTTGAATAGAAGACCATGAATCACCTGATAATTTACTGTTAACTCTTCAGCGTGTGCATGAAGTGCAGTGTGTGTGTGTGTGTGTCCATGGATGTGTGTGTGTGCCAGAGAGCGGGTTAATGTATTTCCTCTTCAGACTAGATTTTAACCCTGCTATTGAATCCGTATCATCCCACCCCAGCCAGACAGACATAATACTCACAGACCGAATGGCTAAACTGCACCTTTAGTGAAAACTGATTTAAATTTGTGCTCTCATATCAAAGGCCCGTCTGATGTTGCCAAGCAGTGCTTTGTATTTACCATCAAAGAAATAACAGGTATCAACAGGAATTAGAATGAAAGGCTGTAGACTGAGCTGGGGAGGGGAGTTCAAAGAAGTTTTTTCTTCTTCTTCTTGTTGTTCTTCTCTTTGACCAACACCAGAACACAAGGGATGAACCAGTACTTTTGGAGCCTTGATGTCCCTGAGCAAACAGTTAGAGCCACTTTGTCCTATGCGGGTATTTTGTAAACTATGACAAGAGGATCAGTGGACAGCCCCAGACAATGAGCTATAAACATGCTGTGGAAGTGATGCACACTGATAGGCCCTGGCTGATGGGCATCCTCTGTGGCCATTGAAATAAGAGACTATCATCAATTCAAAAGAGCTCAAACAATAGGCCTCTGTTGAAGCCTCATGTCTCGGAGAGACTCATTTTTTCTGTTCAAACTGGAGCAGTCATGTTTCCAGTCATGTCATGGGGGTTGAAACCACACTTTCACATACTTTTATTTGTGTACTGTACAGAATAAGGTGTTCAGATTTCTAAAATATTTCTGTCCTGAAATGCTGAGCTACGTCAAATTATTCCCCCCCCTCTCCCTCAGATATTACTACCTTGCCTTCCGGGCTCACCAGATGCCAGAGACAAGCAAAGAGAATGCCGTTGCCATCTTGGAGAGGGCCAAACTAGAAAACTGGGTCCTGGGGAAGACTAAGGTAATATGATTACCATTTTGTTAAAAAAGCTGTAATGCAGAACGAAGAAATGTGTTTTTGTATCGCATGTGTTATCGCGCTAACTCCAACTACAACATGTACCAAAATCCAAGTACTAATAGCCGTAGCATCTCGGCTGCCCGCCTGCCTAGTCCCATGCATGGCAATACAAAGACCCGCTAAGGTCGGGATATCCTCTGTGGCAACCTTGGCTGCTCTGCCCGTCAGGTGTTTCTGAAGTACTACCACGTGGAGCAGATGAACCTGCTGCTGAGGGAGGTGATAGCCCGGGTGGTGGTGATGCAGGCGTACACCAAGGGCTGGCTGGGGGCCCGGCGCTACCGGAGACAGAAGGAGAAGAAGATCAACGGGGCCGTCATCATCCAGTCAGGTAGACCAATATGATATATGTATATAGTAGACAGAAAACAGAGAGAAAGACTTATTCCAAAGTGAATGGGTATGGATGTTATTGTCGAAGGCAGAATTATAACGTAGCTTCGGTTGATTTATTAAGTCAACAGGTGCAAATGTTTAGCGACTCTGACTGCCGGTCCCTTAATCACCCCCGGGGCTTTTTGACTCCTTCGTAAAAAAGATGAGTTTGATAACCGCAGCTTTGACCTGCGGAGGTTAAGAGCAAAGCCTCAGAACAGACAATAAGACCTCAGAGAGTTCAAAGGGATCAATCCCACTGCCACCTGGTTTAGCAGTGGTTTGAAGTGGGATCTTGTGTAGTATGTGCAGTCTATTTTGTTTCACAGAGGTAGGTCAGCGGTAGCCATTTCTCTCTCTCTCTCTCTCTCTCCCTCTCTCTCTCCCTTTCTCCAGCCTGGAGGGGCTATGTTGCTCGGCGAAACCTCAAGGAAATAAAAAAGGAGAGGGAAGAGGCCGCTGTCCGCATACAGTCAGGTAAAGAGTTGTTCACATTTTCCTCTGAAGTTTTCACACCCTCAAAATGCAGACCTCCGGAATGTCTTCATATTGTCCGGTGAAAATGCACACCACTTTATCGCGCGAAGGAGAAGGGATAAAGGCCTGAAAAACCTTATGGGTTTGTGAAACACCTTTTTGATCTCAATGAGTGGCCCGCGAAACAGTAATAATTAATTAATAATGCATAAAGAAAAGCTTTTGAAAGTTTGGGCAGCATTTGGTCCCCATGTTTCAGAAGAACAGTGCATACTGAGATCCTTTTTTCCTTTCATCTCTTTCCCAGTAAAGGCAAGAGAGGGGCTTATCCCTTCTGTTTCCTCACGACTTCCTCTCTCAAATTCCTGGCCTATTACACAGCTCTCACATACCAGAAACAAGATGCCTTTTTATACTGTCAACCTTTTCATCTGAAATGTAAATTAATTCTTACTCAGTGTGCCTTGACGAAGATCAAAGTGGGCACATTAACCTTCCCGGGTCTCCCTCCCCCTCCCCCTCCCTCCTCTGAGCCTCTCACTGGAGGACAAGGGAGGGTGCCAAGAGGGGCAGGAGAGAGGAGGGCTGGGGGAGGAGATTTGGCATTGTTTCCCTTGGCTCTCCTAAGGGCTGCCCTCATCTGGCACATGGAGCATCTCAGTCGCCTGCACACCTTGTGTAAATGTCCTCCATTAAAACCCTTGTAAATAATGCTGCAGAATGGGTAAACAGGGTTTCGGTGTGAGAAAAGCCCCTCCGTCGCCGGCCGTCTTTCTCTTTCACAGAAGTGTGTTTGTGTGTGGGCACCGGGGGTTCAGGGAGAACCTGAACCTGACATGAGTGGGGCCTCAGCCCCCCGGCGGAGCACTCCAGCACATTTCACATTGTGTGTTCTCCGCAGCTTATAGCCTTTGAGGTGGGCCGCATTTGCATTCTGAAAATAAACAGATGCCTTTCAAATGTATGAGCCTGGTGGCCTCTCAGATCTCAGCAGGGCCTGGGGGACTCGCTCACCATCGATCAGATTAGACCATGCAGAGTAGACCCGCGGCTCAACAATGTACTTGAGCATTCTTTTCCTGTGCATATAATTTTACAAGTAAAACACAAAGGCCGTTGACGGAGTAACTCAGCGGGCTCCGTTTACCATCCATCAGAAGCCCGGTCTGTCTTTTTAATCACGCGGCGCTTTCCCACTACAAAACTTGCACTGACGCAAAGCACATTTCACGTTCTGCCAGCAAATGTTTTTTTAGTTGAAGTCCTTTTCTTCACAGCGCGCGGAGACATTATTGTAATTGGTGTTAATTGCACCACTTGCGCTCGCTAACTGCCTCCGCGGTGTTCGCGGACACCTTGTCTGTTATTTAGAACGACGACAGAGCGAGGGAGAGAGGGAGACGGATGTGCGACCGTGTGAGCGGTTAAATCTACAGCATGTCTAACAGTCGTTGCCTGTGCAGCTTACAGGGGCCATCGGGTGCGTCGGGACCAGGGACTCCAGAGGCACAGATCTCTCCCTGAGGCTGGCGGAAAGACCACCAAGGAGGAGCACGCTGGGTGAGCTTTCTGCACCCCTTGTCCCTCAGGATCTGTTCTCATTGTCAGGATATTTTTCTGTGTTTTTTGTTATTGTTGTTATCACTTTTTCTTTAAAAAAAAAAAAATCCCGTGCAGAGAATAAGCTTCAACGTGTTTTTGTTTTTTTAGTATTTTTTTTCCTCTCTATAGCCAGCCTTTGAGTGTGTCAGGAAAAAGAGACCACCATTAGAGATCCCTCACTGAGCAAGAGGGCTCACATACCTGTCACTCAACCTAAGCCCCACCAGACCGGTTCCCCTTGCCCTGTAATGTACTGTTGCCACAAGGGAAAGCTCCTCCCTGCGCACCACCTCTTTCGGTTTTATAATCGTAATAAATATCTTTCCACCCAGATAGCGCACTTGTCTGACCACAAATGGGGCTGGGCGCTGCACTGGTCTCCAGATGTACGAGCTGAAGAGTTTGTGTTTATTCAGCATATGGGCAGGCCAGTCATTAAGAAAGTATGTGCTAAGCAGGAGACCAGCCCGCCAACCCGAACAGCAGCACACGTGGTGTCAGGCCATTTAGCTCAATCTGCAACTAGCTCCTCTCCCCACTGCTCTTAACACATATCTCATCTGGACGACGGCGCCCGCTGTTTCAAATAGTCCCGAATAGTTTTGGTTGTTATGAAGCTTTGCATGTAAAGCTGAAAGGAAATGCAAGGAGAGGGTTTGTTAAACAACGAAGACACGCTATAGAATTACATTGCCAGTCAGTGCACACCGGTGTCATAATTTTGAACCAGTTCACACCCACATGCCTGAAACCTTTACTCACTTAAACCTTAGTTGACTTTTGGTCAACGCTGCGCAGCTCTCTCCAGACTCCAACTCAAAAGACTAGATTTACACATCTGAAAAATGTTATGCTTGTTGTATACTCAAACCCGAGCAGAGTCTCATCGGGGATTTTTCTCTCCATGTTTACAATCATATTCCTTGGTGAGAAAAACTTCAAACCTCCACTTAACAATTCTGTTTAATCAGTGTTGGAATCTCTCCATATAGATTTATTTTGACATGATCTGGCCCATTTTCCTCCTGTAAAATCTATGTTCTCACCTACATGCTGTTCTTTTCCCTTTTGATATCCCTCCTCTCTGCCACGCATCGGCTCTGCGTTTGCATCCAGCACCCAAAAGCTCCAGTTGCATCACCATCACTGGATGAGATTTTGTTTTTCTTGACTCCGGCTGGCAGGCAGCATTGTGTTTGTGGATGTTTAAATTTCTCCCTATACCTTTTGTAGTCACGCGATAAAGGGCAATTACACAAGATAAATAAGAATCAGCCCTATCTCTTCTGATGTAAAACCATATGAAAAACATTTTTTATTCATCACTATGTATTGAAACTCTCCTCACTGTCACAGGTTTAATGGCCCAATGAGAAGACAGTCACTTACAGATCACATACTTAGAGAAAAGGTGAGTAACAGAATATCAGTGAAGTGTTTTCTTATGCCTGGCTGTAGCTGCGCATGCATAGAGCTGCACTTCTACAAAGCGGCTTTAAGATAGATTATTCGTTGGGAATTTTTTGAGTCCTTGAGACAAGAGACAAAAGACTTCTCTTGCTCCAACCTCCATCTCAGAGGAGAAGACAGGGTGGTACGGGAATGAGAGAATCAAAAGGCTGGAAATTCACGGCTGAGAATAAATGCTCGCTGTTCCCTGAGGTGATTTGTCTTTGCGCTTCTCTTTCTACAGATGTTAGACCCCTTTTTTAGTAAAGACCTGAGGTTCTTTGGTAGCACTTTGATATCCTGCTCGAATTCAATATGTGAAATAGAAGAGCCACTCCGTGACTTGGAGCACATCACAGTCTTTGAAGTCTGATCCAATTTTTGCTGCTCACCATTTGATGTTGAAAGGATGAAATGAGGAAAATGTACAGTTTTTGCCAGTAACTCTGCTGAGCATATGTAAGATTAAAAAAGCAAAATCCTTTGGAGGATGTACTTAGAAATGTTAAGCAGATTAATACTTTCCTATAGCTCTTTTATTCAAAGATAAAATTAAATATGAGAGGAAGTCTGTATGTGCTGTTTTTTTCTTCATCCTCACAATTAAGTCAGTGTGGTGCTGTTTGCTAGGAGGTACGGCTAATAAAGGAGCATATGCAATTGCATTAGCATGTGATTAACATTGCAAAGCACATTAATGGATTTGAGTTATATGAGTGCCAAATTGTAAATAAATGAATACAACTTCCACATGATTAAATGAGAGAAAAAAACACTACGGGGCTTGCTTTAACTTGTGTCTATTTATCTACGGTTTTCATTGACATTGCTCTTCTGGGTGTGTTTTTACGCCTCCTCTTTCAAGGTTGGCCCCGACAGCCAAGACAGACAAGTGAAAGACATCAAGAGAGACAAAGGCAGCGCGGAAGACAGTGTAGCGGAGCCTTGCAGGGAGACAGCTAGACTGCGAGACACACAGTGTAAACAAGGTAAGCCCAGGCACAGAGCTGGCGGGTGCAGGTAATTACACAAAGAGACAGGAGAAATCCCGCTTTAATGGATAAAGTGCCATTTTTAATACAGGACCCCTTTCAACCTTTCATCCCAACCAATCCTCTCCTGCCATTCTTTGTTGACAACAAAAGGAGGGAGCATTACGAGCGATCATTTCTGTGGTATTTTAATAACCTGGGTCAGCTCATCATAAATGTCTCTTGGCAAGGGGGGGGGTTTAGAAGTGGCACAACCACTTCAAAGGCTTCATTCTCCCACACAGCGAGCCCTTTACTAAATATCTCATCAATGACTCTAATATACCCGCATAGTAACGGTGACAAGAAAATACACAAACCCTGATTTGTTGAACATATGTTTGGTTTGCTTTTTGCCCAAGGCGATGAATCACATTAATTCCAACTGCCTGGAAGGCTGAGTGGGTGGCGGTGCAGGGGGTCTCTCCGATTATGGCCGTCACCCAGCCCACCGCTAGGGCAGCCTGGGTAACGTGGGCCTGGCCCTTCATTAATGTTATTAGAACAGTCTGAGGTAAGAGACGGAGGTGGAATAGCATTTAGTAGCGCGGCTGAGAGATTACGGGGATTAGACATGATAATGTAACACAGACAGGGCTCTCCAGCGGGCCCGGGATTAGTGTCAGCACGCCACAGCAGGTCCGGGTTAGATAGCGACTAATTCGGTAATGCTGAGCACAGGTGACCCCCCGCTCCCAGGCATCACCGCTGCTGAAGGGAGGCACTGTTTGATGATTTTATAATGTCAACGTGATTATGGAGGGAAATGTTGCGCTGAATGCCAGTCTGAGGGTGTTTTTGCTCAAATGTGTTTGTCCTGTGTCACTGGAGCTCCGAGTCATATGCTAGCACAGAGCTTTGAAGGAGCATAGCTGGATGACTGATTGTCTTTTTTGCTCATTTCTGTCATTTCTCTGCTGCTTCACACCTACTGACTCCCAGCTGTTGTTCAGTGCATAGCCTGTAACAATACATGTAAAAGGTGCTTGTCTTTCCTTTGCACGTAGGATCCCATTCAGTTTGAAATTACAAATATCACACTGACAGACGACACTGTCAATCCAAAGCTAAAAAGAATGGAAGACTGTGTGGAAAAGTTCCCTTATCCTATACCATACACAATAAGAACTAATATTTTAACATCATCTTTTTCACTTTTTCCTGTTCCTGTTCATCACAGATTAAGGGACAAGTCAGCTATCAGAGAAATTGAAAGTTCGCTTTATTGACTAAATTGTCCTCAGGCGTGTGAATAACACATTGAAAATCTGAAAATTAATTTGTATTCCCTTTAATGTTCTGACAAAAAAACATCCTCTTCTCCTTAAGCCGTGGGCTTCACTAATGCTTTAGTTATTTTGTGCGGAGGGCACACGGATTTTCAGGTATTCATCATCGTCCCTTTTCCTGCCTCGTTTATGTTCTGAGGTCTGCTTGTGGCTCCGATTGCTTTCAGGAAACCCCATTTGAATATGTTGAGGGAGGCCACGGTGGCTCAGGCACCCAGGGCACACTTTGATCCCTGCAGATCTGAGGGCCTTTTTTTTTTATCCTGAGGTTGAGCAAGTCATGGAAGCCTTGCCCCGCCAGATGTTTGGAGCCCAGGCTCCTTCCTGTGTCTCATCCTGCTGTCGCCTATGGTGATCGCTTCAGTCCTGGGGCCGGAGTACCGACCTGGAGTGTTTCAGGACACCAACGGAGAAAGACAGAAAATTTGCCATGGAAATTAAATTACCCCCCCTCCCATCCCGCCCCCAGACACACTCACACACACTCTGCACCCTACTCCGATTAATGCCAGAGCACTGGGGCATGACCCGGAAGCTCTCTCTGTTTTTGGCGGACATTGGGCCCTTTCTAAGTGATTTGACTGAGCTCCAGTGTTGCAGCAGACCAGCCCAGTGCCCCTTTTTCCTTTAATGTCTGAAACAAAGCAGACCAGGCAGAGATACCCCTCAGTTGGAGAGATGTCTGTCTCAGTATATATTTGACACCGGGCTAGGGGACTCAATCTTTAGCCAAATACCCGCAGTGCTGCATTTTATGGTGGGAAGAGAGCATTAAAGCACTTTGCACTCCGAGCGCTCTCAGATGTCTGAAGCTCCAGCCTTTGATTTCCCATGTTCTGTCGCTGCAAAAGTTCTCCACACGCAGGGTAGTCATGTAAGCCGAACACTTAGACTATGTCACCTCTCTCCACCTGTCTTCCGAGCCAGAATATTAATACAATATGAATACGATTCGAAATGAGTCACAGAGGCGTATGCCGAGAGAAAGCCTTTCGCTAGCGAGCGGCCGATATGATCAGAGTGCTGCTTATGCGCCTCAGCGTGGTAAACAGGATGGTGCCGAGGATCAGTCAGAGCTGACTTTATGGTTTATGAAAGCTGAGCTACTTATGTTAACAGGCTTTTTCAAGATTATAGTTGTGGTAAACATACATGTCAAGAGAGAGACAGTGATAAAGTGGAGTCACAACACAGAGACCAATTACCCCTGCGTCTTGGAAGATAGTTTACCTGGTCGCTTGAAGAGACGAGGCGAGGGGAAGAAAGAGGGAAATGAAAGCGGGGTGAAGAATAGTTTGAGTCAATGCTGACTTGTTGGTTATAGTTATGTTCCCTCAGTCTCTAGAGTGCGCTACAGTCAATAAGAATCGATTTTGCTGGGCGCCCTGAGCTCATTCGGCACTTTTTGGCCACAGCTGGCAGAGTTCAATGGATTTATTAGGGCACAGTGTTGCTGAGGTCAAACCCACACTCCCTGATCCATCTCACTTTCCTAGCATCCAGTTCTCTCATTACCAACAATTCTTGACACCACTTTACCCACATGTCCTCCCACTACCAGCAGCCAGGCTCTGCCACCACCACCACCACCACCACCAGCAACAGCAGCACCAGCAGCAGCAACACCATATCAACATACATCTGCCAGACAAATGATCCACCCTCTCCGTGTTCTCTAGACAAATACTCTCCCTCCCTCTCGCTGTCTCTCAGCCTTTTGATTTATCTGTCTGTCTCGGCGTATCAGAGCGCCTCAACCGGATGCCTTCAGTTTTAGGCAAATTACAGGCTCGACGTCGCGGCAGCAGAGATTTGGAAGGGATAGGAAAGACTCAACTTAACGGAAGGAGTTGCCTCTGTCTGCCGCTACCTACGTAATCCTCTTAATGTCAGTGGGAGTAGTTAACAGGATGTACTTCCAAACTACTCATCATCACAATTTCAACAGAATAATCTCCTCAGACATAAAATCAAGGTAGAGGATGATACTGTAACTTCTCGGCAGTATCGCACAAGCGTATTGAGTCATTTGATATAGTTTAGCAAACTTTTCCATGCAGAAGACCTCAGTGGTTTGCAGTGGTGGTGTGGTTGTTGTTGTTGTTGGTTGTTGTTGTTGTTGTTGTTGTTGTCACCGTATTGCATTTAAATCATTTTATTTAACAGGCCCAATAGGAATCCAGTTAATTGATGCTTTTAGGAGTGTGTTCAGAGAAAAGCTCATGTACAATATTTCTCAATGGCATTCATTCGCATTGGGCTGGTTTTCCTGTGTCACATTGCTCTTTTTCCCCCCGCTACTCCCATTTACTCATCAAGCTGGGTCACACCGATAAATTATACATATTACATGTCTGACAAATGATTGACTTCCACAAAGTTTACAGATTTGCCCGCCACACAAAGATTTCTTTGGGAGTCAAAGTTCCAAATCTGCCGCCAGCAGGAAATGATTGATTTCGGTGTGAAAAATTGGTTGTAAGTAACGACATCCTCTGCCTGCATTAGTGAAAACAGATGCAGGGACTGCCCTTTGCGGCATTGTCTGCAGAGCCTTGTGATTTGACCGCCGTGTCTTATAATTCAAAGCACATGAGTAACCATTTAACGATGATGTCCCAAATGAAGACATTGGTAATAAATCTCAGGAGTCCTGGAAAGTTCTGGAAGTCCTCTTCAAGTCTGACATCAGAAATCTCTTTGGGACCTTTGTTTGCAACTGGAGAATAGTGTAAGTGTGTGTGTGTGTGTGCATGAATGCATGTGTGTGTGTGTGTGTGTGTGTATGGGTCCGTGCATGTGTTATATCTGTGTGTGTGTGTAGTTGGGGGGGGGGGGGGGGGGGTAGTGAGGTAAAGAGCGGGGTCTGGGTTGCACATGCCTCATTTAGACATCAAAGGCCCCTGCTGATGATTTTTCCTTATAATCCATGCCTTTTGGTGCCTCTGCTCCCTCCATCTGAATAAACAAAGCCCAAGTGGTTCTCTGTGGTCCGGGGGAAGTCAGGTGATCGCAGCACGTGATTTAGGAAGTAAATCGATACATCTCTAATTTATTCCACTAAAAATCCCTTTTAGCAGCTCTTTTATGTTGTTTCTGAGGAGCATTCTGATTTTCAAGGGATTTCAAAGTGGTATTAAGAGATGTAATGTGAGTCATCTACGTCTCTTTGAAAATGAAAGAAATACCTATCTCAAAAAGAATTCCCATCCTTTTTATCTGAAGAAGCAAGCATGTACAATATGTAAGTCTCTCACCGAGAGGAGCAAACTCTGCTGGGCTTTCTTTTGATCGGGAGAAATCAATAGTGTATGAATTCCACCGCCTCTGTATCCCCAGTTGACCATTATTCCTCCCCACCCCAAACAGCAGACGCTACCCACGATCATTTAGCAACCCCGGTGTGAGCCACCGTCTGACCCCTTCCCAGATCTGCCTACCTGGGTCCAAACAGGGCTCCCATGCCAGAAGCCAGTCTGGCAACCTCCATGCCTGTAATATATCTGCAGGAGCAGCATTCCTCTGGGGCTGGCCTGGATCAAATGGCAGTGATTTCCCAAACAGAGGCAGAGTGATGGGAAGCCTGACCCATCCTCTGATCTGCTACACGCTCTAATCGCTGCAGGTCAGAATGGATAAATAGTGATGTTGAAACCCGGGTGTTGTGTCTTGGACTCCAGGACTGCACCAGTAGAGATTCTCTCTTTCAGCCGGAGTGGAGACACTCCTTAATTTACGGTAAATACTACGAGGGTCCCTTGCAGTTAATGCAGTTAGGAGTCAGTACATCACTTGTTTCTGTCAGTTGTTTTTTGTAACGTTAACTTTGAATAGAATCGTGACGTCAAAGAGTTTGTTGGACATAAATAAACAGCCCATGCGGCTCTATTTTGTAATATGATTATATTTGGAAACTTCATTCAAGGTCGTCAGGATTCATTATTTGTGATTGAGTGCTTTGATGCAGTTTCAAGGGAATATTGAATTTGCTTATCAAACCCATTTCAGACATCATTAGCAGAACAATGTCCTACATACGTACATTATGTTACTGAAATGTATGGTGCAAACCTTTTATTTGTATTAGATAATTGGTTTATTTTATCTGTTCTATTTCCATGACAGTGATGAAGATTGCTTTTTCAAGTTGCAACACGCTATACAGTTTGTTTATCTCACTGTGATATGTCAACCGTTCCTACCAACCATGCTAACTGGTGTTCAGATGAAATGCACATTGCTGTTTTTGGTAATTCACTTTAGATTAAATCTTACTAAACCTAGCTCAAGAGAAATCACAAGGAATGGTACAGTAGATGGTTAGCGCCTCCAAGACAGCGATAGATACAATTCACGGTAGAAGTTAGTTCATATCGTAGAACTGGCAGGAACTTTTTGGGCATTTACAAAGTGTGAATTTAGTAAACCTATGCTGGTTTGAATAACATCAAGAAAGCAGAGGAAAGATGGTCGGAGAGAGAGGGGGGGGTTGGCCTTTGATGTATAGGATTGAGATGTGATGAGGTCTGTTCAAAGTGAGTACAAAGTAGTGTTAAGATGGAAAAAGCAAATGCAGCTTTAGTCAAGGTAGGGAAGCCGAGGTAGCAGGAGATGATGAAGGAATGTCCTGTCTCACCCAAAACGTAGGCAAAGAAGATGAAACGTTATCATTAAATATAGATGCTTCCTTGTAAAGGTGTCTGGGTTTTAAAACACCATTTTTGTAACCCATAAATCTCGCACCCCGGATTGTACTTGTCGTTGAAGAACGTACCAAGCCTTCGTGGTGATGTATGAATAATCAGGTTATCACATAGATCATTATCTTTAGCGAAAGCCGTCAATAACACTTCACGTTCTGTGGCGTCATCAATAATTAATAGTTCAATTCACACAGTTACCGTCATCTGCACCACTGCTTGAAGAGAAGTAGCTGGTACAGAGAATTGAGGGGTTTCTTATACAGCGGGCTGTGAGACAACGGGTGTTTTTTTTACTCTTAAACAAACTTAAACAAGGCTCATCTTTGTGACATCGGGTCTTGAAACGATGTGCCTTTTTTCAGCTTGTCAGCAGGGCAAACGTCTCCATCTAGAGCCCTCTGGATCTGCTAAAGTCACTAAGAGACTGGAGGATTTTTATTAGGTCCTTGTTGAACTGTGCATGTGCCTGTAGTAGTAACCTTTATAGGCCAGCTGATGGCCATCATGTAAGAGCACTTTTAAGACTTTCAAATTGCCGTTGTAAAAAGACATAACACGTCGAGTCCCTAGTAATCACTCAACACTAAACACTAAAAATGCTTTTTTCTTTTTAGATGCTTGCTTTTATTCCTGTTTTGTTTTTATTCTTCTCTTGCTATGTTTATTGTTATGCACCAAACACCAAGTCAAATTACTTGTATGTGAAAACATATTTGGCAATAAAACTGTTTCTGATTCTGATTCTCTTCTTAGAACAAATATCAGTTGCCATGCCTTTACTTTATAGTACTTACTTTCTACTACATTACACCCTGCCACCCTACACTAATCCTGTATATTGGCCAACTTCAATACAACAACTCCAACAATAATTATACTAGTTGACGACAATATAACCGATTCATAGGACATGTATATGGGAAAAGCTGCTTTAAATAACTAAAAATCTAAAACAACGACTCTCCACAGCCCTGCCAATGTGCAAAACCTACTGTAGGCCTACCTCATCAAATGCAACATCATGAAATAAGCTGACCCCCATCCCACAAAAGCTAAATGGACTGCCAGCACAAGGCTATGTAACACTATGCTATTGAAAACATTACAGCCTCATCACATCCTCTCACCTAATATGCGCAATATGAAATATGAAATACTTATAATGACCCGTGCACCATCCACACACTTTTTATTAAACGTATTTACAATGATTATTACATTTGAATTGCAGTGCAATGAGATTATAAACAACTTTTTAATTTCATAATTCAGTAGTCAGGGCGTTATCCAAGACAAATGACTTGTAACCCTTTGTTGTCTCCATGTATCTGGTGTTCCTAAAAGATTAGCGATGTTGCTTGCATCCACGACTGTCACAGGAAAACACATACACTTGCCAGGACTCTCACAGCTGTCAGGCATGTAACTAGCGCTAAGATACTTATTACGTTTCTAATGTGATGAAAATTCGATGTGGTTAGGCTTCTAAGATCTGGACTTGAGTGTAATCTTTGCAATCCAGATGAGAATTGCTTTTCTCACCTTATGCCCTTTCTGGTTCTGGGCATAGGTAGTCAAAATACTTGCTTAACAAGAAGTGTATCCAATACCACACACCACATTTTCACCTCAACTTCCTCCGGTCGTAGTTGTTTGACAAATTAAACCGTGGTCTGCTGTATACCTGTCAGGAGAGATTACTTACATGTGGTTCATGGGAATGAATTTATGCAATGTTAACATTTTATTGAGTAAGCACATATACTAAATTACATAATCTTGCCTCAGTAAGTTGAAATGTGTTTTTTTTTACCACTTTGTACACAAGATGATCAGGATTTAATAAGTAGGCAGAATCTGTGTCTAATTGCTGCTGTCGTCACCGTAATCACGTTGGTGATGGTGCTTGTTGTTGTTGAGTTTTGCTTGGTTGGATCAGTGCCCCCGTTTTTCCTCTGTTGCAGGTCCAGTGGTGAAGCTACAGCAGAGAACCCCTCGCCGGCGGGGCCAGCAGCCCAAGCTGCTCAATAGCCCCGAAGACAGCCTGTACTACAACCAGCTAAATGTGAGTTCAAAGTGCCGATAAAGGCCTTTGTCTGACTTTGGTTCCAGATGATAATACAATTAAATCTACCTGTGCCAGACCCTGGAGCCCCACCCCCACGCTTCTCTGCCTCTTGTCTTGAACATGTGCTTATGCTCTTTATCTGTTGCTTTCATGTCAGGATGTCTGCCTTCACGGTGAATAATTGATGTGGTTTATCAAAGCTGAGCAAGATGCATGCTTCATCAGACTCACTTGAGCCCTTTGATCAGAAAAAATTATGCTGTGACTTCTGATATTATCAGCATCTGCTCGCATTCAACACAAAATCACTTTGAATTAAAAATTAATGACTCTCTGCTCATCTTTTGACTGTGTGCTCTTGGCCCTTTCCTCAGAGAACTCTGGATTACCAGGGGAGCAAGAGGAAGCCGAGAAAACTTGGGTAAATAACTGCTTTCCTACTTACAGCAACTCTAAACAGAGCAGGCCCTTTGTGGAATAGGAGAATCCAGAAATGGAGTTGTTTTCTTATAATGTAAATATGGTGCTGAAAATAACAGGCTTTTTATGAGCAGTTGCTCTGCGTCATTAGAGAGGGGGTTACATATTAAGGCTTTGTCAGCATGCTAATTTTAATTGTTGAAGGTCTGGACTTGTATTTGTACTATAAATGACATCCTGGCTTTGTCAACAGGATCAGTATCTGCAAATATTGCTTTTATTCCAAATGTCTACATTTTCTTTTGAGTATAACTCGGTACGAATGGTCTACATCCCGGTTAACACTCTCTGCGTTCTCTCGCCACTGTCTTGTCTTCTTTCACATCACAGTCAAATCAAAGTGCTGGATGGAGAAGATGAGTACTACAAATTACTGTCAACTGTGGAGTCAATCCCCGAGGAAGACTATGCGACTGGCCCCCCTCCTACCCTGTCTAGTGGGCCTCTCGTCAGTCAGAGCTGAGCCTTACAACCATGTCAACCGGTAAGACAGACACATAGACAGACACTCCAAAGAGCATCCTCGGTCTTGGATGTAGTGTGTGGAGCAAGTAACGGTGATGCGGAAAAGGCAACCTGAACGAGAGATGCCCTCAATTGTTAATTCGGTCAGGCGTTTTTACACAACGATGTAACTCATTTGCAATAACATTTTTCTCCCACAATTTTCTATAACCAAGTATAGTGCCGTTTTCTGCGTAGTGAACCAGGACGATATCTCTGTTTTTTGGGGTTTTATTTTTAATTTTTATTTTTTTAAAGGTTGCTGATATCTTTTTTTTCTAGCCCTGGCTCCTACTGTACCTCTCAATGTGTAATGTTATTGCGGTGTCTTCACTCATCCTGAGGCTTTTATTTGTCTTATTAAGACCCGCACTAAAGCAAGAAATCAGTAGCTGACTTGTCAAATGGTACAGATGCCGCATCAATAAATAACAAATGAATGACAATGCACATAACACAAAGAATACAACATCGTGTGGTGCAGTGGGAGGGGAAGTCTAATCAAATTCACGGAGAACATTCTGCAGAGTTACAATGAAACACTTGAATGCCAAGCCTCCCATCACCCTGGTGATATTGTTATGCCAGATGATTGAAATGCATGTGGGAGAACCCTCAGAAGTGTACACTAGGAAGTAGACAGGAGCCCATCATCTTGCAGGCAGGGTGGGTTTTTTTTTGTTAAACTCAGCGGTGTTAACCTGACTCTAAAACATCTAACTATTTTAAAGCATTATGTCTATTGTCTAAGACGGATCCAGAAACAAATCCTCCTGAAAGCAAGGCGATCCCTGCGAGTCCTCCCGCAGAGAGCTGTGCTGCAGTTAGAGAGGCTTTGTGCTGTCTGTGTGCAGGAATCTCCAAACGTATGCCCTCTCCAGACGCAGAGCCAGACCTCACTTTGACTTTCAAGCCCAACTACAGGAATTTTGTGTTAAGATGTGAAGTGTCGGAAACGCGGGGCCGGCGAGTTGATTTGTTGAGCTTCTTTTTTTTTTTTTTTTTTTTTTTTCAATTTGCATATCATTTACTGCATCTCCCTTTGTTGACACCCGAGGGCCTGAGAAGAGATTTTGATCTTAATAGGAAGAGTAGGGTGGTATGACTGAAGATCCCATCCTCCTTATACTCAGCGGGAAAAACATTAGAACTCTGCCTAGATAGCGAGGACAGCTTGAGCTGGATTCAGGTTCATGGGAATCCTGGTGGGTTGAAAGATTATTTTTTTGGCTTTTTTTTTGCCTTTATTTGACAGACACAGTAGAGAGAGAGACAGGAAAGACTGGGAGTGAGTGAGAGAGAGGGTGGGGGTTGACAGGCCGAATTCTAACCCAAAACGTCACTGTTATATGGGATGCGCCTTAGCCAACCGAGCCACCGGGACCCCCCCTCCCCCCCCCCGTCCTGGTTGGTTTAAAGAGGCCCAAGGTGGTCACCTCAACACATCACAGGATCAGACTCAGATTAAGCCACTTCAGTCAACGCACATGACCTAAATATAATCAGTAGTCCATTTTTTTTAAAATGTATTACTTTTCAATGCGCAATATAATGCATTGCTGTAAAAGCCTCCTCCTGAAACTGTCTGAGGTTAAAGTGTGGTGCAGGTGAAATTCGAGATCATAGGTGGGTATAAAGAAGAGTATACCACTGTTGTCTTAACTTTGTCATTTTCCAGCCATAAGTATGCTTTGTATTGTTTTGAGCACTCATCATGCAGTACAAAGTACAAAACCTTGCCTGTTTTTTACTACGAAAGTGCATAAACACACATAAATCAATCCTTGTATGATAAAATTTGGAAACAATATTTATTTGAAAGCCCAAAATATATGAATATAGTCCTCAGTCAATTTAACTGTCAGTGAATCTTGTTTTTTGCTTTGGCTCCAATTACCTGTGGACACATACATTTTTAAACCTCTGCCAGTGAGAGGGTAACCGTAGAAATCAGTCGTTTCCGTTGTCAAACTCGCACACATAATCTAAATATTTTAAATCCTGTTCCTGTGTAGATGTAGCCGGTATTATTTGTCATATTTAACTCTGCACAAATAGGACATCCATTCAAAACTGCAGGATTGCAAGAATAATACCCCAGACCGCTGGTGTCATTATAATGTGGTGTCGCGGTTAGTTCAAAAGCATTTCACCTCCGGTTGTAGCCATAGATCCTGCAGTAATTAGAATAGTCGTTGTGCATTACTCCCTTGCTGGGATAGTTGGTTCCTCTGAAGAGCAGTCTGAAATAGGTCACCCCAGCACCCCGTAGTGCGTCTTAAAAGTACACTGAATCAATTAAGTGTGATCATGCTCCCTTGATTATTTTGGCCCTGTTTTACCACGGAGAGGAATTTCAAATAGGCTCACTCGTTTGAATAACAAGGTTGGACTGTGGTGACATATGGTGCCAGAGTGGGTGTTTCTTTCCCTGTTTTTCTCTGCCAAATTAACTCCCTGGCTGATTGCCTGCTTTAGCATATGAGCAGAGGTGAGCGGAGGTGTATCTGTAATTGCCTTGGTTAGCTGATTGTGTGTTGTAATGGCAAACGTTATGAAATACCGCCACCTCACTCACAAAAAAATATGTTCTGACCTAATGAACGGGATCCTCTTGTGTTCAGCTTGAACTCGGGGTCCGCTGAGGCACAGAGACAGTGTCAAGTCAACGTTCGAGGCCTGACACCTGTGTTTTCTTTAATACCTCTTCGTAAATCCAACTCCCTCTTGTTTTTCCTCATTAAATCTGACTACATCTGGTGTGCGAGAGGACTCCTTTAATGTGGTTAGCATTACTGCTGGTGTTATTCTTGCCATTTTAGCTATTTGCTCCATACGCAGCGCTTTCATTAAAGCTCCATCCATGGCAAGCCGAAACATTCTTATCCAAAAGTTCCCAACCACCTTTATGCTATTGCTCTAGCTGCAGCCTTAACAAATGATGAAAAGCTTTTATTTTCTACAGCAGCGTACTTACCTTTTCACCTAATAGTGATGTCTCACTTCAAAGAGAGAACACGATTAGGCCAACATTGTCCTTTGAGTTCAAAGGAAGAGTTTGAATACCAGTGTTTCACAAGCAGCCGTTTTCAGACACTGTTTTAATGCAGTTTATGTGCTTTTGATATCCAGATGTTAAGTCTCAGATTTTCACCACACTAAAATATATCAGACATTATTATGATAGCACACCACCGTTATTCTTTAAGTAAAGGATTAATGCCATGTCTTAATTTGTAGTGGTTTGCTGTATGGATGTAACGGGTGCCTAAAATATCTCCCACCTTAGCATTGTGATGCTCTTAGTCGGCTAATGATTGATGCCAAAGGAAAGGACGTGCATGAGTGTAAAACAGATGTCAGATGTGTTGAGGGCTCTGAGCAAAAAGAACATTCCCTAAAGACTGCATTAATAAAGAACCTGGTTGAGCGGGGTAGAGAGAGACCGAGAGAGAGTGAGAGGCAGAGAGGAAGAAGGAGATAAAAGAGTCTGTTGAGTACATACATCAAAGGTCTCTTAATGACAAGGGATGCCATTAGGGTTACAGTGGCTTTTGTTTCAGCTTCCTCACACCTGCAATTTGTTGAGGGCATTCTATGCACTGTTGAGTTGTTCCCATTTGCATGAATATAAAATGCATGCAGGAGGGGAGAGTTTCCTCCCCAGTGTCGGTACTGACCAAATGTTTTGCGCAAAATTGCAGCTCCCTTTTCACTTGCAAAGGAAGCACTCCACCATTCAGCCGTTTGCCCCGTTTTAAGAGGGATAAGGCTAGCAAAGGCTTCTATAGAACAATAGAAACAGTATGGGAAAGCTGTTATCCTCTACGCCATGAAATTTGTTTACTTAAAACTTTTTTCCGCCGCCTCCGGTGCTGGAATGGGATTTGACAAATCAGAGCGTGAAATTGTGATTAGCCTCTCTCAGTTTGTAGACTGAGTGGGGCACTAGCAGACTTGGCATGGCCAAAGGTGTAACCTGTTTTGTTTTGCCTCGGCACTGCTTTCCCAGATGGTGGGACCAGCTGCCATTGAATAAACGCTGGACGGGTAACAGTGTGAGAATTACCACGGCCTTGTTTCAGTTTGGGATGCAGAACGGAAAGCTTGTCTTTTTGCCACTGCCAGGAGGTACAGGAACATATCACCTGGTGTTCGACAAAATGACCTTTTTAATTGAGGTCAAAATAAAATAGTCTTTTAAAAGCTACCCAACAGGTCCTCAATTTCTCTTATTTATAGTAAAAATGATTTTCTTGAGTTTCTTGCGTGTGTTTTCTTATATATCCCCTGAGATACACATAACCAGGGGCGTCATTTGCACCACCCCTGCTGCAGCTGAGGGATTTAGTGTCTTGCTCAAGGACTCTTGGGCACTGGCTGCCAGACAGAATCAAACCTGTGACCTTTAAATCCCCATACCAACCGACAAGTAGTCACTATGAGAAAGAAGATACTGGAGACCGTTATGAATGGATAATACTGTATAAAGTTTCTGATAGTGAAACCAGTTGTCCTTTAAAGCCGACAGTATCTACCGTTTCACACGTCAAGTATATGGATACTTGAACACATGCTGAAAGGGTGATGGAGGTGCTTTTGTCTGTGGCATGTCAGTATGATTATTGGCGATGATATGTCTTTCTATTATCATTTTCCCCGGGACAGCACTGCAGGCTGCGGCGCTGCAAATGATGGTGAAGGGGAGAATTTCCCTCTTAAAGGCTGGATTAACACACCCAGGGTGGGCTGAGAGAAGGTAAAATGACCTGTCCCGCCTTACGTGACCCCAGGCCAGCCTGCACATTGCCAAGGCTTTGCTCTTTGCTCTTGAATATGCAGAGATCCCCTGCTTCATAGGCTGGAAGGGGGTGGGGGGGGGTGGGAGAGTTGTATCGCATTGCAGGGAAAATTAGTGAGACCAAAGTTGGAGTTTCTCTGTGTTGGGGGCTGCGAACAATGGCAGCTTTCTGTCAGAGAGCAACTTCAAAGGTCTGCTGAGTGACTGCTCTGAGTTATACTTTGTTGTAGATCACTGAGGAAATTCACAGATGTTTTCTCATACGAGACACCATTATAGCGGCTCAAGTACCCAGTAGCCTCGAGCGTCTCTCCCTCCCTCACTCTCTCTCTCTCTCTCACTCTCTCTCTCTCACACACACACACACACACACACACACACACACACACACACACACACACACACTGGCTCTCACTCTCAAGCCTCTGCCCCACCCCTCCACCCCCCCACCCAGAGTCTCTGATATCTCTTGTATGAGACAGATGTGGAACCTGTTTTCTCTCCAACTGTCCAGAGAATATGGAAAGTTAAAAAGGGTTCATGTTGTGGCATCGCCCCCCAACTCCGTCAAATCTACAGTTCTCACTGTCAATTCTCTCCAACTTTCAAGATCACATGCAGCTCCACTTTTTGCTCGTCCATTTTGGGGTGAATGAAGTGTAAATCGCCCCCAAAATGAAATTGAACATCGATAATGGAAAAGTATTTTGAGCATGCTGCATAAAAGGAAGCATGTTGCCAATGTAGTTTTTCTCTTTCTTCTACAGATTGCCTTCTTCAACTCTGCATTGGATGTCAACCCAAACAAATTGTATATTAACATCACGCTAAATATGTGTTGTACATTTTATTTATTTCTAGTAAATTGCTGTTTTATATGAGTAAAATAAATGTTTCAACCTCAACATTTTTGATTAATTATGTATTTTATTCTTTGAGTAAATTTATGTTCACTGTTAATTAATGGGTCTGTTAACATTTATGATAGACAGAATAATATCCTTTCTCTACCCTATGTTGGTGGTCGTGTGGTTATCGTCACCGGCCTGCAACATACCAATTTGTCTTCGTATAAACAATCTTTTTATCTCTGTTGTAGATTTGTGTGAAATCTGGTGTTTTATGTGCAAAGATCTAAGCAACACTGTTGAAAAGGACATGTTATTTTCAATATAGACAAGCAAATGTGTTGAAAATAGTACTTTTTCCTCCTTAGGAGCGAATATATTTGCCTCAAGTCACCTTCACAACAATGTCAGTCACCTGTGGCACTTTTATAAATTTGTTCTTTTTGTTTTAAACTCAGGAAATTAAAGTTTCTTATCAAAATACGTATGAAGTGAAAATGCAGACCACCAGATATTGACTTATTTTCTTTTAACACGTTATCATATCTGCTTTTGTGCCCAACCCCTTGCTTTCAAATGACAGTAAGGAGACAATATGAGGTCAAATATCCTCTCCTAACCCTCACACACAACAGCTGTGTGAGTTTTATGACCTATCAACAGTACATGTCTATCGGTATCTTCCTTTTAGATACTCTGCTAATCTCTAAATATAGCTCCTTCCATTTCTGTGACTCTTAATGGTGTTGCGACCGGATGACGGACGCTGCCCTATTATGCTCTGGTAAAGTCTGAAATGCACGGATGGTGCTGACTGATATAATGTTCAGGCCCTTGGGTATACCACCCGAAAACTATTGCAGTGGGGTTCCTCCGAGTTAATTTTCCCATCAAACGCCGTAGGATAAACGTCCTTAAACTCCACCACTGCTAAGGTGACCCTGTAAAAACTTGAGGAATGGCAGTAAGAAGGCAAATGTTTGGGGGAAGTAAATTACCTCGGGGCCTGAGCATTTTGTCAGGCACACAGTCACGCATTTCTTCCCAACTATATCAAAGTCGTCTATGGCCAAAATTCATCCCATAGCTAAAGTCCCTTTGAGATGTATTAAAATGTAAGAATTGTATTTAGGGCTGAACAGAGTGTCTCAAAGGAAGATCTCAACGGTTTGGTAATGTTGATGGGCCGCAAAATTCACACAGTTGTTATTTGTCAGAGGAAATGTGCATAGCCTTACAGCGTGATCTTACAGAGTTGACATGAACAACTCTTTTCCCAACACCGTAGAAATCAAAGAACCAAGCCTCTAATCTGTTATGTTATCAAACGACAAACTCATTGACAATATATATATATATATTTGCTTTATTGCACTGTAGTGCTAAAAGCTCTGAAATTGAAACTGTGCCTGTATGCTTATAAAACCACCTTCATTGCTGTCACCGTGTCCACGGTTGGTCTCCCATCTCATGTTGGGATCTCGTTTTGTACCTTTTGAAATAGACTTCATGTTCACCAATCAGTGTTTAACTGTTCAGGATCATGGGGAAATACTGATTCTGTTACTGGGTGGATTCTCCCTTTAAATAACATGTATTCAACATTTAAACTACACACAATCAACTGACATTACTTTGCAAAAGTGATTGTTTTTTCTCCACTTCTTTCCCTGTTGACTCTATGCTTGAATAATATGAGCACTGCCCCAAAATCCAATTGATTGATCCAATTGACCTGGTTTATTGAGTTTACAGCATACTGTAGTTTTATGTCATCTCTTTCCACCTGCTGTGATGTTTGTACCAAAATCCTTTATACCAAATGCACAAAGTGAATACATGTACTCCAATAAAGTGTCATTTGCACTAAAACTCTTGAGTCAAATGGTTCTTGATTATGATAAATCTCCATACACACGCTCAGAGGTTGCAATAATTTACAATGTGACCTCTTCTGCAGGCACAAGTGGATTTTTCATCTCAGTCTCATCTCTGTAATAGAAGAATTACTATACAAGTGCACTCACAGTTGTACAAACTGCAATTCAGAAGCAACTAATTTATGATGTCTGGGCTCAGGACCTTTGGTACCCTTATTCTATGACCTGCTTATTGTTGACTAGCCTCATCACCCTCCCTTGCCATAACTTGATGTAAACACGGTTAATCTACACTAGTTTTATGTCAGGCACCAGTGTGACTACACCACTCCCGTAGCCAAGTGTTTTGTAGTTTAACATGGCTCCAGTACAGCCCAGCAGGACTCCCCCTTTCCCTCATGACTGTGTGTAGAGCCGTGGGAGAGGACTGGGAACATTAATCCCTTCAAAGGAACAGATCTAATTCAAAATCTGCCGCTCCGAACTAGTTGAGAGGACAGTGATTGTTTCTGCGGGGAAGCCAGATAAAGATCACAGCGTTGATATAGAAAACTACAACTTCCAATGCTGCAGCTGAAGTTGACTGCCCTGCCACAAAAGTTTTGAAATTATCCCGCAACATCTATGAACTTCTTTGCTGTCATTAAAACTGTGCTGTTCTCAAAAGAAAAGCACAAAATAGCACCACTAATCATTACCAATTTAGTCTTACTGTTATATTTTACCCACATCATAATACCTCTGCTTCATTTGAATGGTGTAGTGCATAGGAACCTTGAATATGTGCTTGCCCAGGTTTTTGGTTTTTTTTGTGGATGGGAACGTTTCCTTCCCAGAAGTATTGAGCTGTTTTGAAGGAAACATAATAGAGACATCACCCGATTGAAGTGCTACTTTTGTCACCTGGATCAATGGAGGGCTATTCAGATTGGTCATGTTAAGTAACATGTTAGACAAATTTAAATTGGCTACCAGCAGAGTAGAAATTTTGCCACACAACAAAGAAACAATAAAATGGAAACTAATGTTTTTTTTGTAAGATTCTGATATTTAAAAAAAAGACAGAGTAGAAGAGAAAAAGAGTATTTAAATAATTTAGTAATGGCATAATTAAGTGTTTAAAGCGGCGTTGCGCTTCAAAGACACAACAAAGACATTTAATTCAAATTACAAATGTAAGAGGAACGGCAATTCTTAAGAGATGAGAACTTTGTGTTGAGTCACTTGATTTGGTCTTTCCTCTATCAAACAGCGAGGCAATGTGCTCGCAGATCTCCAGAGATAACAATGTCACATTGTCACATAGGGTTCTGCTACAAATCCTTAATTACAAAAAGAGGATCAGATGACTACAGCATCCAATACCGGGGTCTCCAGGCGGCATGGGGGTCTTTGATCAAGAAAATCCAATTATTTGTGTATATACATTTCCCACATAGTGATTACTTCATTAATTGTCCCGCCTTTATCTCCTCCCTTCCCATCCCCCCTAATAATCAGCTCTTTTATCCAGACCAACAAACACACCATAGGAGCTTTGTGGATTCAAAGGATTTGCTTTCCCCTCTCAAAGAGCCGCTATTCTTTGATGATTGGGCAGCGGCAAACTTCAAAGTAATAAATCTTATTTCTGACTGGCTGGCGGCCCACCAAAGTCCTTATCAAATTCTAAGAAGTGATCCCTCACTCTTCAGATAGTCCAAGGATATCTCGGGGAGAGGAAGCACCGAGAGTGAAGACTAGCACGACAAGATATTTTAACCACGAATATACATATTTGTCTCAATTAGTTGTTGTGGTTTTTTTTATTATTATTATTTTGATTTGTTTCCATCGAGAGGGAGGAGGACGTTTACCATGGCAGCAGTGGCTGTACTGCGGAATGAAACACTCCAGGCTTTTCTTCAGGTTTGTTCCTCAAGTTTTTTTTTTTCCGGTTTACTTGAACGACTTTTTAACTTACAAACTGAGTTGATTTGCGTTCGCGGCACGGGATTCAGCCGTCGCTTTTGCTTGCACTCTAATGAAGATGTGGTTTTACATTGATAGTCCAAAGTCGTGACATTGCTAGAATTGAATTACCAACGGCGAATGTTTGCATGTTTATAACTGGTTTCAGCTTGACAAAGAACTTTTAATGGACACAATCGATTTGGTGCGAATAGGATTCAAACCTGTGATTATACCTGCATTATGATCGTGAATATGTTTGTTTCGGTTATTCAGGATCGCACTCCAAACTCTTCTCCAGAGAACTGCAAGCACTCTCCGCTGGCTCTCCTGGCAGCCACTTGTAACCGGATCGGGCATCACCACGGATCAAACCCCGCAGATTTTATCCAGGTTCCTTACGACCCGAACCTGAGTTCTCCCTCGCGCTTGTTTCACCCGTGGAGTACCGAGGGGGCTCCTCAGACCACGCTCTCCGGCAACTCGACTTTCGGACTATCCACCAAGCCCCAGCTCAGCGCGCACATCCAAAGCTCCTTCAGCTCCCACCACGAGCTGCCCCTCACCCCTCCGGCGGACCCCTCGTATCCATATGACTTCTCCCCCGTAAAGATGTTACCTTGCTCCATGCAGTCTCTACAGTCCACCTGCCCTCCCACCTACGTCCCCGCGGTTACTTACGCAGCCCCAACTCCCATTCCGCCTACAATGCCAAGTTTCGTGACGGGACACTCCGGCCTTGTGCACCAGCAGCAGAGACAGTTGTCCCCAAACCCCGGAGAGGATATTCCGTGGTGGAGCCTTCAGCAGGGGAACCATGTAAGCCACCCGTCATCTCTCGGTCCCCATCGGTTCCAGCTGCAGAGGGGCTTGGTACTGGGACATACGGACTTTGCGCAATATCAGACTCAAATCGCCGCTCTGCTGCACACCAAGTCCCCCCTCGCTACTGCCCGGCGGTGCAGGAGGTGCCGGTGTCCGAACTGCCAGTCGTCCACTTCCAACGACGAGCCCGGGAAGAAAAAGCAGCACATCTGTCACATACCGGGTTGCGGCAAAGTTTACGGCAAAACTTCTCACCTCAAAGCGCACCTGCGGTGGCACTCCGGGGAGCGGCCGTTTGTGTGTAACTGGCTGTTCTGTGGCAAGAGTTTCACCAGGTCGGACGAGCTGCAGAGACACCTGAGGACTCACACTGGGGAGAAACGCTTTGTGTGCCCGGACTGCTGCAAGAGGTTCATGAGGAGTGACCACTTGGCAAAACACGTTAAAACTCACCAGAACAAAAAAAGCAAGTGCCACGACAAGACACTCGACCACGTCAAAAGGGAGGACACGAGGAATATGTTGTAACACACTTTAGAGTCAGTCAGACGAGTAGAAGTCACTAGTGCAATACAGCTCTACATTAGTTCCAGTACAAAGTGAGCTACATTATTACTAGGCTATTCTGTTTATTTTGCTGGTTGATTTCTTACATACTGATACTAGTTTCTAACATTGCTGGTCTGTGTAGCACATTTTTGTATATATGAAGTTCCATAAGTTAATTTGGGGTCATGGAGAACTTAATTAGCCCATGAGTTTGAATTCACTGTCTATATCATATCAAGGAAGACAAGTTTTCAACTTGTGTTTTGACCATTGTCTTCGGTGGAAGATTTCACTCCCTTGTAAATTATATTTAATAGCTTTTGTTGAATGAAAGTGTCCGTTTTTGCTCCATATGGGGTGTTTTCAGCATGCTCTTAAAAAGATATGCTATTGTTGAAATGACCCAAATACTGTGTGAGAATAAAGAATATAACATTTTCCTCATCTCAGAATAATTCATTTGATCTCCCTCAGTGGTATGGATCCTGAGACAGGCAGGTTACGTGTCTGTGAAGTAACATGGTCAGATATTCATTGGGGTGCTGTGTGTGTGTGTGTGTGTGTGTGTGTGTGTCTTGAGGGCTTCCACTCATAGTTCGTGCTCAGTTTTGAACTCATGACCCGGCCGCATTTTGTTAACGTTAACAGTAGTTTTTGAGCAGTTGGTTGGTTGTGAATTTCAAACCATTAGTGAAATCTGAACTCAAATGATCTGTGTACTTGCTTTACAGTTAAAAGAGTGAATAGTAGCGTAGTTATTCCGATGTAACTGAGTTGGTGTTGATCATAAGGAGTAAATGACCCAAAATCTACCTTAGCTGTACTGAGAATGAAGAAGACGGCTGCACTTTTTCTTAAAATCTATTTTTATTGCACCATAGTCCATCCCTGGTTTAATAGTTTTGTATAACAACCCAAGCAATATTGTCTAGGGATGATGTGACAGAAGTTGAGTTCAACTGGATTGGACTGTATTTGTATTAAAATATATATATACACATGCTGTCTAAAAATATAAGAACAATGTTCAGCAATAATATGGGTGAAATATACCTGTGGGAGCCCTGCAATGTCAGAAAATATTGTTTTATCAACCAGAAGTGAAGCAGATGAAGCAGATGAGAGATTCGTGTCCGCCGTAAACTAGAGCGCTAAACTAAACTATAGCTGTAAAGCCATACAGGTGGCATCAAACATCCTGGCACTAAAGGTACTATATCACACCTATAGACTAGACTGGTTCATTTTCACAGTTTAAAAGTATTCCAATGCACCGTTTAGATATTGCTTTATTTGTGGAGAGTAGCAAGAGCTTGCTAACTACAAGGAAATATTGGTTCATAATATTGTAACATTAAGTTGTTTGGAGAATACCAGTCATACACATTTTCTTCAGCGTTGATGTTCCTTTTTCTGCCTGTAGAGAAGGAATGCTCTAATGTGCTCTAATAGAGATACTCTATTTGCTCTGTGCCTTGACACCTGAATGATAATGTTACTTTCTACATATTACCTTTACCTTGGAGGAATTTCCACTGAAGCCCCTGGGTTTAGATAAGACCCATACACATAGAAAGACTTTCAGCTTGAATATCACTGGATTCATGTCCCGCCAGTATTCTGAGTTGCTTCCCTTACCTATGTTGAGTATGAGGTACTTACTGCCATGCTGGAGAATTGGCAGCAGTCCATTTTTTTTGGCATTTATTTAACCAAGGAAGTTAGCTAAGAACTTATTCTTATTTACAACAACAGCCTGCGGGAATAACTGCTGCTGTAGGGTGGGAAGATTGCACGCTTGGACACACACACACACACACACACACACCTCTACTGTCTTAGCTCCAGTAGAGGTGTCTCTGGGCAAAGTGCCTTGCTCAAAGGTTAGTTTACCGCCACTTGCTGAAGGAGTGTGGTGGGGGGTGGGGTGCTTCATGTCAGCTTCCTCTGCCCACATTTTCCCAGGTGGACCGGGGATGATGTCGACCCTCTGGGGCAAAAAAAAAAAAAAAAAAAAAAGCTTGATTTTCTGTAGCTCTCCATAACTCAACACCACAGAGAGGCGATGACCACGTGAGCGAATAACTGGCATGAATGAGAATAACGTGGTAACTGGCACCACTCGCTGCCAATGGGCCCCGGTGATGTCTTCCTGTCTTACCTGCTCTATGCTAGTCCTAGTGTAGCGTCACTCAGAGAAGCCAGTAGGAATATAACAACTGCTGCTATTCATAAGAGTTTCTAGCTGTCAGGTTTCTGCCTCAACAGCGCCCCCTTTCGGACGTTGTCAAAGTGGTTGTTCAGTGGTGGACAAATATTCTAAGAATTGTTGCTGGTTATGGTAGACTACTTGTAAAGGTTAAAAGGTTGGCCTTTACTGGTAGATTGACGGTGTTACTATTTTCATTTCTTAGACCATGATCAAATAGAAGCAAATAATTATAATAATAGAGTTTGTTTTAATTTCCTTAGGGTTATGAGGTAGGGTTTGCGACAGGGCAAAAGACAAAAGCGAGTGTTTTGACAACTTGAAATTCTATTTAGAACATTTTTTTTGTGTGATTGACAACTTATTTTGCACTTATTTTCACATTTATCCTAAAAAATTTTTTTTTACAATTTTTTAGAATTATTTGCTGTACTATTTAACCTGCTCTGGTCTGCTGTATCCATGTGTGCACTGGGTAGGGTGCTCTGCCTGATATATTATATATTATTAAACCTACGTCCTTAATGGAATGCAAGACTTGGGGAAATGAGACTGGGAGTTGTATCCAGTGTTACCAAAGTCCCAGGAGGAACAATCGGTATGAATAGACATTCATCATAAAAAGCAGAGGTATAAGTGGCGGCCTATAAAATGAGATGTAACCATTTGAACTGCAAAGTCTTTATCCAAATTTCATGATCCTATTATAAAGTAATGTCTTCTATGGGTGGATATATTGAATGCATCCATAGTGGCTCCTTACAAAGGCATTGTTAGGCACTGATTTGGCTTCAATGCTCAGTCTCGCTATTTCTATCGCAACATAATTGCAAAGACTGTTGGAGGTCATGAGGCTTAACTCAAAATAAAAGGATCTCATATGTTGTGGCTTAAGTTTATTTAGCAAAATTGAATGAAAGATTTAGGAGCTTTTCTATTTTATATCCATATTGATAATACTCATCCATATAAAATCACATTAATAATATTATTGGGATAGAAAAACGTCTATCAACTCTACTGTCCAGTAGCAAGAGGAAATGCATACCCTAGTCTAATAATTCCTAATGACCTTGGGATTAAGTTGGAGCATAATCGGTTAATTTCCATTAAAACTGTACAGCTGTTAGCTGGTAGGGGGTAACTATTGAAAAACTTCATCATGCAGCTGTCTGTATGGAGTATTGCATCTAGTTGCACTATTGAGGGACACAATATTGCTACTACACTAATAGCGAGAATGAAAAGGTTAATAATAGCACTACTGGGTTGTTGGAAATAATATTAATAAAAGTGTTGCACAACATTTGCAGAACAATATGCTATGAATCATAGTGAAAACAGACCAGGAGATAAAAGATTAGTCTCTTTCACCAGACATGATCCTACTTCATTCTACAGTCGGTCTGTCGTTGCTGTTCAAAATCAAATGACTGACAAGCTGTGGCATGACAACAACTCTGCTGCGGTCTATGGAGAATACTTGTGTACATCTGTGAAGATTGGAGCGATCACTACATGATTTGGGTGGGGATACGGCAGCAGTTTGGCATTTGTTCAAACATACTTGTGAGCTGCAGCTATGGGTGAGAAGCATTATTGTCCAAGGAAGCCGAGTGTAAAAGGCACCGCCAAGCTACATGGAAATGACAATGTCATGTCTACAAGTCTGTAGATGTAACAAAATAAAGGCTTGAATTTATAAGATATTTTCACATACCAACAGTGTTTGATCTCTGGGGTTTTTCTTTCATTTTTAAGATGATTTCGTGCATTATCATCATGTCACATACATACATACAGGGGTAGTGAGAAATAAAATACTCTATCTGTCTCTATAATATCATTCGGCTAATTTTGAAGGATGCTTCCATGATAGCACGGCCCTGTTTCAAGCCTGCAGGCACAAGGCTCATGGGTGGGCAGAAATACACGCCCACGTCTTGCAAGCCCTTGGTGTCATGACTCAGATCTCTTGCTGTGTTCAAGCAGTTGGTTCAAGTCGCTCCTTGGGCAGAAATATTGTTCTTTGGCTGATTCAGAAAGGGCTCTTTTGATTGGTCACGGTAGCAGGCCACAGGACTTACCTGGATAGGAATGCACAGGATGAGGCAATACCAACCAAGAACCTCTTGACAGTGAGTGGGCCATATGTGAGAGACTCCAACTCAGCTCTTCGGTGCGTTCAAGGGCGATAGGGGGGGGTTTCATGTCTCACAGGAGACCAGTTCAAACCACATCCCATGGATAGGACAATGCTGGGACTCATTCAAAGACAATAAAGCTTGTATTGCAGTGCAAGACCAGGATGACCTCATATCCCACCTCGTCTCAATTGTAAAACACAATAGAATGGGAAAGAGAAATTCCCTTTTATAGTGCACATCTTTGACATTGAGCGGGATTTCCACCCTCCATGAAAAGACCACTGGAGTGTTGAAGTCTGATCTAAACCTTTGTCTCATTAAATATAGACACGGGTTACTGTTCTCCTTAGGCGTCATGGTGATTTCTTATTTGTTTCGATTATGTCATTCTCTGTGTTATCGCTTTATAACTTCATAGAGGAATTAAAAATATTTTTTCATTGTTTCATAAATCCGCTGATTTTAACTAGCCATTTTGAGTCATTTACATTTTTATGAGAAAATTAAAGGATTGTGCTTATGCATATTATAATTGGCTTTTAAGGAAGAAAAAAAAAAAGGGGGCACTGGGTATTTTAACCGTGAAAAATTGTTAAATTGGATTCTAACTTTGACTTTTGACTTGCCAGACATGTAAAAGTGTTGGCGATAAAGAGGGAATTTCATGCCACTTTGATGAAAAGGGAGACTGTTGAATGAAAACTTATGTGTAGGGGTCAGTGGAGTCAGCCTCACGCTGGGCTCCATGTTTTACAGATCGTTAAACAATAATGAAAATGTCATTCAAATGTTCCTATATCTGATCTCTTTATTTGATACATGTATCCCCAATAATTCAATGCAATGCTAGTGCTTGAACCAACTACTGCCTATGGACACGTTAGCATCCCCCTGGAACATTGTATTTAAAAAAGCACCGAGGGATGTATTGTACTAGCCTAGGCTAATGCTTCGTGTGGTATCTCTTCTGAAGTAGCATCAAATCATTGTTTTGTTATCAGCAAACACTGTGAGCGTTGTGATAGTTTTGTAACTATCGTAGACGATCGCCGTTGATGGTGTCACAGCTTGACCTGCTTTAAAAAGATCAAACAGGGCTCTTCCCACAGTGCCATGTTGGCCCATTTTACCCTTAAGAGCCTTGCTAGCATCCCCCTTCTCTCACCAGGTACCTGTTTGCTGCTACTAAACTACTAGATTGTGTATGTATTGATTTTGAATTGGACCTTTGATCAGCCTTACAATAAATAAAGCTAAATTGCTGCATTAAGTACACTATTTATTAAGGACTATTTGGTCATGCTACCCTTGCAGTGCTTTTACTGCATAGTTAAAGCTGAGTTTGCCTCTAGTGGCAAACATTGGGCGAAGAGATGAATAGTTCACAAAGCAATGAGGACACTGCAGATGACACCGGTGAGTCTGACAGCCAGGGGAAATCCACTGACAGCTGCAGGCTGACAGACTAACACACTAGACCAGTCAATATTCCCACTACGACGTTCTCAGTCTCACGCATTTGCATTCTTTGCTCATTTTCACTGCTTGCATTTTCAGATGCTTGTGATTCAGCAAAATAGACGTTTTATGTTAGCCTGCAGATTATAGTGGTAACACAAAGATAGACAGCTAGTTGCCTTAATCACACCTAATGATGATAATTCACCATGCACGCACGCACGCACGCACGCACGCACGCACGCACGCACGCACGCACGCACGCACGCACGCACGCACGCACGCACACACACACACACACACACACATACACATACACATAAGATATCTAGCATTTGTATGAATCTAGCCTGATGGCTTGCAAACAATTCAGTTGGTGAGATTGTAGCGCGCTCTCTCTCTCTCTCTCTCTCTCTCTCTCTCTCTCTCTCTCTCTCTCTCTCTCTCTCTCTCTCTCTCTCTCTCTCTCTCTCTCTCTCTCTCTCTCTCTCTCTCTCTCTCTCTCTCCCCCCTCCCTGTCTCCTTACCCTTCTGCCTTGGATTATGCTCCATCTTGTGGACAGTTTTACAGCTGCTGGGAAAATGGAGCCACAATATTTTTCCTTTTGGATTAAAACATTGCAATCTTAAACTTAAAGACGCTTTAACTATCACTCCTTTCCATCAGAGACACAAAATCTGGCATAAACCTGTATATTGTTTTCGCTGATGGTCACTGCCATTGACGGCTTCTTAGGAGCAAAAGTTAGGTCAGATGTTGGCTGAGCTCGGATATCAAATAGATGCCTGACTAAAGAGAAAGGTGTTTGTTGGGATGAGTGTTTGGTGGGATGTCTATAATCTGAAGCCACCAGATGTGAGGAGGCTGGACCAGAGAAGGGAAAGGGCCGGAGCTGTCCAGTGCTGAAAACACTCCATGTCCAAATCTGCCCTTGTGTGCCAAGTACAGTTGTGTTTTTGTTATTGAGCGTCACATCATCAGTTATTGACTTTGATCTGATGCGCGACCTTTCATTATAAGAAGAGGGATCTCACACAACCTTGGAAAGCTGCTGTGAATGGGACAAATGAGTGAGCCCTGCCTGTGTTCGGCTGTCCAGTGCGCCCACCCAGGCTCCCTCCACCACCCATGTATCTCTGCTGCTGTTATGATTACGTGTTCCTGATTAATAGGTCGTTTTATAATAGCTTGGTGAGGTATTTCTGGAATGGCCCATTTCTTTCCTGCTCAAGGAGGAGTCATTCTTGGTTTCTCACTGCCACCTTGTGGATTTCTGTTCCACCTTAATGTGTCGTGATGGCGTACGTTTTTTACCATTGCCCCATTCTCACCACAGAAAAAGTGAAAAACTAATTATGAAAAGTATTCTGGATTTTAATTTGAAAAAAAAAAAAGGGGGGGGGGGGGCAATTAACATAGCAATGATGTGCACGTGTTTGTTATTAATCACTCTTCATAATAAAAAGATAGCAAAATAAAACCTGAGTGTTGAAAAGACAAAGAAATGGAATTAAAAGCATCATTTAGATGTATGATTCTGGAGGCTTGCTTCATTGTTGTCATTGTTGATTTTTCACATGAACAAGACAGCGACCTCTGTCCCCGATCCCCTCCCTCCCTTTCTCCCTCCCTCCCTCCCTTTCTCTCTTTTTTTCTCCCGTAATGTGTTGCTCATAGGATCAAACTTCAAGTACACGTTCGTGACCAGGATTCAAAACAGAAGCATATAGGGTCCAAAGACAATCAACACTTCCAAAAAAAAAAAAAAAGTCACACCGTAGTGCCGAAAGCGGCACTATTCCGGGTAAATTGGCAGACTGCACGCGGGTCTGCTCAATATTGGGAGAAATATGCAGCACCAGAGGAGGTATTTGCCGTGACTCGTGCGTACGTAGAGACAATAAATAGGCAAAGCACGCTTTAAATATAGCAAATCATACCTACTTCAACCAAAAAAGGTCACCTTGCATGGGATCTATCAGAGAACCGAAGCTCAGGTCTATTTTCTCTTGGAGTGTACCAAAAATAAGCGCACCAGTATCTCCTGCAGGACTTAATTTGATGGTAAATTCAATTATTTTTTCTTTTTTGGACTGCACCTGTTCAGCTGGACCGCACCTAAGGACGGTAAGCGACTTTATCACAATGGGTTTGCCTCATCCGACGAGTCTAGATAAACTTGTTTTTTTCCTTATGTTGCTTTAGTGTCATTGGAGATGCTCTAACAGGTGTTTTTGAGATTTGCTAAAAAATATATATATATATTTTGGTGAAAATAGGTTTTATTATTTATTATTGTACCAAACGTTGGTTTGGCTGCATATGTTTAGTTATTCCTTAGAATATTTTATAGGCAAGCCTTTAATTAATACTGGGTTGGTGCGGTTTGGGCAAAGGGGCTGCACGGCGTCTTTTCCTGTGTGACATTGACCTGCAATGACTGGCATGATTAGAATAATCCTCTAAAAATTATATATTTTTTGATCCCCTTTGTGAAGCCAAAGCTACTGATAGACATTTAGGCCATCCCATTTATTTGCCGAACTGAAATATCCATCACCAATTTACAGGCTATCATTTTATTGATCTCATCTCACCATCAATTGATTTTGTCATGCCAATATGTATTCCAAATGTGGGTTTCTGACGACTGTGGGTTTTATATGCTTGACTGGAACAATTCGGGGTGTGCTCCTGTTTATTATAAGGCAGAAATAAACAGAACTGAATATATTCATTCATCTTGACCAAGATCAAGATATGGCACTGAAATAATTAGCCTATCTATTAGTCGGCTAATTGAATTACAACTTGTAAGACGTTTTTCTTTTTTGGACTGCACCTGTTCAGCTGGACTGCACCTAAGCACGGTAAGCGACTTTATCACAATGGGTTTGCCTCATCGCGTCTAACTAGATAAACTTGTTTTTTTCCCTTATGTTGATTTACCAGACCTGTGCCCTTGTTTCCGAGTCTGTTGCGCCCTGTGTCGCCAAGTTGAGCATCTCTATCACTATCTCGGGCTCTTCATCATATGTTAAACATATTTCACAGAGTTAAGACTGGGCCGTTGTTCATTCCCATGGATTAGACAGCTATGTTTCTATGTTTCCCCCGTCAGTGAGTGTTACTTGTGCCATCTCGGATGATATCAAGAGATTTCGCAACAAAAAAACCCCAAAGTGAGCAGGCTCTTGAGGTGAAGACTTTCACACCGTGTGTCGGGAGTGATGGCGGCGTCTGCACCCTCCTCCTCTGGCGGCGAACCAGATCCCAACTCGACTAATTTACGACCACCGGGCTCAAGTAGGTCCATCACCGATAACATTGCTATTTCACTTGTGCTATTTACTTTGTGGGGCAACGCCATTACTCATTTCCATCGAGGGGAGAAACCGCTGCCATTTGAGGTGCCTTCCTCCCCGCAAATCACCGCAGCATTACATTCACTACGGACCCCCCGGCATCTGCTGGACAGACGAATGTTGCTGTCAGAAATGATGTCCTCTACCAACATAACATTGGAGGCAATTAGCCTGGAAAACAAGCCCTGAGGCTGGACCACCAGGACATCATAAAAGATTTAAAAAATAAAATAAAAATTGTATTACTATTACTACTACTATTATTATTATTATTATTATTATTATTATTATTATTATTATTATTATTATTATTATTATTGGTTTAGCTAAATGTGTTCTGGGTGAATAAAGTGCCTGGATGGAAAAATGGAAATTTCCCCAAAGTGGCTGTTAATTCAGGCACATTAAATTGTCCCTAATGGCATGCTCAAGCATTGTAGCCTTCAAGAAGGGGGGGCTGTACAAACCCTAGAGCTACCACAGTCCTGCCATTGTCTATTAACAAGGGAAAATTAGCCTGATTGGCTCAATGAATAAATATCTAAGATAATGTTATATATATGCCTATATGAGTTCCATATGCATATAGGTATATGTATATATATTTTACCTTTTATAAATATTGGCAAAATCCCCCCCTACATTTATATAGCCCCACAGCAAACATGAAGTCACTCAATCAAACGGAGCCAGAAATCCCTTTTTTTTTTCTCAACGGAGTTGGATTTTGACGTTCGAATGCGGCCCATTGGCAAATAATTTGTCTCTTCCCACCCCTGTGTAATGCCCCAAAAGCATTGGTTATATTATGTTCGGCCAATGCAGAAATGAGATCTGGCCTAGTGTACTGCCCCTCAGCAAAAACGTATCCTATAGTCTGGTCTAAATCCTGTCTGGAACCGCACCTGCTCTGTTTCTATTTTCTGCTGTCTCTCTGCTGCCCATCTCATGAAAACCCATGGGTCGTGGAAGAGTAAGGAGTGAGTAAAAGTGCCTCCAATGAGCTTGAGGAGGGCAATGATTTATCTAATGATCCAAAGGGTTAAATTGGGATGTGAGGATGCAGCTGCTTCCCCTACCCCCCGCCCCCTGCCTACCTCTACCCCCACCCCTCCTAAATTGCTGCTTTTGAGGACTCCTTGTATGTGCTCCCATCCAAGGTGCCCCATCCCCTCCCTGGCTGGAAGCCCTTGATAACGGCATAATTCTCTATCTGTCATTGGCCAGCCGGCTTATGTCTAGCGACGCATGCATTTTATTCGGCGTCTCTTCACTCAATTAGATCTTTAGGCTGGCGTAAATCCAAACGGCTAATTAATTTTTAGGTCCTTGCCTAGGTCATGAATGGTAACATACATTTGAAATGGGCTAATTGGGATCCAAGGCCCAGCGAATGAGGCTAAATGTTAAACTGAACTCAAGATACCTACCTATTTTTCATTCAGCATCCCGACAAAACAAACGTTTCTCCATTTAATACTTTCATATGGATTAATTTCAGAGAAAGTAATACCTGTTTCAGGTTTCTGTGAGTCCCTCTAATCGGCTTTTCTAAATTATTTAGGCTATGACGCATGGTGTGGAGTTGCTCATGGGTGTACTAGGAAATTGGGAATGAAGATATGCGGTAAGTTGGTTTTTTATCACCTGTTTTGTCAAATTATTCAGGTATTTCTAAATTTGTTCTGAAATAGAAATGTAAGCAATATATTGATTTAAGTGTCCGTATCACATTTTTGCTCGGCCTAATGGAAACTAGATTTTGACCTGATCTCTCTGTGCCCATTGGACGAATATCTTAAAGGGATGTGCACCTTGGGATTTTACAGCAGCATATCGGCCTCAAGGGGTTAGCCAAGATTAGCCAAGACTGTTCATTTCATTAAGAATAATGGTTCATAAACACATGAACCGGGTGTTCGGGGCTGGGTTATTCGGAGTGCATTTGCCTCCTATGATTCACCTAAAATTCTGAGTTTGGGAATATCATCAAAATGGAAAACGTTCAGCCTCTATACATCAATTTCCAAAAGCATTCATTCAGCACAGGGCTATGGGTTTAAAGATCACTCAGGGTAGATTTTTGATTGGCTGTATCAGTCTTATTCAGCCTTCCAGTCCCATACTAACCCACTAATCATAATAGTGTATGTCGTGCACCAGCGCTCAAGGTGCAAAAGATATGACGCTATTCGTTTTCGTTTGTCATAATAGCATTTTCTATTGTATTTTTGACCGACCGTGTTTTGTCGGTTTCAGTTAGGAAATTCAATTGAACACATTTCCAAAGCAGAGACAACTACACAATGAAACCGAAGCTATCAAGCTGGTGGATTATTCTAAACGGACTAGTAGAAAGGAGATGGGGGTCCAGTTAGGCCATCAAAATAACATCATACAGAAGATTAGAAGGTTAATCAGATTTATGGAGATTTAAGGGAAATAAATGGCTAAATCAATCCTGATAAATGTAGGTAGGGTTTTTTTGCGCAATGCACAGCTTTCTAGATAGGAGTTCTGAGATCTAGTCGTGGACTATAGTCTCCCCAGTGGGCCTTTAATAAAAAGCCCGTATTGATATATTCACATCTATCACCACGGCCCACTCAGACTATTAAATGTGCCTCGGGGCTATAACGCTATCGGCTCCTTGTGCTGCTCCCTGCCCACTGAAGTGGAATCTGTCGGAGGAGCTTAATAGGAATTTACAGCCACTACATGACAGCTATTTGTTTGTGCTTGGCTGGAGTTTGGTGCTGATGTCACCGGACTCAACCTCCCCCAGAGCCTTCCGCCCATAAATAGGATGCCCAGGGCAGGATGGGAGCCTTTGAAAAAAAGTACAGCCAGCAGAGAGAGAGAGAGAGAGACGGGAGATAAAGTCAGATATGGCAAAAGGAGAATTCGTGGCCTGGTAAAGCTGCAGCTCTCAACATGTATGGGAATTGCAATCACCCGCTGGCCTCCTCACCTTCTTGCCCTCGTTCAGGATTTTTGCAGAAGAACAACAACCTGGAGGAGAAGAGCAGGATCGTGGGTTCCTTCAAAGAGCGCACCTCCAGGAACCTGCTGTCTTGTGATAACAGCGACAGAGATTCCCGTTTCAGACGCACCGAGACCGACTTCTCCAATCTGTTTGCCAGAGGTATAGAGGCTGAAAACAAGGTGTCATATATGGCAGAAAAACACTTGAATCGGGTGTATTGTTTAAAATGTACCATAGAAAAGGCAACATTGACGTATCCAAGAATTTCTGGATTTTTTTTAGAATAAACGAAAATACCCAGGCAGTAGGAAACCCTTGTATTTTATATTTGATTACTTAATGGTTAAGCATGCATTGTCTCAACGAAATTTGCTGGAAAATCCACTTTGAACACGCCACTTTCTGTGAATGATTAGCTCCATAAGCACTAACAACACATAGAAAATGGTTAACTGTTTGTTCTGACTGTTTTAGGATGGTTATAATGAAATGGATTGTAGTCAAACCTCCTTTTTTTCATTTGATGGGTTTTGCTATTGTGTGAGTTGTTCAGTGCCTGTACTATATTTTAGTGTTGGGCTTGGGGTCTTAGCTAGAGTGTGTATTAATCACCAACAGCTTGTACCAGCCTAATTAACAACCTGTTGAGAAATTGGAAAGCCCTGAGAAATTCACCAGTGAATTGTGAATGTGACCTGTAAAAAAAAAAATCTACAATACATGGGACATATGGGAAGCAATGCTCAGATGTTAACCACACAAAGGTTGGAAAGAAGAGACACAAATATTGACATGTGGTCATTTCATTTGTAGATTTATTGCCTGCCAAAAATGGGGAGGAACCGACCATGCAGTTCTTGCTGGAGGTCGTGGACATCCTCACAAACTACATCCGGAAGACCTTCGACAGATCAACCAAGGTCCTGGACTTCCACCACCCCCACCAGCTGCTGGAGGGCATGGAGGGCTTCAACCTGGAGCTCTCCGACCAGCCCGAGTCTTTGGAGCAGATCCTGGTGGACTGCAGGGACACCCTGAAATATGGGGTGAGGACAGGTGAGCGCAGAGAGCAGCCGAAGGCACAGCGCAGCCAGCGATCAATAACTCTCATTAGCCTACATGCTGGCGTAACGATTACGGATGAGCTTATTTCTCTCACATTCTCAAATGATTAATAGTTCTCTGTGGAATGTGTTGCTTTGTTGTCTCTATCAACCCCAGGTCACCCCAGGTTCTTCAACCAACTCTCCACTGGATTGGACATCATCGGGCTGGCAGGAGAATGGCTTACCTCCACAGCCAACACTAACATGTGAGTGATAATAGCAAATGCTTCACTACATTGCAATTCACAAATATATAATATGTTTAATTCATCTTTAGTTGACCATCAATAATCTCTGATCATGCAGATAATAATATAATATATATATATGAGATGCTAGACCTGGATTTGGACGTGACCAGGTTCATGTCCTAATCTGTTTTGGTTTTTTTTTGTTGTTGCTTTTTTTATATTGGTTTGATGTTTTCTAAGTGGTCCTAGGAGAGTGGGGGTTTTATTCAGGGGCTCACTTGAATTGACATAATTAGGGTCTTTGGTGTGCTTTTAGCTGAAGAATACCCAGCATGCTCTCACCGACCTGTCACTCAAGCAAGAAAATCATGGAATGGCAAAAAAGCACAAAAGGGGAGATTTCTGAGCTTTTTTTTTTTTTTTTTTCCCTCTCCCTTTTCCAATATTACCATTGTTGACCTGCACCCTGGCCGCGGTCAAATATTGCAGCCCTACAGGCAAGCCAAATTACATATTGATTTGCGTCCAGAGTTTACATGGTGTCTTTGTTTTATGTAACGTGAGTGCCAGTGAGATAACAAAGCCAGGAGGGGGGAAAAAAAAAAAGGCATCTCCCTTGAGATCATCTGTACACAATGTGAACAACCATCATTGGGATTCAACGTTGCTTTTCCTCGTTCGCAGGGAAAGACCATTTTAACCCTCCACAACTCAAATGATGTAGTCTTTGATCTTTCTCAGCTGTACCCTTCAGGATACATTATTTATGTTTGTATTTATTCAATTGAACCTTTATTGAACCACGCAGGTCAATTAAGAACAATTTTATTTACCATGCCTATCACCCTTCACATGTTTAAAAATCTAAATGCTAAAAGGTTAGCCTCGGTAAAAACACAACACGTTTGACCTGTAATAGTCTTGTCATCTTTATCGGCGGAGCAGTGACGCTCCGCCACCAAGATATTACCCTTTGAGGTCAAGGCTTCAGTTTTTGCTTTTGAGTGTGAAATAACAGAGGCGGAGGACAACCTCTTAAACCTCCATTACAGTCCTGGCAGATGTATTCCACAGTCTGGGTTCACTCTTGGTGTTTACTGTTGAGGCCGCCCAGCCTGCGGGTCAGCAGTAAAAGCCCAGAACACGCTGTATGTCTTCCAGAAGCTATACGCCACCGAAACGCTGTCAGCCCCGTGTGTTACTGAGGAGTTGAACCAGAGGGTGGAGGCTGCTTACATACTTGTAATTCACATGTATTAATTACTCCATCAACCCTAATTACCCCTGCCAGATATTGATTGACACTAATAGGCTGACAATCACATCCAGGGTTTACATAATCAGAGTTAGTGAGTGTCATCTGCGTGATTGAAAGGGGGGGGGGGGGGGGGGATTAATCTGTGACATCTGTGAACTTGCACCCGACTTTTTTCTTTTTTCTTTACACAGTCGCTATGTACGCCAAATGCCAGGCGAGAGAAACGAAAGCACCGAATGCTGTGGGGCATAATGCAACATACTGTATTGTTCCGCTCACTTCCATTCATTAACTTTCACCGCATGAGCAGACAGATAGTTATGTAATGTTTGGTCAGGAGAAGATAGATGAGCCTCCCCCGTATTGTAATTCCAAGCTGATTGTGCTCTGCTCTGAGGGTGGAGTGCTTTTTCCATGTGCTTTAACGATGTAGAGACAATCACATGCCCTGAAAAGATAAAACATAATAAACATTACGGTAATGAGAAAATTCAAGAAACCTGAAATAACAGTAGGCCACCCTTATTACAGTAATGTTCAACGTGCTGGGAACGAGTACATCGGAGTCTAGGCTTGAGATAGAAAGCCATTGTGTTATATCACACTTCTCAGTCATTCTCACTCACTCAAACATATGCTCTTGGCAGCATATGACTGTTGCATTTTCTGTCGCTCTGCTGCAAAAGGGCCTCCTCTAATACAACAAGACTCTCACTGACCTGTGACTGTGTACAAAATGCTGAATATATTCCATTCTTACTGCCAAACTAGTGTACAAATACATACTATTAAATATAAACGCATTTAATATCGATCCCATCAATCTCTCCTGCAGTCTTTTAGTGAAATGGAATCGGACAGCAGAAATAAAGCAAATTGATGATCAATATACTTATTGCACTTATTACACACTTAACAAAACACATCAGTCAACTGTGCGGTGAAGAGTATGTGTTCGATCAGCAGTTAAAGACGGTCAAACTTCATGAAGTACCAAATGGAGTCAACTGAAAACCGCTGTGTTTTCCAGGTTCACCTATGAGATTGCCCCTGTCTTTGTACTCATGGAGCAGCTGACGCTGAAAAAGATGAGAGAGATCGTTGGCTGGCCGGTCGGAGAGGGCGATGGAATATTTTCTCCAGGTGAGAGCCCAGCCAATGATCAAACAGGACCGGGGGGGTCAGTAACATGGATCAGATAACTGAATAACTTGCACCAAACCTGCATGTCCACTGTTGAAAGGCTGCATGTGATTCCTGCAGGTGGAGCGATATCTAACATGTACAGCGTGATGATCGCCAGATACAAGTTCTTCCCCGAGGTCAAGACCAAAGGCATGACCGCTGCCCCCCGACTGGTCCTCTTCACCTCAGAGCATGTGAGTCCACCAACGTCTCTGATCACGCCGGGCTGTATTGATGATTATCGGTACCTTATGTTGCACCTTTAAGCTGAAAGGCGATAGTGATAACAGGATTAAACCGTTAAGAGACCATTCAAAATTGACACCCAGCTTGTGTTCCTGCAGAGCCACTACTCCATCAAGAAAGCCAGTGCAGCCCTGGGCTTCGGGACAGAGAACCTGATCCTCCTGAACACCGATGAGAGGTTTGTACTTGACAACCTGGTGAAACAGCTTCAGATCAAGTGTCTGTTTGACGTAACATTTCATTCTTCTTCTCCAGGGGGAGAGTCATTCCTGCTGACTTGGAAGCCAAGGTCATAGAGGCCAAGCAGAAGGTGACTTTCAACGTTTATCGTACCATCGACTTAGATTGTGATAGATGAAAAATAGACGTGTGAATTCAAAGCTTTTTTAGAAAACATGTTGCTTTTCACATTTTTTCACATGTTGTAAATCCAAATACGAAATTTGAGTATGAAATCTGAAGTATAAACCGTGTCTCGTGTGATTTGGGATATTGTTCGCATGTAAAAACCAACGTGCCCAAAAACACACAAGCTTTTAATTCTCATCTTTATTGTCACATGTGACTTTTTTTTTGAAAAGTCTTGAAAAAAGAACTACAGTTTATTTGTTTCTATCAGTGACTGGTCAGTGGGCAACAGCAAAGTATGCAAGAACCTCAACAAGGTTATTTCAATAAGGTTAATGCTGGCATGTGACGCTACCCACCGCCTCCTGCTGCAAAGCACAGTCTCTGGAGCTAATTCTCCTGGGGGTAAAGTGATGTGGCGGCTGGAGGAGACGGGCATGACGCAGTTCTGCTCTCATAATGGCTGCGAAAAGGAATTCGACCTCTTTCGAGAAATGCGACCTCTTTGATGTCGTGACAAATACAGATCTCACCTGGGATTCAGCCGGGAATCGTAACCCACGTTCTGTCTGATGCGCTTGGTTTTGCAGGGGTATGTCCCGATGTTTGTGAACGCCACCGCTGGCTCCACGGTCTACGGGGCGTTCGATCCCATCCATGAGATTGCGGACATCTGTGAGAAGTACAACATGTGGCTTCACGTGGACGTAAGACAATATTGATTCTCTTACGTGCTGTGCATCTCAGCTCCCCGTTCAGCCACCGCGATCATCACTGTTCTCACCAATATAACCGTTGTATGCTGTGCAGGGTGCATGGGGAGGCGGGCTGCTGATGTCCAGGAAACACAGGCACAAGTTGAATGGAATAGAGAGGTAAAACTACAGCACTCTAAGATACTTGTAACACACACACACACACACACACACAGTGGTGCTTACTTTTTCAATATCTGTGCAGGGCCAACTCGGTCACCTGGAACCCTCATAAGATGATGGGAGTCCCACTGCAGTGCTCTGCCATTCTGGTCAGAGAGAGGGTAAGAGTGTGTTTTTTCTGTTACTTTCACGTCCACTCACACACACACACACACACACACACACACGCATGCCAGCGCATGCACGTGCATCCCGTGCACGAACGTGCTATTTTCTGCTGGTCTTCAGGTAATCTTACTGTCTCCCTCGTTGCAATTCCGTCTGTTGCAGGGAATATTACAAGGCTGCAATTCCATGTGCGCCGGCTACCTCTTCCAGCCAGACAAACAGTACGACGTGACGTATGACACAGGCGACAAGGCCATTCAGTGCGGGCGGCATGTTGATATCTTCAAGTTCTGGCTCATGTGGAAAGCAAAGGTATGCATTATATCCATTATAACTCATCGCTTCTATCAACCGTGCTGCCATTTCTAGATTGCGATGCTAATGTTTTTTTTTTGTCTGTGCTACATATTCTTTCTTTTTTTTATCTCTAAAGGGAACAGTAGGGTTTGAACAGCATATTGACAAGTGCCTGGACCTGTCAGCCTATCTGTACGACAAAATCAAGAACCGAGAGGGCTACCAGATGGTGTTCGACGGAGAGGTGAGATTGTTCCCCCCTTCGTTTTCTATGCATCCTAGTTTCCGCCGATATTCAATATCTTCCAAATGAATGCCCTTATAAAGTGTCAGAACGCTGAAGTTATCTGGTGAATGTGAAGCACAATTCATTAACTGAAGTACTCAACACAGTCAGCTGCGGCACAAACGGTCGGTGCCAATGGAAAAATTCTGTAGTGCTGTAGAGTTGGGATGCACTGGGGATGAAGGACACCCAAATGAGGCTCTTGGCTTTACTACCGCTGCTTATCTCAGTTGGGTTCCTGCTTCACGACAAAGTCTTTTTTTTTTTTTCTCCTGTGATAAATAGCTACCCAATGAAATATTTAAAGTTTAATTATATGTCAGCCTTGTTTGAATCTATTCACTGCTTGTAACAAATGTTGTCCCCATTGTGTCTTGGCAGCCGCAGCACACTAACGTGTGCTTCTGGTACATTCCACCGGGCCTCCGCGGCCTGCCTGACGGCAAGGAGAGGCGGGAAAGGTTGCACAAGGTAAAGATTCAGCCTGGATGCCTTGGATGCTTCAGTTTTCAGCACGTATAGATCTGTATCTATATCTATATCTATATCTGGGAGGGGCAGGGTGTGACGCGTGGATGCCAATGATGCCGATGATGCCGATGATGCCGATGATGATGGCTGATGGTTATCGGGGTGCGTGTTTTTCTTCCTCCCAACAACAGGTGGCCCCCAAGATCAAGGCGATGATGATGGAATCTGGGACTACCATGGTGGGTTACCAGCCTCAAGGAAACAAGGTGAACTTCTTCCGCATGGTCATCTCCAACCCCGCCGCTACCAGGTCAGACATCGACTTCCTGATCGAGGAGATTGAGCGACTGGGGCAAGACTTGTAAGAGCCGAAATTCCGAAAATATACATAACCCTTTTTTCAAATACTTTTTTCCGACTCCGCAAAGCCTCGAGCTTGGCTTTCGTGTCTACGTCGTTTCAAAAAGACATAGAGATTTTAGCTTTACAGGTCTTTTCAGGCAATGCACAATAGTACGTCCCACGTGTTTCCCTGTCTTTTCTGTGTTTAGCAGCGACCATATATACTTAAAAAGTTTGCACACACTTTGTTGGGTTACAGGTTCTCAGATATAGTAAGTCAAAACTTGACGGAATGACAGAAACATCTGTTCCTTTTCACGTAAAATATGAAGAATATGATATAGAATATGCCATTTTAATTTTGCAGTAGTCTACATGATATCCCCCCCCCCACACAAGTAACAGAGCACAATGGAAGGACCCTCACAGCATTGACATATACAATATTAATGTAATATATATATATACTATGATGTACTGTATTGTCTATGTAATTATCAAGCCAGATACCACATTGTACCCTAGCTGTTCTTTCCCTTTGATATTACATAGATGGGAGTATATAACACAGTCATTGTAACAAGTACTGTACTTGATTGCTGTGTTTTTAGAGATTTTTTCTTTTTGTGTAGATTGTGTATAGTCTTGTTACATCGCCTTTTGTGACAAACGTGTCCTCGTTTTACAGTGAGAAAAATCCTCTATGTCAAATCCAGCGTATCGTATGTAATAGAGTAACCACTTTATTTATATGGAGAGAGCATACGTGTGAATAGGTCATGCGCTATTCTACTGCATTTGTAACGTGCCCTCGTTTCTATTTGGGAGACTGCTGTATAGGATCGAGATTGTTTTGACGAACGTTGGAGGTCTTTTAGCGTCTTTGTGAACCAAAGAAGGGTTAGGTTATGCATACGTACATGTACATGGCCGTTCCTCTGACTTATGGATGGATTAAGATGTTTATATAGGAATATTTAACTCACCACCTTTAACCTTAGTGCGATCTATGTTGTGTAACTGTTGCTACGTCATTGTGAACCACTGACTGAATGCTGTAGAGACACAGGGGTGGGGGGGGGCCAGGCTCCGGCAGTGCTGCTGCTACTGCCGGTGCTTTGTTAACGACAAAGAGCACAATGACCTTATAGGGCAGCTTTTATTCTAGGGACAGATGATTGTTAGTATTATAAATGTGTCATATCTTAAGAGCGCTGACTCTATCTGGACGGAAGGGTTTCATGTCTTAAAAAAGGGGGTAATTCAAGCCTAAATATGCTGTACTGCAACTTTTAAATCTGTACACTAGGATATGCATTTTTTTTGTTTTTATGTTCACAATATGCACACTTGTTTTCTTGAGTCATGACATGGGATTTATTTGTCACTGACGACTGCAGAGATACATGTAATAAGATTTATTGAACTGCTGTACATTCCGGAACAAGATGGGATGAAAATCCTTTTGTCAAATTCAGCGTAGGCACTTTAACTTTTCATGCCATTCATTTGCAAAGTCTTACTGTTGTAATTACAGCACTAATAAAGCTTTAGAACTTCTGTGGGGGCCGTTTCCGCAATTTGTAAGAGGACCTGAGATCAGCCATGCCTTGAACTTTATAAATAAATGTGTTTATTTTTTTGAGTCTGCTGCATAAACTGCCATTTGCCATTTGAAAGAACCCAGTATTTGACTGTTCATTCACTCAGTCACTCATTCCCATTCTTTACATTTATGTATGTCTGTTGTCTCTATTGAAGTCTGCCTTTTTGTGATAGTTACATTAGATGTTGCTTTATGGTGAACGCCATTAATGTGAGAGTATTTTGGAGAACATTTACCTTAAAACACACTCAGCCTCTGGTCCTTAGTGTTCATCAGTCACTGCCAAAGACAGACGGAGTGCATCAAGGTGGTGGGCGAAGCACTGACAGTGAATAGATGAGAAGTCTTCTGCCTGCCTCTATACTAGTATGTGTATCTATGCTTGAGACAAATACATGGGAAATAATTCAAATATATGAAGAATAATTCACAATGTGTTAAAGCAATTAAGTAATCACAGTGTCTACATGTTATAAAACCATATCAGTCAGGGACCAAGGGCCAGGTTTGGATAAATGTGTGTGTTTTTCCATAGTAACGTTTTGCTTTTTGGTAAATCTTTGCAGTCAACCTGGTTGTCACCACCCATTGCTCAGATTAATCACCCCGGAGGGACATTTTATTAGCTGATCATCTCAGCGGAGATTTCACGAGCCCCCCACCGATTCCTCCTCTGCTCTCATTACTCACACTTTTAAGATATTTATCATAAAATGCATTAGACTGTGCTCTCTTAACATTTTTTCTCTTCCAAGCAGCCAATTTCAAGGCTCTGCCTGGCTGCATTTTATTTCAACACGGCCGTGCAGGGACTGGCTGTTTCAGCAGCTCCCCTCCCATCCTCCACCAGACGCTATGCTTCTTTGTTTCATGGTTGAGTGCAGCGATCATTACAGACCTGGCGTCAACCGGCTGCTTTGCAAAGTTACAGGAAACAAAGGATTAAAGGAATAACCAGACATAATGGGGTAATAGAAATCATAACCCTCAACTTCTTCCCACATCTAAAGGGAGAGTGGTTTGTCGTCTTGCTCTGAGGATGGCGATAATATTGTCAAAGTTTAATTGTGCCAAAGCATCATTATATGGCCAATTTGGAAGCAGATGTCTCAGAATCTTAAAATAATTGAAACCAGGCCTATAGCTGCTATAGTTGTCACAGTCTAGTAACTCTCCAGACATGAATGGCCACCCAAGGTAAGTTACATAATAACTATACCAAGGAATGAATAGGAGTAAACATGAGTCATTACTCTATTCAGTATAATGTAAAATCTGCATTATGTATATAAATATCTTTATAAATATTAATAGTATAATATAGAATAATAGACATATATAATAATAGTAATAGTGTTTATACATATCATCCATACAGCAGGTTTCATTGTCATTTAAGTTTTAAACAAGTAGAGCTTTGTAACAGGACCCTAATATATGTATATATATATATATATATATGTATATATATATATATATGACCATAAAATCAATGTTTAATGGTTTTCCATTGTTTCCAACGATCAGTAACCCCATCAATTCTAATTACAAGCATTATTAAACTTTGAACAAGTGAGATCAGGCCTGAAACACTGAACGAGGTTTTTTTTTTTTTTTTTTTGCATTTGTCTCTGTCTCTGCATGGGGGTGGGCTGGCTCTGAACACCAGACTGTGAAATACCTAATGTCTGTCTCTGATCTGCGCATACTGTTTCACACCTGATACACACACACACACACACACACAGGATTCAGCACTCTTAATATCAGTATGATTTCATGCCTTTCCAATTTGTTACCTTTTATTTATTTATTTTTTGCCTTCATTTATTTGTTTCCTCTCAACCCTCAGCTCTCTCAGCATCTTCAAGCTTCAGCGTCTCTCCCTGCTTACAGTTCCCAGGCTCTTCCCACACAATAGGTCACCCACCCATCCATCTCTCCTCAGCTGTGTTACTCCCCTCTCCTATATATCCATGAATCTAGTCAGTGGCTTCCCGATGTGCCAAATATATCTCCCTCCCCTGGGAATCACTGCCACATTAGCTTCCTGATAGATACTGACGTTCCCATTGTGCGTGGCAAGTCTAATGAAATGGTGATGATGATATTGACTGCGGGCTGCTTGCCAAAGGCCCCCCACCCCACCATCCACACACGCACCAGTATATAATATCTAGCCTACATTAAATTATTATTATTTGTTTAATGTTAAAGCCAATAATTATGTCTTCTTGTCCTGTAACAGGTGCTGATTTATTATAATAATTTCCTCACGTCAAGCCACCCAGTAGGCCACTGGCGTGACAAAAGCATTCACTGTCACTACTAAAGGCCTCTCGCTCCTAAAGTAATTATAATGGCTCACAATTATCTAAATAGCCTCCTCTTATTGACCGCATGGGCCAGAGCTTGATTAATCTTGGCAGAAAGCAAATTTTAACCAGGAGATTAACAGTCCCGGCGACCGCAACTCGTCGTGCCTCCAGGGTGTGTGCACCTAATGTGACGCTTGTCGAAGTTGAAAGGCAGCAGGGAAATGTCTCTCTCGGACGTTTTCTGTAGCCCCAGGAGCAATACTCTGAATTCCGATTGCCACCGTGCACGTGAACAGGACAGCAACGCAAACCCGGTCCAACGTGTTTTCTACACCGGGCAGCAATGACTCCGGCACAGCGTCACTTTCCCTCTTCTTGGATGGGAATCGCGCGGCTGTGGATGCCGAAAATGAAAGTGATGGAACAGCAACAGCGATGACACGTTAACCGCTCGTGCTGGCTCGTGCTGTCTTTAACAGTGTGTGTCACAACAGCGGCTTGCCTTTCATGCAGCCATTTCATTCCGCAAGTACCGACCACTCTCAGCGCCCGTGTCATTAAGCCACTAACCCCCGGCGACAACAAGCTCTCGGTGTTTCTAGATGCCGAGTCCAGCGTGTACTGTGTTATATTTCTCGAATCCTGGACGTGTTTACTGTGACACACCTCCCTGTGCATGTCCTCACACTGCCTAGTAGATTCAAATGTAGTCAAACAAAGTAGAGATACATTTCCTTGCAGCTTTAGTAAATTCCTCGGAGGACTGAACGAGCATAAATCTGAGAGAGCTACACAGAAAGGGCCCGAGAGGAATGGTGACTGCAGCGTTTTAAGGCGTCAGCAAGCTGCTGGTGAAATACAGAGTTTATTTATCTGCTCCTTGTAAGAAGAGGCACTGCGGGCAGCATATTTCTCACTGATAGAAAATAACAGAATTGAAGCTCCATTGTAGCACTCAGCAACAAGGAGTGATTTAAGTCTGACACGATTATATCGTTTGTGATATCGTCCCCATATATTAGAAATAGCTCGAACTCAAAGCAGCATACAAATTATTAGATGTTCAGAATTGCATAATAGACAATAGAACATGATAAACTGGTAAACTATTGTTTGTCTTTATTGCTATAAAACAACACAAAATGCTGTCTGTCTCTTGAGATGACTTCCCCTCCATAGTTTTCATTCCTCCTTGGTTTCATGCAAGTCCTGAACTGTGTGTAGTGGATATTGGACCATTCCTCAAGAAGGAAAGCCTCCAGTTCTTAGAGGGATGAAAGAAGTGGAAATCTATTACTGTTCAGTGATGTTCAAATCTGGTGACTGGGGAGGACTGGAAGGTGTCTGATGTCATCCTGGTGTTCGTGAGTCCTTAGCCATCATACGACCATGCAGAGTAATCATCAGACCTATTGACAAGAGATGGCTGCTCACAATATTACAGATCATTACCAACATGTTTAATTGGCAACAGACATTGTGGGTTGGAGGCAAAATTTTTGAGACTACAGTTTTGTGGCATTTAGCAACTATTCTGTTAAGTGCCTGTCTATTCCTGATCTAGTTTATCCATGTTTGGGATTTGTTGCCACGGTTTTTGAGACCCCATGCCACGTTACATCATTTTGCAGTTAATTTGACTGTTGCACCAACCATTTTGCCTCTTGCCCTCTGTTAGGTGCCTCATGTTATTGTCAGATGTCCTTTAAAGCCACATACTGTTTATTGCCATTGAAATGAAATTGAAATGCCTTTTTAATTGTGACCTAGTTACTTCAAATTTAAAATAAATCCCTTTTTCATGTGGTGTTTCTGTTATTTCGTCCACCCCTTGTAGGTAGATAATGGCTCTCCACTTTCGGTGTGCAATGGCTCCAGTGCCTTGAAGTGAGGCAATTTCACCAGAAAGGAAGCTCTGTGACAGTAAGATCTACTTCCCTAGAACGACAAATGGTCCCCCTGTAATGGGAAATTAAATATCTAACTTTCTTTTGCATTGCGCAGGGGTGCAAATATACTCCTGTATTACCATACTCTTTTCCTATCCGATCTATATCATCTTTATCACACTTCTTCAAGGCAAAGTAGTGATTCAGTTGTATGCACGATCAAGTTATCATAAACAATGTTTCAAACTTCATCATCATCTGCTAAAAACTGGTCTTCTGTCTGCTTGTTTTAGGCGGTAGACAATACAATAACCGTCTGTGTAAGGAAATGATTACTGTGCGATTATAAGAAATAACAATGTGTTGGCTTTGTTATATAGAAAGAGATTACTGCCAGCAGAGATTGCTTTTGAACTGCATACATTTGTTTATGCTCATCATGAACCACTGAAAAAAAAGATGCATTTGTTCTATAAATTAATTCAAGAAATGTAATTTGTCAGGCACAATGTGAAGTTGAATGTAATTCAGTTTTCTTAATTCAGATTCAACTCCCAGAGATATCTGGCCACTAGGGACTGTTTTTCCCTGAGTGTCGACTGGAAGGCATCGCCCTCGTCCAAGGCTGCAACAGTGGGCCCCCTGAATTTATTTCAATTCAAATACAATCTCTGCTGGCAGTAATCCCATATATTATTAGTGTAGACTACAACGTCACAAAGACAAAAAAAATGAATTTTGAATGAAAATTTCTTGAATGAGGGAGCAGTGGAAACCTACAACATCACAAGAGCCCCCTTAGACCAGAGAGAGGATATGAAGGTGAATACGGGGCGGACATTCAGACTGACAGGATAGCTAATGATTGATGAGGAGAATCCCAATCCTGAGCAAGTTTATTTCAAATTATTTGATAAGACCTGCTGCACTACAGAGATATTCAATTATGTATGCATTAATCTACTCCTCAAGGCCATGTTCTTTATGATAGTGATGGTATCCCTTATCAGCACTTGATCATATAGACCACTTCATTCTCTCCCATCTGCCCTGGCACTCATTTCTGCTCTAACATGATTATAAGATCAAATCAAAGGATGAGATCTGATAATAAAACTTCAAAAATAAAACTCGGGGCTTTTCAATTACATCGCTCGGCTGTTGCTAATGGATAAAGATGGTGACAGTTTACGGACTGAGAAGCTCATTACTCACCTTCCAAAAAATGTCAGGTAGGTTGTTTTTATCCTGCAGATACCTCATCAATATTCCTTTCACAGGTAGCCTCAGTCGAGCAGCTGAACTACGATATCCGAGGCAATAAAAACTACGGGGATGAGAGAGAATTATAAATGACTGCAAACACTATGATCACGATGCTACATCAGCTCCTCTCACAACACTTACTGATCAGTAGCTGAATCTATCCTTGATATCACTGCTGTGCCCTTGAGCAAGGCATTGTTGTTTCATCTGAGTGGGACTGTGTGTGTGTGTGTGTTGCCCAATAAGTACATTTGCAAGGCCCTTTTCATGGCATGAAAGAAATGTCTGCCATATTCAGTGAGGTTCCGATCAGTAGGGGCTGAATTTAACTTGGATCACTGCTCAGCTACCTTGAAACTGGGCGTTCCTGAAGCGTATATGTCATGGTAACCTCAGAGGAAGTGGATAGATAGATATATAAATAGATACCCCTAATACTTTGCACCTCGTTACACCGGCACCACCAGCCGAAGGGTGCTCTATGAAGACAAGGAAATGGAAGAAACCTTGGGCAGTCCAATTTCCACCAGGATGGCTGGGCATGCAATAGATGCCAGGAAAAAATATAGCACAGGGCATATAGTTCTATGCATCTAGTTCAGTGGTATCCCTGAACAAGGATACTTGTTCAGCCTGGGTCCCTATAGTTCAGAGTATGTAATGCAGGCCATATATGTCAGTGTCCTTAGTCGACTAGGGGACAAATAGGCTGGTGTATATAGATCCGCAGATGAAAACCCTTGTCTCTGACATCAGCCAGGGCTGGCAGCATGTCCCACTTTGACTTGGCCGGCATCATCACCCATATCTACCGTGGCCCAGCACCCATGTTGCAGATCAGCCAGAGTCCATCACCCACATACCAATTCATAATAATCCTGAGCCAACTTTTTTAACCAACCATGTTACCTAGCAAACTGACCAAGCTGATGCTAACATTAGCAAATCGATCAAAACGCAAGATGCTGTTGTTACACCAATGAAATGTAAGATGTATAAACTTATGATCGCTTAAGTTGTTCTACACCATTAAAGTGGGGTTTTTTTTTTTTCTGGTTTTAACTAACTATCTTTGCTGCTTTGCAAATGTGTATACTACCTGGCTGGCAGCCGAGGTGTGTTGTAAGCGTGTGCGAGACGAATTCCCTTGCCCTAAAGGCTGGAATGACGTGTAGTTTCTTCCCTTCTTCTCCGTTATCTTTGATTACGTCAAACGCGTCATGGAGGACACAAGAACGCAAATTGAGAAAGAGCTTATAGTAGAATCAGATGTCAATATGAAGCTATGCCTCTTAATTGATCTTAATTGGCAATTAGCCAATCTCAAACTTTAAGGACGCTTCTCTGTTATGAGAAGTTCGTTCTCTCCAAGACAACTGGGGTAGAACTTTCTCAACACAACAGTAGTATTGACATAGCATACCGGAAGTACTCGGATCCCGGAACTGAGACGAAATGAAATGAAACGACTGCACTGACACTGTTTGCTAAATAAACAAACTAGCTAGCTAGCCAGTTACAGACATCCAGGGAGACATGGGAGGATTGCAGAGCATCGAGATACCAGGTGGAGGATCTGAAGGTTACCACGTCCTCAGAGTGAGAAGAGTTTTTATGTCATGTGCTGTCACGAACACAGTGTAGCGGATGTGTAGCTGGTGACGGGTCTAGGTGCAGAGGGAGGGAGAGGAGGAATGTTAGCAAGCCAGTTTAGTCGTGAACCTGTTAGACAGCTGCAGCTGGTGCTGTCAGCAACACCAATAAATGTCTGAAAATGATTAAGTTCTTCCTAATGGAGTAAAAACCTTTCAAATGTAACGTTATGCTTGCTAGGACTGAACCCTGTTTGCGCTGACCACCACTAGCTAGCTAGCGTGTCAGAGGTGGTTAGCATCCAAAATAGGGAATTTACTGATATCTGACTTGAATGACTGTTTGGCTTCGCGTTGTTGTAGTTGGACTTATTGGTGCAATTAGAAATATTCGTGTGTGACGAACGGGTGTACAATTCTGTCTTTCGTGGATTCGTCAAATAATTTTTCTTATCCGAACTCTACCATGCGAATGGAAAAAGTCACAAATGACTTTAAATATTATTGGCTTGGGCATGCGTACTCGTGAACTATAATCAGGTATACACCGCGTCATTCATAACCGGTGTACACAAGCTGTTTGGGAATGGAGTGTGTGCTTGCTCTTTGAAATACCGTTGTTTGTGGTGTTGAATCTGCAATTGTATGTTTCCTTCCACCAACTGCACTCTTTTGCCTTCTATAGCTATTTGCTTTGGGAATTAACAGGTTTTTACAATTAATGTCTTATGTCTCTATTGTTGACTATACTCTTAATTTGCAGGTGCAAGACAATTCCCCTGGTCGCTGTGCAGGACTGGAGCCATTCTTTGATTTCATCATTTCCATCTGTGACACTAGATTGGTAAATTAAGTTAGATGCCAATAAAATACAAATTTGTGTAGCTGTCAGACCTGCTGCTTTAAGTTTCTGTGATAATAATAATACAAGTACTCAAAGACACTTAATATTAAAATCACATTAGATAAAAGATAAATGATGGACAATGTACTATTTATTTCTGATAGAACAAAGACAATGACACCTTAAAAGACTTGCTGAAGGTGAATGTGGAGAGGCCCATCAAGATGCTGGTGTACAGCAGCAAGACACTAGAAGTGAGGGAGACGACTGTCACACCCAGCAACATGTGGGGAGGCCACGGGCTTCTTGGGGTCAGCATTCGCTTCTGCAGCTTCGAAGGAGTCAATGAAAATATTTGGCACGTCCTGGTGAGTGTGGGCTCTTGGGCTGTTCCGATGGTAAAATATCCTGACGGGTCTTGAAATGCCCATTATTACGATATGATACATACTTTTTTGTTGTTGATTGTCATCAGCCATGAAAAAAAAAAGGATGCCATGATCTGAGGTTATACGTATTGTTTTGTGTCCAGGAGGTAGAGCCGAATTCTCCCGCAGCCCTGGCTGGTTTGAGAACCCAGACCGACTACATTATAGGAGCTGACACAGTCATGAATGAGGTACCTAATGCACAGGTTGTTGTTAATGGTGACTTAAAATGAGTGATTTGTTTAATTATTATTATTATTATTTTTTTCAACAGACTGAGGATCTGTTCTCTCTCGTTGAAACCCATGACGGGAAGGGGCTGAAGCTCTATGTGTACAACACGGACACAGACAATTGCCGTGAGGTGGTCATCACCCCAAACTGTGACTGGGGCGGAGAGGGCAGGTATGACATTACCTATCTGACCCTCCTATCTGAAAACCTTGCAACTCCAGTTTTTGTGAATTTCATGTTTTTTACTTGATTGGACTGATTGTATGGTCCTCTGTTGGTTAAGGACATTTTATTCCCATCAGGCTTATGAAACCCTTTGAAAACCCATTGTGACAAATTTAAAGGACTACGCCAACGTTTTTGTGAAATTGACTTGTTGGTGAGCCTTTCTTTTACATGTTACTATAGGAGTACCACTCAAATCATCTGTTGTTCTCTCTGGGAGACATTTGTCCTGTCCTTGCCCATTAAGTACATTAAGGGCGTAGGCAACTGGCATTATCAAAGACAAGAACACAGACCTTTTTGTATTCCAGAGTTTGTTTTCTGCTCAGCCTCTCATCACACAAAGGCTGAGCGCTCCATCCAGAGAAAGCATCTTTTGCTTCTCTTGTTTCTTTGTTATCCTTTGGCATAAAGCGACCAGGTGGGTCGGTGAACAAAAGCGCACTGTGTTCAGTTTACTGGCGTCTCGTCACATGATTTCTGGGTATTGAAGTTCAAATTTTTCACACGGTTACCTCTCACTGCCATTTGGAGCCACCAATGTGCAACGGGGCCTGCTGCAGCTTCAAGGCTGTTGTGAAAAGTTGACATTTAGGAGACACTGGGTTTTCACCACACAATAATGCTCCACTCTGTTCTTCCAGTCTAGGGTGTGGGATTGGCTATGGCTACCTGCACAGGATACCTACATTGCCCTTTGCAGAGGGCAAGAAGATCAGTTTCCCTGCACAGACTCCCAGTGAACCCGTTTCCCCACTCAAAGATGGCTTCACAGAGGTAGTTGAATATCTGTATCAAATGTTTAGGCTAAGTGCAGTCAGAAGAACACCGATTTGCTGCTTCTCTTCCTTTCCATTCTTTGAATGTTTTGATGTCACCTGGGTTTGTTAAAGTAGCATCTTGGTTAGCAGGTCCACCTCAGTGCCGTCACGTCCGCCAGTCCCCCCGCTGTGCCTCCTCCTGCATCGACTGGATTGGAGCAGGGTCTTGCCGGCCTGTCAGTCAGCTCTAACCCGCCCACTGTCCTCAGTGCTCTACAGACGGGTACGCTACTATCTCGAACTGTACCAAATATCTCAGCACGCAAAGTAATGAAGCATTTCCATCCATGAAGCATTTCCATCACATTTAAATTTTGAATGAAGAACAAAAGGTGAAACGAAGATGAAACAAAAACAAATACAGCAGCTGAATTTGAAGTAGGCTTTGAGTAAAGAAATATTGGCCACGGGAAACTTGACAGGGCAATTTACAGATTTTTTTGATAGTAAGTAATACGATGGTAATAGCTCCTGTCTCTGTTGCAGGAGCCCCCACTGTACCAGTGGTCCCCACCCAGTGCTGTCCAGCTTCAGTCAATCTTTCCACCACGTTACCAGGTTGGTTTAAAAAAAAAAAAATATATATATATATATAAAGCGAGCTTGCATGACATTCCTCTGCTACACCTGCACTGTCTAACTGACTTCATATTCATTGCACAGGTGTAATGCCCTTACCTAGAGGTCTTCCACCCCTTCCTAATTTACCAAACCTAAACATCAGCTTGCCGGACTTGGGCCCAGTATCGATACCTGGACATGGTGGATTACAACAAGCAGGTACTGTTAAGTAATAATCTGCCACATTTTCATAGAAATGTTTGTTTTGTTCCCCCTGTTACTGTTTGATAGAGCACAATAGTGACTCAACCTATACCCAGTTCACGAAAGCACAACAACTCAGTGTCAGGTAGGTCTTCCTCGGGGAAAAACCCTCTGACACACAGGAAGTGATGTTTTTTGTTTTGTTTTTAATAAGCAGAAGAACTGGGCATGAGCAGCCTTAGCCACCATGGCTGAACAAACCAAGGAAAATAGCGCCACCTACAGAAACTTGCACTTCACTTACATAAAACCCAAGGAAAGGGACATCCTGGTGGCTCAGTGGCAAAGGTGCATACCATGTACCCACACCGACCTGGGACATTTGTCGTCCCTCCTCTCTGTGGGCACCCACAGGTCCTGCAAAAGTCTTATCTAAACTCAAGGCCTTGAATGGTTTGAAATACAGTTAAATATAGCATAGCAAGTTTAAATTCAGTTTTAGGTCTTAAAAATATTCTTTTGGTGTGCTGAGAAATGAATCCAGTCATGCAGAACATATTCTGATAGGTCTACAGTTTTCATATGTGATCTCGCAGATTACCACTTTAAAGCTACCTATGTAGTAGTTACTGATAGTTATTTTTTTCCCACAGGTTTCCCACCACTGGCTCCTCTTCCTCCTCTAAACCTGCATGGTGTGATCCCTGGTCTAACTCTGCCTCCATCTGAGTTTGTTCTTCCCCCCATCGGTGGACAGACACCTTCTGTCATACAGGACACCACATCGCCCACATCCACTATCCAAATGATCACCAGTTCACTGACCAAAACCCCCGCCTCCGACCCTACACATGTAGCAGTGTCTTTAGGGTCATCCTAGCATGGAGCATCTCTGCATGTCTTTAGCCTGCTCTCAGATCTTCTTTACACATAGCCAGTTTATTAGGTACACCAACCTCATGAATTGCTCATGGACCACACACATTTCTCACACTCAACAGTGACCACGGCTTATTTACAGAGATTGGTTGGTTTGTTTATTAAAGGAGAATGGCCAGAACTACTCAAGCTAACTGGTGGGCTACAAAGGCGAGCGATGGCACAGACCATAATCTCAAGAGTTCACAACTCATCGATCATTGCCATGTATGGGCTAACCCAGCAGACAGCCACTACAGGGTACCTACTGAACTGGCTACAGATGGTAAATTATCAATCAGGCCACCATGATAACTGTCAGTACTTCTGGTAACACTTGTAAATATGCAGTACATTTTCTTTGCATTCATCTCTGGGGTTCAAGCTATGTGAGATCGCCAGGGGGAGTAAATTATAGTGGGTGGTTCCTTTTAGAAAAGCAGCTTGTTTGCTGCAGCGCTGTAGCCTTTGGGTCTATTGAAGTGTCTTTTGGTTTTTGTTGTACAAAAACAAGTTTGTAAGTCAAACATCCTTATCTTGATTAAATGGATGTATTTTCTTTACTATAGTCTCTTGTCTCATAGGTGACAATGCAAGTGGTTTTGCCTTCTTCCCTCTTTACAGCAGGGACCACGCAACAATGCAGTACCCATCCCAACCACAAGGTGTCAGTGCAAGCTCAAAAGTGAAAGGCAAACTGGCATCCTAAAAAGTGCTGCTACATGACTGGGTGATGTTTAGTACAATAATATAGTGATGTAAACTGTACAATGCTGTTCATTGGAGGAAAAAGAAAAAAAAAAAACTTCCTCATCAACTGTGTGATTTCCTGGCATTTATTATTTACTCTTAGCAGAACTGTACAATTTGTACCCAAAGTGGATCATACAGCCCTTTTAAAAAGTTAAGAGCAACATCAAAAGCAGCAAAATGAAAACACTCCAGGAAACTAATTTTACAGGGGGAAATGTTAAACGTTTGTACAGAATGATACTGCAGCCATTCCAAATTATTTCCTGTACAGCATATACATTTCTCTCAATTTATCCGTTTATTAATATTCCTGCATAGGATTTTGTACATTGTCATTTTTCTACACATGGTTATTCTGTGCATTAAACATTAGTATGCTGCCTGGACCTATATGTCACTAGATGCCACTTGTATGCTAAACATTACATTCTCATGGCTAAGTGTAACTCAAATTAAAGCCTAACACTTTTGAAAAGAAAACATGTAGCCAAATCAATAGTGAAATCATTGTAGTTCTACATAAACAATGACTGTCTGCTCCTTACAGTAAATTAACTTCTAGCAGCTGAATCATTTGCATCCTGGCAAGACCATGTTAATTACTCTAAACAGCGGGCTGCCAGGTCTCCCTTCGGCCCTTTAAGGCTTTATCCCTCCGCAAACCCAACTCACAAAGTGTCCAGTCACATTTTCTTCAAGGTACTTTGTCAGTTTCAGTGCTCTGTCGGACCTTCATAAAGATCCATTTACCCATGATCTTTAAAAACATCCTTTCACTGATCAGGTCCTGGTAAACAAACACCAATAAGAAGCCTGCCACAGGTCAGGAGAGGCCAAGTCAAAACTCTCCACGCACGCGCAACTGGTTTTGCCGGTCGGTTTGCCTTTCCGTCACAGTGCAAGGCTGTCAGTATGAGATGATACTAGAGGAGGCTGGTCCTGAGCCTGCAGCACTCATCTGCAAATTCCCAGAGGAGCTAGACCTCCTCATGTGGGGGAGGAGGTAAGAGTCACTTCCCAGCTGGTGAACGTCAAACCGGTCCTCCTTCCTGTACGCCAGGCACCGCCTTATAAAGGCCTAGAGGGGGAGAAAGAACATCTAACACTTGCATTTGAGAAACTACTGATCAATACTAACATCTAGGAACGATGGTATTCACAAAATACAGAAATTCTCTTTATGGAAAAAGAAATCCACCCTCAGATACTCTTACACTGTTAGATATCAATGATGGTGTTCAGTGTATCCCAGGAGTTATTTTGTGAAGGCTTGTGTTTACTTTTTTGGCGTATCAACTTTCCATCAACCTGCCTCATCTACCTCTACTTCAGTCAGTGATTTCCTACATTTCCCAAACCCATGAGAGGTTTTTGCATTTGAGTGAAATCACATGTCAAATCACGTCTTGTGGCTGCAATGCATTCTGGTCTATTGAGGCTGCAGTCAGTGGAGAAATTGGTGTCTCTTCTTCTATGATGGTCTTCTCCCTGTATGATTGTTGAATGTCAGTGCAGGCTAGAGAGAAGCCCTTGCTCTTTGATTCTGAGGGGCTGACACAAAAACCTGTTTTACATAAAAAAATTGGCAAGGTAAATCACCAATCAATGTTTTCAACCGTTTTTTGGGATGGATTTTTCCTTTAAAACACTTAAGATTTAAATAAGAACTTTAACTAATGCAGTATACACACCTTTGCTTCATTACTGGCAACAGGCTTGACAGGGAACTGAACATCGGTAGCTTTAAGTATGGTGTTCTCCTGCAGGATGTCCTGCTGGGACTGATTGTGGCCGAAAGGCTGAAAATGAAGAATAGCACTTATTAATTCGGCACACGCTACAAATTAAAATGACAACATCTGGACATGTCCTCCTCACCTTTCTTCCATACAAACACTGGAAAAAGATGACGCCCACAGACCACACGTCCACCTTATTGGAGATCTTTGGAGGTTCTTTACCAACCACAAAACACTCAGGAGGCAAGTACCTGGCCAGACAACAAATACAGTCCTCTTAGCTCATTTAGCGTCTGGTACTAGTTACTTGTCGTAGAACTAGCTAGTGTTGCGTGTGATGCATGTTCAGGTTGGACATTTATTTTTACCAATAGGTCCCTGCACCCTGCGATGTCAGGTCCATCCCGTCTACGCCGTAGTTGTCATCATCCATGATTTTGGACAAACCAAAGTCTGTGATTTTGATTTCCCCACAGGCTGTGCCGTCCACCAACAGGATATTGCCTTGAAATCAAAGCAGAGTAAGTCACTATTCACCCCGTTTACTGATCACTGCCACTTTAGCGTGACTTCATTTAGTGTCGAGTTAGGATATTTTCACTATTTGATGACAGTCCTCTATCACCGAGAGGGGTGCACCTACCTGGCTTGAGGTCATAATGGATGATGGGGGGCTTGATTTCATTCAGGTATCTCAGTGCGTTCACAATCTGCATGACTATGGACCGTGCCTCCTTCTCAGACATTAGCTTGTGCTGCTTCAAGTAGAAGTCCAAGTCGTTGCCTTCGCAGTACTCCAGAACGGTGCAAAACCTGAACAGAGAAAATTAATAAGTAATGCGGTCCTCTAAAATAGCGAGAAACTGGAGTGTGCTGTAAACCCACGAACAAGACCGCAAGGAGTGACTAACGTGTCTGTGTCCAGTGAGAAGTAGTCGTAGAGCTTCACAATCCTGGGATGATCCAGCTGCTTGTGTATTCTGTACTCTCGACATGCATGCCTGCGGAGAGGAAGGTAATGCTATCATTGACAAGCGAGGGAATGGCTTGGGCAGATAGCTGCAGGTGCTGTATTCTAGGCCGCCTGGATAGCTTGAGCAGAATAACAATACACTCGAAACCAAGGGCACGGAGGTGATAGAACATTGTCCACATATCAAAATACTCAAGATAATAACCAATTAGCCACCAGAAGGAAGGTCACACATTTCAAGTTACAGGCCGACATACTTGTGATAGTTCTCTTTTTTCTCTTCTCTCCAGTTCTTGTTGAGTTGGTGGATTTTCACAGCAGCATATCGTTGCTCAATCAAGTCAAAAGCCTGTAAAATACAACAAACAAGATGAAAAATAGAATCTCTAGTAAGTGTAGTCCCTATTGAGACTCGTAAGATCACAATTCGATGACCTACCTTGTAAACTTCACTAAAGCCTCCTCTCCCCAGAAGGTGTAGGAGCAGATACCGCTCATTCAACGTCGGGTGATCTTTAAATCTTTGGATGTGTAAACACAGAAAACCAATTATACAGACGTCACTCTCCATCAGTCAGACGTGTAAAGTCTCGAGCCCTGGCCTTGAACCAACGCTTGACCGTGTGGAAAAAGTCATGCTGGCTTCATGTGTCAGTGTCAGTTTTAGCATGCATGCTCTGAGGAGAGATTAGGCCAGGCCACAATCGTTGTGTTACTCCACAACATCACTGTGGCCGTGTGTTTGTGTGTGTGTGTGTGTACGCGCCCTGACGTGATGTCAGTGGAGCAGCTAGCATCACAGAGACTGATGCAGACTCACTGTGAACTGTCTTCGTTATTTATTCTCTTCAGCTCCCGAATGTGAAGGTTGCGCACTCTCTCCAGACGCTCCAGCTCCGCCTGGATCTCGGCTTCTTCCTATAAATGATTCAGGCACACAAACACACAGACGCACAAGAGGAACATCAGAGCATTGACTAAAGGAGAGGGAGCTCATCAAAATCCACTCCTGCTCGGCTGACTAGTTGCGTATTAAATATTAACGGTTGACTTGGTACGGAGTCTGTCGGGGGGCTGCTGTCTGATGCTTATTCATTGGGAAAACAACGAATACGTTGACAAACTACAGGCTCACTCCATCCTTGGAGAAAGCCGCACAAAAAAGGCACAATGGGTCCGCTCATGCAACAAGATCAGGAAGCATGTTGTGTGTATTCATTTGACTTGATGTATGATATGACCCAATCCCCCAACTAAAACTTCACTGATGCTGGTTAGCATTCCACTGCTCAACTGTTTAGCGCGGCACTATGCCCTTCAAAGGCTGTGGCTCCTGGATGAATTATGTATGACGTATGATTATGAATGAGCACGCCATGCCCCGTGTCCGTCTTCTACATGAAGAGCCAGCAGTGCAGACAGGCCAATGCCCCTCAGGGCTATTTGCCAGGTTCAGCGTTGGACCAACCTTCTTGAGATGTCCAAGTCGCAGTTTGAAGATCTCTTCCTGTTCATGGTACTCTGCTAGTGTCAGCCTTTGTGAGGACAAGAGAGATATGAAAAACAAGAAGAAAAAAAAAAAAAAAAAGGACTGGCTTGTGTCAACAATACGTCCGTGTTCACTCACATTTGCTTACTTTACACAATCACGCAACCACCCTGCGGCAGGCTGCTAAACTTGCTTTTAATTCAGATGTTTTAAAGTCCGGTTTATTCCCAAGTGTCATGATGATTGCTAAGAATACAACACAATATAAACCAAGATTGCAGTGAGAATGGCTGCTCTGGTAGCTAGGGTTTATACAAGGCCTGAACTCACAGCTGAGGTAGGCTGGGCTTTAGAAAGGGATCACTTTCTGCTCCGTTCACCGCCTTTGTTTTGCGTTGCTTTGGCTCAGAGTTTGTGGTTGGTGCTTGGGAGTTGCTGGAGGACGGGGGTTTCCTTTTGGCTAACAGTTTTCTCTGCCTCTCAATTTCCTCCCTCTGTTGGTTTATCCACTCTTGCTGTCTGCAGATGAAAACACTGTTAAGCGATGGATGAAATCAATACTGTTATTGTACTGTGGATTCCACCCATGGTCAGCAAAACATTTGATTTGACAAAGTAAAAACAGATCAGCAATTATCAAACGCTTTAGAGTCATTTCGTTTAACACCAATACCAAGAACACTAGAGCCGAGCAATCTCCATTAGGGCCCCTGTACAGCTGAATGAGCTGCCCGAGGAGCTTAGACTAGCTAAATCAGTCCACCGTTTATGACTGTTGTTTTTTTAACCACTCACTGAGTTCACTTGCTCTCTGTAACAGTTCTTAGTTTTTATTTATTATTGACAAGTTTCTATCATCTCGTTTTGATGATGACAATAATGATCATTATCATTCATTCATGATATTGATAGTCATATCATTGCTAGATTGTTGAAAAGAAGCTCACAGATTTTTGCAATTGCTACATATGGCCCTTATACAATTGGCCTCTAGTTTGCATTAACTGGGATCTCTGTCATTTACGGCCAATTTCTCATCTCAAGCAATTAACAGGCAAACGCCACTGGATTGGGATTGCTGTTGGTCTGGATCTATCACTAGAGCCAGAAATTCCCTTGCCAATTTACCAGCCCTGGCTGGTAGGGAAGCTGATCGATGATAGTGGCTGAACAATTCACCCAACTGTATCCTGGTTCGCTGACTCTTTTCTCATTTCTCAACCCAGAGAAATGCCAAATAGGCGCAGGTTTCATTTTTCTTTGAATATGATTTGCCATCTTGCCACCATAACAGAAAACATCTGCTTGATTTTACATGTGACTGCCATCTATAAATTCTGATATATTTGGCACAAATATAACAATATAAATATAACAGCTGACTCATTTCTACTCATTTATTCTAGTATTGTGGCCTCTCAATATTGTGCTACACACCACTTGATTTTGATTCCTGGTCAATAAGAGTAAGAACACAGACAAGCTCACTTGACAAGGTTTTGGAAGGCATAGCCGTCTGTCCACTGTTCTGTGAAAGAGGCTCCGTGTCTCACTGTAGTGAAATGGCCTAAACGTAGTCTGTCCTGCATGCTCTTCTCCCGACAGGCCTGCTTCTCCTGGGTGCTCTGAGGAACAATAGAGGATGAAGTGGCATAGAGGTTTGCACAGACACACACACACAAATGTAAAACTGTAAAAGGTGTACGGACAGAAAATGCATGTACCTTCTCTATGAGCAACTTCTTACTCATGGTGATGCATTTATTCAAGCGTTCCTTGTACTTTTCAAGTAATTTTTGTTGTTCATCTATCTGTCTCCTGAGATCACAGTTTGCCTGTGGAGCAGAAAAAACAAACTTGAATCAATATCACAATTATACTCCCACTAATTATTGAAGACATAAAGCCAAAGCTGTACATAATGTGGAAGCTGACTGTACAACTCAAAATCAAGGTCCACAACTTAATGGCCCTGTCACACTATTGCGTATCGTACTAGCGTATTGCCAGCGTATGAAAAATATCACTCATACGCTGTTCTGCCTGCTGCCCTCAGGCAGACGGTTTCGTAGCATCCGGACTCACACCACCAGATTCAAAGACAGTTTCTTCCCACAGGCCATCAGGCTCTTAAACAAACACAACTGAGCCACCCCCTCCCCCGCCCCGCCCCACCCACGCACAACAGGCCACTTTACACTCCGCTACACTTTATAGCTTATAATTTTTATACTTGATTATAATTTTTATACTTGATAATTTATAACTTTTTGTACTTTATAACTTTGTACTTTTTCTAGTATTTGTACTTTATAACTTTGTAACTTCGAACTTTACAACATTGTACTTTTTCTATTATATTTTGTACTTTTTCTATTATATTTCTTGTGTTTTTAAAAAAAATTATGTCTGTTATGTCCTTAGCATTAGCGTTAGGTGTCGGAGAAACACAAGAATTTCATTGCATACTTTTGCTTCTTGTGAACGTTGCGCATATGACAATAAAAAACCTTGATTAAAAAAAAAACCTTGTATACACTGACATACGCTAGGGGTACGTTAGGCATTTTTAAGCATGCTTAAAAATGTTGTGCGTATGCCAGCGTATGCGACCGTGCTTGAAACGTATAAAACCTATGCCTCATGTACCCCTAGCGTATGTCAGCGTATATTTTTCATACGCTGGCAATACGCTAGTACGATACGCAATAGTGTGACAGGGCCATTACTTGGGCTTAGCTTGCCCATATTGATCTAGTTGAATGTGCCATTTAACAAAACCCATGATCTGATGGAGCAACCCCTTGACCCACACTCCATGGAGAACATTTACAGAAGTCCAATTCATACCTAAAGAATGACGCCCTACCCTACCGATGCTCGCCACAGAGGATATCAGACCATCATAAATCTACTGGCACATCACCCATGTTTCGTCCAGTTCGGCCATGACACCTCAAGAAGGCTCACTATATCCCAGGGTCCTGGAACCACCCCCCTTTATACCATCAGACTCAACCCAACTTCAGCCTGCTACACTAATACATTACAGGCCAGTTATGCCTGTCTGCAAGGTTGTGAACAGGGTACAGCTCGACCTTCTCCTTACCCTTAGCAAATCATCTATTCTCCCCTCCTTCTTCTCAAGGTCTAGATTCTTATTACTTTCAAGGGCAGCCAACTTCAACCCAGTGAGGTCAGTCTGCAGTGGAAGACAACAGAGTTAAGAAATTGTCATAAAAACTTGCTTTCTCGAACACAATAAATGCATTAGGAATGACTACAAATCCTCACCTGAACCGATTTCATTGCTAGTTGCTTTGGATTCATCATGTGGTCCCCAAAAGACAGACTAGTAGGAGATGAGCTATTTTGTCTAACCTGCAGCAGAAGGGACGGCCATTAGAAGAAGCCAAATGGAACAGCAAAATGGATTATGAGGAGTACTTTGGGCTTACTTACAGCAGAGCCCTGAGCAGAGTGGGAATGTGAGTTTTGGGGCGAACGAATCACTGGGGGGAGGCCTCTCACAGGACTGGACCCATTTCCTCCCTGGAACTAAAAAGGCAAGGAGAGGACGAGTGACATCACTGCCTGCCACTTGGCAATCACAGATTTTGATGTACAAAACATTTGTCAACAAATGATTAACTTACGTCAAAATAATCACTAATTTTGGGCCCTCGCACAATAGATTTTCCTGTGTGGGAGAATACAGAGCATTGTGATTTACTCAAATATTTCAGTCATGTTGTAATCTTCCAAAACCAAATTGTAACCATCTTGACAAAGAGATACTCACCTTGGCTGCTCTCTGATTGGTTATCAGGTTTCCTCTTTCTGCCTCTAGTTGATTCTGACGGTTTCTTCTCTGGAGTCTGAAAGAGCAATTTTATTTAACGTTTACTAGATAATTATTACACAACTGTTGTGTCCCCTCATCAAGATAGAGCTATTCATAATATGATTCAGATTTAATCATATACCTACCGAATAAGCAGGAGAACTGCCTCTTTTCACATCTGACCCCTATAAAGTGAGGGAGGAAAAGGGAGGAGGGGGTTTTAGGCCAAAACAATGAAGACAGCAGCAACATCAGTAACTAGCATAACTAGTGTAACTAGCATATTCTGACTGAGACCATAATACACCTTATAACATCAGTACTTCCATTACTAATGGAGCCTTGACCAAAAGGTCTACGATGCATTTAAACTTTAGTCCATATAATTTTTAGTTCTTTAAAAGACATGGCTGGTAAATTACCTGCCAAGAATAATTTTACCGGCCAAATAATTTAATATACATTTTCCATAAAAATAAGCCTCCCTCGCTATTTTCAAATGGTACTTCATAGAGAGAATCAGGTAGTGTGTTGAAGACAAGAGCCGATTCAACGGTTTAATTTGCTCACTGACTCATACAATGGCTTCACACCTGCTGCGTGTCACCACATGGGAACAACATTACGTTTCAACTAACACTAGGCTAGTTAGCAACCAGAAAGCCACAGTAACCTGCTTGATACAGAGCCATAGTTTTGTTTTGATTTCATCTGCTCACGGTCAGAGAGTTTGTACGGTGGTCAGCAGGGACACCGTTTGAAAACAGGCATTGACCAAAAACTAACATAAAGGTAGGTTATCGTCTGAACTTCGCTCAAGCACTAGGGAACTATTTCATACTATTTCAAGTAAAGGGCCACAGATTTCAGAGTCCTGTACTGTTGAGAAATCTGCTGACAGGTGCTGGTCTGATTGAGTGTCACTGCTGTGCATCATTAGGGAGCATGTGACGTATGGGGGGGCATTTGTGAGGATGACATCTGTGCACATTCAGCAGCTCGGCGGCAGAGGAGGCCAGAGCTGCTGCACTATGCCTCCTTCTCTTTTCTCCCCTTCAAGAGACCCACTGCCAGTGACTTATTACAGCAGCCTGGGGGTGAATTACACAAGGAGGAGTGAAGGAGTATAAGAGCATGGACACAATAACCCATCCCCCACAAGTCGGATGATATCAGTAGCTGCAGCGTCACACACTTCACGACGAGGAGATTCAGGTCTATTAAAGTTAACCTCACAGCACACACACACACTTCTTGTTAAACCGACCCAACCACCATAAGCTGCAACAGTACTATCAATAACACTAGCACACTAACTAGCATTTGCATTGATTAGCCTAGGGCACTGCTACCAAAACGACAAAGACCATCGATTGAGCATTGGCCACAGTATGCAGGGTCTGGACGATTGATGTTCATAATCAGGGTCCACTGGCACAGACAGCCTAAATACCCACTAGGTGAAACTAATTAAGAAACATGTCCTCACAAAAGAGAGCAGTTTGGTAATAGCATGACTCCATGTTTTTTTTACTCAGTCTCTTAGAGCTCCGTAAGGGAATCAATGAAAGAACGTAATGCAGTTTCACTGTGAGATGTACTGGTTTACACAAACCACCTCCAGCACAATGGTAGGTCTTAACCGCAGTGAACACGGTCAGGATTTCAAGTGTAGCCTAAGACTCGTTTCATATTCACATCCAACTGTACCTCTGACTCCTTGTCACTTGAGGACCCCAGGCTCCCAAAACTGTGATTAGAACATTCATTGTTGGTCAAGCCCTGGGAAAACAAGAAGATAGTTATATCGGAAGTTAAAACTTAACATGGACGTACCAGTTACTGCACACCAACATTTAGATAAGCGCACAAACGTTTGTTTGTTTACATATTACAACACTCACTTTGGTTCCCCCACTGGTGCTGCCAGTGCTGCCCCCAGTGCTGCCGCCGACCCCGCCCATAAAGCGTGCCTCCAGCAGCTCCTGTCTCCGGGGGTCCAGACTGTGCAGCTCCTCCATGGTGCCTGGGAGGATTAACACACAATTCACAGTATGAGTCAATGTTTCAGAGACGGGCCTAATTGAAGCCTTTGTGAAGCCACTCTAGGGTAGATGGCATAATAGCAAAAAGTGCATGTCTTCAAAGAACTGTATGAGAGCTGTAGTTACCATTCAATGTCAGATCTGAACAGGTGATCATGTTTTAGTCTTTTAAGACAAGAATATGAGCCATGCCTGAATTAAAGACCATTCCCATGGTGCACCACAAATAAGACTTGATTCTATATTTATTGTGGCAGAGGAGAGAGAGGTGTACTTTTGATGATGGGACTCATGTTTACTCCCATTACTACCATCAGTTCCAGTACCTGTAGCTTAAAAAAATGTTACCATAATTTTGCTATGATCATTTTGGGTAAGCAATATTACCCAAAATGGATGAATGTATTTTCACTCTCTTTTTCTAGCATTGGGTTTTCAAGTAGTCTGAACTAATATAATTTGTTAAAACAAGGCACTGGAGGGGACAAAATACCCCTCAATTAGTAATAAGTCAAGATGTAAAAAGGCATCTCACCACAGATTCAAACACATCGCATCATTATTGTGCGAGACCGCAAGAGCAATGTTTCAACTGCAAGGAAGTGATGAATATTCAGCTCCTGTGGGACAGTTAAGCGAGCTCCCTCGGCTCAGGCGTCACAGCAGACTCAGAGGGGGTCTGCTTACTCGGTGCCTGCTGAAAAACCTGTACTTTAATATGCACCATTTTGAATCCACCAAGGGCTACAGTGTCTTAGCACCTAATCAGCCAGCGCAGTAGGTACGGTTTATGAAATCCAATCAAGTGGATTAAAACATAACCAGGTGACGAGTTCTTCCTGGCAAGAAAGTATAATATGGTATGGTACATTCAAACGATAATCCACACTAATTGCCAGTTAAAAGCCATTCCATTTAACGCCTCATATCTATCCAATGTTGGCACAAATGGCAGGCTGTAGTACCGTCTAACACTCCCAAGGTTAATGTGACTTCAGCTCATCTGTGAGGCAGGGGTGACATAAATGTAGAGTTGAACATTTCCACTACATAGGTGGACAACAATAAATCTAATCAACACGTAGCTGTCCACACAGACTGGACCCCACTTATTTGCAACATGTAATTACCTTGTATTTGAATCACACTGGCCTAATGAACAAACTGTAATCTAAACTGAAAATTTTACAGTACAAATCATTTCAGTACGCATTTACATGCTTCAGCCTTTTGTACAGAATTTCATTCCTGAGAACAACCTCCTGTCGAGGAAATTCAGATACCATCTTGGAGTTGGACAGAACGGTTCGGAGGTGTAGTGGCCAACAGATATTCTGCACTGTAAAACATCAACATGCCAAAACCTGAAGCAGAAAAAAAAGAGCATATGGAAAGAATAGCTAAATGGAAAGCCATTCATTAGCCTCTATACTGTGTAGCAAAAACAAGCAGTGTCTTTGTGTCTGATAGAATTAAGCCTGCCGTGATGTTGTGCCTTGCAGATAGGCCTATTTCAGTAACTTGAGAAAAGTCGTTAAGCAGCAGACAGTAAATAATACTCCATTTATTGACTATGCGCAAATATCATTACACATTTCACAGATTAGTAAAAGGCAGACAAGCAAGCAGGTGCTCCAAACCTTTTCATTTGATGAAGCTGCTCTAGCCTGATCAAGGTTTGAGAAGCTGCAACAAAAAAGCTGCTATAAAAACAATTCCAGTCCTTCAATGTGATCCTGTAAAATGTATTTACCCTTCAAAGAAAAGAGAAAAAAATATTCTAGCAAGTTCTTCTACATTTAGGTCCATGCATAGTAGCTTTGTGCATAACAAACTCACCTAGGTGAGCAAGATAACCAAGATAATCAACCAGTAGCTTCTACCTTACCAACTAGCAAGCAACTAGCAGCAAAAGCAGTTAAATCGACCAGACAATTTTATATACTGACAAACGCGACAATAACAGCTATTCGAGCAGGTGACCGTATTGGTGAATGTATTGATACTGCGCATCAATGCTCAGTGAAAATGTGATTATTCTAAAGTGCTCATACATCATACCAGCATATGTGGCGAAGCATCAAAAGACTGGCAGCACACAGGCACAGGAAAAATAGGCCACGTTTGTGGTCTTGTCTGTCTGGAAATTAATTTAATCACATCCCCATGACGGTCTAAGGATAATGGCTATGCGTTAACCTATGATCATCCTTTAAGGTATGAATGGTTCTAGACAATACTGATGATTCCCTGGACTGACATTGAGAAATATTTGGTCCACTCCAGACTCTTGGCCCCTGTGTCATCCAAACCATGTATTTTAAACCTCTACTGTTATTATCCCTCTATTACTGTGGCCGCTTGTCAAAGATTAAAAACAAAGTGTTCAAACTTTCTTTCACCATTAACATCCCTTGCCCTGGTAATACCCGAGGGTCTGATTAATGGAAAACAATTGCTACCATCCCATGCTCAGAGACTATTGTTCAACTTCACAACACCGACAGATAGGACAAACCGTAGTAACAACCTGGCAACTTAACAACCTGGCAACAGGCTGATTTCCTGTTACCAAAACATCTTTGAGAGAGCAAACTAGGGTTATGTTAACAAGACTTACAGTCAATAACATTGCCTATGGTGGGCAAGTGCATATCATCTTTCAGCATGTTTAACATCAATAGCCAGCTAACCAACCATATTATTGCCACAGATATCATCATTATTCTCCCAAAGAGATCATGGGCTACGTCACTGCATGTTGAAGTGGGAAGACAGGATGCTAGATCGCTTGTGTGATTATGGAAAGCAACTTCAAGTGAAGTATAGGTAACTGCCGTTCTCAGAACCAGGCAAGGTAAAGACTGACATCCATCTGCTAATCAGTGTTCAAACTTATTTGAATGGTCAGATGTTCAGTTGTTTCAGGTGCCCAGACATACTATACATTAAATGATAGAGACCCTCCAGTCAATCACAACCGAATACTCTCCCAGCCCATGGTACAATTAAAAATATAGTGCTCATGCCACTACCATGAACACAACATCACAACTACTGAGACTTTAATAATGGCTACTAAACCAAAGTTACATTAGATAGAATGCAAATTATTTTTCTGTAATGATTTCTAACAAATGTGAATTTTACTGTTTGTGAAATTCTCAACCACCTCTGTCATCTGCAAGTGAATCTACAAGGCCTGAAAATGCCAGCAGGGTCAGGTCCCGATTACCCTACTTCAGTTCTCCTGCATGTTTCATAGCCTCAGCCACAATTTTGGGAGGAAAATCATAAAAAAAAAAAGGTTTTAAACATTTCAACCCATTCACATGAATAAGACAAAAAGAAAGCTATAATTTCACTTCAGTGGTTTGACAGGCAACATAAATGAAGTTAGGATTAAACAACTAGTATTTTCAGTGTTCCCCTTTGCTGTGCTATTATGATCCCAAGACAAGTAATTCTACACCAATTCACTCAAAAGTAGCACCAGTTAAAATATGAAAAACCTAACAGTAAAATTATGGTCATTATCAGAGACTACAGTTGTAAAACACTTCCTACTGCAGTTGAACAATTTCTGTGCTGCTGGGAGCCCTAACCATTTCTCAACTTTCATCCAGAAGCAACGCCTATGCCATGTTTATATCTGAAATACAATACGCAATATGGCCTTCACTTTGGCAAAGAGGGATGATTTCCTTTTGTTCCAAACATGGAGATGGCCTCAATGCATTCACAACTATTATCTATATTCATGCCCCTGCAGAAGCAAGCAGTTGAACCCTTAGTGCTCTTGTCATTTTAACTCCATGCTCTGTTCAGCAGAGTGACCACCTGTTTATGGCAGACACTTAGAAAGTCATTAAAATCTCTTTAGCATGAGCCAGCAGATTCTGATCATAAGTGGGCTAAGCTGCAAAATAAAAACAAAACCCAATACAACAAAAGTAAAGCAGTTTTCCCAATGTAAGCCTATCTGGGTTTACAAGTTTACAAGTGTCAACTCTGATGCATGCTGCCAACAGTGATTAAGGCCAAACAACGCATGAAACTTGGATAATGCCAGTACATTCAAGGACCACCTCTATCCCCCGAAGTTCTCCATCATCAACAGTATACCTGCAAAACTATTTAGGGTGTTCGTGTATAACATACATGTTAACGACATATGGTTACTAAATAGCAATTGGGTATTTTCACATGCAACAGCAGCATTTCTTTGTGTGGGTGCGCGTGCATGCTGCACAGCCCGAAGCAGAGAGCAAAACTGTATCCTGCCTGTATCCCAGGTGTGTCACTTGACTTTTGCAGGAGCATCTAACGTCTAGCTTTTTCTACTGTAGTTATCCTGACGTGTCAAAACAGGGCACTGATTACAGTTGCCAGCAAAGAAGCAGCAAAGGCTCAAATCGGCAAAAGATAATACACCTAGATTCACGGTCTTCGTGTTATTAAGAGTCATCCCTGCTCTGACACACTGTGGAGACTTGACGTTGGCTACGAATACAAACAATGTATCACTAATGTTCAGGAAAGAGACCCCGCATTTAAGTCAGAAGAGACAGAGAAAGATAACTGGAGCTAGCAAACCAAGCCTACCTAGGTTAGCTAGCAACCAAGCCAGCGAAAGAACAGAATAACAACCATCATCAGAAATTGGTTAATTCCATTGCCTGCATTTGGTGAATCGTTTAGTAGCTAACGTTAAGACAACACACAGCATACGCGGATAGGATGCGCCGTTTTATAGCGGCAACCTTTCCGTTCTCGTAAAGGCTTATCGCCGTTTTGCACACAATTATCTTTACGTTACTGCACTGGCCTGGGCATGGAAAGACAGTCCTGTGTCTTCGGTGCTACTAGCTAGCCAAATGGGCTCCATGGACTTTGAAGCTGACGCGTTACTACAGCTAGCTTGCAGATTCGCCACCTACCTTGCTAGATCAGTTCGTCATTTAAATCCCCTTTCCTTTGGTACTGCACAAAACGACATATGCGAACACCAAGAAAACACTTGTGAGTCTTATTGCGTTGCACGATACCTTCCTTAGCCTTCACCACTGCTGTGATATGTTGCTGGAAAAAAAACAATCCGTGTTGGGGACGTGGAGAGCTGGGACCAAAGATGGCGTCCCCTCCAAACTTCCACTACTTTGGACACTCATCAAGCTACTTTTTGTGTAGATATTGCAGCGCACACGATTAATGCTTTCCACTGGTTGGGAAATTAAGTGTTTGACGCCTCACAATAATATATATGTAGGCACAGCTGCTGCCGTTGAGTTTAAATATCGAATTCTCTTTTTTTTGGGGCACAAACCTCTTCACACCTCAGCAGCGTCCTGGTTCATGGGCTACCTCTGTCTTCAAGTGGCCTGAAACGTCATGCAGCGTGTGCACTTTTTGTTTTTTATCGCGAGGGTGATGCTTTATTATCAGCATCAATTTTTATCTTTTCCAAGACCCTTGAGACCTGTTAACGACTTTACGAGTGATGGACACTTTCAAAGTTTAAAAACCGGAATAGACACGATATACACGTGAGATGTGCATTGTCATGTTGTATTTCATTTGAAGAACTTTATTCATCACATACACATACAGGATGTATAGTGAAATTAAAGTGGCAATGCTTACGGGATTGTGCAAAAACAACAGTAACAGTATTTACAATAAAAAGAAGCAACAATATTTACAGTAAAAAGAAGAAACACTATTCACAATAGATTAAGAATATAAATAAGGGATCTAAAAAATGTGAAAAAAATATAAATATGTGTGTGTGTGTGTATGCACATAAGAGGGGCAGTGTGTGGAACTTGGAGGGGGGCCCTGGTGAGATCAGTGTTCACAGTCCTGATGGCCTGGGGAAAGAAACTGTCTCAGTCTCTCTGTTTTGGCTGCGTGACTGTGGAGTCGCTTGCCTGACCGCAGCAGCTGAAACAGTCCGTTGTTGGGGTGGTGAGGATCCTTCATGATCCTACAGGCTCTGGTTCTGCACCTCCTGGTGTATGAGTCCTGCAGGGAGGGGAGTGTATTTCTTATAATCTGCAGAGCCTTCCTGTCCTGAGCGGAGCTGTTGCCAAACCAGGCAGTGATGCTTCCTGTCAGGATGCTCTCTGCAGCTCCAGGTGGAGGTGTGTCTGCCCACCCTAACCACCTGGGGCCTGGCGGTCAGGAAGTCCAGGATCCAGGCACACAGGGGGGTGTAAAACCAAACAAGCAAAACATTTGTAATAATTAATCAAATAAATAATAATCAAAGATAAAGAAAAACGGAAATAAACGTGATATTAGATTTTACTTCAAAGACAAGAAAAAATGGAGATCACTGTAAACATTTTTATGTTTGATGTGTGGTCATTCTGTTTCCCATAGACCTATAGAAGTTCCTCTAGATGGGATGAATACCCATCTCATGAAGCTAATATATATATATACACACACACAGTAATCTATACAAAACAGTGGACAAATGCATGATTTACAGCATGTTTTTACAGTTTATTGACTGTGGTTTGGTCTGTGCTGTTTACATTGTCCTCCGAAAAATAGTTTTCAGTGTTGAATAAATGTTTGACAGCAAAAAATAGAAAAGTATATATAAAGTATAGTGGTGCAAACAGGGCTGTGCCAGGTGGGGTGTTAAGATTTTGGAGGTGGATATAATTTCCTATACTTGCTCTGCATCCACACCCGGTGCATAGCAACTTTCTTTCCTCTGTTCACTTGTAGTCGCCTGTCCTCCAGATTCTGAATTTCTTCCAACCCAGCATTGGAAAACAAATTATGGACCTCTTCTGTAAAAAAGAAACCACTGTCAGCAATGAACTATTTAACTGCATGTACAAAAATTGCAACCCTCAGAGTTAACGAGTTATGAAACACCTTTTGTGAAAAAGTAAACACAAGTTCCATCTCCACGGGTGTAGAAATTCTCTGATAAGCACCGCCCTGATGGTAAGAGGAAATATTTCATTGTCAAAAACAAATACTCAAGACACACAGCGCAAGTTCATATACACAACACTGGGTAAGGTATAATGGTATAATGCGGAGACTCACCTTTCTTAAACCTAAGTTGTGAAAAGTCATATCTGCCATAATCACGGAAGAGGAATACCCCTCCATGTTTCAGGTATCTAGATAGTCGGTTCACGACTCCTTGCATTCTGTCAATAGCAGGAAGAAATGGAACAATAATGTTATGACAGAGCTGCATTATAGCAACTAGTAAAGATCCAGGTAATTCTAGTCAGGATGTTACTTAAGGTAAGATACTCATTTAGGGCTCAAAACATAAGCCTTGAGTAATAACAATTGAAAAGCAAAGTATTCCAGGCTGATATAAAAATCTGACATATAAACTTAAAGAGAAATCTAGCTGCTCATCCACACCCAGTATCCTAATGAACTGCAATCTTCCATGAGCTCAATACGAAGCAAAATGTCAGTGTTAGGTACGGAGAGCAACTTCCAAGTGTTTGGTGCAAATGCTACAGTAGTTGGCACCCAAATTGATTAGATCTGATTTAGAATCAGTTCTAAATGGATAATGTATGTGGCACTTCTACCCCCCGATAATTAAGGTGCAAGGCCCCATTGAAAATATAGTGTACCCAGAATATGTTGAACTGGATATGAACAATATGGATCCGTATTTAGATGTGGAGTTGGGGTTAATTATGACATTCAGACAAAGCCTGGGGAAAGTGGGTAGTGTTTTTTGTTCTTTTTGGGTGGGGGTGGGGGCGGGAGGGTGGGGGTCTAGAGTCTGGCAGGTGATAAATTACATCAGGCTCTCCTATCTTTGTCTTCTAACCTTCACCTACCGCTCTGGGTGAATGGAGGAAAGCACAAAGACTGCCAGAATAACATCCAGGCTCTGAGGAGGAAAGGGAAACGAGGCCATCTCCTCGCAAATGTCACGGGCAAAGGCGTGACACACAGAGGGATCGTAGTCTGGATGGTCCTGTGTGAGGAAACATTTTAGAAAGCACCCACAGCAGTTTACACGTCACAAAGATTTCCAAACTGATGATATTGCTAGCTAAAATACAAATTGAACTCGCTGGGCAATACTTGACAACATATTAGTATTATTATTAGTATTAAAAAACACTATTGCCAGGGAAGAGTGACTTTGACCTTTGAACTCCTTACTATTGGTTGCTTATAACAGTCTAAGAGTATAAGCATATTGTACTGTTGCACTCATTGTAAGTCAGTATGGATAAGAGCCTCAGCTAAATGCCTACAATGCAAGTCTAAATGTATTACAATGAATACTACTATGAATAATCCAGTTATTATATAACCACATAGCACTTAGTAGTTGTCTGGTATAAGTACTGTAATCAGAATCATATGCAGCATTTATATACAAAATCTTTTTTCATCAAATAATGAGAAAACAAACAAATAAATAATGGTAGTAATTAATAAAGTTCTGTCTATATAAAGTGAGTCTCACATATAAAGTATATTTTTAAATTGCCAATCATGCTTCTAACATTTAAGTTTTCAGACCCACAGACCTTTTTTTACATGGTCCCACTATTTCAGCATGCCAATGTATTTGGACAGAATAAGACACTGAATACGGTTTTCATGTGTTTCAGTTTCATTTTTCATATGTAACCAAAACAAAATCTCTGTCCAAACACTCATATCACTTCTAAAACTGACTATCACAAGACTCCTGATAACGTATCAGACTCTCTTTTCAACGATTCTGCATTTCAATGAATCTCGGTGTGGATTCAGCTGTAGTTACGCACAGCTTGAAATGACTCTGCAGCAGTATCAACTATGTAAATGAGTGCAAGTGAACAAGGGCCTGAATTATCAAACCCGATTTGAATCATCAACATACTGGAGAAGGTAAAGAGTGACACGAACAACAATTTTACATTAATGACATGAACACCAATGTCACAATAAGAAAAATTACTGCTGTATTAAATAGAATCGTAATCGGTCTAAATTCTTTTGGCACCATGAAACCTTCAGTGTATTTTCAAGATGACAAAAATAAACAGGTCCAACAAATCACTGCCAATTTCACTGAGATTTTATAGTACTATGTTGTTTCGCCTTGGTAACATTCACTAACATTGATATGTGATTCTCAGATTCTCAGTCCCCAGCTATGTTAGAAATGCTTACCTTGACCAGCTGAATGGCACGAGGGGAAAAGTCACAACAGTATAAGAATCCGCCTCTTTCTCTGTGAAACACAACAAAATAAATCATTGCCTGCACAGGTAACGACGTAACAGTTTGATAAAGCGGTTACATTATATGGCTGTCATATCAACAATAATCCAACAAATGTATACAATTGTTAACAATTTGCACAGAGCAACAGCCAGCAAATGAGTTCATTAAATGCTTCAATAGCAAACAATATGTCCAAGTGCCTCTACTGCCAACTGTAAAGAAACAGTTTAATTCCTTTTAATGCAGCAGCTCTCAATAGGATTATACACCGAAGTCAACATTCAAGACTTCCTGTTCATTATTTTCTTTTTGTGACCTTGCAATGTGCTCTAGACAAAATGCTCCACATTCTATGGAAAGCTTACTCGGGCATTGATTGCCTGCTTGGAAAAGCAAATAAACAGCATTGGGAACCCATGATTAATTCCAAGAAAGAAAAGGGTAAAATACCAACAGGAAAAAAAAAAAAAAAAGTGTTGCTTATATGGAAACATCTCAAAAAATATACTCACTTGATTGAATTAACAATAGGAAACACGCTGTTACCCACCCCACATCCCACCTGTGAAGAGAAAATATTTCATTAATAATTCTGCCTACAGAAACCTTACAAAGTAACTTTGCATGTGAAATCAACACTTTCAGTATAGTATCGTAAAACCTACTTTATATATCACAGTGGTGCAATGGGCCATGTACAACAGTCTGTATTATAACAATGAAAATCAAGCTCAATAAGCATGAACATATTTGAAAAACCTCCAGGATCCTGAAAGATGCATGCTGTCCAGGGAAAGAAGTAGCTTGTATGGCGGCTTCATTGTCGTCTCGCTCCTCTCCATGACAGGAGTGTTGGCATCCAGAAGTGTCTGTATTTCTGTGCTGGTGAGTGGGATCGTTCTGTTGATGGTGCCTGGTCCCGGTGTCCCTGCCAGGTCCACTAGATTGTGGGTATGAAGCCTGTTGCCCACCCAGACGCCCATCTGTGGCGATGCTTTCAGGCTCCAAAGGAAGCAGTTCTGGGAATTCTAAAAACAGCCACTTGCGATCTTTGAAGAACTTGTCCTGGTGCATCTCATAAAATGTGTCCCAGTATCTGCAAGCTTCTGTGTCAAATTTACCTAGGCAGGGGGAATTTGAAAGAATTCAAATAACATTTCTTTGCCATGTAGCCTTAAATCAAATCATTAAATCTTAAAACCTTAAATCAAATCAAACTTGGCAGAGATTAAATTCTTGCTTGCCTTGTTCCTTTAAAGGGATTCGCACACAGGAATTTTCTTCTGCCTTTTGACGGGCGTTTTCTTTCTCCTCCTCTGTCCACTGTACATGATCCCTAAAACATAATAGATTATATTATATTTATGGATGTGCACCATTCCTCATTGTCAAAAATATATTTCGACATATGTCTGATTATGTGTATTTCAGTATGGGTTCCCATCAGAACATATGTGAAATGCCCAGCTAGGCATTTGAAATCTCAAGACAAATCCAGTGTTGCATTTCAAAGTTGATTATAGAGCTCTCCACTGAATCCCTAAATTAGTTAGCTGTTGTTAAGAGTGGGCAGGCCTATACTGTAATCCCATAATATATATATGTGGCATATGGTATTTAAGCTTATAGGTGGATATGCTCCTCACTGGCTGATGTAAGCAGTTGATCAACACAGGGAAGCCTCAGTGTCATGCATCAGCCAGACAAGGTGCTCTTTATGCCTGGAAACAGAGGAATGTATACTGTTCTGCCTGTCAGTATACTCAACTACAACACTGACCACATGTTGTGCTTGAAGATGTCCTCAGGACTGGTCAGAATCCTTGCTCCCAGTGGAGCAGACGGTCTTCCTTTAGTGCTGTTTGGTCTTATGGACAATCTTCTGAAAACTTTAGCCACTAAGGCTGGAGAGAGACCCCGCAATGTATGCATTTACTCTGTAAAATTGCAAAAAGAGAAGAATTAATTTCAGGCAAAATTACACGTGCGCACACACACTTTACGCAAGCATCTATTCAGATGACACATTTCTAGGCTAAACATTGCAAAGTGCACAATGAGGAAAACCCTTCTCTGATTTAAAGGTGGGAAGATGGCAGTTTCTAGTTTCTAGCAATAGAAATATATTTCCTTTCTGCAATCTACACATTTTGCTCCTGGATGACAACCGGATGTCATAAACCGAACCCGGAAACGAGAGTTACAAAGACTACAAAAATGGAGCACGAGTGGCAGCTAACGTTAGCTAACTAACGTTACAGCAGTCAGCATGCGCCGTTATTACATGACCTGAATGTTAACTACTCATTGCAGTCTTTTAGTCTGTTTACATTTGCAAACTACGTCGGACCACATAGTGGCTAACTCGGGTCACATTTAGCGAGCTGGGTAAGACCTTTGAGTGAAGTTACGATATTGTGTTTCGCTAGCTCAACCCATACCAAGGAGGTTTTAGCTCAATCACTCAACACAGTCCTGAACTTTTCCACTTACAGCTGAGGCGAGGAGGGTATGCTGAACAGACCCAGGCTCCTTAAGGGTTGTTATCTCGGTTTAGGCGGCCAAAATGCTCTTACCTGTTTGTTGTTGTTGTTGTGGTGTTAGGTTCACCTTAATTTGCCTTGTGCTCTGTCCCCAAGCAGTCCAGCGCCACCTAGTGATGGCGCCTCCCCGGAGAAGGACCAGCACCACCGAGCTGTTGGCCCTGAGGTCTAGGGGTATCTCGGATGCTGGGACTCTGACGAGACAAAATATGATGATTCTTAGAGCAATTGCCCTCCAGGTAATGAAAACCACAGTGTATTACAATGTCTCGTAACTGCCTTCAGTGAAGATTTTAGCAAACATACACCGTCATTGTTAATTGTAGGACAGTAGAAACTTCATCCGAGTATGGAGCAAGACCTCAAAATCTACAATAACGTATGAGAATGGGAAAATCTACTTTGAAAACTATCAGAGTTGCTACAGTTGGTAAGTATGTGTTTCCTCGCCTCTCTTATCCCTTCAGATTGCAATTTATATCTTCCAGGCATATGCTTAATAAATAATGAACTTAATAACAGGATCAAATCTTTACATCTTGATAATGAGTGAGTGCGTCCTCTGGTTTCAGTGTTCATTCAGAGCCTCAGGTTCTGTACAAGTTGCCCAAGCGGTCCAAACTGGAGAAAATTGAAGATGCCTTACTATGCCAGAGCCCACTGGTAGGTCAAATCCAACACCTCTGTTGTGTTTTACATCGGCAGAAATGTTAGCGCTGAATTTGCAATGATGCAAGATTTTGGCTCTCAAAACTTGCAATTGTGTGTTTTTATTGACAGGACAAAGTGTTACAGTCTCCTTCTGAACATAAACCTTGCCTCTTGGCTTTGACAGCCAGTAATTGGCTGTATCGCCTTTCAGCTGAAACAGGAGAAGAGCTCCAGAGAGTTTACCTCTCTCCACACTATAAGTTCAGGTGTCCAAGCTTTTGAGTTTCCTTCCTTTGTATTCCTTGAGTGGAGGCTAAATCATTTATTTTCAGTTTTACTTTATTATATAAACCTGTTAACCTAATGTGTACTTTTGGTAGGTACCTTGGCTGGGATGTCTCTCAAGAGACATTTTATATTAAGTCCATTCAAAGCAAAGGGACACCTTTAGCACAACAGGTAATGTGAATCTGTTTTTTTTGGCTCTTCTACTTAACTAGACAGCGTACAATAAAGACTGGATTATCGTTAATTTTCAGAGGTGTATTCCAGACAGTGAAGTCATAAATCAAGGAGGGAATAAATATAATAAGAATTTCAGAAATTCTCTAAAATCATTTAATAGCCTATCAGGGAATTTTACAGTATCATGAGGCACAGGATGTGAACCCTGAATTTTAACCAGTGATGTTGCGACCACAGCACCAGGGTGACCCAGTTTTAACTCTGTGTTAAATCATATAGCTGGGTGGAAAAAAAAAATGTCTCTTCTAAATTTCACAGGCAGGTATCAATCAGAATACACTGATGCACTTGGCCATCTTTCATGTTTTCCCCTTGCAAATTGTGGGCATTATGGAGATCAACAAAAAGGTATGCAAGCCTGTTTGTTTTTTCAGACTGTTTTTCGTTTGCTTATGGGAGTCGTATGACTGTTAAAGATTTCATGGCTCTTAATCTTTCAGGTATTTGGGAACAGTGTTACTGATGTTGTTCTGTCTCAAGGTGTCCTTGCTGTCTCCTACAGCACCAAGTCAGTGAAGCTTTACAGCTTTGAACACATTATCAATAAGGTACACATTTCTTTAGTCCTTGCAATTTTGTGATCGGTGAATATCTCAGAATCAAAACAATAAATAAATGGTGTGCTTCTGTGACTATTTCATTATTTAGTTGTTTTTTTTCCTTTTGGTTCTCCTGGCTAGTCACAGATCTGTCTATCTGGTGTAGATCATTTGACTTTTCTTTTTTTCCCCCAGTACATGACAAAGAAATTGGTACTCGGAGAACCGTGCTCGTTTCATGGGGGCAAAACGGTGGGAGAAGTTCCTTTTGGTATCCCAGTGAATATCCACTTCACGGGTGGGGCAGTTATTCTTCTGTCAGCCTCGACCGACAGTATATCTTTGCGTCTAAAAGATTTATATTCCACCATAATGGCCCCTATTAGAAGGAATGTTTTCCTCTGAGGAAGGAAACTGATTTATTTTTTTCATCCTCATTCCACAGATTGCCCTCCAGTGCTTTTTGAAGTGTCATGCTCTGATAATAGCGTACAGATTGGAGGCTACCCATGGCACTACATCTATACACCCCCCCATAAGAAACACAAGGGGACTCACCACATCTGTTCACTGGAGGACAGCATTCAGGTATTGTTAAAGAATTAACTTTAACTATGTATTATACCATTTAAACGGTCATTTCCCTGTCATAGAGAATGTGTTTGGCTATAATAAATACATGTCCCCCAGCCTGTTATGTGATAGACTACCTGCATGTGAATTGGTTGGAGCCTATTGAAAGTGTCCGTTTAAGGGCCACAGATGTTTTTGACAGTCATCGTCTTCAGCTGTTGGACGAAGCAGGACGCACCAAAATGTGTCCAAACTCAGGACCCTACGAAATGGCTTTACTGATTTGAACTTGATCCTAACCTGTTGTGTGCGACTTTTTTGCCTGCATGTGTCAAATGGTTTTCTCTTCCCAATATTCTTTGGATTTTTCTGGATTTTTTTCCCAGCATTTTTATTTAATTATTTATTTTATGGGAGGAAATCCTACTCTTTGAGTTGCTGTTCACATCTCTGTTTGGAAATGGTTACCCTTGATCCAAAGTAGATTTCACAAAGGATTTGCTTTTCCACATGGGTCATCTCAAGGGACAGATCATATTTGCGTTAGTTTCTGAGTGTCTCCATAATAAATAGGGGGGGGGGGGGGGCGGGCGGTGGTATTATAAATCTCAATTTCAATAAATCTCAATTTTGATGAAGGTGGCCTGCCTCTTGAGACATTGGTAAATATAAAAGCTTACGATGTAACAGAGAAATGAGGGTGTATTAAGCACCGTACATCATTAGCAGGCACCTTTTTATTGATTGAAGTGTGTGTGTGTGTGTGTGTTAGTCAGTGTGTCCCTGACCTTTCCCAGACTGACTCAGGTTATGAAACAGGTTGTGCCTGTGCTATGCAGACTCCCAAGCTCACAAACTATTTGCATATCAGAGAAACCCGTTCATTAAATTCATACTGAGCAAATTCTAAACATTCACCTAAATATTCTTAGTATTCACCTCCCCTGATACATTTTGAGACTTTTGTTTTTCAACTGCTGTAAGAGAAAATAGCAATATCTTTTTCCACATGTGATTTATACCGTAATCTCTCACTCTCTCTTGATACCTTTTTCTCATTGTCCTGCAGCCCCGGTGACAACTCTGTAATTAATGAATTAGTGTGCCATAGTTTATTTACAATTGCATTACTTTGTATTCTTGTGAAATTAGGCAATAAATGGAATACAAGAGATGAACTGCTGCTCTCTGGAGACTGACTGGATCTCCTTCCACCCTGATGACTCCGGAAGAATCATTCACGTTGGACCTAGCACCATAAAGTGAGTATCACAGTCACATTTTGCATCAGAAAATTAGGATAATATGAGATAACAGTACTAAAGTAGCTCTTTGGTATGGAGGTTTCAATCTTACAACAAGTCAACAATACCATGTACTTAAATTATATCATCATATTGGATGATTTATGTTCAATATATGTTCAACCCATAATAGTTGTTCTTTTTTTCTCCAAGTGTCCTAAAAATCCTCAGTGAGCTGAACAGTGGTTTGCCATCTGAAGTAGTTGAGGATTTCTCCATCACGATCTGTCGAAACAACAATGTGAGTGTAATACTTATTTACTTAGTAGGCGTATTATGTGCAGTACCAACTGTACACGTTAATTTTACCTCAGTCAAGAATCAAAATCTCATCCGTGTATGATGTGTTCTCACTGCAACATTAATGAGAAATCCCAAGGAACAACTAAACTCAGCCACATAGTTGATTATGTCATCGCCGTAAAGAGGTCAGTCTGTTTCCATGTCCTCAGAAAATTGCTCATTCATGACCCTGCTCTCCATCTACTGTAGGCTGCCTCCCAAGTCAGTGTCACCTCTTCAGGCCGCACAGTGAAGAGAAGATTTCATCAGCTGGATGATGACTCAGGAGCAAGAGGTATCAAAATGAGTTTTCATCACCGGCTACGTTGACATGCACGGAGTAACCCGGTTATTAGTCGTACTCCGGTTAAGGTCTTACTGGGTTTATGCTGGTTACATCTATCTTTCATACGCCACAACTGGGTATCCCTGTTGTCATGAAGGAACCAGTTAACAGAATGTTCCTGTCCATCTGTGGTGTCCCGTCCACAGATGGACAGGTCCGCCAGCAAAAAAGTAGCTGCCAGCTACTTTGACTAAGTTTGCTTCTAATACAGGGAAAATAAAATGATCCCTGTAGTAATAGTAAATTTTGCTCGCCACCGATCAATATTAAGTTGTTAGTAAGTTGTTTACGTGCCACAGTAACCCGTTTAACATCGTCGTGAGCCAGGCATCATAACTGGGTTTCTCATAATCGGATTATGATGATGATGATGATGATGATGATGATGATGATGATGATGATAATCATCATGTATGGCACGTTTCAAAGTTTGCAAAGTGCTTTACAGAGAAATCAGACAACTAGACAAAGGTACAATGAGTTAAAGCCTTACAGTGGGAGGCAGGTTGTTCCACAGTCTAGGTGCTATGACTATGAATGCTCCATCACCCTTTGACCCACAGTCTTGATCCTGGGAGAGTCCTTGGTTTGAAGACCTAAGGGTCCTTGTGGTATGATAAGGATGAAGCAATTCATGTTGTAAATAGATGAAGCAATTCATATATGGCCATGCAAGGCCATATATGTAATTAAAATAATTTTAAACTCAACGGTGAACTTTGGAAGTCAACATGTGTCAGCCCAAAGCGGCTTACTTGAGTAACCGGGTTGAGAATAGAATTCTCTGTGCATGTAAACGTAGGCCCTAGGGGAAACAGTCAAGTATCTCATTTCAAAACACCTTAAACTGCACTATGTAACTTTCTGTAATTTAGTGGTTTTCTTAGTGGTTTGTTGGGATGGAGGTGGTGAAGAAAATCTTTTCGCAGCAGCTTCAGTCATCTTTGGTAAATCCAGCTTTCTGTAGTGATAGCCGAGGGGCTAGCCCGCTCGCTGCTGTTTCGGAGCCGTGTGCATTTGGCTCGTAAGTTACGATGCATCGCTTTCTGTGCTCGGAGAGTGTGTTGAATGAAGTCCTCGGCACAACTTGAAACCTTGAAACTTAGTTTTGAAAGTTTTAAGCTCAGTTTGGAATCTTTGCGGCAATTAATAACTCAGATTTGAGGTTCTTGGTCATAAGAGAATGTTGTACTGAATGTTGTATAATACAAATATTGATTTGTAACTCCAGTTTGAATATTTGAGATTTGTCAGTGTTGGCATGGATTTCATTCCATACCAGTGTATCTACCCGACTCCAAAACTTTATTGTGGTGAAGGGAGCGAATCTACAGTGGCTCACTGGAGGGGGAGGGGCCAGTCTTCTCTGTCGCAGCCCCACTTCATGAACTAGACTGATAAGACGCTTGTATTTTTGCATAAAAAAAGTTACTGCTGGTTAAAAATAGACAACTGACACACTGTATAATATCCTTGTGTTTGTGGCTAAATTTGGTAAATATTTATGTCAATTCTTGGACCTAAGGACCATCAAATACCCTGTACTCTTTAATTTAACAGACCTTCCGTATGGTGGAATATGAAGATGAGCTGGACCTCCTGGCAGTAGTGGTAACTGACAATGAGGAGGGGGAAGGAAGAGCCCATGTTAGACTGCATGACAACAAGAGTGGGGACTTACTAAGGAGGGTTCGTCTGGTTGAACCTTGGGACGAGGTGAGTGGCTGGCATTACTGTACCAATACATAACGCTGAAATTCTGAAACGTCTGTTTATGGATTCATGTGTGCTCTGTTGTTTCAGACTTATCGACATGAGTTGTTCTTTGATAAAGAGACAATTGTTCATATTGAACAAAAGAACAGTAACTTCTGCTGCCACGTCTACAAACTCCAGGCCACCAGAGAAGAAGATTCCAGTGCATAAGTGACTTCAGCTGCTGGAAATCATTTAATGGCAAATTGAGCATCTACTTTTGTTAAGATTTTATAAATATGTTGTAAATATGTTTTGGACTTATCTCTCTGTACAGTTTTTCTGTTAAACTGATACTGCTGGCATTCACATCTGGAGTTCTGTCTTATTGTGGTAAACCACCATTGTTTAACCTTTTTTTTTTTTTTGTTAGGTTATCTATGATCTCGTGCTAAAAGTCTTAATCATTTTGAGCTACTGCTAATTTCTGCTAACTACTGTTTGTCCATTAACATCATGCTCAATCAAATATGAAAATATTTGATATTTAACAACTCGAAGATATAAAATAAGATTTTGGGCACTTTCATATATAAGATTTAGTCATGATGATTCTAATTGAAATAGACTCTGTTGGTAACCAAACTCTGTGGGTGTTTTATATGACAGAATACCTAAACTTGACTTCAATTACCCCCTTTCATAAAAGTCATTATCCTAGAGGTTCACATACTTTTTCCAGCTTAGTCTGTTCATGTTTTTGTATGTTCAATTAAAACCTTTTTTGTGTGTTATTTGTTAAATCACATGTATCTATTGTTATTATCAGACCATTAGGAGCCATCCATGCAGGGAGGCGGGCTTCAAAAGGGTTCACAAACTGTCTTGCAACTGTTCATAAGCCCTACAACCAAGTGAAACCAAGTTTACCAAGTAAAATAAAATGCTGTCCATCCCCATCCTGATTCACCTGCTGCACACCCAAACCTCAATTTGACTTTGTTTCAAACAAATCGATACTTAATTGATCCCCGGGGGATCAGCATAACAGTATCACAATAACACAATGTGCAAAATACAAAGGCATAAATATACTAGATGAACTAGGATGTATAGCGGATGGATGGCATGTTTACTTATGTAAAAGACGGGGGAACGGGCTTCAGGCACTCAAGTTACAGAACCGCTTTGCTCCCAACATTTTCGTAAACCCATGGGTCACGTGATTGTAGTCTATCCCCTCCCTCCGGCTGTCGTTGAAGTTGAAGTTCTTGCAGTTTGACAACAGTTCAAGTCATTTCCTCCTGCTGCTGCTGACTGCTATGGCGATGGAGGATTCAAGACAATTTGTGTTCTCTCTGTCCGCAGGCGCTTCTGTCGGGATTGTCTCCATAATCTTCGTGCTGACGTGGGTGCTCCACTTCAGAGAGGGTTTAGCCTGGGATGGAGGAGCGGCCGAATTCAACTGGCACCCCGTTTTAATCGTTTCTGGATTTGTTTTTTTGCAGGGAATAGGTGAGAGAATTAAACATTTATGTTAAGGCGAGAAGGGGTTTTCGCAACACCCTCGTTCAAGCTTACTGTGCTGTGTTTTGAAATCCATTGCTCTTCAGCAGTAAATGTAGTGGTAAACTAAGCGGGCAAATGATGACTACACTCGGTGATCACCGTCAGGAAAAAGACACCCAAACTTACAAAAACTCACTTTTCAGAAAACAACAAATTAAAAGACCGTATTTTATTTATCTCACATCCGTTTGATACCATTTAGATACCATTTAGTACGGTGGACTATGCATTTACAACATGAACGTTTCTGTCAGCCCCAAAAGATGGCCAAACACTACACGCCTGCTTATCAACCCTTTGAAATGTGCTTGCGATTGATTAAAACTTGCAAATTGCACTGAAATGAGAGCAAGGGGAGATGTTGAGCCTAATAACTGTAAGCAAGAACTGTGTCTGCCCTATACTGAGAATATCTTGAGAATATGTTGAATGACACAGTGATGCTCTCTTTCAGCTATTATCGTGTACAGACTCCCATGGACCTGGACGCGCAGCAAACTGATGATGAAGTTTATTCACGCAGGCCTAAACCTTTTGGCCTTCATTTTTGCTGTTATATCCTTGGTGGCAGTGTTTGACTTCCACAATGCTGCCAAAATCCCCAATATGTACAGCCTGCACAGTTGGCTGGGTCTGGCAGCTATAATACTATACGCTCTACAGGTAAATCCACTTTGATATAATAAAATACATATAAATAATATGAAACTGTCTTAAAATGTGTTTGGAAGTAACTTCTGTGAAATTCAGTAGTATTCAGTAGTATTGCCCTTTTAATAACGCATATACATGCTATACATCTGTCTTGTAATGTTTAGTCATAGTAAACAACAGTCTGTACAGTACCTGACTAGTAGTGAATGCTTTGCCTTTTCTCCCTCCGTGTGCAGCTCGTTCTAGGATTATCTATATACCTAATACCCATTGCGCCTGTATCCTTGAGAGCAGCATTTATGCCCCTCCATGTCTACAGTGGCCTTTTCATCTTTTCCAGCGTTATAGCCACTGCACTCATGGGCATCACAGAGAAACTCATTTTTTCCCTGTAAGTATTGTAACACAAGGAAATGAAGACATAAGACATCAAATCTACCAACCACACGTACAATATTCTACTACTGCTTTAGTGTGAGAATAACAACTGTTTTCCTTTTTTGTAATTCACCACTAAAGGAAAAACCCACCGTATAAGGATTCTCCCCCAGAGGCAACTTTTGTGAACGTTATGGGACTCCTCATCGTGGTTTTTGGAGCTCTCATCCTCTGGATTGCCACTCGAACGTCTTGGAAACGCCCCAGCGACCAGGTCAAGCATTCTCTGCATACCAACGAGGGAGATGAAGCCAGCACCAAAGACTGTCCGGCCCTGGCTGAACTTTCTGAGGGAATAGATACTGAGGCCAGTGGCGATGTCAGGAGAAGGAGTAATAAATCAGATGACTTGGATCAGGTCAACTGATTGAGTGCTGATTCTGTCTGCAGTGGTGATTGTGGTCAGAGAAAGTGGCAAAGAAAATGCAAATTGCGTCCATCTTTTCATACAGAACTTTGTCTCTAGCATCTTAACTGTTTCTTTAACTTCTGAAATGTTGGCATTGTGTGATTTTTGCACTTAAATTGTTTGCTCAAACATTTATAGTAACTGAATGTACTAAATAATGCTGCTTGTGATGCGTAGCTACTGTAAAAGTTCAAATGATAGTTGCAATGTCAAATAGCATTATTACATGACAGATTTTCTATATTCCTATATTTCTATATATTATGTATTCTGCTATACTTTATAATAAGGATTTGCATTAACATTTGACACTGGAATTTTAAAACAGCTGTTGAATAGCCAAATTTGATGATTGCTCAAGAGGAAAAATAACAGTAACCAATCATACTATAGATATTATGCTGGACATGTATGGGCAGTAATCAGTTAGTGATTGTAGACCTAGGGTCCAAACCAAACAATAAATTGCTGTCCTCTTGTATTGCCTTTCACTCTACTGTTATTCATGCACCATGTGGAATTACAGCCAATAATTTAACAGTACTACATCCAAAGACATCATTGAATAGTAATCGCAATCGCATTAGCCTACTGCCGTGAGCTGACATTGTGCTGTAATGGCCCTGGGATGACCGTGAGTCCAGTCTTGGAGGCAGCTTGCACCCTGCTGGCACAGCAGCAGCAGCACAGCCAGGCGCCGAACAAAGCAAACTCACTCTGTTTGGCTCTTCCCAGCTTCTGTAGCTAGCCGCATACGGGTGGCAGCTCGTTTGTTTTGGCTGTGTGTCAGGAAGAGGATTTGGTGACAGGTCGCAAACTTAATTTAAGGTTTGTTGACTGCCCGTCGTTATCCAATTAGCTTTAGGGTCGCTCACTTTTAATATTTTGTGTATTCATCGCTATTCTAACGTTAGTCAGCTTGCAAGCACCAGCATGACAGCACTGCAGACCAGGGTCCGATAACTCCTCTACCATTAGCTTAGCTAACCAAGACATCTTCAGTAAGCAATGCCAGGTTGATTTGGTCATATTTCTCTTCTGTGACCTGACAGTGTTGCTAACTTTAAAAATGACATTTCACCACGCAAGCAACTAGCAACTAATGAGCAACTAGCTGTTTGTACAACCAGGGAGGCTAAGTTAACGACTTAGCCAGTAAAAACAACGGAGGCTAGCGGCGGCCGAGGCCGACTTCGCTGTTCTTCGATGCTGTTGTATTGCTACTGATGAATGAAATGCGGTTATAACGGAGCACTCCTCTTGTTAGCAACTACAACTGATAAGCTACAACAAGAGATTTTTTTCTCTACAACAGATAGCATATCTTTAGGCTAAGCTAACCTGTGGGTCATAGGTGTTTAGCCACAAGCTACAGGGTGGGGCTCTGTTGACGATGACTGGTCGGACAGGCTGCAATTGTAGCCGATTTATATTTACATTGTTCACAACCTATCCAAATGCCGAAATAGTGTGGATATCTGTCACCGTATTAAATATGAGCTAAGGCGAGTGCGTTAACAGCTAAAGTTAGAGGCAGCAAACGTTGTCAAATCTCGGTGTAATCTGGCCAGCTGAGTTAGCTCGTTGGGCTAGTAGTGTGTGGCTGCAGTGCATGGTGGTACTGAAGCTGAAAGCACCAGCAGTCGGATGATGCTTGGCTTGTTGTTAAATAGCACACTAAAGTTAGCATTTTCTTAGAATGTGTAAAAACGTTATTTTGCCTATGTTATAAAAAAAACCCTTTTCGCCATGTATGCCAAGTATTTGCTTAACATTGTCTACCAATCAGATTTATGCCGAGTGGGACATTAAGACAAAAGCAAATTAAACGTGTTGTTTTTCTACAGCTTTGGCATCATGTCAGACAAAAGTGAGCTGAAAGCAGAACTGGAAAGGAAGAAACAACGCTTGGCACAGATCAGAGAGGAGAAAAAAAGGAAGGAGGAGGAGCGCAAGAAGAAAGAGGTATTCTATTCAACATTTTAAATACTTTAATTGCCTATGCTGACAAATTGGTCAACATTACAACTGAACACCCACCATAAAACATAATTCACTTCATTCCCATGGCTGTAGACAATTAATATTCAGTGTCATTAAGTCACTGATATTCATTAGGATTTCACAGTATTTGCATCTTGAGTCCAACTATGACCAATATAAAGCCTGAAAGAAATCCTGACGATATACTGTGTGGCAAGAAGCTGATCAAAAACATATGTAAAGGTCATGCCATGTAGTATGAGAGACCATGTAGGACATAAATCAAACATGGCAGTTCACACACACATGCAATATACAAAAACATACACATGTGAAACACAAGTGTCTCACCTGTGTGTGTTTGTGTGTGTTTGTGTGTGTGTGAGTGAGTCATCGTACTGATGAGAGATCGCACATAGAATGTAGAAAGGGGAGAAGTAGAAGGGGTTCCTGGGTTGCCGCCATGTTGTATTTTTGGAACCAGTTTGCACAGGTGAGTAAAAAGGTGGAGAAGGTTGAGTCAGGCTGATGCCCACGACTGCCCTCATTCACTCATTAGATAAAGCTGGATAAGTGTCTTTCTCTCTTGTATTCAGAAATCCTGCAGCTTAATGTGCCCTTGATTATCAGCAAACGCACATTGGGATGAGGTTTTGCTGTTGGTATGCAGGTTGTTTTTTCTTCCTCTAAACATAGCGTTGTGGCAGGACTTGTAAATTGCTGTTCACTCACAGTCCCCATCCAACTTGACAGAGCTTGAGCAATTGTGCAAAGAAGAATGGGCAGAAATTGCAGTGTCCAGATAGTATATTCTATAGAATAGACTCAAGGCTTTCATTACTGCCAAAGGTGACTCTACTAAATATTGACTCAGGGGATTAATAATGGAATATGGAATCTACTGTGTTCTGTTTTATATTTGTAATTATTAGTTCAATTTGTAGGAATCAAATTGATTTCTACATTAATTTCTACATTTCAGTAGAAATCAATATCAGGGTTCAGGGTTTTGTGCTTCTTGTCCCAGGTTGTGTGTCTTTGCGTGATGACCCTGGATGCAAGCGGTTTCTGAATGGCAGCATTGCCATGAATGCAGTTTTTGTTGCAACTGTGTCACATGGGTGTTGATTGAATTATGTGCTTATTTTTTTAGGCTGTAATTTTGCAGTGTTTTGTAACTGTCCTGTTCCCGGTCAGTGAGCTTCAATTTGCAACCACTGTTCCTGTTTGCTGATACAGTTGATCCGTCTTTGGCATATGTTGCCGTGATTTGTGAGACTGTTCCCCTTGCCACTTTAAATGATTTTTCAGTTTTATGTGACTGATGCACCTGCAAAACAGGTACCAATTTAAAAGTGGTGATTGTCAGACCTCTTTTAAAGCTGACACATGCTGCTAATTGGCATTCAACTCGACTGACTTGTTTGCGTAGTTGCCCTTGTAATAGTGATTTAGTCAGGGTCTGAAATGGACTCCTTCCAAGTGCCAAATGCCGGTAGAATTTGTCTTTCATGGCTAAATCAATAAGGGTCACATTAGAATGCCTCAGTTATATTGCAGTCTTTATTCTTTACCTGTTGTAACTTTGTCCCTGCTGAACGCCATACATGCCATCTGACTGTGAGCCAATCAATCAAAGCAAAACAGTGATTCTGGCTCTAAGTTTTATTGAATGTTACCCCATTCCAATTTAAATTCCCCAAAATATAATTGAAAATGGGTACTGTGACATAGTTCTACGGAAAATTTATATTACCGTATTTGGGCTGATAAATTATTCTTGGTAGTTAACTAGTTTACTGGGTATTGTAGGATCTGTTGCAGAAGCTCTATAAGCAGAAAAATATAATTTTCTCTGTCAATATTGGGTGTATTTGAATGATTTTTGCTTCCATCCATCAAGGTAACACATTCCTTTGATATAACATCCACATGTTGGAGTGTTCCTTTAAGGTGCGCTCATCTTTCCATGTTTCAGGGGAGGAGTTAGGGAGTTTAGGTCTCAAACACCATTCACGCTTGAAATTTGGTGCATGAGGCAACATATGCTCGCTCCACAGGGCCATGGATACCAGCACTTGCGCAGTAGGGTAAATGTTGGACAGGGAGTGGGCCATATTTCTTTCCATGTATCTACTTTGTATATAAGGAGTATAAGGCATCATATCAGAACTGTTGTTGAGCAGCTGGTTCTCACCATGATTTCCTCCAAGGCTTTACATTGGTCGTGTTCCAACTCAAGATGCATGTGAATGCGAAGGAATTGCAACGACATATTGAGGCTGTTCAGATTACATGAATATTTGTGAACATGAACAAGTCTCTCTCAAAACTAGAAACCAGAGAACCTACACTTTGATGTGTGATGTCATCAAAAGACATCAAAGAGATTTTGTAGCCTTTACATTCAAATTCAGTGCTAAAAACTTTGATCCAGAAAACAATCCTCACTGACGCTGTCAACGTGGCCTCAAAGTTGGTTTCTTATTCAGTGTTGATGAAGCGAGTCGGTTTCTCAATTTCTCAGTTTGGGAGAAACTTGTTTATGTTGATGAATTTAGACTGGATTGTAAGTGAATTCTGTGTAAAGGTGGATTTTAATAGGTGAAGACACGTTAACATATTGGTATGTTCTCAGGCGGAACTGAAGAAAGATGCCGCTCCTCACCAGGATGACTCTGACCTGGAGAAAAAAAGGCGTGAAGCCGAGGCCCTCCTGCAGAGTATGGGCATAACCTCAGATGTTCCTGTTGGTATGTTTCCTATCAGCTGTTGGTGGTTGCTGAAGTTTTAAACTATCTATTTTAATTAAACATTAAAACTCCATTGAGAGGGTTTGAAAACCTCACAAAACCTTTTTTTTGTCTAGCAACATTTAACACACAATTTTATGTCCTTCAGTTTAAGTAGATCTGATCATGTTCTTTTATAAAATGTGAAAGAAAACAGGTCTGGTAAATGTTTTTCCAATATATCCCACATATATTACAACATGTTCATTATTTGTTTTCCCTAGGTTGCCACCTTTAGATTTATCTGGCAGGGGTTTTACTAAATACATTGTCTGGTAGACAAAATAGAATAGTGTGAGGTGATTAACTTATCTGGAGGAAAGACATGACAAAAGATTTATGTCATTTGCTTGCTACCCATATTGTTGGGAGGAGCTTTGATAAATAACTTGGATGGCAAACGGATGAACCACAAGACGGTGAGAGAGAGAGAAATCTGGGAGATTTTTTTGGAAGGTATTATTAGCAGGTATTATTAACCAGATAAATATAAGAAGCCTAAGTGGCATGTAGTGTATGCTACATCAGTCAATACTTTTTACTATGAAGTAGCCTGTCACTTTAGATAATGAAGATTGCCATTACCTTGGAAGGATGGATAAAGTTGATTTCATAAAAAAGTCAGTAAACTGAGTTTGCTGGTTTTGGTTTCCCCTCCGCTACGTCCCTGGTGACACCCATAGGAGTGGAACCATTGATAAAAGAGAAATATTTGTATATTTCTAAATAATGCAAAATAGGATTTGCAGAATCAATTCTGAATCAGGGAAAAAATAAAAATAAAAATTCAAATAATAAAATAATTTTGAGTGTGAGCATTGCTGAGACATTGCTAACAGCAGGTGGCAGCAGAGATCCATAAGAGAATCATTATGAAGCCTGGCAGGATGGAAACAAGAGCCTTTCTGTAGAAGTGATGAATAAGTATTTCTATGTATTTTATCTATATTTATATCTTACATCTTTGCAGTGTGGAATCAGCTGACTATTCTTTCTGCTCTGGTGTGAAATGTATTTCCCCATTCCTTAAATGACTGAAAATGCTTAATGCTTCTTTTCCAAGTCAGCTTGAGCTTGTCACGGCTTACATCTGTTATTTTCTTACTAATTGGCATATATTACTGATTACTGGCTTTCCACAATATAGCATACTCTCTAATTTTGTAGCTATCTGGAAATCTGTGTCAAATTGTTGAAAACCTTCTCACAGCATGTGGCATGAACTAAAATCTTCCCTTTTTCCTCTTTTTGACGATAGTACCCTTTCATTTCTGCCTTTCTAAACATCGCTGCCATTCCAACACTGATGCACTTGCGCTCCATTGTGAACAGCCTCGCTTCTGCACGTCGTAACGGATGATTCTTGTCTGTCTCAATATCTAGTCCCTCCTCCCATGTCTCCAACTTCCAAATCGGTGGGCACGCCGAGCGAGGCTGGAAGCCAGGATTCTGATGGCGCCGTGGGACCCAGGTACAAACACACACCTCTCAACAAATGTTTTAATCACAAGGTGCTTTTCCCTTCTTGCAGCACAGCGCTGCAACCATTAGTACACTAAGAGCAACCAAGCCAAAACCTGCTACAAAGTCTCATACCATTACAGTGAATGATGACTAGTTTATGCCAACTGTGTGCATGTTTATTTAATTTGTGTGCCGTTGAATTAGGAGAATCCTAAATGAACAATAAAGCAGCAGGCCCCTGCGATGCCTGGGGGACTTCTTAACCCCTAATTAGAGCCCCTTCCCTGGGCTGAAATTCAAGCTCCCCCAGTGTCCCATCAGGCCTAGGGAGCTCTTCCCCCTACGTGTTGACTCATTTCCCTCACCAGCATGGCCATTTCCTACGCACATGGAGGTCATGTTTTCTCCCTTAGGGTTCTCTCTCTCTCTCCCCTCTCTGTCTACACAACACTCAGAGCCTTTGGTGTGACACAGTTCAGGCTGTACCAGCCCCTCAGGCTGCGCATTACACCCTATGTCATCCCGCTTAGTGGGCCTGTGTGTCCATGCATTTCAAGCAGACTCCTTCCTCCATCCATGGGTTTTGTGTAGGCAGATTTCAGCTTTGCTATGAGATGCAAAATCTGAAAAGAAACATTTGAGTGCAAATCTTTGCTTTAAAAAAAAAATGCATTGTGATCTAGGCTCCAATCAGCATGGTGTGTGCTTAAATGCTAACGTATTATCCTCTGCTCATTTTTGCTTGCCTGTCTCTCTCACTAATGCTGCCTTGTTGCTGTGACACTAACCAGGACTCTGCACTGGGACTCTGACCCGTCCACTCTTCAACTTCACTCTGATTCTGAGCTGGGGTACTGGACACTCTCTTCTCTCCTTTCCTGGTCATTTTTCTCTTCTCTCAATCTATAGCATGGTTACTGGCCTTTCAAAGTCATCATTTCAATGCAGTCCAATGAAATTAACAATAAAGTCATGCATGCATGATTGGTCAGACAAAAACCTTTAAGAATACACATTAATTGTCGGTCGAATCTGAATCCCTTTCCCATTCCATGAAGGAATTTTTGACTTATTCCAGTTTGCAACGGGGTGAGAATGGTTACAGTATCAGGCCTGGTTTGTATGTTGTGTTTAGTGTCCTGTTTAAAATGTTAACTGCTCTGTAGTAATCCTGGTGCCGTGCAATGTTTGAGTTGTGCTGTGCTTTTAGGCGTGGACCTCTAAAGCTGGGAATGACTAAGATCACCCAAGTGGACTTCCCGCCGCGTGAAACGGTGTCGTACACCAAGGAGACCCAGACACCCGTTATGACCCAGCAAAAAGAAGGTGACGCTCTTGTGATGTTTGAAATACTGGGCCACAACGTGTGTGTTTGTGTGTGATTGAGCCTGTGTAACTACATATGTGAAGGCATTGATCTTTTAGGACGTCAATAAGGAAAGAATATTTATAATATCAGATATAGCTTTTCTTTGGCTACATAAAAGATGGACCTCTGATTGAGAAATAGAGCATTGGAAGTCATAACTAATAATTTGGTAACCCTCTAGATACAAATGGAATTATAAACACACTTGGTGTATGCACAGCACTGTTCATTTTTCTGAAAGGTCTAGCATAAATGTGAGTGCCCTTTTTAAAATAATAACCCTAAGTGTTTGTCCTTTGATGATATTTTCTTCTAGTTCAATATATGTATACTAATGCAAAAATGGCTGTAACTTTGAAAGGCAAATGGCAGGTAATAGTGTGTGTGTCTGCGCGCTGGGCCTTTGTGGTCAGAAGGCCCGACCTGTATGATCATACAAGCGGGCACAGGAAGTGAACAAGAAGTGGAAGTGATCTGACCTCGCCGAGCGCCGAGATGAAAGTAAGGGCAAAATTGCCGAGGCTCGGGAAACGTAAGAAGTCAGAGGAGAGATTAAATTCGCGCACGAGCCCTGCCCCCCCCTGAACCCCACATCCAGCGCCGCACCAATTAGGCCCTGGCATAATTAATGCTCAGGATGAGAAAGCCAATAACAGGAAAGAGAATCGAGATTGGCGGGGGAGATATGAAGCGCTGCGCATACATCTGCCTAGTGCATCTGAAGCATGTCGATATGTATGTAATTGCCGCGCCGGGGCTTTCATGTGGTTGTCTAAAGAGGGCTACTGCTAGCATCCACATGTTGAGCACATGTGCCATAACATATGCAATATTTGCGACTGCGCTGCTTGTTCTTGGTTGCGTTGTGTCATGGCAGAAAGTGAATGATGCACTCTCCAGATCAGAGCTGTTGTTTTCAGTTGTTTGCTCAATGTATTTGCACCAGCTAGCACGTTATCTAACGCACGCTCAACTCTCACGCTTTGGGTTTGTTGTTTTTTTTAAAACGGCGTAGAGAGCCGAGGCCCTCGTCCGATCAATCTGCTGTGGAAACGAGCTGGGTGACGTGTAGCGGGCTCGTGAGTTGGCCGGCCGAGTGACTGAGAAGAAATTGTGCGATTTCACTGGAAACCGACGAGCAGAGCTATTGAAGGATGAAGAGCATACCTTTCCTCTGTTCTTGGAGGCGCGCGGACTCCGCAGGGCATTGTAAAAAAAAAAACTGTGTTAAACAACGATGGTTTCTGCCGGCTGTTCAACACTAGGCCCCCTTCCCCTCTCCGCCACTATGTAATCATTTCATCAACTCCCTCGCTTCCCTGTCTTCTCCCTTCACCGAACAGGCACATAACAAAACACACTCAGTGACATTGTGCGTTTTCACGCCATCACTTCTGGCACTCGATAAGACGGCATCCCCTTCCCGAGCTCGCTCCCCTCTGCGCATATTTGATGTGTGGGGTGGCGTCAGGCCCGCTCTCTGATTGAGCGATTCATCATGTTGTCAAGAGGAGGCAACGGCAACGGCACTCTCAAGGTCAGCAGGCGGTGGCATGAGAGGGAGCGGCTGCCTTTGCCCCGGCGGCTGCAGACTGCGGGCTCCTGCACATGTCTGCGGGACATCTCTGGAGAGGGGAGGGGGAAGATTTAGGATGTCGGACTCGCATGCAAAGCTCCCCCCCCCAAAAAAAAAAACAAGCAGCATGCATGTTTTTATTTGAGACGTTTTGAGGTGACGGGGACACTGTTTTATCATGCTCCCGCGCAAGGTGGACAGGCTCAGTGCTTAGCCTCATCTTTGACCTTTTCAGATTGTATATGGATCACTTCCATTTTCATATTCACATTTTCTGCCTCCCTCCCATCGAGGTAGTTTCAGGAAAACGCTTCATGTCTGGTCTATGTTCAGACTGCACCAGGAGGTAATATGCAGCGTCAGTATGCACTCCTTAACAAGAGGCTGTAATTATCGAGTAAGATATTGTTGGGGGGAGGCGTTGAGTGGTCTGTCTGCGCCGGCGACGAGTTGAGTTAAATTTTAAATTTTTATGAAATTTGATTGTTTTAATCACTGTGAATTCAGAGGCAGGTCAAAACTATTAATCACAAAAGGACCTTAATAGCCTCCTTGTTTGAAGTGCCACTCTCATTCTGGTCACCTTATATGCACTTGATGATTAGTATAGTTAAAGATCTATTGTATCCCTTCTGTCATGCTGGAGCTCAACATTTAGAATAGAAAAGACTGGTATAATGTCCCTTTTTTCTCCGAGTGTATGGTTGTGACATTTCAGTAATGGCGCCCTTATGATCTCCTGCTCTTTGTTCTCGGTCTCATTTAACAGGTGTATGACTTTGTGCACAGGCTATGAAGCGGGGTGTCCTTTTTTTTTTTTTTTTAAAGGAGGAAAATACCGGGTTTGGAGTCCTGCTTGTCCCCAGTCTCCGTTTGTGATATATATATATATATTTTTTAAACCTCTGTGTCTTTAGAGACCAGTCTAACTCGTCAAAGAGTCCTTGTGTGGTTTATCTCCTCGCAGCAATAAGACGACGTGTCATTCTAATCTTATATTTCAATTTTGCTGCACTTCCACGTGAATAACTTTCACGAAATGCTTAGCCAACCGCAAATGTTGACATTGCTCCACTTGGGAAAAGGTTCACTGCAAGTTTGAAATGTATTTTAGAATCTTGCGATATTTCAGGAAGCAAAAGATTATGGTGCACATCCGTGTGTCTCCAGTTTTTTGTTTTTTTGTGTGTGTGCACGTGTTGGTAGGGTTTTGCCTTCTGTGGTTTCTTTCCTGGCGTCTGTATGGCTGTGAAGACGGCTGTCGCTCATGCAAAGACTTTTTTTTTTTTTTGCATTTGTGGAAGTCGGACCTTTGTCGTTCCTGTCTGGACGTACAAAAAGAGGAAGACACCTGCAGCAGGGAATAAAGGTCATTTAGTTTTAGACTTTAACATCACTGGCCGCATGTTGTGTTGGCATTAATATATTGTCCATTGACAAAGACCTGTGATTACAATCACCTCCCCCTTTTCTGCTGTCCAGCATCCCCCCCAAAAAAGCTTTTATTTCTTAAGTGGTACAAAAGCCATAATTGGGCCTGCTTTGAGAGGATGTGTCAGTGTATAGGACATCGGTGATCCGGGTGAATTCTGTTAAATGTCCTCCCCTCCTCCCTCCGCCACCCGCCACCCGCCCCCCTATGCGCCGGTGCCCCCTCCACATCCCCAGCGGGGTCACCAGGATCACTAGCTTTTCTCCAAATGGCCATTTTGGCTGGCAGGTGCATTATACCCTTTATTTTCAGATTGTCTATCCGCTCCTAATGCCTGGCAGGTTGATTGCTCTGGCTGCCTCACCAGGGAAAGGGCTGACGAGCATGGCCGGGACTAGCTGAAAGACAGTGATTACTGTTTTCCTTTAAGCCTGATTGAGGCCCTTGAAAGGAAAGATTTTAACCTTCTCCTGTTTGCTCCAGAGTATGGCTGTACATTGAAGTGGCTTGTGTCATCAACCCAGTTCTGTAAATCCCTCCCAACCTCCATCCGAGAAAGGGGGAAAATCACTTTATGGAAAAAGTGACAGATGACATTATCATTTAGATTATCTCAGTAGGAAGGAAATTTTGGCGTGCAATGCTGCCGCCGTAGATTAAATAAAGCTCAGACCGAGATAAAGGCCTGTAGGAACCGGTGCAAATATTTCTCCTGTACCTACAATTCTGCATTTTTCTTAGTATTGCTCTTATTTAGACACTGACGGCGTAAGGCTGTGTATGGTCTGCTTGGAAAAATAAAATAAAAGCATGTTCATCTTCTATGAGGTTTGAGCCGCTGTGCAGTTTGCCAGCTGGTCAGGCCTCCAAGCTGTATTTTGTTGTACATTCTCTGAGGTTGAATAGCAGTCGTAGGACCCCCCGCCGGGACGGTAATTGCACAGGCTTGCCGTTCAGCGGAGAAGCTTGTCTGAGGGCGGCCAGGCGGAAAACCTCTGTGCCATCCTCATGCCACCTCTGTGGAGCGCAAGACAATCCCAGCATCACCATCTGCTTTTTTTTTGCACCACGCCGTCAGCTGGCCGGACCCCAAATGGGACGGCGGCTGGGGGGGGGGGGCAGCTGCTCCACACCCTCTGCCCCGCGCTGCCCCCTTGGCCTAGAAGGGGGCAACTTGTTACAGGGGGACACGGAGGAGACGGCTACACTGACAACTACACTGCCTGTTGAATGGCGGGAGTTGAATGGCTGGAGTCTCATTAACAGACTTAGGGAAGAGGGGGGGTCCCTATGACAACAGGACACCCGCTGCGTCGTCTCCCTTTAAACACAAAATGACAAACTTCCCCGGCTATAGAGCAGCAGGTTCTTCCTGAAAGGCGACATTGTGCCGGCAAACCAAACAAAATGCAAGGCAGAGATACATAATCAGCCTATTGCTGTATTCCTAATCGCCGGGCGGAGCGTTTTTTTTTTGTTTTGTTTTTTTGAAAGAAGAAAATAATGCCGGTGGAAGTCGTAGTGTCCAAAAAGGTATGAAACAAGTATACAGAGGCTTTGCGTGATCGCTTCATAGTGGCGTTCAAAGTTTTTACGTAGTTTGGTTGTCTTTATACTAGCTACACACAAAATCTGAACAAAATGGTTTTTAAAAAAAAGGTTTTCTTGCGTAGGTGTAGGGGCCCGTTTAGCTCAGTCTGTCATCCACTGATTAACAGAGTTCATTTTGCATCAACAGAGGAGGAAGAAGAGGAAGAAATTGCTCCGCCACAACCAGTGCTTGAGATCCAGATGGAGAAACCGGTTCCACAAGAGGAGGACGAAGGTATTCTGATGTCTATCTAGAATAACGCTACCGATGTCCAACAGCTCCAGGCCCTTTAGGAGTTTTACAACCATATACAGTCATAGCTTTCTTAGAATACATGCATGGTATTTTCAATCGTAATCGCATCGAACAACAGGGTTCTTGAGTCCCACCTTTCGATTGAATTGCGTTTGCGTGTCTGCAGCACCCCCCCACGAGCTGACGGAGGAGGAAAAACTCCAGATCCTGCACTCCGAGGAGTTCATGACTTTCTTTGACCACAGCACTCGCATTATCGAAAGAGCTCTGTCCGAGCACGTGGACGTCTTCTTCGACTACAGCGGCCGCGACCTGGAGGAGAAAGAGGGGTAATTTTGACAAATAATGTTTGTTTGTTTTTAAAAAAAAAAAACAATCTGAAGAGGTGTCTGTATTGATCGGGTGTGTTTCCTCTCCTACCCCCCCCCCCTCCTCCAGTGAAATCCAGGCGGGAGCCAAGCTGTCTCTCAACAGAAGCTTCATAGACGAGCGCTGGTCCAAGCATCGTGTCGTCACCTGCCTGGACTGGTCCCCTCAGGTAAAGTTATTACAGCTCCTTTAACAGTCCAGGGCCAACTCATTTCTCAGCAGTGATTAGTCTATCGACATGTCAATACAAAAACAACACTGTCTATTGTGTTGTGTGTGTTTTTTTTTGCGTTAAAATTGAAATAATACGCTCACAAACGGTGCTAATCGGCTGTTGAAATGACTTACCTCGGCCGGGCCCTAATTCTTTATGATTGCGCGGCTCGAATGTGGCAGGGCTCGGTCCCCCAGGAACGGGAACTTATGTCACACGCACAAATTGTCACGTCGTCGTCGGAGGCCGTAATGATTTGTTTCCTCTGGTGTCGCGGTTCATTTAAAGCGCGATTCCTGCAATGGCTTCTGACAGTAATTGAAGACCAACATTTGCTTGCTCAGAGCGATATCCACACCCTCGTGATTTTTGAAATTGTGTATCGGTAAACTGTAGATCTCTGTAGTTTGGATGTGAGAAGCAGCAGAGGTTAATGGTTTGTTTACATCTGGGTAGTGTGTAGTGCTTCTCTAGCCGTTCGAGTGTTTGTACGTACGCACTGAGGACTTCAGTGTAAAAGCCCCCCTGGTTCCGTCTGCTACTGTGCTTTTTAGAACTGGAGTTTATGTTAAAATTACGAGAGGGAATAAAAGCGTAATTTTAACCAAAGCTCTTGTGGGGGGTTGTAACCGGCCATAAATCTTGAGGGAGGGAGGTTACTCATTCTGCAAGGCATTCAGCAGCTCGTTCACATGGAGCCAAGCCTGGGGGGCATGTCTGCTTCCTCTTGACATTCATTTGGGCTGATTTTTCTGTCACCAGTATCCTGAACTCCTGCTCGCCTCGTACAACAACAACGAGGACGCGCCTCACGAGCCGGACGGGGTGGCCTTAGTGTGGAACATGAAGTACAAGAAGGCGACGCCGGAATATGTCTTCCACTGCCAGGTACCCGTGAAGCAAAGTAGAGCCTCAAACACACACACACCCCCCCCCCCCTCTTTCTCCCACACCCCTCCCCTTCGTCCTCATGGGTGGCTCTGTCCATGACAGGCGTGGAACACCGCCAACCGTCTCCCCTCCCCTCCCCGCTCACCCCCTCTCTCTCTCTCGCTTCCTCCTCTGCTCCCACACCCCCTCAGCCTTCTCTCTCCCCCCAGCCCTCGTCGTCATCCACAATGTGAGTTCACCGGGCTGGCATCCACCTCCACCACATCTATCCACAAACACATGTTAGCGAGGCGCCGGAGAAGACCTGTGGCGCAGGAGTTGACTGGAATCCGAGCGCCGCAGCAGGATTAAGTGTGTGTGTGTGTGTGTGTGTGGGGCTTGCGGGGTGGTTATCATGTGCATCTAAACAAGGGCCCTGTGTTCAGACGAGCTAGCGGGCGGAGCGGCGAGTAGCTCCTCCGCCGGCCGGCCTTATTATACCGCCTGCCCCGAGGGTCCCAGACCAAGACGAGTTGAGTAGAACCACATGGGCGCCGCCTCCCAGAGCGGATGTAGACGCAGGCACGTTGCTCAGATGAATAAAACTGAACAGAAGTGTGAATGCATTTTTGCTGCATGCCTTCAAGTGGGCTTGAAATGAGATTTTCCTCACCCATGTGTCATTTTTTTTTTTTTTTTTTTGTGGAAAAAAAAAAGAAAAGTCCCCTCAGAAAGATTACTGAGAGCATATGTTTAGGTAAGGTTGAGATGGGTAAGGGATGAGCGGGCCACCTAAAGACCAAGCCGTAAGTCATAATAAACCCACATGACTAATGTCAGCGTAATCCATAGATGATCTATCCTGTTGAACAGCCTCCAAGGTTTTTCTGCTTGCGCTGTCAGTACTGAGGCATGAGTCATGGAAAACCAAAAAAAACAAAAAGAGATTGTTAAAAGTAAATGAAAACAAGCAGTACGGTCTTCTGCAGCCTGCCGTATTACTGCATTATCAGAAATACCCCCCGGTCTGTATATCGGGCTGCATCTAGCGGGCTCGCTGCCTGCAGCATCTTTTTTGATTGGACGTGACACAGCGGTGCATTACCGGAGACCCGCCGCCACGCTGTCTCACTGTACGTTTTCATCACCGGGGACACTCAACACAGCCCGTATCCCACAACGCTTTTCTCCTCCCTCCCTCCCGACAGTCTGCCGTGATGTCCGCCGCGTTCGCCAAGTTCCACCCCAACGTGGTGGTGGGGGGCACCTACTCCGGGCAGATCGTGCTGTGGGACAACAGGAGCAACAAGAGGACCCCAGGTGCAAAGGACCCCCCTGTCAGCAGCGGCACATACGGTACGGTGATGCATTACCACGCGTGCACGCTTTTGTGGTAACGCAGGTACAGGAGTAATATCTCTCCCTTGCTCGCGTGCAGCACCCGGTGTACTGCGTGAATGTGGTCGGCACCCAGAACGCCCACAACCTGATAAGCATCTCCACTGATGGCAAGATGTGCTCCTGGAGCCTGGACATGCTGTCGCAGCCACAGGTAAACTATATGTGGGGGGGGTTTCGGTCTGTTGACGGGACTATTCCCGAATCTCTAAATGAATTACTAAGGCTGCAAAACCTTTGCCAGCACTTCACCTTTAATAATAAAATTCCACGGTAACTGTTTCTATGCCGACCTCAGTTTTAACATGGTGCGTACTTTGTGTCCCTCCACTTTTCACATTCCGCACACTTCCTGTCTCTCCACTTTCGTGCTAAAATCTCAAATTTTGCCTGCACCCCTTCGCTTTAGCAGTCCAGTTTGGTATTTTTGCCCCAGCAGTAACCTTTTTTTTTTTTTTTTTTTTGTGCACAACTCATTTTTCAATTTCAAGGAAATTAACTTTGCTAGCTGTGTCATTTCACCGGCGCTGCCAAGACCCCGATGTCAAAACGTTACTATTTTATAAAGTGCCGGCTGAATTTAGATTAAGCATTAATAAACTGTCAAGTGATTTTATAGGTTGTGGTTGGCATCGTGTGTGTTAACATAAAGGCTGAGCGGGGAGCTTGTTATGGATGTTGTTCCACGCTCCCGCCCCCCCCACCCCCACCCCCCCTCTCACAGGACAGCATGGAGCTGGTGTTCAAGCAGTCCAAAGCCGTGGCCGTCACCTCCATGTCTTTCCCCCTCGGAGACGTCAACAACTTTGCGGTGGGCAGCGAGGACGGCTCCGTCTACATGTCGTGTCGTCATGGAAGGTGCGTTCACAGGCAGCCGCGCCGCCAGGAAACTGAGGTGGCTTGTTTTGGGCCCCGGCTATAACCGTGTGTGTCAAACAAATATAGCCCCCTCACTTCCCCAATGGCAACGCGAATCCAACACTTGATCCCCTGCTGCTTGAGGTCTCACTCCTGCCCAGTCATCCTGTTTTTCTTTTCCGCTTGTCAGTTGTGTTTGTAAAGGTCGCTCAACATAAACAGGGCACACATGCGGGGGGAAACAAATCATTTTTTCCTCCTCCTTTTTTTTTTTTTTTTTTCTTCTCTTTTGAGGATTTTTCTCTGGGTGAGAGAGTTTGTTTACAGTCGAGTCGTCCCAAGGAGAATTAAAACTGCAGTTTGTCCCACAATGCACAGTGATTTGAGAGAGCGGGTGAGGTGGGGGGGCTCCACTGAGCATATGGTGAAGGGGTCCACTGCTACGGCAGCAGAGAAACGTGGCTTGAATCAGTGCTGCCAGTGAGCGGCAGGCCTGCCTGAGCGCTAATGTCCTGCAGTATGCCTGGAGACCGCAGAGAGGGGATAGTTGCTAGGTTTTGCATGGCAGAATCACCTCTGTAATTGGGGGGAATCATTTTCCACCTCATTTACAATGGTATGATACTCTCATCGCAGTTAATAACGCATAAGCATCACTCACGCTGAGTATTTACCTCTCTGCGTTAATTATCAGAGCCTTAGTCTGGTAACAGCTCTGCAACATGTGGCTGAGAGGTTGGAGGCGCTCCTTTTACCACCCCGCTGATAATCGCACGGTAGAAGTAAGTGATTAATATGAATACGTCCGACGGAGGTCATGTTGAACGTCACACACACACAACTGACAATGTGATGCTAGCCACTCGCAGTTTGGATTTTCGTTCAGCCCATAACAGATGTTTGTTGTTTTTTTTAATGTTACGCGTAGCCAAATGTCATGACTCGACACCTTGAAATGTAGCTTGTGGGGGATTATCATCATTTATGGCTCGTACTCCTGCGTGCTCCACAGCAAAGCGGGCATCAGTGAGATGTTCGAGGGTCACCACGGGCCCATCACAGGGATCCACTGCCACACCGCTGCGGGGCCGCTGGACTTCTCCCACCTCTTCGTCACCTCCTCTTTTGACTGGACCGTCAAGCTGTGGAGCACCAAGGTACAAGCGAGAGAAAACCTTTTCAAGCGCAGCAAATAATAGTTTTTGCTCACTCTGTGTTATTTAGTATATCCGTAATGCGTTTCGTCTTTTTTTCTCCCCACCCCCAGAATAACAAGCCGCTGTACTCATTTGAAGATAACTCTGATTACGTGTATGACGTCATGTGGTCGCCCACTCACCCTGCTCTGTTCGCTTGTGTGGATGGAGTCGGCCATCTTGACCTGTGGAACCTGAACAACGACACCGAGGTACTACACCCCCCCACTTTCTCAGCTAGAGGAGCCCAGAGCAATAAGCCAAGTTCTGGGCGTCCTGTGTGCCGTAGCTCCGCCCAGCTCTCGAAGCAAAACAAATCTTTTTTTCCCACCCCTCAGCTGTTCTGTATTCCCGACTCACACGGCGGTTGTTTGTTTTAGGTCCCTACCGCCAGCGCCACGGTGGAGGGTAACCCCGCCCTCAACAGGGTCAGATGGGCTCATTCTGGCAGGGAGATCGCCGTGGGAGACTCGGACGGACAAGTTCTTGTGTACGACGTTGGAGAGGTGAGCAGGACACGGCTTTGGACTGTGATGTTGTTTTCTTTTCACAATTTCCATGGCTAGATTGTTTTTATACCAACTAATTTGTAATGTAATCGGTGATAAATTGCACAGCGTAGTTCCTTTATGGTTTGACTATGTATTCAAGCTACAGATAGACAGCGGGTCCTCCCCCGTCTCTGCAACAGAGGGGGGGGGGGGGTTAGCCGTCACTGACACTTGTGAGATTGGCTGTGATCCCGCGCCCCCGGAGAAGGGCTGTGTTTGGGATTTGAGTCATGTCTCTGTTGATTTTTTTTTTTTTTCTCCCCCCTCCCTCCCTCCCTCCCTCCCTCCCCAGCAAATTGCGGTTCCACGGAACGACGAGTGGACCCGCTTCGTTCGCACGCTGGCAGAAATCAACGAGAACAGGGACGACGCAGAGGAACTGGCGGCTCAGCGTCTGTCCGCCTGATCTGGTTGCCATGGACGTGACATTTCTAGGGACCAGGGGCGCGCTTGTTAACATCAGCCCCATTCTGATTGAAGGAGATATGATGATTAGAAGAAAAGATGAGATTTTTTTTTTTTCTTTTTTCCAACAATGTTCCAAAGTGTGGACATCTTTCTTTGCAAAACACTGTAGTTAGATTTGTTACACATATCTTATTTGGACGACTCCGCCGTCTCACTTGGCTGGGCCATCGCCAGTCCTCCTCGGGACAAGACGAGCTAACAGGGCTATCGACCTCAGACACTCGACATGAAGCCATACTCAGAAATACAAACCAATTCTTTGTTCAACCCAGATGCCTTAAAAGTCAGTTTTTAAACCTGATTGAGAAATCCCATCTGTCTCTAGTGATGTGAGGCTTGGTTGTAAGTTCAGTTTTACAAGCCACTTAACTTCTCCACGCCAAATATGTATTTGCTGTCCATCAAATACTCACAGCAGTACTCCATTTCCACCCAAGCGGTAGTAACACTATCACATTCTTACTACACCCAGGAATGTAAACATCTCGTAATATATAGTTGCTGTAGCCTAGATGATCTAAATATCTACTTGTTTGTAAAATAGTGAAATGTAACTTTTCCTCAATCCAAATGTCTTTGTACTTCTATATAATGTTCTTAAATCAAGTTTTCCACTCAGTTAATCGATCCAGCTGGTTAATGGAGACAGAGGCAGATCCCTTAACACCCCTGAGGGAACGATGCTGGGATCTGTGATCTGTGTGACAGTATCCGAATGTCATTTGTGTCCTTAAGAATCTCCCAAACTTGGATGCCAAATTTGAGAATGTACTTTTCACACGGCAGAAAACGAAACACTTTGAATGATTTATTTCAACAAAATACAATAAATACATTTTAAAATTTCTTCCCAAAGACCCTGGTCGTGATTTCAAAATAGACACTTTGAAAACATCTGTACATCCTCTCAAGTCTCTATAATGTGACTGACACACACACACCAAAGCTCCACACAAACGCAGTAACAATCCTCCATAATGCCATAATGTCCCTCTACAGAGAAGTACAATATGTACAATAAAATTGTGCAAGCTATGCAGAGAAAATGCTAAAAAGCCATATTCATGCAGCATTCAAAGTAAGACAGCCGTTTTAATGCATATAAATATAACGGGTAGTGCTCCATTTTTACTTTATTTTTTCCAATAAAACCATTTCGAAGGGAGGGAAATGTTTCCGTGCACCAAGAGAGAGAGCATGCGGCCCTCGGCTTACGAGTCCTGCGGCTCCGTTTTGGGCTCCGCTGGAGTGACCGTCGCCTCTCCAGAAGACTTGAACTTGGGCAGGTGAAGGCCGAACTTGCTCTCCACGCCGGCAAAAGTCGCAGCGGCCAGGCGGTAGCCCCCCAGGTGGTCCGCGGCGACGGGAGGAAGGTCCTCGATCCTGGACTTCGGAGAGGGCTCGTCGCCAGAAGGACGGCTGAGGAGAGGTTTTTAGATTAGGAGAGCGCTGCGTACTTGTGCAAAAAAACTCGGGCTTAAGGCGAGCGCACTTACTGTCCTCCGAAGTCGACGTAGAACCATCTCTGCAGCAGCTCGTACGTCACCAGGGTCACGCCGAACTGCGGTGAAGATCTGCACACGCGGGCTAATGGGAAGAGAGGGTGAAAATGACAATGTTGCTCCGGTGGCTTCTAGACAATTACAGCAAGCCGCGGCGAGCCTCATTTCCTAGTCATGAAACCACTTATTGGACTACGGTGTGTGTGTATATACGTGTGCATCTACCTCCTGCGCCCTTCCAAAGTGCCCTGAAACCTTCCTCCTGGAGGATCTTCCTGCAGCAGTCGATGACTCCGCTGTAGGTCGTCTGTCCTGCGCGGGCCGCCACCTGGAGCCTGGTCTTGATGACATCGGCAGGGGTCACCAGCGAAGCGGCCGGTATACCTTAGGAGATGTTTGACAGCCGACATAATGAAGCCGTTTCACTATGCACAGATGGCATCGCATCCCCGACTACCCTGCTGCAGCGTCACGCAGGGCTAGAAATGGGGCATGGCTGTATATAGCACATGAGGCTCGGGTATTGCCGGGATATAGAAAGCAACAGATTTGTGATGAAACCTTTACATGGAAAAGCGAAATGCATTTCTAAAGAGCAGAAAGTCTCACGCCGTGTGGCCCCTCCCTCAATAAAAAAAAAAGTGTTGCCTGCGATGTCCGGAGACCCCGAGGTTTCCAGATGCATTTGTTACCTGCGATGGCTCCAGCTGTGAGCAATTGCAGCGCCCCCACCCTTCCTTCCTCATCTGCCAGCTTCTGTTTGGTGTGGGCGTAAACGGGGAAGTAGATGGCGGAGAAGGGGATGTCACGCAGAAAGCAGGCTTTCGCTCCCTATCGCACACGCACACACACGCACACACACACACACACACACACACACACACAAACACAGGAAGATTCCATGTACTGCACAGCCCAGGAGAGCTACACCTGCAAGCGTACTTCTCTTCTGCGGTGCTGGGGAGGGGGAGGGGGGGGGGGGAATAAATGAAATGCAAAGCTCCCCTGATTGCTTTTGAGAGTGGTAATGATGCATAGAGCGCTCTGAGAAAGCGGTGTATCGCACAGGTTAATTTGACATGAGCGACAGGCGGTGCAGTGAAGTACAATGGCGTCGAAGAAGAAAACGTCCCTCTTTATTCCGTTTAATGCCTTAATGAAGCCTCATTTTCACCCCAAGTGACGCTTCAGGCCCTCAAGTCTACTGTAGTTTTTTTTTTTTTTTTTTTTTGGATGTACAACACTGTGGTTATGCCTTGGGGATTAGCTGGCCTGGGCGCCAACCCACAGCGGGGGGGGCCTTAGTGGTCACAGTAGGAGCCAAAGACCCCCAGGCAGAGCTGCAGCCCGAGGCCTCCAGCGAGATCCAACACACACACACACACACACACACACAAAGAATAACCGTGGACCCGGGGCTTGCTGGCTTCTTCCACCGAGAGGAAGTCAAGTTTTTAACAAGCCTCACACTGTCTGCTACTCATTAAAGTATGGACTATGAACACATGACTCAAGATGTAAGAAAAACCCACAAGGACCTGGAAAGCAGCAGTAGCAAAGCATAATCCCCGGCTAATTTGCTGCTGGTTTGTTGGCCGCGGTGCCTTCTGCATGTTAAACACTGTTTTGGAAAATTGCGAGTGGTCAGCAGCAGGCGACGTGATCTTCGGATTCAAAGTTCTGATCTCGATTACGCCTTTTTAGACACGTACAAACATGTTTGTTCTTATAGTGTGTGAGCTATGCATCGTATAACAGCATATAAACCGCACCCATACAAGATGCAGCATCAGTGAGGTGCTATGGGTACTTTTTCTTTATTTTTTTAAGATGTATTTATAGATCTGGTGTTGTACCTCAGTGACATCGGAGCGTCTCTCAGTGCCCTTGTCTTGACGGTCAGTAGAGGTGGATGCTACAGAGCGCGTGGTGTTGGGAGAGCCGCTGACCTACCTTGTAGAGGCCAAAGAAGCCCAGGTCTCTCACGACGTTCAGGGCACTGACCCTGGGACCCGTGGTGATCTCTCCGGCCACCTGCAGACGGATCTTTACGATCTCCAGAGGATTGGTGAAAATCACCTGGGAGCCTCCGGCCTGCAGGGAAAAAAAAAAAAAAAAAAAGAGGCGAGGAGTTTATTCACTCTTGCTAAGTGTCGTGATGCAGAGGGTTGGTTTTCCTAAGTGTGATTAAGTGAGGTTACCCTTTTTACCACATCTGAGGGGTGAACCCTGGGTGAAGACGCTAATGATGTGATGTGTAAGCATTTCACCCTAACAAGAGTTTTCAAATCATCTCTGTAAACTATAGCACAAAGGACTTTTTCTCTCGGCGTGATCTCATGTCAGAAAACGGCCTTGACGGGAGGAGAAAAAAGCAGCCATTGATGGAGGAAGCGGTGGGGTCAGGCTGGAACAGGCATCGGGGTGAGGAGAAGCCCTGCCTCCGTGGTCGGGAGGCTCTGACCCTGGCACCGGCCCTCTGCCCCTTCCCCTCCCCTGAGGCGCCTCCTGCGGAAGGGTGAGTGGCCCGGCCTGGCCTCGTCCCGCACACTTCCCCGATTCACCCCCCCTCCCCATTCCCAAGGGGGGGGAGTGCACTGAATGGCCCCCGGACTGCTCGGGGTCCGGGCGACGACGACGACCCCCCCGAGGCACGGCACCCTCTTGACTCGGGCGCATTTATCACCCTCCCCAAATCTAATCAGGCCCCAGGATAGCTGCTGGTGACATTTCAGGGGCAGGGTTCTTATCTGTAAACATCCGAGGCAAAAGGTCTAAAAAAAGCTCCGGCGCGTTTAGTCATTTTCAAAGTGGAAGGGGAATATCCGCTGCTCTGAAGATGAATGCGCTCATCCCCTCTGTGGCTATCGGTTTCATCTCTCTTCTGTTAGGGTTAACCTAACAGGCCCCTCCCCATCAGATTAACCAGACATTGAACTTTGACAAAACTATGTTTCACGAGGATGTGGACCAATTCATACGAAGTACTCAAAATAAACATTGCCCTTTATGGGAATCTGGAGAGAAAGATAGATTCTACATTCAGCAGGTTAACAGTGGCTATTGGACGCATCCTTGTTGTGGTCCGTGGGCCTGCAGCTGACCGGGCCCTCAGGTATGCACCGCGCTGTCAAACTCAATCACGCTGAGCTAGACCCAGCTCCGTCCGGGACCCTCCAGGGCCTCTTCCTCCAATTACACCCTGACAGGGGTCACGACCCGCGCAGACCCCGCTCCTCTGTGAGCAACCTGCAGGCTCTGCTCCCCGGCCCGCCTGTTTCACTTCACCGCAGCCCAGTCGGCGGAGAGGCAGAGCCAGGGAATTACTGCTTTAATCCACTGATGCACTCAAAATGTTACAGCGTGGCAAATTAGCTAACAAAAAAAAAAAAGTCTGTTCACAGGCATCATGTCTCACATGGTGCCCAGCTTAGAGGGTTCAGGGATCAAGGCCAATTCTACTATTCAGACAAGCCAATACATTAAGGAAGTTGAATAACTGGAATCCATGACACACTAAATTAAATGATTCAATATCAGTGAAAATTGCTAACAAGCATATACTGATTTATTATTATATTATAATTATATTATATTATAAGTCAGATGGCAATCATATACGACTAACTTAAAATTCATCTTGGGACGGGAGGGAGGGAGAGGATGCATATGTACGATTGTTTGTGTCATGTTGAAAAAACTGCAAAACCTAATAAACAGATCAAAAAATCAAAAATAAAATTCATCCCCTCTGTTCATCCAAGCTCCAAATGCTGGTAAAACATGTCAACCGCCACACTGCCTCTGTCCGTTCTCTAGCTAACTATAGCTAACTAGCCTAGCGCTGCTTACGCATGGATATCGGCATATGAAACGTGCATGAAGTACAAACATGATCCATTGTATAAGTGGGTGAGGACGTTTGAAGTGAACACACGGTGCCTGATCCTGGACACAAAATAGCACTGAAAATGTGTAGGGTGACCTATTTCTATGAAAAAATGTCAAATAATTTGGCTAGTAAAAATGATTCCTGGCATGTATATATTTTTAGTTCATCAGCTCTTGGCAGGTGAACAGCTGAACAGAACAATGTAATACAACAAAAATAACTTTCCCTATATTCCTCGCATTCCTCCTCTGGTTTTTCAGTTTTCCCACATATTTTCCACACAAATGATGACCAGACAACTAATGCTTACACATCCACCAGCTAGAATCTCTGCAGCCAGGGGGATGGTACCATCTTGCGTGGTGAACTTGTCTCTTATTAAATCATTCATCTGAAAAAGAAAAAGACATCGGGGGGGGGGGGGAGGAAAAAGACAAATGAGACACAATCCACATGGTGCATCAATGTTAACTTGCGGTTGCAGTCACGTTCTCATTCTGAAGAGTGAATTTCTGGCACTATGTGCATTTACTGTTCACAGACAATCACTCAGAGCAACTTTTTTTTGAAACACTCCGCGGTGGAATGACTTGCCGTGAGTTTGATAGCTTTCTCTGGGGCAACGCCGATGAGCTGCGGGAGGAGACCTGCAAAATATTATTCATAGATACCATTAGACTACCTGGCGGAGAGACAGGCTCGAAATGAATGCACTTTTTTTTCCTTTGTTTTGTTGGATGAATGCACCCATTGACGGTTTTAGCACAATATAATCTGCGTGATTCTTGCGCGGGTAAAACAAGCCCATAAATATTGACAGATACGGCTGATACATCTGATGCGCCAACGTACAAAAGGGTCCCATTCAACGTGAACAAAAAAAAAAAAGTCCCAAAATATGACACTGCTGGTGTGTATGGGATCGGGATCGGGATCGGCGTGGTGGGGTGGGGGTAGCGATCCCACCGTGGCGGGGGAACAGAGAGAGCTGTGTGGTCACGGACAAGATTTTGGGGGGGCCGTGGTGTGCTACAGCGGCGATAACCACCGTACTGTTTCACCGTCTGTCCTTCATCGAGCCAGATAAACTTCTGAAGGAGCTGCTGAGTGACTGCTGCTGGTATGCGGCCAGAAAACAGCCGAGCGTGTCTGTCTCCGAGTCAATCACCCTCTCATCGTGTGGAAGATACGGAGGGGAGGGCTGGAGGTGGAGGTGGTGGGTGGGAGTAGCAGCAGCAGCAGCAGCAGCAGAAAGCAGATCAGAACAACAACGAGCTGGACGTAGCAGTAGATGGCAGTCTTGACTTCCTTCGTCTGAGCGGGCCCCCAGGATAGGAGAGTGTTGTGTATCACGAGCCTTCAGCACCATTATCGGCACAGCGGCGGAGGCTAGGATCAGACGCCGCTGCTACATGGGTTCTGCTTGGCCGTTTCCCTCGGGGGAAGCTCTCCCAGGTATTGAAGATAATGAAAAACGCGACCCCTGGGTGTCGCTTTATTCAACGCTGAATGGGGAGGGCAAAGGTTTCTGGTATCAATTAGCAACCCATGCTGCTGATATTAGCACACCGACACACACTGATTCTTTTTCTTTTTTTTTTCCCTACATGTACGCGCCGATTCCCGGGTCCCGTTAACGTAGCGTTACCTCGGTAGAAGCCGAAGAAGCCCTCGTATCGGAGCACTTTCTTGGCGCAGTCGAAGCTGCTCTTGTACATCAGCTCTCCCACGAAGGAGCCCGTGGAGCGCTGGTTCTGCATGCGGGTCTTCACCAGGTCGATGGGGTACACGGCCGTGGCACCGGTGGCTGCGGAAAACGACACGCAGTCAGTCAGTCAGTGAACGCGCCCAGCAAGAAGAACAGCAAGCATCGTGCACTTAGAAATGTTATTTCATACAGCTGGCTTAGACACATACAATCAATCTGTGAAATATGAAAGCATCCAACACCATCTTGTCACCCCCCCGTTCCTTTGTTAGTTAGAGTTGTACAATTACAATTAGTCATTCAGCAGATATTTTTTTTAGGTAGGGGGGGGGGGGGGTGGTTGTCTAATGATCACTGCACCCAATGATAAGTAGAGGTTTGTGTGTGTGTATAAACTAGATGAAAACAGTTATTAGGCTCAGACGGAGTGGGGGAGTCTGGAGAGTCTGTGGGGAAACTGTTGCGTGGGGTGCGTTTGCTTGCAGCAGGTCGCGCCGGATCCCCGCCGATCCCCAGCCGACGCCACGTCTTCAAAGCGTTTCCCCCCCCCCGTGATGGCTTACGACACGGGGACACGGCTAGCGTCTGCAGCCCTTCGTCAGCGTCGAGGCTGAGGAAAGGCTCGTCGTGGCGATCTCTCTCTCTCTCTTAACCCTGCCTGACGTGGCCACTAGGGGATTAGGGTTGATGAATCTCCTCGGTCAGGGAACACACACACACACACACACATACATACGTGCATGCATGTACACGTACAGAGCGCCTACACACACACACACACACACACACACACACACAAAGTCAGAGTCTGTTCCTATCTCAGGGGCGGTTATGTCAGAGGTTCCTTGTATCAGTTCCTCCCAGTGTAATTAGAAGGAGATTCCAGAGTGCGGTTCCGGAAGATTTGTGTCATTCCAAAAGCTCCCGACTCCAAAGACAGCCTGGAGCCACCGGCGGCACAGCAGCACAATGCGGGAGCCACAGATCAGAGCCCCCTCTCCCCACGAGCACAATGGCCGGCCCCGGGGCCTCAACGCGCCAGTCTGCCCCGGCTAAGGTTACCCCTCAGTGGGGCCGGGCGGGGGGGTTGGGGAGGGGAGGGGAGGGGGGGGGCTCCACCAACGCAGACATGTCACTCACCTCCAGCGATTGAGCCCAGAGCAAACCTGTAGGCAGACTCGGCGGCCTGGAGCCAGACGGGCCGAGACGTTTCGTGGCCTGTGCTGTATAGAGACGGGGGCAGGGGGGGGGGGGGGGGGAGGAAAAGACACCGGCGGTCAAATGAATCCGGAGAAAGACGAGGGATCAGAACACTAACCATGAATCGGCCCGGGCTATTAAACTATAGCGAACCAGATACATTGTGGAAAGCAAAAATGCGATGGGAGCAACTCAACGGCGGAGGAAGGGAGGCGGAGGAATGTGGACGTGTCGCGGTATAACATCTGATTCACCCGCCGGTATTGGATGTCACGGGCCGCTCCGGCTCTGGATACAGTAAATTATTGTGTAAAAGGCTGTAGACACGTTTTTCCCTGGGAGGCCGCTAGCGAGAGGCTGCAGGCTAACGGTCTTTTATTTTGAAAAAAGCATCATTTCTCCTCTTATCTAACTCCAGCTCTGCTTTGGTGTTCGGCGTTGAGCCCCTTTTTTTTTTGGTAGTTTTTGGACCAGATTAGCCCCCGCGAGCCTTTTCCGTGTACAGATAAGCATCTACACAAATATTACACCGTAAAGTACGTGTGTCCTGGGCTGGGACGGTGAGTAACTTCTCCCAGAGCAGATCAGACCACCAACCCCCCCCCCCCCCCCCCCCTCTTCTTCTCCCCAGCTGCTTCCACTGAGGGTTGCATGCTAACAAGATCGAGGTCTTGATCAAAGGGTTTAAACAATTAGCCTACTTCCACTAAGGGCAGGCCTGAGAATTGCAACATGGTCGTGTCTTTCCTCCCTCTGCCCCCCCCCTCCCAAAGGAATCGAATTCCAGACCTCCGAGCAGAAGTCCCGGGAGCATGAGTGGACTGAAAGGTTCTGACCACAGTCTGATATAGCGAGCCGTGTTATCCGGTAGAGGCAGGAACCATTTTGTTCTCCCACATCCACCTCCCGCCCCCGCACTCTGCGCCTACTCTTAGCAGACTTCGCCAAAGGCTCCCGAAGACCCACACTGATAAAAGCCTCCTATTAGCGTCTCAGATGTGTGATTGCATCTGATGTGTATGTCCGGCTGCACTGAATAAAATAGGGAGAGCCTTTCATGGCGAAGGCACATCGCAATAATCCATTCCTCTTTTATATCGATAATTGGTGTACTTTTATCTGGGAGTTTTTGTAATGCACTTCACAAGGGAGGAGAAACACGGGCACTCTTGCTAATTCAGTCGCTGAACATTCTCCCTTTTGCTCCTTTTCTGAGGAGGAAGCAGGGGGAGAGGAGGAAGAGGCTCATATAAAAAGGAGGTGAGGTGCATTAGAGGTGTCACTCAGGCTACCTGTCTCTGGGCCTCGGCGAGGTGGTACGGCATGGCTCCTTCCTCCAGCGGCGCTATCCTCTCGATGTCCACATGGCTCAGCCGCCTTAACACACAACAGCAGGGGGGGAGAGTTCCCCGTGTTACGCCAGGAAAAAAAAAAGAAGAAAAAAAAGCCCTGCATGCATTGCGAGCAGCAGCAAGCAGCAGCAGCAGGTGATGTAAGATTTTCCACAGGCCGTTTACTACCTTATAACTTCAAGTTATTGCAGCTTTTAATTTGAGTTTATATGAACAACAGACAAACAAAGCTGGCAGGAATGCCCCGCGGCCCGGAGAGTAAATGAAAGCGTTTTCGTTACCAAAAAAACAAGACACTAAATATTCCCCACCGGCTGACGCATCATAAAGTCTGCATCCATGTTTTATGTTGCTCTTGTAAATCAACCAGTGGAGCCACCGAACGAGCAATAACTTTGAATTTACGTCCAATAAACAGAGCTGTAACGTTTTTATTCCACTCGTGCACTAATCAGAAATAAATGTTGGTATGAAAGTTTATGAACGCGCCGGATTGGACGGACGGCAGCAGAACAACCAGGTAGAAACGCATTGGACAGAAGTGGGGAAAACAAACTAAGTGTTACTTTACAAGCGGCGATCGTGAACCTTACCCGGAGTGAGAGTGGAGCCCAGAGAGCCGGTACAGGATGTCGATTTCCATCGGAGTGATCTGGCCGAACCTATTGGCGGCGTGGATGAACTCCTCTGCGGGGCAACGAAGAGAAGAGGAACCGCACAAGAAAAGGACACACTCGTTCAGCGGGAGTCACACACATCGGGTCTATTCTACAGCAGGCCGGGGTCAAACAGTATTTGCAAATACTTCTCGTGGTTCGGTTTAACCCGCGGTAGGTGCTAGACGGGTGAGGGCCAATTCAAAGAAATCGTTTTTTTAACCTTCACGAATGGTAGCTGTTGCATTTCTTTGACAGATGTTCTTGTCTGGTCCCGGGATTCCCTCGCCTGCTTCCCTGGCCTCTTGGCTACTGCCGCAAGACTGACAACTGACTTGACACTGTCTGATTTGTCCTCATGCAGTAAAACCCCGCCATCCTGGTCCTCTGTGTAGGGTGATACAAATACTAGGAATCATGCGCTTCATTATTACTTCAGTTTCTTGTTGATGCCCCATGTCCCCCCCCGGGGGCGAATAAGGTAAAGAAAGCAAGAGTTATGTGCAAATACTATTTGACTCGAGTCTTTTCTACAGGAGGGAGAACCATGGAGAGATAGTAGAGGATACAGTACTGCATCTCAACGGGGAAACACAAGTAGGAGCAGATGTGACTGACAGGACAACTACCAATTACACAGATCTACATGTAAGGGGTGAACTGATTACCACGTCAAGATTTCCATTTACCTTAGTAATTTAGTGCTACGGTATAATGTTCCCTGTGTGTTCCCTGACACCATTCTGTCAAGAAAGTTGAAAGAAGATGGAGCAGCCACAGGTCATATACCGTATGAAATGTACACACCCCCAATTTGAGTGATATCGGGAGATGCGGGGTGGGGGGTGGTGCTCGGGGGAATCACTTGCTCTGGAGTACCTTTAGTGACGAGCGTGTCTCTGTGCGTGCCGGCGAGGGTGCTGTAAATCTTGCGGACCAGCTCCATGTTGTTGAGGAGGGCGTTGAAGGCGTTGAAGTAGGAGAAGCTCACCACGTGGGAGGTGCTTCCTCCGGCGGCCTAGAAAGAACATCCCGTCATTGATTCAGCATAGGAGGACCTAGACCTTTCAAATCTCCCGTTATCTACCGATTGACCTCAAACGCATCACAATACAAATGACTAACATGGATGTCCAGGAGTTTTTACATTGGACGCCTTATCTCTCACACTTTCCTAAAAAAAACGCACTGAGACTAAGTTCTCCTCCACAAACGGGGTCAGCATGTGATGCCTGATGGTGGCCATGATGTCGCTGAAGTCCAAGGCGGTGATGGTGCCGCTCTTGTTCTTGTCTTTCTGCGCGAAAGCCTGGCGGGCGTGCTCCAACTGCAGCTCCTGCAGCAAAGAGGAGGGAAAAAGGGTCAAACCGTTAGCTGGCAAACGAAAGCAACGCACAAGAGCGCCGGGTTCCTGCGGTGAGGAGACGTCGCATTACCGGTCGGCGGCGAAATGGAACTTCGGGGGGAGAAAAGGAAGTGTAATGACATCAGTGTTGGGGCATTGCTTTGCAGATGTGGAAGTCATCAGATGTGACAGTGTTAGACGCTGCCTGTTGTAATCACCACTGTCTCTCTGGAGGCTAATGGAAACCATGTCCAGTGAAGTCTGATCCCAGAAGCGGGGCAGAGCGGGGAGGCTCGGCGGGGACCGGGCGGCAGGTGTGTCCGGAGGAAGATGATTCAACGTGACAACCGTGCAATCAGAAGGGGATGCAGGGGGGAGGGGGCAGGGGGACCCCGGGTCAAGTCTGCTGTCAAAGCTCATCCCGTATAACCGGAGGATCCCAGATCAGGTTTTACTGCATCTTTACATTTTGATACAGATCATTTAATCAGTGCATTGTTGCAGAGCGTGAACTCGCTGAATGTTTGCTGATTATAGTGTTGTAACTGATGCATTAATTAATGTTGTTCCCCGGCCTGCACTCACTCAGGTCTGGAGTGCAGCCCGGCCAAATAAAGCAACAACCACAAGGTGGCAGAGCAAATATTGTTTGAATAACAAACAAAAATCTACCAATGGATGTTTTTCTAATGGCATTTCGATATATATATATATATATATATATACTCACGGTGTCCGATTAACTCCGACCGGCCGGGACATGACAGGGAAACAAAATAATATTGATGGATCTAAATGAAAACCTGCACACACACAAGGGTCTCTGGCGTAGCGGTGGGAAGCCCGAGTCAACTATGATAAACCACAAAGTGCTCTGAGGGATCCCACACTGTTGTGGAGCTAGAGCGCAGCCTGTCTGACTCCCAGACCACCCAGCTTCTCTCCACTTCAAACCGGGGGGGGGGGGCCTCCGTGGCCACGCTGCTGCAGTAACAGCGCAGGGGGAGCCGGTAACATACAGGCCACTACCAGTAAAGGAAGCACCAACATTACGTGCCTTCGCCCACCCCCCTCCTCTCAAACATGACGGGAGAGAAGAGACACCAGCGATGGAACTCCGCACCACAATCCCATTATTTGGTGTTTTGCCTGGTGACCGTGGCAACCATGGCGTGCAGTTTACATCACGTTCGTGCTCATCAAAACACTCAGTGACCATTTGTCATCTTGTGAGCGACCGCAGGGTGAAGATGATCACTCAGAATGGCTTTGTGTTTAGTGGCGTTCGCTGTCCTCTCTAAGGGGTTGGAAATACATAAATCACGCTAGAAAAATGCATTCCACCTGCTGTCAATAAATGTTGTATCGTTTTCTTTATGTTAGTGGCTTTATTCCTTGTTGTGTTAGGAAAACACATTATGGCATTCAGACTTTATTGATTGATTTTGGGTGTTGTTTGTAAACATTGGACTCGTGCTAGTTTGTATGCTCGTGAAATGGGCACGGCGCGTACGCGTACCTGCAGGAACTGGGTGAACTCCGGGTAGCTGAGGTGCTTCTTGCGTTCGTAGCCGAAGTGTAGCCTGATGAACTCACAGTCCCAGTTGAAGGGGATGTGGTGGTGGACTGTGGTCTGGCTGAAGATATCGCGCACATTCTCTGCAAGAACGAGAACCGAATGAGCAATAACAAGAGACAGAAGGAAAGACATGCAAGATGCAATGATTGAATGAAGTCTGCCTCATGTCCTTATTCCATTTGTGGATAACTCCGTTAAAGTGGAGGAAAGAGTTAATGTGGACTGGGCTGCTTGACAGTCCCACTCCCTTTACATTGTGGAGGGCTGTGAGTCGATCCAGGAAATTCTCTGTATAAGCACTGCTCTCAATTTCAGTCGCCTTTATGGAGGCCCGTTCCGCACAAAGAGCATTGCCACAGCTCCTTTTGTAAAGCCTCTGCATCCCTCGGTTTGTGACATGCTGGATTCATTTCTCCTCTTGTCAGATGGAACTGGTTATAATTTGATGTTCCCCACAGCTCGTCCACTATTCTGCCCTGAGATGAGACCTTGAGAATACAAGCAGCTGGCATCTGTAATACTCTATAGGCTCCAGAAGCCCAGAGAAGAGAAACGTGGCTACTGCAAACATTCATTGACTGCACATGCTGCAGTAGAGTAGCAGCCGAAGCCCTTCTATATTATGCTCATTCACACACACACACACACACACACACACACACACACACACACACACACACACACACACACACACACACACACACACACACACACACACACACACTCTTAGTGAGTACAGTAGTTTTTGGGCCCCCACCACCATCAAAGTTCATTCCTGATCAATAACAACTACGACATGAATCCGATATCATCCATTGCGCTCATTTAGAGTAATTCTAATATTGTGGTGTACATGTATATATATATATATACACATATATATATACATAACATGATGCTTAGTCTCCTGTAGGTAAGATGTAGCAGGAAGTACATTCCCACACCAGCGTGCTGACGTCCATTTCCATGTACATACCAAAGGAGATGTCCCCTGTGCCAGTCTTGTCAAACAACTGAAAGGCAACTATGAACAGGGCATCCGGGACACATAGAACTGATTCAAAGGCCAGAAACTCCTGGAAAGAGATCAGTCTGTTTGGACAAGAAAGAAAGAGTGCTATCTGAAAAAAGGACATTATCTTTACCAAAACGGCAACACAAATCTGAATTCATGTATCACTTAATGACAGCTGGGCTGACCAGTAAAGCCCCATCAAATAGTGAATGGTCGGGACAGCAATGTAATCCCTTAGCAGCTTTTTGAGTGACAGGCGTGCTTGACAGTGTAACCAATAATTTAGTTTATGCTCTACAATCTAATCAATGTGAAAACATGCAGCTATGGTCTTCAGCTGTTTTAAATGCACACTCCGGTGTTATTAAGGGCCATCAGATGTACAGCATCTTATCTTATCAGTGGATTTTCCAATCAATCAACCATTGGCGTAACACTGACTGATAAAGAAGGCTATTGAGGCTGTATAAACATCGCTGGGATAAATCATTAACAGTCTCCCTTGACATAGTAGACTTTTTTTTTTTTTGGTAGTGTAGTAGTCAACAATTCACTATTAAATGGAGCACAACAGGTGGGGTAACAGAAAGAAAAGAAATGGTTATAGGGATGTCAGAGTGGTCTTAAAGGGTGAATATCCATGTGGTTCTTTGACCTGAGAGGGTCCCAAGAACCAGGTGAAACTGGAATGTATGGTTTGGTTCTCTGGTGACACCCATGAAAGCTACATTTGGCAAAATGGGTGGGAGTCACTGTGACATACAGTACTGTGCAAAAGTCTTAGGCACGTATAAAACAAATCCGTACAGCGAAGATGCTGTGATGCCGCCCCATCAGATCTGGATTTTCCACCAAAATGAACTTTCATATATTGTGTATACTCTGCTTGCCCAAACTCGGCATCTATTGCAGCCCAACCGTCCTGGTAGGGGGATCCCTCTCTGAGTAGCCCCTCCCAAGGTTTCTCCCAATTTTCCAATAAGGTTTTTGTGGGAGTTTTTCCTTGTCCTCTGTGAGGGTCTAAGGCTGGGGGATGTCGTGTACTAATCATTTATTATTTTCACATGTTGGGCACTGTGAAGCCCTTAGAGACTGTAACGGTGATTAAGGGCTATACAAATAAATGTGATTTGATTTGATTTGATTTCAGAAATAATTAAATTAAAAGTTCCTAAATATCAAAATTTGACTATAAAGAGCAGTAATGTAAAGAAAAAACAAAGAAAAAACAAAGAATAAATAAAAATCTAGGGCCAAATTCATATTAACAAATCTAGGGTGCCTAGGACTTTTGCACAGTACTGTATTTCAAATTTTGTGCACAATCTGAATCACTTTAGGTATGTGATTCATGAGTGTACAGGAATTTGTCTTGGTGAAATTGGTGCGGGAACATATGGACAGCTCATAAAGGGGCAAGTACATACTGGCACAAATGAGTCCCATATTGCGACCTCACATTTAACTCAAAGTGTTGGGGTGATCTGACCAGGGATACTGGAGCTTATTGCGCCTGCCTCATCGCTCCCATTCATTTAGCATCGGTTGGTGATGCACATGGGAAAATGACCCGAGAGGTAAATGCACCAACTCCAGTTTCACCCGGTTCTTACTTTGCTCTGAGGACAATGAAACATTTAAAAACATTTATACAGCAGTGGCGGCCCGCAACTACCAGAAAAAAATGAAGACAATGAAATATCATGTTTACAAAAAAAACTGAACTAGGGCAATCAAAGTACAACATGATAATAAGAGACTTTTTTTTACACCAAAACATTTAATGGAGCTGATATAGAAGAGGTGAATAGGTCCCAGAAGCAAAAATATTCCCACAAAACATTTCAGGGGGTGTGGATAGAGACGTATCCCCTTGAGACACATCCCTTGACGTTCATGATGTCGCTACAGGTGCTCACCCATCTTTAGTGGTGTCGGCCACTCCGGCGATAAGCTCCACCGTTTTGGGATTGTGTTGAGGCTGTGCGTGCAGACCCAGGTAGTTCTGGACAAAGTCCCTGGGGGTCATGTAATGCTCCCCATCCTCCACCACGCTGGCGTACTGCAGGAGAAAACAAAGACACAGCTGGGGGACCGGCGTATCGGTTCAGAAGTGTCCAACACCACCGTGCGGGAGGTGTGAGTCACAAATCAGTAAGAGACAATTATGATTCGCGCGTAGTTAAGAACGCCGAGCATATTGAATCCTGAATACAATGAGTGTCTGAGGTAGGGGGGGAAAAAAAAAAAAAGCCGATAGGTGATGCTGAGAGAAATCAACAAGTCCCTCTTTGTATTGCCGGTCCCTCGATTTGTATCTCCTTTCTTTGTGACAATAAGATATCTGTTCTGACTGCCCGGCGTACGGTTTTCTATGCCAGTCAGCGCAATTGATTTTTGCTTTTCCCTGCTCTACCTAGCGTTTTCTATTAATTCAATGCTTTGAGGCATCCCATCAATGACAATAAGGACTCAAAAGCATCGGTCTCTTTCAAGTCACCGGGCTCCTTTCACTATGTGCAGTTTTTGTAAGGTATAGATATAAAACGTCTCGGCTACTTGTATACATCTCTTCAGCAGATAAAGGGCTCTATTTAAAAAGCAAAGCAGCCAAGTATTGATGCACAATATGACATAACAGACATGACAGAACGCTATTTACAATGTAAATAGGTCATTGCTGTGTAATACACTGGAATAAACGTGTCCTGCACTGTGCTATCAGTGTGTTACCTATACATAAACGCTGATGTTGCAATGAAACTCTTGTACGTGGCAGACACTGACGACGGCGACCGCTGATCCATCAACAAAGTGCAACTACTGAATGCGCTGCCCTCCATTTGATGGAAGCGAAAGCAGCCAAAGTACCCGAGGCGCTACAACCGAGCTCTCGCCGGGGCTTGAAGACGAAAGGTCATTTTTAGAGCCTGGGTTGGGTTTCAAGTTGGAACAGAGATAGCTCTGGAAGCCACATGAACTGGCAGCAGAAAGGCCAGGCTCGTGGAATCCGGCCAAGCTCAGATAGAGAGAGAGAGCAGGACAGAGGGACAGAGACAGACAGGGCGAGGAGACCTTTTCAGTCCGCTGCACCCTCCTGATTTAACGTTTTAAGTGAAAGTATTAATTCCGGCAAATGTATTAACACGTTTCTCCATCACGTAATTGTGTATCCATTCACCCTCACGGTGGGCCTCAAGTAGTTCTTGATCAAATTATACAGGCGGTCGGAATGAGCATCCATTAATTAACTCCTCCACCTGAATGTGCATTGCAAATCACGCAGCCCTCTTGCGATGGAGTCATGAGGGGTTCAGGGACTGTACGACAACTTGTAGCTCCAATAAGGAGACTACTTACAGGAGCAGGTTTATGCTCCAAACAAGATCTGTGGGCTAAACAAATGTGCACAGAAAAGACCGGGATCTGTGGAAAATCAAATGATATGTCACGTGACGATCTGAACACCAAAACACAAGTCACACACACACACACACAAGTCACAAGTCAAGGCAAGGGGAGATTCTTCGTTGAAGCAGATCCAAAATTAGTCGAAGCATTTAAGTGACCTTTAAACTATGCATCCCATTGGAGACAAGACACACACTACACACTGAAGTGCACACATGAATAAGCTCGTTTTGTGTATGTGTTTTGTGTATGTATTGCCTTATAAATACACATTGCCTCGTGAATAACAGTCTTACCTTCAGAAAAATAGTCTTCAAGTCATGGGGGTCGGCTCTTTTGGTTGCTTGCACCTAGAAAATACAAGTTACAATGTACCATAATAAAAACGAGGTGGTGAGACAGTAGACATGTCATGATGCTGCCTACAATTAAGGCAGCAAACAGATAAGTTCAGCCTATCACTGTTCAGCTTTGATTTTCCGCAGGATCGATCACAAGGCGACTGTAACAACAAGTACAACACCCTGACACCAAGGCGGAGTGTTACAGCAACCGTGTTACCCTCTTCAGACGACCATACATCGCCAGGTCCTCAGTAAGACATTGTTGTAACAGAGTAACAACATTACAGCTCTCTCTCTCACTCTCTCTCCCAAGGCCAGGGGAGATGCGCCAATGTAAATATGCTCAAAAAAAACATCAGAGGGGTGTTGGGGGAGGTAGGGGGGTCTCCGCTGCAGTTGAGAGAGAAAGTTACGAACGCACACGTCCGCGGAGAAAACCCGCCTCCCGTATCCGCACGCAGCAACCCGCGTTACTAGCTTTAAAATCAATATCTGATAAGAAATATTGACGGGAGTCACCTTGACCGCCATGCTGGGTGTGACGTCAGCTACAGTAGACTAGCGCAGGCGCTCGGCATAAAGTAATACGAAGATGACAGCATGCACGACAAGTGGGAAAGACGTTTTAAAATAAACGGGTGTCCTTTTCTTTTCCTTTTTTTCGCTTGCGTCGCTCGACGGGGTGTATCGTGAACAGGGGGATATTGCAGCACTTCCTGCCCACTTGGGTCAAGTGAGGACTTGTTTTCACTGCTGTCCTGAAGGCTGGACTAAGAATGCGCTGGACAAGTTCTTATGCTTTTATTGATTATCTAAGACCGGTGATGCAGTGGTAAATAAAAAGGTGGTTCATTATGAGACAAACAACCATCGATGTAAACGAGAAAACAATTCGACTTTTAGAGAAACCTGCACCAGTTTGATGCTTCTTATTATGATGTGAAGTTGCTGTGTGTTTACATCAGGTGGGCAAACTGGCTTCAAGCGGTTTTAGGTGGAATTTACTTTTAACAACACTTTTCAACTCTCTAACCGCTCGCTGTCGCGGTATCTTCTCATTCCCCTCATTCCAAAAAAAACTACAGCGCATTCAAGTTCAGAGGTCAAGCAGCATGTATTGCCTCCATGCAGACACAATTTGTTGCCTAAGGATTGTAAAAGCTATGGTATTGTTCAGGAAAGGGATAATCTAGTGCTGACAGTGTAGTAGGGGTAAAATTACAGTGGCTTAAACATGACTTGGTAGGTCATTCATTGATGCACCTGGAGGACACAATTGTTGAGGCTGGGCTGATAGCAGAGCATTACCCCAGTTCAGGGGGGTTGTTCAGACATTACACTTTACCCCCGCAGAGCCAATTCCCATTTATTTTATTGAGATATCACAGTATTGTAACCCACCTTGTGAATTTTTAAGGTTACATTTCTTCATTTTCATGGGCTTGTGGGCTTCATTTTCATGATGGCATATTTAATGTGCATGTTTTCTCTGACAACATAATATTTGCCACCTGGTTATCATCACACTATTCTATACACTACACACACTATGCTTATATTAAATTGTTTGAGTAGCTCTTCCAAGCTGAAAGTTAATATTTCTGTGCAGTGATTTTGTTGCATTGCTTCTTGAATTTCACAAATTCTTGTTAGAACCATATTGGCGAATCCATAAGAAGACCATGCGATACACTATAGTCCAATGTCCATTGCCTATTTAAGAAAATAATAACCAAATGTAATCTTTAGTGTTACTGCAAAGTTTCACTTTCCTGTATATAATTTAAACCCTATATAGACTATAGACAAAATAATCACCCACCCAAATAACTGCTATTTCCCACTGACATTACGTAAGTAATAGACTATTAGTAGACATTTTATATAGCCTATCTAATAGCCTATGCATTTCAGTTGCCTCGCCAGGAAGCGTTGAAAAAACAGATTATTTCCGCCGCATAGCGTCATCAGCGGCGGAAACGCATGGACCCGGAAGCCCTTGTGATTCCGCGGGTCTTTTAGGACGACACACAGTTCCACAGCACTGGTATTTTTTTACACAAACAGTGTGCAGAAATGGCGGGTAAGTGGCTAAACACATACATTTAATGCAGATGCTATAATTTGACTCAGCGACAATTGTCGTTATTTCTGCTTTAATCCCACTGGGGTTGTCGATTCCAGTGGAAAGCATACTGGCAAAGAAAAGTACGCGACGTGATCGTATTCTGTCAACAACAGCAAGCTACGCTAGGCTAACTAGCTGTGGGAGCTAACGTTACAGTACTAGTAAGGGAGCTCCAGAGGCCCAGTCTGCTAACGTTAATAGCATGCTAGCTGGCTCTCACACCAGATGCCCTATAACACGTTTGATGTATTTTTAAGCTGAATTTATGTCTTGAATGTTTCGACAGATGTGTTGCTAATGTAACGTTGGATGGCACCGTGCAGGCAGAGGCACCGTGCCTTTCATATTTTGCTTTGATGAGAGAGCGAGATGACAACAACACAGCGACACTGTCTTTGGGTTTGACACATCCATTTGCCCATCAGAATGAAACGCTAGATTTCCTGACCCTGTCTATTCGGGATGACGCTGTTTGGTATCCGACTAGCATGTGTTTATGTCGCTTGGACGGCTTCGAGATGTTGCTGTCATTGCAAAACCAAAACCCTGGAGGAAATCCTGACCACATACCGTGCGGCTGGTGGTCGAAGACGGGGTCTAAAGCTATGGCTTCTTTCTTGAGTGTATCCATAACGGACAGATGTGAAAAGTGGCCACTCCAAAGTTGGATCTTGTTGTTGAAATCCACATTGAGTGTCTGAGACTGTCCACCATTTGCTCTACTGCGCAAGCGCCGTTCTACACGTCCATGTGGCGTTATACATGAATCAAACAAATGCTACAAGACCACAGTGTTGCATCACACGATATTTATTGAGTTCGTTTGATCGGTGTATCACTCTTATTTTGAAAATTGATCTGCGCGTGCTAGAGGCGCGGGTAGTAGTGCTGGGCTCTTCGAGTCTTTTCGGCGATTCGTTCATTTCGAACCAGTACCACAAAATAAATGGAACTTCAGTTTTTCTGGTTTTCAAGTTTTTTTTTCTTAGATTGAGCTATTAGGTCTTCATAACTTCCGGGCAACGTTCTGTGTGCCTTAAGCAGCAACTGTTGTTTAGTGATGTTCACCTTTTAGGCCAGTGGGGAGTTAACTGGTTCACTTCTACCTTTTCTCATAAACCACAGATTATGTGACATAAGCAAACTACGAACCATACAATTCAGATTCTGAAATATGTTATAGACCCAAGTGATATTAATTCCTCAGCCTGATTTCAGTGGAATTCAATCGAGAATTTAAGATTAAATGTATCTACCACACGTTTACCACACTACCCAGTTGCCCAGAATCCTAGTTAACACGATGTGGGGTGCGAACCCACAACCCTGAGACTGAGAGTCTCATGCTCTACTGACTGAGCTGTCTTGGGCCAGATCTGGTCAAGTTGTGTATGTGTGTACGTCTGGTAATTGCTTATGTAACTGTGGATGCTGAAGATGATTTTGAACAAATGCTATTGCTCTGTTAGTGATATGGATGTGTCCCTTGCGTGTGTGCTAACCGCTAGTAAACCAGTGGTCCGTCTTTGGTTAACTTCCGCTTCGGCCCCCCCATAGAGGGCAGGGGGGCATGCTAATAATTGTTGCTAGTATTGTGGCATGTCTTATCTAATTTTATCATTAGATTATTAAGTGGGGACTTACAAAGTCATGGTTGTCATGGTTTGTTGAAAAATCTCATTGCTGTTGGACTCGTTCAATGAGCTTTGATGGGAAACACGGAGTGGGAGGTTCAATTTACTTGTACCAGTCCGTACCATTTCAGAGTCTGTATGTTTCGAGTTTGAGAATGCATTGCTCAAAACAGTTCATTCGTTGTTTTTCCCCTTGGAGGTTTTACACGGGTTGCCTTTGGATTCAGGAAGCAAGAAATTACAAATGAATTGGTGTCTTGAGGCGGTTTGAGCTAACACCCGTTCCTAACATATTTTTGTGAGCAGTAATACAGCAGAAATAAAGTCAACACCCCGACTGAAAGCTGATTGGTTCTTGTACCTCAGTGACACTGCTTGGATCATGTCAAGAATTTTCCAAAGCGATATTGTCAGGCTTTCACTTGCTTGGTGTTGCTCAGTGTGACAAATAGAAGTTGAAAAAGTTTGATATTATGCACATGAACCAGATGCAAAATGAAATTAATAAAAGTATAAAAATACAAAATAGGTCAACGTAAACAAATGATAACAGACCAGGAATTTAATCCGATGTTTGACCCCAGAACACACTCAGCGCAACGACTTTTGATAGAGCAAGGTGATGTAAAGGGAAGTGTGCATATACGGTAAAGTTGATGTTCTTGTCTCTTTTTAGGAATCAATACGATGGAGAAGAAACTCGCTGAATACAAGTGCGACACCAATGAAGCTATTTGTTTAAAGCTAGGTATGTGAAGTTTCCTTTATTCTCTTGTGAATTGATGCTACAATAAAGGTGTTAATATGATGAGCGTTTCATAGAATTACTTGTTTTGTATCATAAATTCACCTAAACTGTTAACCTCATCTTCCTTTTCCCTCAGTTCGCTTTCCAGAGGATGTGGATGATGATAGCACTACATTCCACCCTGAATACAGCCACCAACTTTATGGAGATGAGTAAGTCTTATTTGTCATCGTTATTTGGCCTTACTTTTTAATTTTTACAACTACCACACATTCAAACCCTGTGCAGAGGACGACATTGTTAGCAGCTCAAAGGGGTTTTCAGAGCATGCACACTGGAGCAATAGGGGGTAATGTGCCTTGCCAAAGGGTAGTCGATGGTAGGTGTTGAGGGAGGAGAGCAGGACTCCAACATAATTAGACATTATTGAAAATGTTGGCAAATGTTGAATCAGCAATTAGTATTTCCTGTTGTCAAGTTGTCTTCAAACACACTCAAGCTACTTCTACTCACTTTTCATTTGTATTTTGAAAATGGCTGAATGCATCAGCTCTGAAGATGATGAGCCCTCAAGCAAGCCCTCAGAACGATCACTAAAGTACAGCAAAATGTGTAAATGTAGTGTTAATGTAGTAACATGCACACTGCAACATTGACTTGGCAACTTTGCTTACTACAAACTTGATTGCTGTGTCTCAAGAATAAAATTAGGACTTCAAGGCAGAATATTCAAAATAAACCTATACTAACAAAACTAATGAAAATATAAGATACTATATAAGTAGGAATCTGAGCTAAACGACTTTGGAACAACCAAAAGACATTATAATCCTGTCCTGCTACAACAAGTGACAAATTTACGCATTTATTTAGAAGGCAAAATGGCCTTACTTCCTGTGTTATTTTGGCTATCTCATTTTTGTCCAGCATTTGATAAGAAAACCTCCTGGTGCAGAAAATAGCAGAGCATTGTAACAGTAAGTGCTGATCTGTTACATAAGCACATTGATCAATGGCGCTCGTAACCTGAGATAACATTAGATGCAATATTTTTATCAGGACATGTAAAGAAAATATCCTTTTTATCTTAATGAGCAACAAACACTGCTGCTTGCACAATACTATCTTAAGCTAATGTTGACCAAAGCAGCAGTTTTGATCATGTGGCGTCACAGCAGTGTTTACATTTCTGCTTGAGCCAACAAACCAATTAATCGCTACAGTACTCAAGTACTCAACTCAACTCAGTATTCAAGATTCAAGAACTGTATTCGTCACATACACGTACACGATGTATAGTGAAATGAAGGAGCACGCGTTGCCCATTCACTTTCCCTATCACACCAGGTCCAGGGATTTCATTCACCTGCTGCTCTAACTTCTCTTACTTTTAGCCTACTGCCTTCCCCGGTTGCCTTCTGATTCAATTGACTGTCTACCAAAAACTCTGCCATCTTATCTGTAACCTTCAGGGCAGACAACATGACAAATTTCCTGTTTTTCTGCTTATGTTTCATACTGTACCGTGATTTATTCAGGTGTTGTATTTACTCTGGTTATTCTAGTCTTTCTTGATACAGGACATACAGGAAGTTTTGTAAATATGTGATGCTTTTTGCTATTGGACTGGAGCTACACTACATTACTTCCAGCAATGCATACGTCTAGCTGTAGGCTTACAGTAGCATGTCATTACGCTCTAGATGGCATTTCTAAATCAGTCGAAACTAGGCTTAGTTATTTTTGCACTTGCCATAATCAGCTCAAAGGGAACTCGGTAATTGGGACATTAATTATTTCAGTAAGCCTAATTGCTAGTAAAGCTCAATCACACAGTTGCATAATGTGTTGACAACATCTGTGTTGACAGCCTGCGAGCGTGATGCTCTACAGGTGATTCGGTGGCCAAAGAGAGACCTCAAAGGTCAATGCTGTTCATGCAATTCATGGCTAGGCCTAGAGGAGGCATTTATCCATCAGTCTGTCTGTATATATTATTATTCGTTCATGAAATATGAAAGTCGTGTTCAGGTTTTTGATATTGACCCTCAGATATGAATTCATCCCAGACTACACACTCCTTAAGGAAAAGGCTACCGTAGTTTATTCTTTGTGTTTCCAAGTCACTTCACAGACACTTTTTTTCCCCCACAGTGAGGTGGCTTTTGGATACAAAGGCCTCCAAATACAGCTGTACTACAGTGCTGGAAACCTGAGCACCCTCTTCAAAGTGAAATACTCTTCAAAGGTCACTGAGAAGTTTGATTGTGTAGAGGTAAGATATGTATTTATGTCTTTTATTTAAGACCTTTAGCGCAGTTACATTATATTACAGGCATTTAGCAGACGCTTTTATCCAAAGCGAATAAGTGCATTCAACATAGGTAGGCAAGAAAACTACTAGTCACCAGAAATCGTAAGTGCATTTCCTTCCTAAACAAGCAATTAAGAGCATAACTACTGCTAAGGTAAAAGTGCAATAAGTTAGCTACCTACTTTTCTTAAACAAATGAGACAAATAAGAAAATCAAATGAGCAAGAGCTAAGACAAATAAGTGTATCCAATAAACAAGAGTTCATACAAATAATTGACGACAAATAGGTAAGGCTAAGAGGAAGGGTCAGGGTAGTGTTTCCTGAAGAGGTGGGTTTTCAGCCTGCAGCGAAAGATGGGCAGTGACTCAGCTGTCCTGACATCAGTGGGGAGTTCATTCCACCACTGCAGGGCCAGGACAGAGAAGAGCCGTGACCATGTAGATTGGCTGCAGGGGCCTCTGAGTGACGGGGCAACTAGTCGCCTCGAGGCAGCAGAGCAAAGTGGTCGGGCAGGGGTGTAAGGCTTGACCATAGCCTGGAGGTAAGAAGGAGCTGTTCCTTTCACTGCCCTATAGGCTAGCACCAGGGTCTTGAACTGGATGCAAGCCGCTACAGGGAGCCAGTGTAGAGAACGGAGAGGGGTAGTTGTGTGGGAGAACTTGGGGAGGTTGAACACCAGACGAGTTGCAGCTTTCTGAACAAGCTCCAGAGGTTTGATGGCAGACGCCGGGGCACCCAAGGGAGTTGCAGTAGTCCAGGCGGGAGATGACTAGAGCCTGGATGAGCACCTGTTCTGCCTTGTCAGTGAGGAAGGGGCGAATCCTCCTGATGTTGTAGAGGAGGAATCTGCAGGAGCGTGTCACTGATGCGATGTTTGGTGTGAACGACCGTTGGTCGTCCACGGTCACACCCAGATTCCTCACAGTCCGAGTTGACGTCGCCACAGCATTGTCAATGTTGATGGCCAGGTCTCGGTGCGGACAGCCCTTCCCTGAGAGGAACACCAGCTAAATAAGCTGCAACACATGTTTATCAAGATGGATTTTATTCAGAAATTTTGACCAACATTTGTTATTTTTAAAATTTTGGCTGGCTTGACACTGGTAGGCGAACTAACATGAAAATGCCAAAATGTCACCATTTGTGAAACTGCTCATTTTCCATTTTATTCTTACTTTTCCTTTATTTGATTGAGGATTGTTTCACAATTTTCACTGTATGTTTTGCTCAAATGAAGCTCTTGTTCCTGCAGTTGTTCATAATAGGCCAGTACTAGGCGGCATGAATGAATTTTAAGTGGTACTCCTTTCAGTACTCCTACAAGTACTTGGTACTGAAAAATTGGTATCGTTGCACCTCGACAATACTGTACTGTTTTGCCATTTTTATCTATTAAGTGGGTAACCATGTCGTGCTGATTGATTATCAAGTTCATAGGCTTCCGCTGTATCTGAAAATGTAATGTATAATACCAGCTGTTGAGGTGCCACTTTCTCTGAAGTCACTCCATTATGCATTAATGTCATACATTTTACATTACGTTACATTAGTCCTCTCAACATCAACATAGCTAGTTGAGCAATATTTACAGAATTCACCTTGTACCATTGACATGCTTTTCCCCCAAAACCCTGTTAGCTACCCTGCAGGAACTCTATGAACTAAGGTGTTTAAGGTACATTTTCTGAGTAGGACTACAGCAGTGATAAATCTGCACACCAAATCAAATTTAATGATGTCAGTGAACAGATGCTCAGAATAATTCTTTGGGTTGCTTTCTGGGTGAGAAGGGCAAACCATGTTTGGTTAGCCTGTGTTTTAGAGCAGTGCAAACTACATCCCAAACATAGATGTTCTGATTCTGCACTTTGGCATCTGACACTTTTATAGTGCAAAGTAAATGTGCTGAGAAAGATCATTGTTTGGTGCCAGCCAGTGTGTCTTTGTGTATGTGTGTAGATGCAGATTGCAGATGATCCTGTTAGACCAGACATGAGAGCTGATAGGACTTGTACCTCACCTGCAGGATTAAAGGATTAATAGCAAAGTTGGCTGGCTGGTTAAACTGACAAGACACCAGCTAGACTGAATTTTGTACTCCGTCAACTGTTAACTGTTTGTTAAGCAAAGTATGTTAACATTCAACACTAAATGAATTGGGAAAGCAGTGCTACATTTTACCAAACAGTTGTTAGATGGCTTGCGACATATTGCTGTGCGTTCCTCATGGTGCTGCTGCAGTGGAACCGTCTGCGAGCGTCATATTACTATTATTTTCTGCTGTTCGAGATAAACTTGCGACTATTTGTTTAAAAGAACAAGTGCACTGTCACTTTATGTGATTGTGTGGAGAGGTGTGGTTGGAGTGAGTGAAACTGTTGACTTTTAAAAACACCAAAGTGTTTCAAACTACGAGAATCACTCAGCAAAATTTTTCATTTGTGTATTGGACTTAGCCGCTAGAAAATCACAGAGCTACTTCCTGGTCTGTGAACGCACCATGCACCAACACAGAGCTGTTTGTGCTTGTGTCACTTCTACCGTACTGCCTGGTGTATGAGCCACGCTGTACTGACGTTCTGGAGGCCTAAAGAGCGCTGATTGCAATTTCCTCCGAATTTCAAAAACTCATTACGCACAAACAAACCAAGGAACCAACAAACACAACCAAATAAATGCATAGGTACTTAAAGGGCCTGCGCACCATAATATCATAATGGGGTTAATTAAATTGAACTACCTGAAACTCGTTAATTCGAGCAACAATGTAAATTATTGTTGTAGATGAGGGCTTACATGAGGTTTTATTAAGGCCTCGGACAAACAAGTGAGTAACTAAACATATGACTATAAAAGCGCTATTGACAAAAACTTTTTTTATTTGGGTTTTTTTTTTTTGCTTCCACCTCAGGACAATTACAATTTCACGATGTCCCTGAAAAATCTTTTAGTTTGGAGACCTGATTTTCCGATGAGATTTGGTGTCCCGTGACAGCGTCAAGCTAAATCCTAACAGCATGAGGTAGGAAATGAGGATTTCATTTCACATGTCAACTAAAATACCTCGACAATACATCAAATCATACCACATTTGATGATTTGTAATTTGGCTCTATAGTTTTGCCAGACAAGTGGTATCTTTTGATAAACTTCTACTAGGCCGCTATGCTGAATAGTCGCCTTCATAATTTGATTAGAGGGCCTGTGTGACCACTTATCTTCAGGGGGAGTAGATAGACCTTAGGTTTTTTTTTTGGTTTTTTTTCTCAGCTGATTGGAGAGATTACAGCAAAAAGAGGCACAAAACTATAGCATTGATTACTTAGCCAACTTTGTGTGGAGGCAAAGGGCTGCCTGCTCTGTGGGCTATTTTCTTTGTGCCTTGATGTTGTTTCTTAGTTAACTGGAGTGAGTCAGGGCCACTCTCTGGGTGGTGACATTATTCCAGTAAGAGATCTCCTGTTTTGTTAGACTAATCTCAGCCCACCGTAGGCCCCTGTGCCAGTACACTAATCCTACTCCTCCCTGGCAGAAGAGAAGGGGTTTTTAAAGGTTTTGTATGAGGGGTCTAACATCAGGCATTGATTTTTAGAGGTTTCTGTGATTGAATCAGCAGGAAGAGGAATGTGCCCCTGTTGGATATCTCATAAATATATTTCCAGCAGGGAAATGTAGCACTAAGGATTATACAACAAAAAAGTTAAAAGTAAGCCATAGACAGTCCATTTCTGGAAACCAATCTGGCATAGTCTTGGGTTCAAAATGTAAACACAGGTATACATCCTCATCAATGCATGTATTTATCTATCAATTAATCAATCTTCTGTTAGTTTCCCTTCTTTTTTGAGACGAATATGATACTTAAACAAGTATTCAAGGGAATTTTCTGCATTTGGTGTGTTTCCTAAGCGTCAAACTTCAGAGTTGACAGACCAACAGCCGATAAGTTGCTTTTGGACAAAAACAAAATAGCAGGTAGTAATGCAGATTGCTTGTACTGGTAGCTCTTCCATAGAGATTTCACAAAAGGCCACTGACTGCTTTGAATATTTCGTAAAGCTTGTCAATACAGCAAACATGCAGGGCTAATTCACTCAGAATTAGCGCGGGCCCCATGGAGGTCGGGTGATTCAACACTGGGACATCTGTCCTGCCGGGAAGCGGCAGGGGGTTTCCCCCATCGGGTGACATGGCCTTCAACTGGTGGCAGCGGCTTGACCTCCGTGGCGCGCACGCACACATGCACGCACGGCGAGGGCTACGCGTCCTGCGGAAGTGGCGAAATTTATAAACGAGCCAGCGGGTTTGGCTTCTTCCGGTAGAGTGACGGAACCCTGCGTCACTTCTATCGCCGGCGATTGATGGCGATACTGCGCAAGCAAGCATTTACACCGGGTTCAAACAAAAAGTGTGCCCTTATACTTTTCCAGAAACATAGTTTTAAGAGTCACCAAACTGAAAACGCCATGGCTGGCTGGCTCTCTCGGTCTGCCACTACTTACTATTGACCCTTGTTAAGGGTTTGAGTGCAGCTGGTGTAGAGGTAGAGAGTTGGGGAGCAGAGTTCAGGCTGCATCTGAAGAGTGTTTGTCTCTGAGTGCATGTGGACTGTCTGGCTGCAGTGCAGCTGGTGAGAGAAGAGAGCTGGAGACAAGGGGAGGGAGAGATAGAGTTCATGCAGCTGCCACTTTGATACAAGACTCTCATCAAAAATCACCTTCTCCCCTTAAATCGGCCAAAAACACTATAATGCTGGACGTACTGTTAGGCTGGAGACCAGTGGAAACTGCAATGTCTGTTTTGGTTACAATGTGTAATAGTTTAGATTAAAACTCCCTACTCGTGTGAAAATAATTGTTTTAAACTTAATTCTTTACTAATTTACTAACGAATTGGTCATATTTTCACGTCGGTGTTTCGCAGTAGATTAAGGAGATTTCTACCTAAAATATTTCAAACACAACAAATTAGATACTTAGTGCGCTCTTTGTGTCCATTCTGAGCGATAAAAGAAATTGAACAAAATCTTCTAAAGGCATATTGTTAAGTTTATATTCATGCCAAACTGAGGCATCTATTCTCAAAGGTTGTGCAATTCAGCGTCTAGTATGCAGGAGAGTGCCCGGGACAATGCGACTTGTTTGTCCATGGCCTTTTAAGCATGCTCCTTGTTCCTTAGAAATGCAGTTGAACAATTACAATGGTTAAGTGGCATTCAGCTGCAGGTGCATTACTCCCAGTTGGATATTAGCTGATGTCTGAAAGGGGGGGAATTAGCAGTATGTTGTATTAGCCTTTTGTAGTGCATTTTGTTCAGTCCCTTCTTCATTTCCAAGTTTTCAATGCTGAGCAGCAAGGGTCTCTGTACAGAACTAATGCCCATCACGCATGTAAATGGTGTGAAAGGGCCGCTGAGCAAAGTGTTCTCATGTCAATCCTTGTGGAAATGGATACAATGCAAACATTACAGCTGAACTAACCACACGTTCTACTGAGTAAAGAGTCCAAGGGTAGGGCCCCTTTGTCTCCGAGGGTCTTTGAAAGACGCGGGGGCAAATTCATTTGATTGAGTTCGCTTGGCAGGATTAGAGGAGAGGCCTCTATTATGGATGCCCGAGGTTTGTTAAGTTGAGATCAATTCATTAGATTTTATTGCCTAGTGAGGAGCAGAAATGCTTTTATTGTGGCGACTTCATCACACATTCATGGTTTAACATAAGTAGTAAATGTATTGAATTAAGTGTTCTTTCATGGGGGGGGGGGGGGTGCTGTGGTCTCTGCTCAGCTGACAGTTTTAATTGCCTAATGGTTTTCCTTTCACTGGCACAAAAATATGAATGCTTCCACTTTTATTTTTTTGTTCTTTCAGTCAGGGCTGCAGTCTTGCCTAATTTAAGAACAAAACGGCTCTGTTGATGCGTATTGTGCGAGGGAACATGAAAGCAGCAGAGTATACAAAGACGGATAATGGAATTTTGACTTAATGAAACCAAGTGCCTCTTTCATGATCGGGCCAGAGAGAGACGCGTTAGTACCCTACTAGGAAATAACCTAAGCTGTGTATCTCATATGCAACGATTCAGCAGTTATCAACGACTGAGACCTTTTTTTTCCCTTTTTTTTAAAACTGGATATTTTCCATCTTTGTCCTAACGTGCCCAAACTCCCGTTTCGTCCTCCAGCCCGATGACGTCGAAGGGAAGATCAGGGGAATCGTTCCTCCCGGGTTCAGCTGCAACGGCGACGACTTCATCTCATTGTTGGAGAAGGAGGCCAATTTCAAGCCCTTCGGCACCCTGCTTCACACTTACAAAGTCCACAACGAGGAGGCAGGGGAGCTCACGTACCAAATTCACAAGGTACCTGCACTTCCCTGACTACATCTCACCCTAACTACCCCTCAAAACCTTTTTAGGATTTTTTTTATTTTTTTTAGTATGAGCTTGTGTTCTTGTTACTCAGTTGTTTCAGGCTGTACACCAACAGCAGCAGTGACACCGTGCAACAATGCCCCTAATCAGACATTTGTTTGCGGCGTGTCTGCCTCAGGTTGACATGACCTGCCCGGGATTCCGAGAGTACCACGAGCGTCTGCAGACCTTCCTCATGTGGTTCATAGAGACGGCCAGTTTCATCGACGTAGACGACGATCGTTGGGACTTCTTTCTTGTGTGAGTGCCCTCCTCAATCGACATCGCGCACCCCACCCCGCCCCCGAGGCTTTTATTGTGTCATTGAAAAACAAAGCCCCCCTTTGAGGCGCTTCTGACCAATTACCAGGCCAGTTTGATTATATTTCCCCCATAGGAGAATTGTTGATCTGGCAAGAGCTTCCTTTGTGCCCAAAACCCTTTTCATTTTTTTTTTTTTCTTTCAGGGGCAAGAGCTGAATTGAATGCTGTTGTCTTTTGAAACACTGAACAAAGTCTAAACAGTAAAAAGAGCCTCTGCCACTGTTTTCTTTACCCTGGCACCTATTAATACTGACAATGGGGAAAATGGACTGAAGTGATTTTGAGGAGCTCAATCCCTCCTCCAACCCCTTCTCTTCCTCTAAGTTGCAGTACTCCAATTAAGTGCATAATATATTCAGGTTGTAGCAGGTGTACCAATCAGGCCTGACTGCTCCAGCATGCTGACATTGGGCGGGGGGTGAGAGAATGGAGAGGGTAAAATGGACGATGCAAGGGAGTGTGCCTGTAATTGACCTGTTTGCCTTTGTGTTTCATCCGCAGATTTGAAAAGTACAATAAAGACGGGGAGACTCTCTACGCGACTGTTGGCTACATGACAGTTTATAATTACTATGTGTACCCAGACAAAACCCGACCACGTGTAAGGTAATTGCTAGGGTAGCACGTGCCTTCCCATTCCTCTGTATGAAAAAGGAGAGGAAAATTATACATTTCTTTATCCTTTTCCCCCCAAAAAAAGCCCAAATTACTGGCTCATATAGCCAGCCATTCAACCCCAGTTTGTTTCATTACGAAACCAAAGGGATTAGTGGCTCCAAACAACTTTCCAGATTGGATTGGATGCAATGATGGATATGGTATAACAATGCATTTATTATATTGGCCACTCATTCTGTATCAGTTTGTGATGAGAGAATTGAAACTGTTAATTTCGAAGCACGCTCGTCTGCTCTCTGACTATCCAGCCAGATGCTGATCCTCCCACCGTTCCAAGGCGAGGGGCATGGAGCTCAGCTTCTGGAGGCAGTGCACAGATTCTACTGCACTCTGCCCAAAGTACAAGACATCACAGGTGAGCATTTGCGGTGCACGTCGGGATTCTGAATCGAAAGACGGGGATAAACCTTTTATCTTTTTTGTTGAAGGTGCTCGCATGACCCGAGAACAGTTTTCATGCTCCTTCACTGGTCATTTTGTATATATCTTCTGTGGCATCCCGTTGCAATTGGTCCATCCTCGGCAGAATGAATTCGAAGCGTCAACATGTGTCGCAGTCAGGCTCTATTGAAACTAGATGGATGGAAATAGTTGCTTTGCATGGGGACAGAGGCTGAATACTAAAGAGACATGTCAGTTGTTCCTTTCAGAGAGGATCCCTTTCTAAGAATGGATTCCACTTTGAATTTGGCAGTTGAATTGGGGAGAGTTCCCGCTAGGAGGGATGCATGACCTGGATTAATATTTCCTCATTGTTGTTTGGCAATAAATTCTAGGGAAAGTAAAGATTGGAAATATGCACATTTTAGCAGATCCAGAAATCCTTCCAGTCCGTGGCCTGCCCCCAACACACACACACACACACCATGTCATGGGATTTGCAATGCTATGTTATGAATCATTTGCAAACCCAAACAGGCTCGTAATAACTTTGTCTCTTCACAGTCACTTTAATTGTTCCGCTCGTCATTTCCAGCGGAAGACCCCTCCGAGAGCTACGTGAAGCTGAGAGACTACGTCCTGGTCAAGCTTTGTCAAGGCCTGGCGTCCTTCGCTCCAGACAAGCTGCACCTCGGCTTCTCCGACGATATGATCACAGAGGCACAAGACAAGTTGAAAATCAATAAGGTGTTGTACAGATGCACGCATGCAGCCCAGCGCCAAAACAATGCACACCATGACATTCGCCACTATGATTAAGTCATTTCCGTTCCCCCGGGACATAAAGCCTGTCATTAACGCAGCTCGACACACAAAGGGGGAAAATGTCCGTGACATCTAAATACATGATTACTCGCCCCTATGTGGCCCCTGCTTTGTGGCCCCCACAGCACTTGCCTCATTACTTAGCAGTCCAAAGGGGCTGCAACAAATGGAAACCTGAGAACACATGATTTTTGAATGAAATATAAAAAGTTATTATTGTTTTTATGTTTTTATTTAATTCAGATATTCTTTACAAAATGATTCTTCCTTTCATCTGTTGAATTCTTTACAGTCACACCTATTTGAAAGAACCTGCAATGCTGTAAATAATAGCTGTCAACCGTGCCGGGCCGTCCTCAGTCTGGTCAGGCAGTCTTAAATTGACCCTTGGCTAGTTGCTGCAGCTTACTGTGGGCCAGTGTATTGCACTAGTTTCAGTGTCATCACACATTTGGATGGTTTGTCTTCTGATACAGCAGAAGGTGGGACTTTCCTGACTGATGCAGTAGGGACCAACCATTCCACCTTGTTAATGAACTGGTGTTCAATGGATTCCCATCTTTCCACTGGCTTTCTTTTGCCTTTTTTATATAACAAATCAAAATCTTCCCTTGCACCAGAGCAGTGATGCAGTTGTTTTTTTCCACACACAACTCATGTATTTCTAATGGGGCTTTACTTTTTTCTGGCTTTTGTGCTCCTGATCACATCCACTGAGACTCTCTTACTGTTTTAGAAATGAAGATGTATACTAGATTACAATTTGAAAGATCCCTTTTCACTAAACTTACCATCAATGAGTAGATCCCATTTGTCTAGTGTTACCGTATTTACAAAAGTTGTTATACTTTTCATGAAATGAATGAATGTTTGAAAAATTAGAGTCAAATTTTCGACATTTTCAAAGAAATCTGAATACTCCGATGCTCAGCAACCCCGTCGATGGCAGGTCCTGGATGGCTCAAGCAGACCTGGAGCCGCCCTGATGTGTTTTCGATCCCTCTTGAGGCAAAGCGATGATATCTAAAATCTATTTTTTCCCCCCTTCTTCCTCTACAGAAACATGCAAGGCGAGTGTATGAAATCCTGCGTCTGAGAGCGACGGACATGAGCGACGAAGCTAAAGCAAGAGAGTACCGCTTGGAGGTCAAGAAGAGGCTATTTGGACCATACAAGGTGAATCACCGCATAAAAGAAGTATACTCTGCATGTCACTGGAGTGGGTCAATAAGTGCTATTTCCTTATGTGCTATTCACAAATGAGACTGAATACCAACTTATCGCTATTGCTGTCCGGGAAGAAGCCAGCGTGCCGTGTTTCAACTTTCTGCTCGGCATACACTCTGTCTGCTTATTGTCGCCGTTTATTATGTTACCTATCGCAACTAGGAGAAAGATTTATCTTCAGCCCTGTGAAAATTGACAGAATACCAATGCCTTATTGTTACAGCTACAATGGGGCGCACCAGGCGTCCATGGTTATGCTTCTGCGGCGCCTTTTTTTTCCCCCCTATTCAAGCAAATGCCATTAGTCAGGATTTACATTTCTTTTGGGGGGAATAATTTTCATGAAAGTTTTGAATGGATGTTTGAAGCAGGTCGCTCAAAAAAAAAAGCTGCTATTTTTCAAAGTTCCACATTTGAAACACTTTGCTATCACAGTGCTTTTCAAAGCTCATCAGGCAAACTGCAATTATATCAAATCGTTTGTGATTTTTCTCCTGTGTTTGCTTGTCTTGACTTTCAGAGACTCTTGTCATAATCACACCGAGTCTATAGCGCATGGTCCTATATATATACACCCATGTAACAACCTGCTTGCTTGTGACATTTTTCTCTTCGATATTCACTAAAACTCTGCATACCAACCATTAGAGGATTTGCTGTCAGCAGTGTAACCGCACGTCTTGAGAAAGGCAGCATCTGAAGGGGGGGTGTGGGGAAATAGACCTATGCGGTGAAAAGGGAAGTAGGAATTCCTTGGGAGAGTGGCAAGGAAAGATCTGGTGGCCAGATGCAGACTGTGTTGATTTTTTTTTTTCCTCTCCCCTCTTCCCTGAGGAGGTTCGGTTTGTAGTTAGCTGAATGGTGAGGCCTCCGCTCCGTGAATGTGAGCAGGATTATACATTTTCTGCTCAGCTCTGGGTTCTCTTAGCCCCAATTCCCCAGTGGACCGTGTCTATGCATGCTGTGTGTGTGTGAGCGCAAGTTTTTGCATGCAGCAGTTTTGCTCTGGACTCCATGTACTGCTTGTCCAGTACCATCCAGCAGTCCTGTCTGCAGGAGTGCTAGTATGAAAAGCCTTTATAAAGAGAAATGTCATTAAAGGACTCCACTGACTTTTGGGGAAAGTGGCTCATTGGTCAACTTATCCTTTATGAATGAAGATTGGCAGAAAACAAAACATCAACTTCCATGCACAACAGAGAGATATCTACCAGACACAACAGATGTGTTCACCAACAAGCCAATTTCCCCAAAATGACGGTGTAGTGCTTTAAAATTCCAGCCGAGTTAAAGATTTAAAGCTGGCGAGATTAACGGATGAAGCACGAGTTGCTAGAAAACGGGGTTTACCCTGACCGAGTGTTAAGTGAAACGCCCCTGACCGGTGTGTGTGTGTGTGTGTGTTGTCGTTTTGTGTCGTCTTTTCTGGTGCAGAAGAACCAGAGGGAGCTGACGAAGATGATGAAGTGTTTGCGCCCCGAGGAGCTGGTGTCCCACATACGTCAGATGGACACGCAGATGCAGCACGAGGAGCTGGAGAAGAGCTACCAGGACGTCCTGGGAGAGTACAGGAGAATCATAGAGCGGCTCGCGACACACGCCTGATCCAAACCCATCGGAGACGCCTCCCCGGGCCCCCCCGCTGGGCCCCTTGGAGCCCGCCTCGTCTGTACAAAGCCCACATAGCCACAGACTCTGATTCCCACCAAAAACAGAAACTCTCCCGGCGTGACTCATCACAGTTTTAATCGACGAGTATTACGGATCTGTATTAGTAAGGTGTGTGCCAGCACTAGGTTGGAGTTGAAAAAGCCTCTTGTCTAGCCTGTCTGTGTGTGTTTTCTCCCCCCCCCACTGATGTTGATCCAGTAGAGGATGAGCATGGCGGAGCTACCCGGGTTACAACTCGCTCTGCGTCCCACGTGTTTAATCACACACACACAGAGAGAGAGAGAGAGAGAGTCGGCGATTTGTAATCGTTCACAGGTGATCTGATCCACCCTGCAAACGAATGCTTCCTCTTCATAACAGACGGGCTCGATGTTTTTCCGTTGTTTTTGTTTTTTTAGACATCTTTTTGTCAAAAAAAAATTCTTGAATGTCTGTTTTGAAGCACTTCATATTGAAATAAAAAAAATGGTTTTGTATATTGCTCAAATTGTTTGCTTTTATTTTCTTTTAAGAGCCACTTTGAGGAATAACTTGGCAGTATTGCTCAATTATTGCTTCATTGTATTTAAGTATATACAGAATAATAGGCTGGATTATGGAGTTGGTGTCCTCTTATTCTGGGATCTTTGTTGAGTGACCTGAGGAGACAAATCATGTTCTCACGACTGGAATCAAACTAACAACTGCAGCCATGAAGGGCCAGTTAAGCCCCGCCCACTACAGTACAGCATACACTACATTCATATCAATGTCTAACACTTGATTATTTTAGTATTTTCTAGCATGGGATCTTTATTGGCCTGACTCATGGATTTTCCAGCATGTGATGCTGTATTTATTTTAACTATTTTATGGATGTAATTTTATTCAGGCACCCTCTTGTAGCTAATGCAACTTCTGATTGCCATTGATGCTGAGTGTTGGGCTAATGAGCGTTATGGTTTTCAATTTAAAACCTTTGTGCCACTATTGCCCCGCTTGTACAGATCACTGTGATGAATAGCCATCATTCGATACTTTAGCACATTGTCGCTAAATGAAGGCTGCCAGGTTAATTTTCAATTTTTTTTTTTTCCCTCCACTTGAAACAAGACAAAACCTTGGAACCCTTCACCAGCTCTAATTCAGATTGATTGAATCCACTCATGGCCACAAGGGGAGTCATCTCACTGTAGTTTCCTCTTGTTTTTATATGCTGCGAGCACACACACTGGGTAGCACTGTACAAGCTCAGCCCACTGACATGCTAGTAGAAAGTTGCTTTATTTATAGGTCCACTGTAATACATAATTGAGTCATCGCCAGGCTTTTATGTGACAAAACGTCATGCGGTTACATCGACCCAGTCCTTACAAATCTAGAGGATTAGGAGTGTGGAAATGGCTTGGACAGTCTGCAGGCCTCGGAGGTTGTCAGCGGGTTGCGGACCCTCGTGCATTCCTGCAGACCACACAGTCGTGTTTACAGAAGCTTAATTATTCCCCCCACAGCACTGCCCCACAGTTCAGTTGGAGTCTATCACGGGCCCTCGTGTCCCGGCGCACCTGTCTGTACATACGCACAATGTAGACTAATGCAAAACCTATGAAAGAACCGGGTTTAGAGACATGATGCATTTTCCGAATCAACTCTAATTGGATTGTAATGATATTTTTGTTACTACCCTATTTTACCCTTTTTTTAAATGTTTTTTTTGCCTTTTCTATAATCAAAGGGCCCTTAGTTCAGTATAGATTGTTCACTTGCAACATGAATGCTCACTCCAAGAAGAAATGACAGTGATTTGACGATGTTAGGTGACAAACTGCAACGTTCTACAACTTAAGTACCACGAGACACACAGGGCACACAGGTGAGTGTAAAACTTGACATTTTGGTGAACAAGTACAACAAAATAGTTGACTTCCTTTTGAACATTTATGTCTGTGTTCCTTTGTTTGCTGTCCAACTTAAACACCGTGAAAAGGCCCATCAGAGTAGATGAAAGGTGGGAGATGCTTTGGGTTGTAGGGGGAGGGAAATCGGAAAGAAAGTGCTCAAAGATCATGTTGTGATCACAGGCTATTGCATTACACGCCTTTATCATGAAACGCAGTTTCCTCATACACTGTTTTAAAATGGGTCTCTTCTTTGCATTGATGATAGAAAATGAGTATGTTTGGAAGAGCTGCATCCAGACTGAAAAGCCTGATATTTGACGTGTCTTGTTGCAGTTTATTCTCCCTCCAGTCAGCTATTCAGGAGCAGTGAATTGAAATCCCGAGGAAGCAGTGCAGCTTCTCCCCGAGTCGAGCTATTACAATGGATCCAGCAGTGGGCACTCACTTGCTGTGCTTCTGTACAGGAGACACAGTCTGTCTATTATGTCGTGTCAGTGCAGAGATGTGGGAGGTTGATTTATGGCTCATATTTGTACGAGTCTCCCCTCTCTCACTTTTCATATTTTACCAGGAAAAAGGAAAGAACATCCAGAAATGCATGTGTTTTCTACCGTATTCTCTAATCATGGTGTATATGTGCACATAGCTTCCCTTAAAGAGAGCAGAAAGGGCTTTTGCAATCATTCAGTAAAACAACAACAGTATCAAACTTGACTTGAATATTTGGTTTCACCTGTTGGCGTGTCTGCTACTGTTACCTTATGGCGCCTCCCTATCCCACCACTGAGACAGACAGACAGGGAGTTTGGACCGGGGCCCAGCTGTACTGAAGGACCTGCCGAACATGATACCTGTGTGGAGGAACTCCAGCGTCTTGGCCCCTGGGTTCCCAGGAGACAGCAGGGGAGGAAAGCCCCCCCCCCCCCCAACACTGTTCTTCTTATCGTGTTCCCATTTCTTTTGTGCCTCCCCTCGGTTACCCACGTACCCCGAGGCTAACCGGGCTCTCCTTCGCCCATCAATGGACCCGGCCAGGTCCCTTTTCTCCGCTAAACGACTCCTCTTTAAGATAATGTTTGATGCGCTGACAGCCAGAACCAAAACACTGTAAGAGAAACCGAGTTTGACATCTTTTAATTGTGTGTCAGAAAGTAGTGATTGTGGGTCCCGGGCTGGTTTGAGATCATGCTGCTGATACGGTAATTTGCTCAAGTGAAGGATGTGATGAAAGTGGTGGTGTTGATAGCTTAGCGGCGGAGGTCCCCGGAGCCCAGTGTGCTAGTGGTTCCCCCCTCTCCATAAACACGTCAGGTTTCAACGTATTACCTTTAAGTGTCATCAAATGGAAAAGTAGTAGCAACAGTTTAAGTTTTTTTTTCAACAAAATCCTTTTTTCATGCAGAAAGTATTTAGTCTCCCGCCGTAAAAAATGGACGCACTTCTTCAAGTTTAAGAATGGATGGCAGATGTGCATGAAATGAAAACATATTGGGAATGAACATGCCAGTGTTTTTTTTTTTTTTTTTTAATATTCATGGCAGTTGATTTCCATCTGTGTATGAACGGAGCTTGTTGTGATTACATCTGTCAGCTAAATGATTTAGGATCATGGAGCATCAAAATCAAACACGTACTGAGTTGGATTTCTGTTCGGATGACATGAAAATAGATTAGTGGTGTACATAATGCACTGGAGTTTGTTATCGTGATTGACAGCGAGTGAACCGCCCCGGTGCAGGACTTTGTTATTTTTGTCACAAGTGGTTATTGTTGGTAGTGCTCAACATAAAAATGATCCTTTCTTTTACCACAACTGGATACAGATGAAATTGCTGAAAATAGTACTTGGGGTGGGGGTACACCTTGTTGTCATGTTCATCTGATGAGCTAATTTATTATGTCTCTTTTTTTTCTTTTCTTCTTTAATGTTGTGCTTATTTAATAGACTTGACCAAATGGCCGTTTGCTGTTAGAGTGAACATATGTGGTCGTTAATTACTGGAACTTGGTCACATTTGGTTTTCATTTACTTGTGCATGCGGCCACGTGACAAAACAAAGTCTGTCAGGATGCTGGGCTATTTGTTGGTCTCATCTGAGGAGGCCTGAGTCGACTTGCTGTAAAGAAAAGTGGGATTGTGGGTAGTTTTTTAGGCGAGAGAATTGGAAATATTCAAGTTTTAACGTATCACTCGGGTCAAAAATCAACAGATCAACACCGGTGATGGACTTGATCCGCACATGAATGGCTTCTTTGACGAGTTATTTATCAAGGCCTGCTTTCCTGTACGGCAGGGTCTGCCTCGGTATTAATCTCTTAAATGAGCCATGCTGCAGAGTTGGACGGACACTATGAACTAGATGCAGTTTTCTAATTAAAACTGTCCCATTAGGCTGTAATTGGTGCTGTGGTATCCGCGGTTGCGATGGAGGCGTACGGGAGGGGAGCTAGGAGGAGTCGGTCTGAGATGCTATCAGACCGAGGAGACAGGAAGCCTCTGTGTAATCTTGTCAGGTTGGAGATCGGTGCTGTGATCAAGCCGACTGGGGTCTACTTGTCTGCCGCAGCTGTAGCTTTGCTAACCGGCTCCTCTTATCCGACACGTTCATCTTTGTTGTTTCCACTGGACCGGTTACAACTTCGGCGTATATATTCAACCTTGAATATAAAAAGAAAGCACAGTTGATAGGCTGTTATGATTTGGATCGTTTTATACGCGGTTATTCTCAGGGAATACAGGGAGGGGATTTGTAGAATAACATCAGGAGAGACCCGACGTCTGAAGACAGGTTGTTCCTCGACCAAGGCCACGAGGAACAAGAGTCCAGTCAGATCAGATAGTTTGCACAATTTTTAATAAATTCTGTTTTTCTCCTGTTCTGGTGTTCTCAGTTTCAGCAGCTACCCCCCCGAACCACAAGAAGTGCTTCAAAATATTAGATCTGGCTGGAGGGGAGTCTGACTGAGAACATTATCTTTTCTACACTGATCTGCTGAACCAGTGGAGTAATAGATTTGGACAGCAACGTCTGAACAGGTGTGACTTTGTCCTCCATATTCCTGATTCCTCCATATTCTAACAAATCAGTAGCAAGGGTCATTTCGGAAAAATCACACAAATCCCGATGAAGATCATTTTTTTTTGCTTGCCACAATACACGCGGCCACCGACAGAGTGAGAAACGCTAAGCTAACCTGAACCGTATTTAAGAATCAGGGGACAGCGAGAAGAGCGCTATTACATTACACATATGTCACTCACGATACAGCGGCGAAAACACTCCCGAGGACCCCCGGCCTGAGATGCCGCTGAAGCTATCCCGGTGTGTTTTCCAGCTGAAACGGAGCTTAGTAAGTAAATAGGAATGTTGCACGCGGAGACACGCTGACATTTGCCAGATGCTCCGTGCTAATTAGGGCCAAGTATTCCCTCTTGTATGGAGTGTGTGAGAAACCATAAGTGCACCGGAGTCCAACCTATCAGACCTGACTCGGGGCAGAGCTATGTGTGTTTGTACTCCAAACACTTCAGCATAACAAACTCTGCTTTGTTATTTGCTTAGTAGGCCGGGGCTGTTATTCAGAGCGGGAATTTTGTCATTTTCATACGTAGGAAGTGTCTGTATTCCAGTTCACTTTGCTGAAGATCACGAAGCTTGTCAGGCGACGATCCTCAATTCAATAGCACAGCGAATACTGTGAGCGAATGTGGCTTATAAAAGTGAGTGGACTGGCTAAATGCCTCCCTATGATGATTGGAATAGGCCGGGGCCCTAGCAACTACCCGCTAGAAGCAGTTGCTCTGCTTCCTGCTGAAGGTGCAGCCACACTGTGTGATTAAAGCTCCTTACCATTTCAAAGACGTAGCGTTCAGCAGGTCCTTCGCTGTATACCGCTGTGCCTTTGTGTGCGAGCCACAAATAAATGCAGCAGTATGCGCTGCGAAAGCAATAGGCCATTAGCTGCGCCTCTGGCGAGCGGTTGAATATCCACGCCGCTTTCCCCCCCTTAGCCCTGAAAGTCAGCGTCTCACCTACAGGTGTCCCAATCTAATGCTCATACCATGTTCCAGTTTTGAAATATAACCTATTCAAAGCACTGTCCCACGTTTTTTTTGGTTTTTTTTTGCAGGGGGGTCACAGAACAGGAAGTGAAAGGAGACCTGAAAGCTACAGCCACCCACAGAACCCACCCTCCACCCCCCCTCCAACAACCCCCCCTATACCCCCCGCTCTCCCGGGCTGCAGCGTGGCTCTGTGTCCTGGCTCCTGTCCAGGTTCTGGCGCTGTGATGGGGAGGGTCACGGTTGTGTCTGACCCCGTCCCTGCATGTTGGATGTTGTTATTATTAGTGCTCCGTGCCCCCCGGGCTGGCAGTCCCCAAAGCGGGAGAAACTGCCGGGCTCTGGAGAGGCTCTAGACCTGGGGAACAGCTGTGTGGGTTAGAGGCTGCTGGGGCCCCCTGCACCCCTACGCTCCCTCGGGAGCGCTGCACCGACCCGCCAGGAGGTACAACTGTGTGTGTGTGTGTGTGTGTGTGTGTGTGTGTGTGTGTGTGTGTGTGTGTTTTTTTATACAGACTCACAGCCTCATCACACACTGCTACACACCAGGACCAACACCGACACACTCCACTTCACAGGCACTTTGTACGAGATCCCCTGCCAGTGATGTTAGTGGATACGCTGTCGTCATTTATTTATTAATGTATTTATGGACCTGTGAATGTACCTGTGGATGCATACACCGGGTATGCGGCGTATGTCCTGCACAGTGCATATGTTGCCGACTTTTTTATTTTATTTGGATGAGCCATTGGTTGTTTTGTCAGTGGTTCATAATTGTATGATGGCGAATCCCTCACTCTAGTAAACACCACAGGGCATTTAAAAGCCTACCTTTCCGCCACGCTATCTTAATTCTGCCTATTCTTGGCTTGTTCTCGAGGGGGCCTTCTAACTGTGTAAATAGCTCTGGAAATTGCGCGTGGCCTTTGACTGTCTCTGTAATTGCGAGCCTCTTGCAGTATTTTGCTTGGCAGCCTGAGAGGTTAACCCCTGAGGGCTGCGGGGCCTGAAGCTCTCTCCGTCTGACTGGCAGAGAGTCTCCTCAAAGCCTCGCTTGTTTCGTCCCGGGCAAGCGCTGGGCCTGCTGCTGATCCTCTGCCCGGGGGGTAGCAGCGGTGGGAGGCGAACACTGGACCCACGAGCCCACACAGAAACCACGCTCAGGTTCCCCCCCCCACCCCGTGAGTCTATCGCCACACCTGGATAGTCAATAGAGCATCGTCCCCTCTGCCAGAGTGCTCCACCGCTCAGCCTGGGTTGGAGCCATAGTCAGTTGCAATGAGCCAGCTGCCCTGACAACACTTGTAAATTTACACATACAAACATACAAAAATGTCTTTGGCTGCACTAAACAGCAGCCAAAAACGATTGGGCAATGTTGAACCGATTTTTATCTCAGTGAAAAAATAAAAAAAAGTGAATCCCGCGCATCGACCCTGCACTTTGAAGTGTTTCATGTCCAGAACAGTTTGATTTTGAACGTCTTCATCTCAGAAGAATTCGAGGGTCAAGATGGCGATGTACGCGGAAGCGAAGGAATGGGGTAGAGGGTGCAGTCTGGGCCTGTCTGGCCGTGATTGATGATGTTGCCATATGAAATGGTCTGTAAAGATGCAGCCTCTTTTTGGAGTCGCGGCAGAAACTGTAGAGAAAAGACAACATGTGCAGTTTCCTACTTGGATTCCCACATTGTTCTTGCCAGCGCTACTCCCCTTGGGCCTGAGAACTTCTCTCTGCAGCCCAGACAAAAGTACACAGACAGAAAAGAAATCTCAAGGCACAATAGCTCTTTATGTAATGCTGTCAAGTGGTATTGATTTTTTCATATGTTTGACAGACAACATAAAATCGTTTGCTTCATGTCATGTCAAGCTGGGCCTCGGAGATAGCGCTGGTGCTGCCAGTAGCATTCAGCTCGTTGGCGCAGCTATTTCTTGGACTAGGTTAACTGATCTGTGTAAACTGGACGTTTTGCAAACATGCCTTTACGCAACGACGCAAAAACAAAAATGTTCCGTAGGGGGAGTCAACTTCGAGTTACTTCGGTTCGGCTCGTTCTCCAGTTTGTGTCACGGACTACGAAGCAACGTGGTGTGCTGCATCCAAGGAGCCTTTTTTCTTTATCAGTTCGGACGGAGGATGGATAGATTCAAGGCCTGGAGAGAGAGAGAGGACTGTATGGGGGGGGGGGGGGGGGGGTTTTATGGTATGCTTTTTGCAGGATCAGCAGCTGTGTAATCAGACCCGGCTCTGACCCTATACCTGTCCGGAAGTCCCTCCACACCCTCCATCATGTCTGCGTGTCACTCGGCCGCCGTGAGCCCCTGATGAGCCGGCGGTCGCGTGCAAACCTCCTCGCGGGCTTTGACCCGGCGTCTGATTTAAGTGAGGACGTGCCACGACGGCCAGTGTATATATTTGACTTTTCTCTTCTGCGTTCATCGTGGCGTTACTCCCCCGGTAATTTAGCGATGTAACGCGGTAACCCTATTGTTTGTTTCGTTATTTCCCGCTGCGGTTTTATATTTGATCATTTAACTGAATTTGAAACAACAGAGGAAGTAGCCTACGCTGCTGCATGTGGATGCCCTTTGGACCCTATTGAGAACACTAAGCTCCGTATTTGCACTCCTCTTGCCGGGGATAACAGCCTCTCCAGCCTGTGTTAGGAGTGGGGCTCCCTGCAGCTGCTGCCTCTGAGGCTGATTAGTGTGGTGATGAGCGAATGAGGGCCAGGGGAGCTGCACACACACTCTGAAAGGGTTAAGCAGGCGGTTAGGGAGGAGACCTGCTCTATGTCCAGGATGTTGAGTGCTGCAGTGCAATGGTGTGCTGTTACACTGCATGAGGCCTGGGCTCCACTTGGGTTCTGATTGGGCCTGTAAGATCACAGGCCCCCCTCTCTCTCCGCAAGCCCCCAGTGCCCCCCTCCTCCCCAAGGGTTTCTCTCTCCACATCCTCCCTGCTGATTATCACCACTGCCAGAGCTGCCTCTCGCACTCCAGCTGCTGTCCACACTCTGGCTCTGGGGCTAATTTAACCAGGCTGCGTGGAGGGGGAAAACTTTCTCACAGGGCCCGGGGAAACCTAGCCGCTGCACTACATTGCTCCTCCCAGGCCCTAGCTCGGTTGCCCTCTACAACACCCTCCATCAACCACCGCTGCTGCTCGCTGCAAAAAAAAAAGAGCTGCTTCACAAACATGCCTTTTCCACCAGGCTTTCCCCCAGCGGTGCGTTTCAACAATATCCAGAGCCGCAGCGGCGTTACACCAAGGTCACAGTCCTCTTTTACTTGGAAATAGTTCATCAGTGAAAAATAGACAGCAGACGAGGAGGATTAGCCCCCAAGACGTGGCGCTCTCCGCAGGTGTTTCCTCTGGATGGGGTCGAGTAAAGCCAGGGCAGAGTAGCTGCCTCCTCCGTCCAGAAGGTGAAGATCAACAGTCATGTCCAATGTGAAGCGCAACCCCATGTGCTGCTAATAAAAAGCCACATATAGTAAATATCCCGCTAGCTACTTCCCCACTATATCAAAGTGTTGTGTTTTCATCAGCGTAAAGTTATGTATAACTGAGGTGGATAATGTCTGTGTTGGGCTGAGTGATGCCTTGAGGACTTTATCTTAGGTAGGAGAAGGAAGCGGTAAGGGGTTTTGATTTTTTCCCCCCTGAATTACTATTTCTGCATTACTGTATTTCAAGTTTCAATAATGGTATTAACATTGATATTTGATAAAAAGAGAGACATTGTCATAAGACGGAGACGCGGAGATGTGAAAACTTCTATTTGACTTTGTAAGGGTGTGAAGGAGGAAAACACAGTAATTGACAGAGTCGGACGAGTGACTTTGGACAAAAGAGGTGGATCTCAAAGCGAGACGTGAATCAGAATTGACTCTTTGCTTCAAGGTTTTGCAGCAACATTTGAATTTGAAATGCGGCGTGTGGAAATCTCTGCTTACGCTGAGACTCGAGGACTCGTCACATCCATGATGAATTTTTCCAAATGACAGATTTTCACTGTCAAAAGAAACCAAACAGTTTATTCTTGTCCGGCTCGGAAATAACTATAATTTCCACCTGTTTTTAATTCTGCGTGACAGTCAACAATTAATACAATATGCACACCATAAACTATCCACTTGGACAAATGCCAGCAGCTCTCGGAGTCAAGCCTATAGTCTTACTTGTCACTGAGTGCCGAACCAGCATTATGAAGGGGCAGGGAGCGTCCTCTGTCAGTCTGCAGGGCTCCGGTGTCTTCCTGCTAGGGCGGCCCTGGGCTGGGCTCCCGGACAGAGAGGGCAAGACGCTATATACTCGGGCTCCACCACGGCCCCGGCACCCCTGTCATAATAAATGGGTGCATTGTGACTGCAGACCTGCCCTCATCTTCATGTACAGTGTCTTTTTTTTTTTCCCCCTCCATCTTCTCCCAGCACATAATGACCCCAGACTATGTGACGACAGGCATTGTATCCGACCGGGCCGACCACATAGAAATTAAAGATGAGGATCTGATTCAGAGCCTGCTGCAGGTCTTTTAGCTGGTATGCTATATCCTTTCACAGGCTCCAATGGTTTCTATGGTGTGTGTGTGTGTGTGTGTGTGTGTGTGTGTGTGTGTCTGATCTGATGTAATGATTAAAACAAATTTTCTGCCCAGAGCAAGAAATCGATGATGGATTTGATGCATATCTTCTTTAACATACAGGACTGTGTAAATATCCCCATGGTGATGTACCTGCAATAATGACCGTGCCTGTAATTGAAGTTATATACGTTTAGCTCAAAACATCAAAGACATGCTAGGAGGAGGAGCCTGTCTTCAAATGGACAGATAAACGCCTGTGGAAAGGATTTTAGGATTTCAATATCACAATTGTAATGTGTTCAGGATGATGGACATTTGCTCTCGTCTCAATAGAAGCATGGGCATATAGTTACCTAGGATAAAATTTAGCGTGCATAAGGATAAAAAGCTTTAATTTAATGATCTGCCAGCTGGTATGACAATTGTTCAAATAGAATTTGTTCACAAAAAAAGCAATCAGAGATCGTCTCCTTTGCTCCACAGAAGTTTCCCAAAAATCAATCTTTACCTCGGGAACAATGTGGTCACAGTACACCTGACAGGTATTTACCCTCCTTTAGCCATATCATCTGGGAATCCCCCCGCTTTCATTTATAGAGCTGCAATTTAGGAATCAAACCCAGGAACACTGATGGCTGGCAGGAGAGTTATGAGGAAAAAAAAACTTTATCGTTTAACTAAAACGTCCCGAGTACCGAAACACTGAACACACAACCCATTGTGTAAAGCAATTGTATAGATAAGTCTTGGAACGGTTCCCCATAGATAGGGGTGGTGCTTTCTTTTGAAAAAGGCCATTGAAGCTCTGTCCTCCGAATGCAAAAGATTACAAATTACAAACAGGCTGAGGTTATATGGATTTACGTCACATAGAAATAAAGTATCCTGTTAGAATCTGTCTTGTATGGAAACATATGAAAAATGTATCATCTCTTATACAAAAATGTTCCATTTTCTTTGTTAAAACATATAAACACGGGGCTCAAGGGCAGTCTGGACATCTTTGGTTTTACTATCACACTAAAAGGACCCCCACCGTGGAAGGAGATGGCTTCTATCTGCTCCAAATCTGTAGATTTAATGTTATAAAATAAGGGTTTGTTTGGTGAAGATCAAACACAGACCATTTCACAGCAGTCAGCATGTAGTTCTTTTTTTTTCCTTTTTTTCGCATTACTAGCAGCTATGTTGATTATCCTGCAAAGTCAGACTGGCCCGGCAGATAACATCTTAGGTCTCAGAGGGCAATTAAAAAGAAATTAACTCAAATTGTGGCTAATTTTGTGTCGTCTACTATGTTTCTGTGTTTATCTTGAGCAAGGTTTCTTGGAAACTCCCACTTTTTTAATTGCACCACATTGCTTTTTTTTTTTTTTTTTTTTACTGCTTTGGATTTCCATTGGGCCGCCAAAAGCTGTAAGATGCTATCAACAATGATGTCAGTGTGTCTATTTCTATCGTCTACACACATATACATACGGCCCTGGTGCGTGTATAAATAATCCACATGGGTCAAGCTTTGATCCGCTTTGATACGACCTTTTTGGATTGCCAGTAGCGGCAGGAAAAACAGTAGATTGAAAATGAGGAATGCACCAAGGGGTGTGCTGTTTACTTGTAGTGCAGCAGCTGGTTAGCTACCCGCTCTGCCATTTTACACCCCCCTCCCTCGCTTTTCAATTCCAGCCAGACCCCAGGCTCAGCTACTAACTGGGGGCTGGAATATTGTGCACTGGGGATCAATGCAGTCCTGAGTGAAATGTCAACTGTGGCCCTGCTATGTGTCAGGCTGTGAAGGAGTTGTAATGGCTATTGATCCACTGTGCGCTTAATGCAGAGCTGCCTCGCCACAGTGTGGGCCAGCTGCAGCAGAAAGATATATGTATGAGATGAGCTAAAACTGAGAAAATAGAAAAGAAAGAGCCCACAGTTTTCCCCTCCTTCCATCCCTCCCTCTCTGGCTGCAGATTGATCTTCCTCTTCCTGCTGATTCTAACTGGGGTCTGTCATTATCTTACTCTGTCATTAGGGGCTCCATTGACAGCCTAGGCCTGTCTGTGTCACTCTATTGAGACAGCAACACTTTTCCCATGCAGTGTTCCCTACATTTATTAAAATCTCTGACAGCCTTGCCGTAGCTTTCCCCCATAGATGGCTGAGCTTTAGGCAATGGTGCGCCAGAGTAATTGGAAGACAAGGTTCTGTCCCTGGCTAGTAATACTCGGGGAGGTGTAGACAGGGTGGTTTATATCAGGTGACTGCTCCGTGGCGATGAAAATCAGACCACCGGTGTCTGAGGGTCAGCGTAGTCTGCGGTTTTGGACCATCCCGTTTGGGTCAGGGGGGTACATGAGGATCCCCAGAGGTTTGGCCTGCATGATTGTGTCCATCTGTGGATCACATGTGCACCAGCGTTGGGTTTTCATCTATTATTCTGGTGCGGCGTTTTGCCAACGTACAAGCATTGTGAAATTGTGAAACCAACCCTCAGTGTTTATCTGTCCCACTGAATAAACCTGAGATGTCTATATTTTATATCACAACAATATCTGGTCAACTGGATTTGTTTAAGCAGCATCATGACCAAACAGTAAATACGAGTCAAAGCAGAAAAATCTCAATTCCCAATCAGCGCGACTATCAGTAATCTCTCGTTCCTCTGCACTGTTACAATGGTGACTTGACAACTTGAAAATATTTCTGGTGGCTGTCAGGAAGTGCGCAGTGGGGTGCGGCGAATTGAGATTGGCTGGTGGTTGTGTGTGTGTGTCACATAAAGCATCGCTGAGTATGGGTTGGTGGTAGGACCAGGCTATTGGTGCCCACGAGCTGCCTCTCCATGTTACGGGGAGGCACAATCAGGTGGGACCAGGGGGTCTCTGACAGTCTGGCCTCGTAGCACACAGGCTGCTCAATGGGACGGAAGTTATTGGGGGGGGTTGGGGGGCGAAACTGATGACATGGTTTGTGACAGAGACTCATCATTTGAGGGGTGATACAAGTATTTGAGCAGCAAGGCTGTAATGTTGCTTGCCTTGCCTGGGAAGATTTATTCCAGATTGCAGGGCCTAAGGGGTCGGCAGCCGTACATGTGGGAGCGTTCCACGGTGTGTCTGAATAAATTGCACTTTTTCTGGGGGGGGGGGGGGGGGGGGGGGTGGCTACCATGATGGAACTGACAACAAGTATCAGTTAGTTGGGGGCAGGGGGGATGAGCCACGCTAATCATCTATCTATCTATCTATCTATCTATCTATCTATCTATCTATCTATCTATCTATCTATCTATCTATCTATCTATCTATCATCTATCTATCTATCTATCTATCTATCTATCTATCTATCTATCTATCTATCTATCTATCTATCTATCTATCTATCTATCTATCTATCTATCTATCTATCTATCTATCTATCTATCTATCTATCTATCTATCTATCTATCTATCTATCTGTCTATCTATCTATCTATCTGTCTATCTATCTATCTATCTATCTATCTATCTATCTATCTATCTATCTATCTGTCTATATATCTATCTATCTCCCATTGTACATAGGCTGCATGTATGGATTTTAATGGAAGTGTCTTTTAGGCTTTAGGTTTAGTATTGAGTCAGATTGATTTAGTCTCTAAATTGTTGTTTGAAGAATCTTTTCTCCAAAGCAGGTTCTTCAAAGTATTGGGTTCTCTAAGAAGATATGTGGCAAATTTTGAATTTGCTTTTATGGAGATGTGTGTTGGACACTGGAATACAATGAATTCCTTTTTTCCAGAAAGGTTGAAATTATAGGCTGACTCCAGACTGGTAGAAAGGAGCTTTTCTTTTTTCAATGGGAAGGAAATGTTTAATCCAACACCCACTGTGAAAAGAAAAAGTAATGCATATCTCACAATCCTCCTGTCTCCCAGCGAGATGAAATTGAAATCTTAATGCATTTCATAGTTTTTTTCCAAATGGAAGAGCTGATAGACACAGGGCCATCCTATTTATGAACACCCATGGTTTAATGCACTCTACAATACTGCCATCTCCGAGTTCCATTGAACAAAACATGTTCCTGAACATAAAGGAAAGGCAAAGAACAAAATTATTCCTCAAGCTTTCTATCAAGCTCCTGCATTCATGGCAAAGTCTAAAGGGCATGTCAGTCCTCCTGCCTCTGAGAGAGGTAATTATCCTTTTCCTGTCAGAGAACAACAAATGATAGCCAACTACTGGGGTGCATTTGCAGGAGCTGAAATTTCTCAATAGGAAGGAGAGGGAGGTTTAATTTTCAGGCAGCTGCATATGTGCTTTTATTTTCATTTGTTGCCGATTTTTTTTTGTATATACATGTGCTGGCGCTGGAGATCGATGTTTATTTATGTCTTTGTGAGCTTCTGAGGGTGTATTTATGTGCCCTGCATTAACATATCTATTTATAGTCCTACACTTTCTTACAGTCATCTTTTTTTGTTGTGGCCATTTCACACACTATATATTGTCCAAGTAATTTCCCTTTCAGCATCTCTGTTTTTTACCTTTCAGAAAGAGCAGTGAATGGAGGGAAAATTATCACAATTACTCACATAATTGAGCTGTCTTTGTAGCAAGTGCAGCTTCAGTAGCCTTTTTCCATCAACCAAAATGGTTTCATTATATGGGTTTTCATATTCCCTGACACGGGGCTCTGCTGAGGGCCTGGCGCGTGGATGAGATGCAGGGGGAACAGAGCGAATCATTAAGGTCACAGTAGGAATAATTATCCCAGCTATGGAAAGAGCATCTACAGCCTTTTCTCTCCCCCAGCACAAATGCACTGTCCATGGCTTTTAGTCACAAAGAACTTTGTAACAAATGGAGCTTCCACCTACTACTTATACAAAGAAGGGAGGGGGAGAGCAAGACTTGTATCAACATGACAATTTTCCATCATTAAGACTAATGATAGGCACTGACTGTGGGGATCAAGGGGAACACAAAAAAGAGAGGCGCATTCAGGTGTTGGCTGAGTGCTGACCTCCTTCCTGTCTTTGTTGGCGACTTAACTCTTAACAAAAACTAGAAAGGGGCTCCAGACTAAAGGCGCAGTGGCAGCTGAACTTCAAGCAGCCGAGCTCTCCATGGGCAAATGACTTAATTGGCAAATTTGCATGTTTTCCATTTGCAAGGAAATTAATTCAATGAGACCTACTCCCAAAGACGTTTAATCAATCATTGTTTTAACGTAGGTCAAATAATAACATCATCTATAGCTACATTATATTGACCGGACTTCTGCAAACCCCAGCTCTCTCGTATCAGGAAGACAACCAACAGTTTATTACATTTCGATTCCAGTTTTTGTTTTTTAAAATTGATTTTCTGATTAGTTGACAAATTGATACCCAGTTCTCTACTTCACACTAACAGGTAGGCTATTATAGCATCAAAAGTATGAAGTGTCAATGTAACACTAGTTTCTTTTACAGTTTAGCTGAATTAAGTAAAAGCCATATTTTTCAAAGTCCTTTTTCCCCAGCCTTCACTCAGGTAATTGGTCATTTTGCAGCCAATTTCAGGCAGGTTGGAGGCTTGCTGCCACGTCCTGACCCCTGCTGCTGCTGTAATGGGGACAGCATTTCTACCAGTCCATTGGGGGCTTTCCACACTGTGACCCCTGCTTTCTGAGGGGAGAGCTTCTCTGAGCAGTGGGGAATGGAAAGGGGGAGCTGAAATATACCTTCACCAGTCTAAGATGGTCAGTTCTGAGCCCAGAGAAGACGCTATGTTAGTATTAGTCTCTCTTATTTTCATCTACAGCAGAACTTTTTGTTGCTAGAATTGTTGTGGCCTTGGTCAAACCCTGGAATTGAAAGAGTTACTTGAGCTAGGCTCTTTCCATGCATGTCCACTTTTGTCTTTCAAAGTAACAAAATACAAATTCACAAAAGAAGAAAACCCTGCGTTCAAAATGAAAAGCAATTCCAAATATGCACAATTTATACATTTTATTCATATTTTATTCATATTTCATATCCATCGCCTATTTCTGATAACATCAGGGCTTCCTCTTTGATGAGTGACAGTCCAAGTCGTCTGAAGAGCAACAAGTCCAGCTTGGGATCCCAGGCACTCTCGGTCATTGGAGCTAAAACTCAGTTCAGGAATTCTAAAAAATGCACAAATGAAAAAATCATCACCTCCCCCAGACAGTTATAATGATCACCATTATTTCATTGTTTGATTGTTTGATTGCACTAGAACACATTTAAGATATTCTGGCTGTCAAAAGAAGGAAATTATTCTATTTCCTAGTGTGCATTAAGAAAAACATCCATTCTTATTATAATTTAATTTCAAACAAAACCCTTAAGTGGCACCTAATGATTATATGTAGTTAACAATATCCAGTAGAGCCTGATTATTGCACAAAAAGACACTACCCATAATCTTAATCAAAGACGTTAAATTATTGTTAGGTAAATTGATAGGCTGTATATTTTGCTTTGATTGTCCACTCCATTAATAGGAAGGTAATTTGTGAAAATGAATTTAAGTCTGGAATTGTTGAATATTACCTAAAAACAACTTTAAAACAATTTAAGATTTTCCCCATAGGCCTCCTGACCCCTTCGATAATGCCACCTATCAATCCATACCTCAGTTTTTCTTTCCCAGATATCATGAAACAGTTTTTGTTTGCATGTAACACTTAGTAAACAAAATCAATGCACATTTCGATGCTACATCGAGCATGAAAACAGACACTGAATTGACTTAATTGTAATGCATCTAGTTTGCATTCACTGAAGCTGCAAATTACAAGATGGCAAAGAGCAGCAAAGCCAGAGAGGAAGCAGAACGAAAAGGGAATCTTTCAGGATTTCAGTTCATTAATTTGATCCACTGCATTATGACCATAAAGCAAACCTTCATCCAGTGTTTCAGACATCAGATTTTGTGACATTTCTTAAAATTATTTATTTGAATTAGTGCGGTGAGGAAGGCTCTATGTTTCAGAAGTGATTTTTACTATCAACTATTAGTATCATAGTGCTATCATACAAAAGAACAACCTATTTCCTAGGTGTTGTGAATTTGTGTGCTGAGACAGATATTTATGTATCATGACATTGAATGCATGCATCAAAATGACAAATTGACATGGGAGTTTTTTTCTATTAACTAGAACATTTATTATTTTTGTCTGAATATACCTCAAGCATCTTAAACAGAAAAACGACCAATCCATCTGATCCATGAGAAGTGGCCACTGGAAACAAAAAATTAAATTAAAAAAAAGCTTATTATTTCTGTAATGTTTCTTTAGCAAATATTTTGACTGTCAATTTTTTTCCCATCAGAAAGGACAAAACTTGAACCTGGAAGAAAAAAAACTCAGCATAAAACAGCATAGATGTTGTCAGCCGGCCTCCGGTAGTTAGTCTCACTTCAAGAAAGGAAATGAAACAAAACGCAGTATCCTGTGCCACCAATAACAATAATTAATCACTGGCATACTCACATGTGCTGCCTAGCCTTTCTCAATGAGGCATGGTACAAAGGAAGCACTGCTTTCACAATAAGTGCGGAGAGGATTATTATTATTGCTGGAAACACATCTCCCATGCACATAGACTAACATTTGATGACTGTTCAAAAATGTAGGTTGGCATGGCAGTTGAAGAGGGCTTTCTATCACTGGACTGAAATGAAGTCTGTGACACCTTGGCCCCTGAACCCCCCCGCCCCCCAGCACCCAACACCCCAACACCCCATCACCCCCCACCTCTGCACTGGCTGCTAACCCTCAGGTGAAGAGCAGCAGGTGTTAAAACACTCTCAGCCACAGAGCTACTCACTCCTAATGAGTCCTGCCCCCTCACTCCATCCATGCATGGAGGGCTTTATTTTTAGTGTGGCTAGTTAGAGCCCTACCGTACTTCACTCTAGGGGGGGGGGGGGGGGACGTCTGGAAGAGCGACCGTCCTATCAGGGAGCTTAAAATATGAGCATGGATTTATAGGTGTCAGGGGGTCAAATTATGAATTAAGTCAGGAATTGAACCTGTTGTGTCATCAGACGACTTTGTTCGTCTTTTGAGTGGGACGGTGGTTTGAAAGAAACCCTCAAATGCACAGTTTATCTTTTTTTATTGCAAGCTCATCCGTGACAAAAACACAAATTAATACTGTCTAAATGCAGGATTTAAAAAAATATATATTGATGGAATTAATTCTGGTGTATTTATTATGTAGGTTTACAGTTTAAGGAGGAAATACAATAAAAGCATACATGTTCAGACTTAAATTGCATTCTCCTTTGCAAAACGGCGCTAATTATTTTTTTCATTTTTTTTTTACCCATTTTTTCAGCAAATTCAACCTCTATTCTGTTAATGGTTTTGCTCACAGCCGCTTTCCAGTTTGCAGATACTATAATCGTGAGAAAATAATGACAGTTATCAGTCGCACCCACCAAGTACCCATAAAAATCTGTCCTCTGTTCTGGAAGATGATAATTATTGGTTGTACTACCATTATCATTGTCGTTGTTGATAGAGGAAATCTTGAGGCATTTTTCGAAAGTAATTCCAGATAAATCACTTCAAATTGCCCTATTTTAGGGGACAAGGAAATAGCTTTCCTTATAAGCTAATATTTTACAGAAATCCTCAAATTTAGAGACCCACAGTCGGTTGGCACACTTGATATGGCGCACGGTGGTGCCAGCCCCTGCTTTTTTGATACCACATTTCGCAACTTGCTTGTTCTGTTTTGAGTTCAATTATGTAATTACATTGATAATCACAGTGACGGAATTTAACTGCCTTTAATTTGTTATTCAGGTGGAGATTGTGGAGCCGCCGATGGAGCAGCCTAGCAGTGTCTCTGCTCGGCACACACACCAGCCCCAGGACTGCAGCCTGCAAATGCATAATAAAATGAAGAGCTGGAGACTTTCTTTTGCGACGAATTGTGTGATGGGGAGGCTTTCTGATCTCAGATGCCACGGATGTATTTTCTTCCTTTTCATCACGGTTTTTTTAAGTAAGTGCACAGACGTCGATGTTGTCGCTCTCTCTGTCTAGCTGCTGATTGAAATTAGGATCCCCTTTAAAGCCTACTACTAAACCTATACAGTTGCTGTGCCTTCTTTCTCGTTTGCAGCAGTGGTCTTGTTTGAGGTGTTCTGTGAGCTTCTGTCTTTCTTTTGGAGGTCTGAGCCCACAGCAATAGGAAACATTCTCCTGTGTGGTCAGTCGTCAATTCAATTAAATCAAACGTCCATGGATAATTATTCTTGTAGGCAGTGTGGATGGGGGCCGCACCTCCCGTCCACACTGGATTCAAGCTAATTAAAGGAGCCTCTGTTTAACAAAACTGTTACTATTATTTCGTTGTCATATAGAATACGGTGCGTAAAGTCGTTTGAAAAGCTTTTGAATGTGACAAAAAATAATGATATATATATATAGGCGTTATGATAAAAGATGCAGCAGCTCCGGCAACGTGGCAGTAGATAGAAAAAATCAATCGGAAGAATAACACAATAGGACAATATGGTCAGCAGCAATGGTCCTATGTCTCATGTCATCCTGAAAAAGGCTGCATGCATTACAACAAGTTGCCATGAGCTTTGTATTGTTTAAAAGCAGATAAAAACGTCACTTTGATTTATTCGTACTGCACATAGGTCTGCTGAAACTTGGTTACTGAGACACAAATGAAGACATCTGACCGTCATCTCAGATCGCCCAGTTTCTCAGAATTATTCCTGCATCGCCACACAGCTGAAACTGTTTTTAATCAAAAATAAAATAATCCTCCCCTTGGGGATCTTAAGTTGTGGCTGCGCTTGTAACGTTGGCAATATTGTCATGCGTTATAAATCATCATTAGGTCTACATGAGCCAATGAACCTTTTCATTTCGAGACAGGGTCCAATGTAAAATTGATTTTAAATTCCTTATTGCCTGGTGTAATTAAGACCACGTGCCATAGAAAGTGTTACATACATGATTAATTAGACTTATGAAAATTAAACACTAGTGTTATGCTAATACCTTGCCTCAGATAAAGCACTTGAGGATTTAATCGACAGGGCCCAGTGTGAACATTACCTATCTGGGCCAGCAAGCACAAAACCATAAACAAGGTGGGAGATCTTTTCAACTAATTTAAACGATGTTTGCATGACATGCGACAGGCTGCCCTTAATGATTAACGATTATGACAAGAAAAACAACAACAATAATAAAAAGATAACTAAGTCTAATATATTGATGAGACAGAGATGTTATACAAAGAGGCTGCGAGGTGCAAACCAGTCAACAAGGGCAGGGCTTTTATTTTTACTCACTCTAAAGATAATTAGGTTTATGTGTGATGGTGCCTTGGCTACGGCAAAAAAAATAATGAAGAAAATAATAACAATGACAGTAGCAATATTATCTAAAATTGTTAAAAATAACACTAATCGCGGTATAATATTATTATTGATAATAATAATAACAATAACAACACTACAGCTACTACTACTACTACTACTACTACTACTACTACTACTACTAATAATAATAATAATAATAATAATAATGTTAATACTAATAATAATAGTAACAGCAATAATAATAATCAAAATAATGATAATAATAATAATAATTATAATATAATAATTGTTTTCTTATTTTTTCTAATGCTTTTGAAAGTTGACATGGCCGGAGGAAACGTGAGGTTTTGTGGTTTTTCTTGAGTTGATCAGGTTCTTCGGACCCAGCCCCAGCATCGCCAATCGGCATCCCTCTTGGAGCGAGTGGACCAATCAGCGACAGTCTTCGATGAATATTCATGACTCCGCGATTCAAACCTTTGAGCGAGTTTGTCTTGATCCACAGCATCATACCTAGGACTTTTCTCAGAGACAAACTACATTTTCTTATGAATGGAAAGAGAAAAAATCAGTTCGGCTTAAATTGGGACCCATCCTTCACTGAGATCATAGAGGGAAAACAAAAAAAGCAAGAGAAGGGGAACCGCCAGAAGAGATGACAATGACTACAATACCAGAAAGTCTTAATAGCCCTGTCTCAGGAAAAACCGTTTTCATGGAGTTTGGACCCCCAAGTCAACAAATGTCGCCTTCCTCAATGTCTCACGGACACTATCCCATGCACTGTTTACATTCTGCAGGTCATACCCAGCACGACAGCTCCTACAGCCCGGCCTCATCATTCCCCAGATCTTTGGGTTATCCATACGTAAACTCCGTCGGCAGCCATTCCACCAGTCCATATCTCAGCACAGTACAGACCTACCAAAACAGCTCGGCACTCACACAGACGCGGTTAGAAGACACAGGTAAGTTTGCAACCGCATCTTTTGATTCAATATTAACTTAACTTTAACGTTTGCGAGTTTGTTGGGGTTTTTTGGTCACTGCTGCACGTACTTAGTTCTCGTTGCGTTGCAAAAGGCGACCCAGATGTTGGGGAATTAGGCTTGGTAATTATTTATTGCGTAATGCTATAAACAATGTATGCAATTAAGGGTAATTATACCTAAACTACAGCCTGTAAAACTTGGAGCTGGAGTACTCATTGCTGCGCAGCACTGTCGGCTGGATCTGTCTCCTCAGTTTTTTTTTTTCCTTTTTGCTCTTTTCTTTCTTCCTCAGCGCCAGAAGCAGAGAAAAACACAGTAGTGGAAGGCGGAGAGGTTCGCTTCAACGGGAAAGGGAAAAAGATTAGGAAACCAAGGACTATCTATTCGAGTTTACAACTCCAAGCTCTGAACAGAAGATTTCAACAAACTCAGTATTTGGCGCTACCGGAGAGAGCTGAACTCGCAGCTTCACTGGGTCTCACCCAGACACAGGCAAGTCCAACCTGCAGCTCTCACAAATACCTTCACGCTGTGGTAGCATTATACATTTAATTAAATTATAAGATTATTGTTATTGTTTTTATTATTATATGGAACATCATTAGTCACATATTAACACCCTCGAATCAGAGATGCACGTGAATGTTAATTGGCTCACTTAAACCTGTAAATGTTCATATGTTATCTTGATTACTCTTGGCTTTGTATGATGAACCCTATACGTGGCTGTTTACTGCGTCTTCCTGGCGCGTAAAGCGTGCGTAAAGCTTCAAAGCGCCGTCTGTTTTGTCACTTGCTAACTGTCAATTCAATTTTGTAATCCGAAACGTATCCGTGGCTTTTTTTCCAGGTGAAGATCTGGTTTCAAAATAAGCGATCTAAATTCAAGAAACTGATGAAGCAAGGTGGCGGCACGATTGACACCAACGCTTTAGCCAATGGCCGTGGACTTTCGACCGGCTCTCCGTCGGTGGCACCTGTTTGGAGCTCGCCGACCACCGTGAAGACGTCAGTCGGGACACCGGGGTCTTACATTCCCAGCTACACCTCATGGTATCCAACCACACACCAAGAGTCTATGCAACAGTCGCAGCTCATGTGAACAGAGACTTGAGTGTCCAGCCCTTAACTCCGCCATGGCTCGTATCAGGAAAGCGAGGGGCCCAACCACCCGGTGTGGCCCCTGCACTGGCTAATGCACACATGTATCCCGGAGTTCGCTCCCACGTTGCCAGCTGACATAGCGGCCTCCTCATACCGGATGACGGCGGGCAGTGAGTAAGGGAGCCGAGAGACTGAAAAGGCACCCTGAGCGCCCGAGGGCGAGAAGTCCTTTCGAGTCCATGACCAGTCAGCGGAAATCGTGAACAAATGGATCCTCTTTTTCTTTTTTTGGCTGCTGTTTATCTTCTTTTTTTTTTGGTGACATTTTTTAAGGCTAGCGTATTTGTGAAAGCAAATCTATTGAGCTGTACATGTCTCTAAAAAAATATAAATTTCCTAAGTAGGGTCAAAAGAGACCTGCAAAGACCACAGGCCTAGTGAGACACCGGCTTAGGTGGATCAATATTGATAAAACCTAAAGTAATCTACTCCCGAACCAACAGCAAAAAGCTCAATTATATTAGTGTTTCTGTAACCAAAATAAGAAATTCAAACAGTAACCATTTCCAGTCCTCACCCAATAGGCTACTATGCTGACCTCCAAGTAGAGAGCCATCGTGCAACGCCTCCAATTGCTAATATGTTGTTTATGTGTGTTTTGCTATTTAAGTTAAATTATTCAGACTACGTTTTTTTTCTGTTCAAGTCAGTATGTGTTCATTTTCTAAGTGTGTTTGAAATGACAACAGTGTGTTGTTAACGCTGCACTAACGCAAGCAAAGCTCCCTCTATGGCCGTGCGCCGGTGTTATGTGAAAATGTAAAAGGCCTGACGATTTGCTGCTTTAGAAAAAAAAGATCCCGAGGGTGAACAGCTCATTTGTCACTGTATTTTTTGTACATACTTGACATTTTTTTTTCACATTTGGTTTGTGCTGTATTCGATACGCTGTGAAAAAAAAGGGTTTTAGGCATTCTGTATTGTCCAGATGTGTTTTAGTCGACATAGAAATATTTAGTTTTGTATTGATCGCTTTAATTTATTTCTTCGTTTCTGGAGTTTATGTACATAATGTGCAAAGTTTCAAAAACAGTAAAATAATGATTTAAATGATGTCAAGCAAGGTGTCTCATTGAAAATCATTTCCCCCCTGTTGTCACGGTGAAAAGGAAGGTTTAATGTGAGGTGACACAAAGCTTTTTGGTATTTATATGAGGGCAGGGTTTTTTTCTGCATCACTGCGAGCTACTAAAGGCTCGTCATAGATTTATGGAAATGTTCAGCATTTACATTTTTTTGTGCAACTACTCCCTATAGGTTCCAGGTGTTGTAAAAAAAAAACAACTGGAGTGACCATGGAATTATAAATTTGAGGTTAGGTTTTGGTTCAAAAGAGAAAAAAAGAGTCTTTCATATCACGCAGCTCTACAGAAAAATCTTTACACGTGTATTGAAGTGGGTTCTGCACATTAAAAAGGTTATACCTTTACCCTATGAGATGAGAAAACATACTAGGAGTCCTTATTGTCTCAGCTACAATTACCATTATCTTTAACTATAATAGATTCTGAGTTAACCGCCTCTGAGACCTGATTCCGCCTCTGTAACAATACAATTTATTCAGCAATAACGCTCGTTTCTCTTCAGTTTGCCGCTATAAGGCTAATCTTCTTTCTGCTTGTCTTCCAACAAACCCTATTTTGTTCATGAATAGACGAGCAGGCGATCGTGTGTGTTAAGTGAATAATTGGGGGAAGAGGCAGGTGCTGCAAAAGAGGCTGGATGAGCAGACCGGACACAGGCAGGTCACATGTAGAGCAGTAAAAGTGAAGAGTTTCAAAGTTCCTTCTTGTTTGGGGGATTCAATGCAAAAGCAAGAAAAAAGGTTAATTTTAACAATTCGTTTAATCTTGCATTCAGGCGTATTTTTTTTGGAACAATTTTAAAAAAATCATCCAATTGAGTGAGATGATTTCACTTGCTTGCAATATACAAACACATTTTTCCATGTCTATTTCTATGTCTATAGTTGTTGACACTGGGTTCTAGATAATTCCTGCAACAAGTGAAACTGGATTGCAAACATGCGGAAATATCTCACTCCACTGGCACTATTTTAAGAAAAATAAAATGTTCATATTGAATATGAAACTAAATGACTTATTAAGATGTGCAGTTTTGCAGGGTCGATGCGCTCTAAAACACCGAGCTAATGGAAGTCCAACTAGGAAGATTACAAACGCTGAATTAATAATATTTTCTGAATTATTAGTGTGCACGTGCGTGTGTGAGAGCGAGAAAGAACGAAAGAAAGAAAGAAAGAAACAGAATGTGCGCGTGCGTGCACATGCGAGCGCGCTCTCCTCCAGCTGCAATAGCTGCATGAATATACAAATGTTTTGCAATTAAAATGACAAATTTGATGCAATTTGTGTGGCCTGTATGGCATTCTTTTAAAACCGACTTGAGCAAACAAGACTCCTCCAACCTTGCGAGAGAAAATGAACAGCTAACTAGAACCTTCAAAACACAGCCTGGCTTCAAACAAGCTGATCCCTTACAATGTTATATTTTTTATAGGCCTATACACTGAAGTCACTGCTATCCATGGTCCAAACGACTACATTCATTCGAATTCCCCAAATATCCAAATATTAATGTGTTATGAATTGTTATTCTTATTGTGTACTGTTGTTGTTGATGGCAGTTCACCCTGCCAAGGCACCATCATACATAAACCTGATTATCTTTAGAGTGAGTAAAAATAAAAAGCCCTGCCCTTGTTGACTGGTTTGCTCCTGGCAGGCTCCTTGTATAACAGCTCTGTCTCATCAATATATTGGACTAATGCCAAATGCAAAATGTATCTCGTCTATTGTGCTGCACGTTGGGAATACCTGTGTTTCCATCCCGTTTAGGAAGAATAGGAATTGTGTGCTATCAAACAGAAATGTGCCATCTCTCTCTCTTGGAAAGGCGCAGCTGCACATCCAAGAGGGTCAGTGTTATTTCGCTGTATTCTCCCCTTGATTACGAGCTGAGCCCATCAAACCCAACATAATTACAGTAATTTCGCCCTTATTTATTCTAATGCAGTTTCCTATCTCTGAGGTAATTATGAGTAATTTTTTTTTCGCACAGAGAATCTTTCTGCGTTAACAAAAGAGATAGAGCTCTGAAAGAAATGTGCTGCTGCAATAGGAAAAAAAAAGAAAAGAAAAGTGAAATAGGTGAGCTGCCATTTCGTCACTGTTCCCTTAGACTTAGCCTATGTAAGGCTGGCAAATTGCTTGCAGGTGTACATCACGGAGCTGTCAATGCGGAGAGGCTTCAAAATTAGCCAAGCACAATGTAAGAGTAATGAAAGCAAGCGACTAAATTACACAAGTTTTGTGTCGGCCACATCCTCAGATTTCCCATCAGCAGAACTATGCGCGTATTATTTTAATATCCAAGCTATAGGACTATTTCAAAAACATATTACAAGGTGATAAGCGGGAGATGTAGACATCTACCACAGCTACAAGGTAAAATGAGATTTCATTGTTCAAGGAAGTAGTGCTGAAAATAGTTTTAACGGATACACAACCGCAGATGATGACCAACTTAAACCGACTATAGGAAAGCAAAAACAAACACATCCTGACTGCACGGTAAGCACATTATCATGAAAAAGCCCTACCGTGCAATCTTTAACGATGTTATTATGCATTCGGGCTTGTCACAGACCGAGCACACCGACCAGGCTATTTTTTAAATTGAAAATTAACCAACAAGTAACAAGACATACCTTTACGTCCAAATGGAACAGGGAAGCTGTCTCTCTCTCTCTTTGATAGTGTTTTAAAAATCACCACAGAGGCAGATGAGAAGCATCCTGAAGCATGGACACAAGCTGAGCGCTTAAAATCCCACAAAATGTGTCCCATGTGTTAGTCTAAGCTAGAACAGAGTTCAGAATATGACTGAAAATGTCTGCTTTATTTCCCCTCTTTATAGCTGATGGGGGAAAAAATGTAGATTATTAGCATAAATGTTTACTCCTCATTACGCTGATGACATTGTGCACTCGAGATCTTGGTAATCTTTGGGGAAATTATGAGTAATTTTTTAAAATTTAAAGCAGCAGTTACCATGCAATTCAGGCTAATTCTGCGTAGGCTCCACGGATATAATTATCGTTGAGTCAGGGTGTTATGCTAAAAACTATGCATTGATATTCCCATTTATTATGTACATACAACTTTGACAATGTTGATGCTTGAAATAGCGGGAAATTGTCTTGCGTAAAAATTACAGCCCATATTAGGACATCTAAAATTGCGAAGAATTATATAGTAATTGCAGGCTTTCAGATTTGAAAGCCAGAATGCTTAAACCAGAGCAAATGTGGATGAAATTACAAATGAGGGTATAAATTAGGATAGGGGGTATGGCATTTACAAGTTGCCTAGAGAAATCCGGAAGTAGCCTATAAAACCACATCATTTCTAATCCGTGGATGAGGCGAAGGCACAGGGAGCAACAAGGGAAATCAAGTTGGATAATAATAACACTTTCCTCTTTTTAGACCAAGAGCTAACCTGCAAAGAGAATAAGCCAAAAAAAAAAAATCGATAAGTGATCTAAAATCGTGTTGTGGCGTGGATCTCAGTGGAATGTAATCTGATTACTTCAAAGCTGGTGCGGTGTCAGAGGGAATTTTGTTTTCTTCAGCTGCAGTCCGTAGTGCTGTTATAATAATAACAACGCACATTATGCACGCACTTACTCGCGGTACACTAAACTCCCCACAACACATGTTATGTTTTTAATGTCCATTGGACGCGTGTATGAGTTTGCGCGTGTTTTGCAGCCCTGTCCGTCCTCTCCACATAAAAAACAACCCCGGGGAGAAACCTCCATCATGTAACAGCAATCGCTGACAAGTTACATCCTAATTATGCAAAGCGAAATGATTCTACTTTATATGGCATGTGGTCGTTTAGCCAAGGGAAGCGTGTGGGATAGACAGTGATGATCCTGAGATGTGTGTGTGTGTGTGTGCGTGCGTGTGTGTGAATTTCTGTGTTATTAATAAAACAATACAGCCCGGATATAGTTTTTCCTAAAATAAAGTCGCTTATCATTCAGCGATGAGTGAGCAATTCGAATATAAAATGTAAATAACGTTTTCATAACTGTCCTCGTGCTGTTTTTGAACGTGTGTTTTCCATGTATGCCCTACACGAGCTGCATCAATAATGTAGGTCAATCTGCGCGTCCTCAGCGATGAGAGACTTTGGGGTTGTGAGTGAGCAAGATGTGAGAAATGTTTCCATGTTGTTTTGGCTCCAGGCGCTCTTGGATCGAGCCTTTTTTTTTCTCTTTTTTTTTTGGAGTTCATAAAACGTCTGGAAAGCGGCTCTCTGACTCCACCGAGTCTGCGGAGCTGAGCTCAGTCACACGCCCCTTCATCTTCCCTTTCGCACGCCAAGTCGTGTTGCGTGCCTCCCGACAGCCCCGCGTCTGCGCCCCGCGGGCTCCGCGTCTCGGCTCGGTTAATCATCTCTCCACACCGGATCGTGTTCCCGGAGCGCATATGCACTGACGGAACCGGGGCAGGGTGGGTTTGACGCGTCTAAAACACAACTCGGGGAGTCAACTCGGGGAAACGTGCTCATATGAAACGCTGGTTATCACACCGTTTGTTATAATAAAAAATAGAACGCTCGAGAAATCACTTTTAATCAGTAGAAATTAAATGTTTTTTCTTCAGCCTAGCAATAAAGTTGTCGAGTTATATCTGAAAGAGGTGGTTGCAAACCGACACACAAGTAGGCTGAGTGATGGTTTTCGTTTTGCTTATTAATATTTGTTATATTTGTTTGTTATATAGGCCTATGTTATAAATTGTAATACATTGTTTGAAACAGTCTCCATCCAGTAGAGAGACCAACAAACGCTCTTCTATCAGTTTGAAGTTTTAATGGTACCCCTTGAAGCAGATGCCTTTTTCTGAGATAAAAACCTTTTATTTGACGTGGGAAAAGTCTTGACTTGCCAAAGGCCCTGAATGGAAGGCGCCTCTTTCTCATCCGCCAAATAAATAAAAACAAAGTCTCCATAATACCCTGATTGATATGAATAGACAACTGCACGAGGAGTAGGGCAAAGCTGCAATCCGCTCCTTGAGGTAATCGTCCATAATCTGCACTTTACATAATCTAAATGTGGAAAAGAGAGGGATGCATGTGCACAGAAAACATTTTTATTTAAATAACGTCTGATCATATATGAACACTGCTAAAAAATAAATAAGACAAAAAGAAACACAATTAAGTGTGATACAAGTAAATCAGAGGGTGGGACAATCAGTAGCTTACGATGGTTAATGGGTTTGCACCAATATAAAAGAGTCAAAGCGACATATCAAAAAAAGCTGTGGTAAAATATTTACAAAGATGGATCCAGGCACTTACCCTTCAAAAGCAAATCAACCAATGACAACGAGGAATGGATAAACGTAAGCTGTTTTTTTTTTCATCGTACAACAAAATGAGGTCATATTGAAAAGGCACGATACAGTTAAATTGTGCTACATTTGTGACAGGTCGTTCCCGCAATGAATCTTTTGCTTGCGGGGACGCAAAAAAAGTGACGTCCGCATAAAAGTAGGCTCGGGCCTAGGCTGCGATTGCTTTGGGTAATAGTGGTTCATTCATCCCTCGACAGAAACAAAATAAATAAATACAAAAATAACTGTAGAAATCTGCGTCTACCATTGGCAAGGTCCATGAACCTGTCTGGCTCCATTAACGTGTCCTAAATGCTTTGCGCGTAAAAGTTCGCATGGTACACACACACACACACACACACACACACACACACACACACACATACACACACAAACGAGGTCTGTCAAATGAAAGTATTGGCATTTCTCTCTTTCTCTCTTTCTTTCACCAGTATTGTCCGATAATTTGTTTTTGCTGTTTTCAGAATATCGTCCCGGCGCTGATGGCCGAGTTGTGGTGGTGCTGAACCAGGGGATGCTGCAGATGCGTGGTCGCAGAGTTCGTGGTCGAATACCAGGAGTAGTTCGCCAAAAAAGACGACGGCGCCGTCGTGTTGGGAGGGCTGCTGCTGCTCTGAGGTAAGCTGGGATTGACATTGTTCATTCTTTGATTCTGTGGAAAGTCCCAGACAGTGTTTGGCGGAGAGTTGCAGGGGGGGGATTCACTGGAAGCGACGTGTTGCTCTGGAGGGATTTCTCCACTTTTCCACAACTTCTTGAACTTGGAGCGGCGGTTTTGGAACCATATTTTGACCTGGGGGACAGAAAAAAATATAAGTCCACGATAGACATAGAATGAATAATCGAATAAAAGTTTTGTTTATGCGGGGTTTTCAAATAGTTTTTGAGTAGTGTGATATTTGACAGCACATGGATGCACGAACCCACCTGTGTTTGCGTAAGGCCCAAGGAGGCTGCCAGTTCGGCCCGCTCTGGCAAAGCCAAATACTGCGTCTTTTGAAATCTCCGCTGAAGTGCAGCCAGTTGGAAGCTTGAATAAATGGTTCGAGGTTTCCTGACCTTCTTTGGTTTTCCGTTAACCATCCGGATTTCTGGCTCGCTTTCTTCTTTCTCTAAGGAAACATTCAAGTGCAATTTGAAGTCATGCGTGCATGAGGGTGTCTTATACAGTTACAATCACATATTCCACATTCTAACTCGAAGCATGCATGGGCGTCAATTTGGGTATGGCAAGAAGATGAGTCCAAATATGATTTTGTATTTTTCTTTATTATTAGAACGGAGAGCAAAGATCAAATCCGCTCCACGGTATGCATCTGTGCAGATATATAGACGTATCATTTATCACAGTGACCAAATATCTTGTCAACCATCACTGCCCTTTCTGCTCTCCAGACATTTAGCCGATATACATGGGTTTCAAGGTTTTGGAACATTAATGTTTGGATACAGCTTGGGAATATCGACTAAAAACAAGAATCGATCCGCTTAGTTACCTGTATCGGCTGGAGTAGGGCGAGGGATTCGAGCCGTAGGAGCCGTATGCACCGTAAGAGGAGCTGAAACCAAGGTCGTATGACTTGGCGTTGTATGGGCCGGTGCTCATCGCGCTGCCGTGGTACTGGTAGGAGCCGAGCTGGCCAAATGGAGACCCCGCGCAGTGCCCAGGCTGCTGGCTGTTGTAGTAGCTGCTGTCCGTCGCCGTCGACACCGGCAGAGTTGGAGACTCCTGCGATTTGTGCAAGCCGTGGTAACTGTTTGAGGTAATCTGGTTCGAATGCATATCAGTGTTCAAATTCTCAAAAACTCCAGTCATCTTAGAAAGGCGGCAGCCGCGTAAACCTGTGAGCAAAATTGCCAAAAAAAAGAAACAACAACTGCGAGGCAAAGCTAAAAATAGGAGTCGGATCTTGGAATAATAACGCGTCTGAGTGAGTCAAAACTCATTCCTACATGAACTTTACCCAAAGTCGACGGAAGGTGCGTCCTTCTCACAGTGGCCTGTGATTGTCTGCTCCAGTCGGTGTGTAGTGGGAGCGCATTTATGAGAGAGAGAGAGGCAGAGCTGCTGCGTCTGAAGCGACCAATGAGTAAGGGCTGCATGTCTGACAACTCCCCACACCTCTTCCACCCTCCGTCCTTTGCTAAAGGCCTCTGGCGCGTTTTTGTCTACAGAAAATGTTTCACCAAAGCATCTTAACAGGATCAGAGATAGGTACCAAAACCTCCAGGCCCAACAAGTCTAGTCATCATCTTTCAAATCGGAGAAAGCAGGTAGAAGATAAAATGTGCCTTCAACAAAAGGATAAAATGGACATATCAAATATACACAATTTATTCATTTTATCTATTAATTTTACATGATTAGTCACATCATCCTGTCCATGCGTTTTTCAGTAGGCAAGGAGAGCTTTGATAGGAACCTATGCATTTCTAACTTATTTTAGTCAAATCAAAATCTAAATGACACTAACTAAATGAAAGAGATGTATGCAGTCTAGATGAATCATCTCACGGGGTGAAGGCAAAAGCCAGCTACAGCGCCCCCAAGTGTTGGGAATACGACTTGTAACCATTTTGGCTTTTGCATATGCCACTTTCATTTTCTATGCATTTGCTGCACGCCAGTGGAGAAGATGAACCGCGTTGCACTCAGGCTGCTGGACGTGTTAATAATGGACGTTTAAATTCCCCAAGTCATACAGGTAGGCTATTGTGAGAAGCCCTAACACCCTACATAGTAGTGGAGCAAAAGAGGTTCACAGAGGTACTGTTACCTCCACATTTTACATATGGAGCCCAGTGCTGGTGGTCCCACAACCTATTGGTTTTTCATTCATATTTAGTAGCCTCCTTGACCAGTAGATTTGCTGACTGAAGTGCTGACGCGCCTATTTCCATCGCCACTAGATGGCAGCATAGCTCCTTTTATTTGCAGAGGTGCCTGCGTTATTACAAATAGAAAATAATTAGAAAATAGATTTAGTCTCCTCTGTCTATAAACACTGCCTGGTTCACACTGCCAAGTCCCATTTAGCCTCTCCTGCGGGAGCCAGTACATCACCGCATGGGGCCAGATGGTGCTTGAGAAGTAATGGAGAAGCCCCTGAGCATGGCACGCCTTGTCAGATGTAGCATTTGTTGGATGCTGCAGAGGAAACGTGAGGGGAGAGTTGGTGCAGGGATGGGCAAGCAGCAGGATCACCCGCCTACCTCAACAACCTCACATTCAATCAAATCGGGCTTGACCTCTCTCAAGTAAATGTACGTATTGTTGATTAAATCTACCAGCTTGACAAATCCCTCGTCAGGAAATGCTCTAATTGGTATGTATTCTGTTTCAATGAGTCATCATTTAAGATGATCCACATGCTGTTGAGATTACCCCTCTTCTGCCCATTTGTCAGGGAGGGCATGGCGAGTTTCTTTACTGGCAGGATCCCTGTGAGACCAGGGAGGTTTCTATCTGCCCATTGTTTTCCAGAGATACAAGCACTCCATTCCCAGAGTGGACCAATGGGGACCGCATGTCATTGCTCATTAGAGAACTACACAGTCTCTGCATTCAGCTGCCTAGCATCAGAGCCAAATCCTCTACGGCCTGAACAAGAGTCCTCTGGTTGGAGGCAGAGCAGCTGAAGAAAACCTGTGTCTGTAATTAATTGTGCTCATAGTCTTTGAAACAGTTGTCTAATCAGCCGCAGCAGTCATGTGTTTAGTCTGCTCTTGTCAAGACTCTTTTCAACAAAGCTTCAGTTTATGGGATTGTTTATGAGCTGGTGTTAAAGAGTTTGGGTGTGTTAGTGTATAAGTATTTTTTGCTACTGCGTGACAGTTGTCAGGGTTAAAAATAATTACGTTTTCCTTGTTGATTGATTGAAAAATTGTCTTTTGCTTGAAATTTAGATTGATCTAGTTCTTGCCATACAGCTGTTACCATATAGGGGTTATTTCGGATGGTAGCTGAGTGGGCTTGAGTGTAAGATATCCATGTGGAAAAAGGTAAATATTGTCAAAATCAATTGAAAGGAGCAGATAGTGGACTGAGTATGTTTTCATACTCAAAACGAGGACGTGCCAGAGAATTCACAACGGGGCAGACTGAATAGAAACACTAGACAACCGCTGCCTCAGGAGGTCAGAATCACACAAGGGTGTAAGTTAGTACCCACCCCAGGTTCAGGTTCCCTCAACACCGACTGGGTAACTTAGTCGTTTAGCATTGCATACCTTTTCCTTTAGCCTTTTCAGTACTGCTCACCTGAAATAGACGGTTATTACTGTCTCTCATGCTCTGGCTTCATCCAACATCAATAGTCCCGTTGTCATGGTGATGATCTCCTCCGCAGAGCAGCTGGTACAGTGGAGCTACTCGCCGTTCACTGACACGAAAATGATGTCAAAGGACAAGAGACAGGTGCAAGTGGCTGTTAGTGCGGTAGCATCCCTTGACCCGGCCTTGAGAACACCGGTTACCACGACTCAAACGTCTTTCCTTCCACGTTCCTGCTTCTCGTCTTTGTTTATTTGCTGCGTTGAAAAAGGCAACAAGGTTTGAAAGCCTGAAAGCATGCAAAGTAGAAGAAGAGCCTCCCTTTTTTTTTTACTGTGCTATCAATAATTTAGCCTAATGCTTATTGAAATGGTCATTCATTATTTATTATTTATTTAATGCTTTAATTTATTATTAATTTAATTATTATAGATTACCTAAAAAAAATTAATTGATGTAGAAAAAATATGTTGATGTTCATGCTTTGCTCCTGCAGACATAACAAAGACCAAACAAGGGCGCTGTGTGATTCTGTTATCTATCCGCTGATTGAGCAAACAAGTAGCCATGAAGACACAAGGACGACTTTCCTCTCTCCTCTTATCTGTTTTGTTGTGCACACCAGGCAATAATGAACACAGTGCACAACCTCTTGACCTTGAACAAGCTGAGCTGTGGTGTGAGCTGTTTTCTTACTGATTTTCTAGCAAGGCTCACACTCACAATACATTCTCGCTACATTTATCGTTCTGTACAATTATAGCACATTTCCAGGTTAGCCTCCCTATCCCCCATCAACATGCCCGGGAGACAGAATGTACTCTGATAAGATATTAACACTGGCTGATATTGGTATTTTGTTTGGAGGAACCAAAGTGCAAATAACAGGAAGTCATTTGAACATTAACATTTGGTGTTGATCTATACAGTCTGACACTTTTGCAAGTGTTGCCTTGTGGCTTGAACGAAAGCCAAATGCCTGTCCTGGAGTAATAAAGCCAGAGTTTAAGCTCTATGCATCAGAGTGAACCTCAATTATTTTCTGGCAAAGGACTCCATCTCCCAGAAGTTAAAGCTGTTGTGCAGCTGATGTTCCTGCTGCAACTCGAACACTGAAACAACTTACAGTGTGAAGAGTGACCTACATACATCTGAGAGCTATATGGTATATATCACATACTGAAAGACCATTTAATCATTCAGGACACTTCAAAAGAGGGTGACAGAGTGTGGTTTGTATTTCATATATCAGAAGAATAACCTTATATGTATCTAAACCTCAAGTCTTAAATGAAGATATCCCAAATAAAGAACATGCAAATAAATACTATACCTTTATTATTTTATTTAACAAAACTGGTTTATTTAACAAAAAATCACTGTGTGCCAAAATATGTGAACTCCTTCAATCAATAACTGTCTCCTAGAGCCACTGATCAGTCTCTGGCATCTTGCTGGAGGGATTTCCTCCCACTCCTCCTTACAGAACCTGAACAACTCAGTGAGGTTTGAGGTCTCACACAGCATCTCAACTGGATTTAGGTCAACACTTTGACTTGGCCCAACCAAAACAACTAAACTTCTTCGTTCTTTGGTAGATTTACTTGACTATTTATGATCATCACTCAGCCCAGCTCTCTGACTGATGGTCTGACGTTCCAATCACGAACTCTCTGGTTTCCCTCAGAATTCACGGTTCCCTTAATGATGTCGTCGTCCAGGTCCAGAGGAAGAACAAGAGCCCAGACCAGGTGGTCCAGATGGTCTCTGGTAAACTTAAGACAGGAAGCCTTGTTCTTTTTTAGACAGTAGAGGCATCTTCCTGGCTACCCTTGCATGAATGCCATTTCTATTCTGTGTTCTTATTATTATTGAGGGACGCGCAATCAACTATTTTTTATCACATGCACAATCTCCTCTTAAACATATGAGATTGGTAAATATAATATAAATAGTCAGTCAAGAAAGGACTAATTGCATAAAAATGTCTATTCTTGCACAAGGGTTTCACAAACCTTCAGTCATGACCACAGTTGCCCACTGTACATGCAGAAGGATGAGCAAGAGATTTGAACAGAGATCATTTTGATGACACACCATTCATCACTCATCAGCATGGTGCACAATGACCAACTTTGACCAGCTTGTGGTTGCCCATTCTGCTGTTTGGAATCTGCGGTATCCATGGTGACCGCTACTGTCCGTTTACACTGACAATGGCTCTTCCCATTATATTGGTCACGTACGGGGCAGCAGGGGAGGGGGGGAAGGGAAATGTCCCACCAAGGAAAGGCTGTCACATGGGTCTTTATGTAAAAATGGGTACTGACCCGTTTTAGTACGAAGCCTTAGTGCGATTGAGTATGTGGCGATAATCACTCTAGATTAATTGCTGTGGTGCAAACTAAGTGCTTGAGGTCCACCGTGGTCCGGAGACATACAGTGTAACCCAGTGTGCTCCATGTAAAGCATTCTGTGTAGATTAAAGCCTGCCTAGCATACTGGATGTATAGGGTCAACAGGGGCAGTAATGGCTTAAGTGTGTGAGTGTAGCCACTGTGTGAAATGCGGGCAGGTCTCCAGCCCAGTAGAATGATTTGGCTGAATCTCTTAGCTGATGTCCTGCTGGGAGTACTGGAGCATTCATCACCTTGGCAACTCGCCCTTAGTCAAATCACATTAGCCTTGGCTTACAACTAAGAGATACTTCGAAAACAGACAAAATAACAGGAGGTGTCTATTTGTTATTCCAGTGTTTGTTTTCAGCCCAAAAAAAGCTACAGCTCTACTACTCTATATCTACACAACTTTTTTTTACGACCTATCTGTTTTAAGTCTTGGGTCAAAGAGGTTAGGATCTGCTCCGGATGTGAGTGAAGGTCATGTCGGAAACCTTTACGCTGGCGCTCATGATTGAGCACGTTTCCTCAGCATTAGCCGCGGTGGCTTTTCCCCTGACGAGAAGTTATTTTTAACAACAAAAGCTTAAATGAGCGCGGCCGACAATAACAATCGGAAGGAAGTCTTCACTTTGGAGCCCATAACTGATGCTCAGGTTGCTGTTTGCTACTTCATAGTGGGACAATCAGGATTTGAAGTCACCATTATGTTTGATTCAGTAACACTCCAAAGCACTTTGTGCAAATTGCAATCTTTTATATACTCGGGAGGCATACATGACAGTGATGGGATGAGCAGAATTGGTTCACCAAAACCTCGTAACTCCAATTTTGGTGATTTTCATGTTGAAGGATTATGTGGACTTGAGATACCACTATGACTCCTTGGCCCTGGGGCTTATGAAATTCTTTCACAACCCATTGGAACCTTAAAACAAGGCTGCTTTCCTTAGTTCCTGACAAGGCGACGTTTGGGAGATATGAGGTTTTCATGTGACACTATGTAAGAAGTCCAAACTCACCAACTATAACCTGTTTGTGATGACATAACGCCGCCACAACCTAGAAGGCATTCCTTTGTACCGAGGAAATACGATTCTGCATTTTGCAGCGGCAACAAAGGAGTCCCAGAATGCCTTGTGTCATCTGCAGGGCCGGCCTGAGAAAGAATTCAGAGAGGTCTGCGGGTCCCACTCCCCTCATTGTTGATTCAGAGGCACACCCCCACCCAGCAGCCATAAATGGAGGCAGTCCTTTGTGAGAGGGGAGCAGAGCAGATTTACTGCGACTGGTCTCCCCACAAAGGCCCATGCCACTGTCACAACAGGATCAGGATCAGGAGCTCTCCCTTTCACCGTGTGATTTAATGCCATGCTTCACACAGCCACCGATGCAGACACAACTTCTACAAAGTCGCTCGGCATTCACGCACTTCCACTGTAAAACAGGGGAGAGGCCTCTGAGCTCCCTGTTTCTAGATGGAGTCACTGCTGAGCTTCGTTGCGATCTGGACAGTTCACTCTGTACTTGAGCGTGATCCTGTCATTGGCACGACAGCGAGGTTCAGCGATCTGTATCAATGATGTTACATAGCTCTGCAGTAATTCTATAGTAAATACAAATGAAGATAAGCGACAGAGTAGCAGAGAGTGAGCACCGCTGCTACAGTGGTGTCAGTAGATGCTGTCTTGATGTCAGTCTCCATTTCAAGCGTTAAGCAATTAAATGAGTAGTTCAGAATTAAATGAGTAGTTCACCCCAAAATCCCAATCCCAACCCGCTGATGTTAACGGGGGTCATTTACAGCGCCAAGAAAAGCATGAAATGTCCATCAAATTGCAGCGTGTGCAGCATAATCCAAGTATCAGACAAAATCATTGCACTGCGGGTCCAAAAGTCCAATATTTACCTCATCACCTCCCAGATTTTCCACAGATGTAGAAAGTCATGTGTAAAATCACATTGACGTGTAGGCCACTTTTCACCTGGTTCTGTGTGCTGAATGGATTTCATGCTTAGCAGTATCAGGGCCTGGCCGAAGTCCTATTGAATTCCTCCATTGGAATGACTAAATTCAGCTGTTATTATAACATTGCATTGCAATGACCAGTGTGGTTTAATGCCTTGGTACAACAGCTGTGCTTTCTGGGCATGTCTTCCTGCCTCTCTGATAACTTGTGGGCTTGGCTTCCTCCACCGGTCGCCGCGATGTTGATTCCGTTACAGTGAAATTTAAGGAGCTGGCAGTTAAAATCCAATAATGTCAGCGTGAAGGTGGCAAATGAGTGAAATCCAGTCATTAGTAATACTTGGCATATGCTGTTCTGAACAAAAGCTGTGTTTGCATAGGCAATTAAAAGAGTTAGTGGGTTATAATGGCTACGATTACAAGGTTGAGCCAAGCTATGAAATGGTCCCTTAGGGTGAAGAACAGTGTCTCATGTTATAAATGTATTGTACAAGTATTACAGAAAGGTTTCCTTGTGGTACAATTTTCATATCGCAAATATTTTTGAACAAATGTGAACTTCCAAAATATGATATTGTGAGAAATATCACTTATTTTGTATATCCAGAGTCGTAGGGATCCATAGCTCAATTAAGCTCAATGTCATTTCCCCCATACTTTGAATGGTAAAATCATAGTGAATACTGTGAAGCCTGCTTTGTTTTATTTGATTGACAGTAGTGGATTACCTAGAGCAGTACTTCAAACCCGGCCCTCCTGTGCCTTTTAACTCAGTAAACTCCAGCAATAATCAATACACTAAATCTGTGGAGGACAGTGTGTTATGTGGGCAGCATTAGAAATCGGATCTCAATCTCCACCCACAAAGAAATGAAACATGTGGTCCACAGAGACCTTTCTTTAAATCAGTGTTCTTTTTTGTTCCAAACAAAAATGCAGCTAATCTGTGCAGAAAGGCCTTGTCACCTATGGGGGTCCACCTGCACCCTACCTCCCCCCACCCATTCAACATACACCATCTCTCCGGTTTCTCCTTTCCCACTAACATGAGACAATGCAAGGCCAGACGGGTTCACCTCTTCTGACAGCTCATGTTACACAGCCACCCAGGGCAATAGTGGACATAAAAGTGCTGTTTGTGTGGTCTGTTGAACCCAGGTAATGGAGGTTACACACCTTCTAGGCCCAGGAACCAGGTGGGAGACGCACAGACTACACCATACACCATAACATATAACATATGATAGACTTACTACAATTAACCCTCTGAATGACACGATCATTTTTAAAAACGGTATTAATATTCTGATCTAATCTGACTTAGAGAGAACGGCTTCTCAATATATCATCATATCTATCAGCATGTTGAGTTTTGTAAGCAAGCGCTGTGTATTTGATCATTCACTTCTCTCATTTTACTTCCTTTTTTTTGGTTTCATAATTTCATAATGTCAAGAAATGGACATTGGACGATTCATTTTATGAATCAGGATGATTGACCTCATACTGTCGGATAATTTCAGCATGGCATATTTACATGTTATATTTAATAATTGTACAGTTGTTAGTGAAAGAAAATGTCTGAGACTGTGGAGTCAGTATGGAGCACAAGACATGCCTGAGCCTGGGGCTTACAGCACCTTTACCTGCAGAGGAGTCGGTTTTATTTCATGCTTCACAGCCAGTGAAGTGGGTCTACACCATGTTCATGCACGATAGATAGTGGTTTCAGTTCTTTTTCATTTCAGGTTTTATTCTTACAGGGACAATGCACATTAATTAACATTACTGTAAATGAGTTGAGAAGACATTGTAAAACAATAGAGACAAGTATCATAAAAAAGTAATGTGATTTCATCATGCAGGCAAAATGAACCATGGCAAATACAAAAGGTAATGCAGAGGTAATGCAAAGTAATGCAGACATTGAGTGAGTAACATTAAGACAGTGTGATAGGCAGACAAACACATGCCAACATGAAAAGACTAAGTAAGTCTAGTTAAGCAGTTAAAACACTGTAAGAAACTACTAGTACTAGAGCTAAAACATGGCACATAAAGACAAATGAGTGATATTAACACAGAGCAGCAGGTTCAGGAATGAATGAAAGTCACACATCATTAAAATATTATAACAAAAAAGATTGTTGTGGTGTCAGAGACACCAGTGAAGGAGAGACCGTTTACATTCTTGCCTGTCTGTCTGTCTGGCCACCAACACTGGATTCACCGATTCATTTAGCAGAATGGGTGAGCATCAGTAGAGCTTGTAGCATGAAATCTTTCAGCTCTAATGCATCTTTTACTGCACCCACAGCCAAGGGTGGAAGTAACTAACTACATGTACTCTAGTTACTGTAATGAAGTAGCTTTTGTGTACTTCTACTTGTTGGTTTACCTTATTTAAAGGGTAATTCCGGGATTTTTCAACCTGGCCTCTATATCCACAAAATCGCCTATCATACCGCTAAGTAGAGCCCAAAAGTTGCTCCGGTAGATTGGCTCAGCCGGCAGTCGCGAAACGGGGGCTCAATGGCTGCAATGTAATCCAGCGGGTATATCAAAGCGGTCAAAGTACGTCCACTAAAAGTGCTTGATTTTGCCACTGACAGGCTCAGATTGTTATTCGTGTGTCTGACAACATTACTGAAAGGATCGCTACAGAAATAGACCTTTTTTAACCAGAAAACTAAAGTCTGTATGATAGGCGATTTTGTGGATATAGAGGCCAGGTTGAAAAATCCCGGAATTACCCTTTAAGTCAGTAGCTTGACTTTTACTTTACACACCTGTTACAGAGTTCAAATGCTGTAGGCCACACCTGCACCAGCAAGTGGAGGAAATGTTAAGTTAACTAACTTAACTTAAGTTAAGTTAACACATTAAATGGTCACACTTTGTTAAGGTTAAGTAACATTTCAGTAAAGTGACTAGGGTGTCTAAGTACTCTTTCCAACGCTACTCACAGCAACAGAGATGCCATACACACATGTCTTAGAACGTCTGAAGAAGTCATCTGTTGCAATTAGGAATGTGCTAAGAAACCCCCACCACACACACCACACACCACACACACACACACTCCCACAGCATTAAAACTTCCAACAATGCTCACATTGTCTTGCGTGGTGCTGTGTGACTATGGCCCAGGTCGGTTCACACATGCTTCGATCAAACACCAGAGTTACCGTTTCATGAACACAGATAGCACACAATCTTACTTATTTATGAACATGGTGGTCGTTTGATTGTCCAGCAGGTGTTATTAATGCAAGTGAGCATTAATATTTTATTACATTTTTTACTTGGGTGGATGAAATTGACCAACATTTCAAAGACAGGAGGAGGTTTATTTGTCCAGCTGAGTTACACGGTTGACTCGTTGTATATCTGCTTCCAGACAACTAAAAGTAGCCTAAAGCTTCATTGATGTTGAGCATCATGGAGAGCTTCATTTCTTATTCAGTGTCTGAGTGAATTGCCCAAAGACCGTGCACTGATAGGGGTAAAGGTATGACAGATCAAACCCTTTTTAAAATTTTTATTGTTAAAAAAAATCTGAAAATATACATGGACAGCAGGATATAAGCTGCTTGATTAAACATACCTTCAGAAGTCATCGCATATCTACTTTTGCTGTGATGTTCACACAGTATCCTTCTCATTAATCAATATCAATATTAATATCAATATCAATATCAATATCAATATCAATATCAATATCAATTTTAAATTCCACAAGGTTTGTTTTACCTGGGTAGCCATCTATCATCAGAGACACTTTTGCACGGGGACTCAGCGGTGTAACGCGCAGGGGACACCGGAGGGGGCGCTGTTCCGCCGGAGCGAGAGAGCCCGGGGAAACAACGGCAGCGTTCAGTAGCGAGCAGCGCCGAGCAGTGAGGAGCTGCGGGGTCACCGGCGCAACTTTTGGACCAGACCACAATCGGGCCGCACCACAATGCTGCTGCAAAGAGGATACGCGGCGATTTTCGTTGCACTTTTATACTTTTCGGAATCGACGTTTGTATTCGCCTTTAACCTCGACACCACTAATGTTATCAGGAAAGACGGAGAACCGGGGAGTCTGTTCGGGTTCTCCCTTGCCATGCACCGGCAGCTAAATCCAGATAAAACAATGTGAGTGAGATTTCTTTAACTGCTTTAACTTTGTTGCGCGCTTTGTTTCGTGTTGGTCAGTCGCCGTAGCTCGAGCCGAAAGTGTGACTGTGGGACTTTATTATAAGAAAGCACCTGACGGGACAGGTTCACCGCATTTTACAACCTGACTCCTGTTTTAGGGGGTGAAGTTGACCCGTTTAACGTTGAACGTCTAAACTTTTTTGCTTTATATGAATTACGAGAAATAGTTGTAATAACTGATAGAACCTGTAGCAGAAACAATAGAAACTGTAATATAACCTGAACAGACCCTGTTCTTTTAAAAACTACATTTGGAAGTAGTGTTGCATCACGCAGCCTGAAGTTAGACAGGATACCGATGCATTTCATCCTGAATCCTCTGCTCTGATAGATTGGTATTCAAATTGTGCGTATTATTGTTTTATTTTGAATGTGAAAGGGAAAAAACAGTCAAAAGAACTAACAATGCTTATAATTGTCATGCTAATGAAGAAGCTGAGCCGTTTTGTGAGAGTAAAAGGAAGTGAGAGGACAGTTAGTTAGCATTTGAACCTTTTTGCTGTCCAATTTTGTTCTAAAAACTGATTTGACTACCCTATCAGTTCCAGTGTTTTGTTTTGCTTTCCCCCTTATAATATCCTGCAGTAGATGCTCTAATGTTTGGAGTTATAAACAGGGTTCAGTGTTGTTTAGTTTGATGTTTTTTCCCCACTCTTCCAAACTATCACATGTATAAAAATGAACCAGCATGGTTTTCAGCTTGTACCACCAACAGCAGGCTTTCACAGTTCAATTTTGAAAAATTTCTCAAACGCGGTATTCCAAGAATGCCTGATGATGAATAGGATAGGGGTTATCCATGCACAAACTGAATCATCTCCTTTGGCCAGCCCTGAGGGGGCCAGAAAAGTTGTTGTCAGTGCAGTGACCATCCATGCCTCTGTGGTGTGATGGGGGTTCCTGCTAGTTACAGTGGGGGTGGGAAGCTGCATGTCAAAGCCTGTGACCAGGGTGAGGCTCAAGGCACAAGCTATCACACACCGGCTGGCAGACACAGGACACTAGCAGCAGCATGTTGAGAAACGGTGAGGCTGAACGTGAAGCACTGATAACAACATTTAGCCCTGGATGCCAGAGATCCCCTAGATTACTCTTGCTTGTGGAATTTAATCTTGGTAGTGTTTTGGCTACTGTTAGACTCCTGTGTAAAGGCACTGTGGAGTCGATGTACCAAAAGGTCATGAAAAGCTTGGAAAGTCATGAAAGTCTTTAAAGTATCGTTTTTTTGGTCGTTGTTTTTTTCATATTTTGTGTATTTGTTGTTTCAAGAGAACCCTGTATACTAAATTGAAGCAGTGACCAAAAGTCTAAAAAGTAATGAAACAAACAAATGGGGCAAACAGAAGCTTGGAATTTGACAGTGGTCCGATAGTTGGTCTTGAGCCAATAAAAGTCAGAGGAGAGTAAAGATTCGCCTAGTTTGGCAGGGGAGCTGATTTATGAGGACGCTGCCCCTACTGTGGCACAGATACCGCACACACTGGTGTCACAAGAAATCAGGAGCTAACTTGTGCAAAGTTTGCTTCTCCCAGGAATAGAATAGGATAGAAAAAAAATCGACTAATCTCTCATTGCCCTGGGTTTGTTATTTTTGGTGTCAAGTTAAGCGGTGAAAAGCTTGTCAAAATGTAATTTCCCATCCACAGAGGGAAATTTAATATGCCCAGGTAAGACTAAGCCACATTGTTTGCCTTTGTCATACCTTGATTGAAAACAAACTGAGGCTGAAATGTGTTGCACCATCCAGATAGCACGTATAAGTCAGGAGTGCATGCAAACAACAGCAACCCCCCCCGCCCCCCTGCTTGGATATGATCTCAATTCTAAATCCTCATGTGACCCTGAGATTATCAGCCGACCAAGTGAAAGTTCAGTTGAGTGCACAAGTAGGTAACGAGCCGCCTAACTTACTAACTACAAGCATCTGAAACGATTATAAGTCATACAGGAAGACGTGGATTAGATACATGATTGCTCTTACTGAGTGGTACCTCACTGCTGTTGAGTTGTGGCATGGATCTTCTCTAAGCGATACACCTTCTAAACATCTCTGCCCAGCTTTTATCCCTCCTTTCAAGTCCTCCTCAAGCACAACTTGGATTAATTGCGAGCTGTCTGTTATGAGGTATTTATGGTGCCTTGCAGTTTCCTGACATTGGAAGGGTATAGCGGAGCTCCACGCCTGGCCGTAAGATCGAACATAATGTGCCCTCCTGGAACCAGTGAATCGGATACCTCCTCCATGAAGAATCAGTCGGGTTGATGATGTGGTTATAACATCCTCCCAGTGAAACCAGAGAAAAGGCCATTCGACTGGACATGCCAGGCCATCTGTGCGCCTGTAACCCGATAGATCGAATGCAATAGTTTTTCATCAGTCAAGACATTCCAGGCAAAAACTAAAGCATTCGCAACTTTGACGCATCACTTCCAGGAATAGGTTAATCAATACCCGTGAATGTCAAACTGAAGTAGTACACTACCGTGGCTATTTTAAGACTTTTAGGCGAACACGCACACATTTACGCCCGATTCCTTCAGTGACGTGTAAGCAGCCCGATCAGAGGTCAGCACCAAACAATGTGTGTGTAAACGGAGACAGTTAGAACAGCTGCAGCGGCTCTGGTGGCTTTGAGTGCACAGCTGTGGGAGCGTTGGAGCACATCTGTGAACAAAGACCAGCGAGGTCGCTGTATGCGCCCGCATGGGTCGCTCCCCTCGTTCCCCGCAGTGAAAGGACATGCTGCATGATGTGCCCTAGTTTTACACCACCCGTTGTTTTCCTCTACGCTGACGTTTAACAGGTGACTAACTAACTGTCTTGGCAGAGAATATGGCCTGCAGCTTTCTTTCTACCTGAAGTCCCAATGTGTAATTACACTTGGGTCACTGCAATCCTGCACTGCTTTCAGGTGTTTTAGCGTGTGTTTCTGGCTATGTTGCAAAGGGTGCATCTGTGTACGGGGTTTCCAGGTCAACATGTTCTGGCCTTTATTTAGTCAATTTCATGTCTTTTAATCTAACTTTTGAATTATTGAAAAAAAAAAGCAACATGAAATGCTGCAATTCAGCCTTCTCCCAAATCGAAAGCTTGTTCGTGTTTCCACTTTGGACGCAAAGGTCTGGAGTATTGCATGTAAATGCCAATGTTACCCTCCAGGTACTTGCTAAATTCTACAACTATCGCTGGACTGAGTGGGCTTGCTGTTACGTCGCAGGTGTTTTCCTTTTCTTTACCTGCGTTACAAGCTCTGCACATATGTGCTGACTTTTGCATGTGGCCTCCCGGAGCCTCGCTTCCCTTGATGTTTAGGTGTGAGTGTGGTGCAAAAGCCGCAAGAAATGCCCAGAAATAGTGTGCTGGTTAAAATCCTAGTCTCTGGAACTAAGGTGTTCAGTCAGGCTACTGGCATCACCCTATAACTGTTTTGTCGGCTCAGCTTTATAGCAGCTGCAGCGTGAAATTGAAGTTAACTTTGTATTGACTCTTGTTTGTATTTGCATTTCACTGGCTGTTGACGGCAGACCTCCTCGGGAGAGTCCTTGTTTAGCAGGCGGAGAGCCACGGCGCTGTCCGCCTGGAGATCAATAGATGGGTAACAGAAGGGGACCGAATCATGTGCAGTAGGAGGAATGGGGTGGAGAGGATTTCCTCCCAGTCCCACGGAGAAAACTCCTACACAGCTCAAATGTGTAGGCTAGTCAGTTCTCACACCACCGTAACATAGAATAGCTTCCCTGTGTCCTGGTGGAAAGTCCGACTTGCACACTCCTTCTTCCAAACATTATCTCAGAGCGCTTCTATACGGTGATGCAGTCGACCAAGAATAGGAAACTTTCACATTGTTGAAGGAAATGAAGTTGTGTTTTCTCAGTGGTTCTTCGTGTGAGCTGTGGCCGTCCAGACTGGAAAATGTGACCCAGACAAGTTCTGGTTCTCTCTCTCTCTCTCTCTCTCTCTCTCTCTCTCTCTCTCTCTCTCTCTCTCTGCAGCTTTCTACCACCTCTTTCTTTCACTGCCAGGCCGACTGAAAAACGTCTGTCACAGGTAACAGTTCACGAAGGCGTTTCACCGCCAGTCGCCCGGCGTAACGTGAATCAAGCCCGGGGACACATCTCTGCCTTCATGCTTGTTAAGGGCTCTGCCAGAGCGTGTGGGTGTTAGGGGGAAGCTGCGGTTAGTGAGCTAACGTTGTACAGAACAAGTACATTATTGAACGTGCTCCAAATTAGATTGTCTGCTCCGTTGCTCCTTTGCCCTGTGCAGAGCGTTGCACAGTAGTCTACTGTCCTCCAGCTGGGGGGGGTTTCTATTTTGTTTCTTATCACAAAATAGCCCTTTGACTGCCTTATTGAGAACCACTCAAAGAACGATAAAACATAGAACAGTCTTTCATAAGGGCTCATCCTCCACGGGGCTTGCCTCTTTAAAGCGCTCGTTCTCTGAATACGCCTTTTGAATTCATCATTTATAACCCATAATGTATATTTGGTGTTTGTTGCAGTACGTTTGATGCATTTTGACAACATTTATAGTTCTAATACAATATTTTGTATCATGCTGTGATTGTTACAATGATTGATTGCTTGAGATGTTTGCATCATAGGTATTAATTGTTGTATTCATTATTTAATACAACAGAGCAGGATTTCCTTATGTCATGCTGTATTTGTGACAGTTTATTTATTGTTATTATCTGAATAAGACCTTTACTATATATATATATATTTTTTTTTTTCCTTTAGGCTGTTGATTGGAGCCCCCAGGGCCAGAGCCTTAGGCAACCAGAGAGCCAACATCACAGGAGGCCTGTATAAATGTGAAGTCACTCAATCCAATGACTGTGAGCGCATTCAGTTTGATAAAGAAGGTGAGGACTCCATCTACACGCCTCCTTCATGTTCTTCATTAGGTGATTCATTTGAAATGGGTTTCATGTGAGTGAGCTGTAACATGCTTGTCGTTTTCAAAGAGGACATACGCATCGAGAACAAGGAAAACCAGTGGATGGGGGTGACGGTTCAGAGCCAGGGACCCGGGGGAAAGATTGTGGTAAGTGACACAGGCAAACCGTTTGAACCGTTATTCCCAGTGAACTTTTTTTCCTCATACAGTTGGGAAACCTGTGTATAATGTTTTGCAGAATTTCCAAGTCCTATTTTGTAATTGCAGACCTGCGCTCATCGCTACCAGAGGCGTTTGTTCGTGAACACGCCCCAGGAGTCCCGCGACATCACGGGCCGCTGCTACGTTCTGAGTCAGGACCTGACCATCGACACGTCCTCCGATGAGGACGGGGGCAACTGGAAGTTCTGCGAGGGCCGAGCCAGGGGCCACGAGAGGTTTGGCTCTTGCCAGCAGGGTCTGGCTGCCACCTTCACCAAGGACTACCATTATGTGGTGTTTGGAGCGCCGGGAGCTTACAACTGGAGAGGTCAGAGCTTACTGACCCTTACTAACCCACGGCTCACAGTTAATGCTACAGTTGAATGATAGCTTACAATCAATCAATAACATCATCACCTGGTATAGCTGCATGGGTCAGTGCTATAGAGTGAAAAAGTGTAAAGCATGCCAGAACAAGGTCTTCTCTTTGAGGATGTATTTTTTGATTTTTTGTCATCTAGAGGCCAATGAAGCTGTGGCATGACAGCCATCATACTATACACTGCTTTTATTTATCCGGGGAATAGTTTGTTTTAATGATTTTACTCTAAGAACTTCATTAACCCAAATTGTTTCATATTTGTACGTGTTTCTTTATTCAATTTTCCCCTATAATGAACATTTCCCATTCCCATTTCGTCCCTCGAACATCTACTACACCCTTCACTCACTACCTCTCCAGGCATTGTACGAGTGGAGCAAAAGAACAACACTTTGTTGGAAATGGGATTGTATGACGACGGCCCTTATGAAGTTGGAGATGAAAACATCCTGGACCCTGATCTGGTGCCTGTGCCTGCCAACAGCTACCTAGGTGGGTTCAGGGGCATCGTTTAGCCCTCTGACTGTCAGTCTGTCCTTGCCACCAGTCAGTTTTTGCAGTCACTTCCTCTGCAGGTCAACACAGAGTGAACTCTAGTTGTGTCGACAAATAGTTATTCAGGTTTGTGAGCTTTAGACTAGTGCCTTACTCTCTAACATCCCCATCTCCATAGTGGTGAACTCATAAATGGTTCATCACAATCTCACATTTGATCTTTTTGTTCAGCCTGTTCTGCATTCCTGACCTTAAACGTCTCTCACACTTCAGGATTCTCCCTGGATTCGGGACACCGCATCACCAAGGGCCACGGCCTAACGGTTGTGGCCGGGGCACCCAGGTCCAATCACTCTGGAGCCGTGGTGCTGTTGAGGAAAGAAAGCGAAGCCTCCACCAGACTCTCCCCAGAGCACATCCTGGAGGGGCCGGGACTAGCATCGTCCTTTGGATACGATGTGGCTGTAGTCGATCTGAATGGCGATGGGTACGCGACATGCTGTAGCCTACAAATGCCTTGGCTCTCATGGATAGCTTTAACACTTTTAATGGACTCTGAGAAACTGATTTTTTTCCAATATCGCATGTAATACTGAAATGAAATGGTTTCCTTTCCTTTTATGATCTAGATGGCAAGATATAGTCGTAGGAGCCCCTCAGTTCTTCATGAAGGACGGAGATGTCGGAGGGGCCGTTTACGTCTACATCAACCAGGCAGGAAAGTGGGACAAGATCACTCCTATCCGCCTCAATGGAACCAAGGACTCCATGTTTGGACTTGCAGTGGAGAACATCGGGGACACCAATCAGGACTCTTATGAAGGTAATCTAGGTCTCTCTTTTTTTTTTAAGCTTGCTTGCTGGAGCTTGTTCTCCATCGGTGTCCGTTGCTTCAGCTGGTTTCTCTCTCGTAGACATTGCTGTCGGAGCTCCCTATGACGACGGCGGGGCAGGAAAAGGTCTACATTTATCACGGCGCCACCCAAGGAATCGACACCAAGCCTGCACAGGTTGGTTTTGTGCAGCTTTGGTCCAGCATTATGAGAAACATCTTCAATAGAAAAAGAAAAAAAAGAAATATGAGAAATAGTTTTAAATTGTTTGACAAATAACATATTTAGTTTTTTCCTTTTATTACAAGATTCTTTCAGGGAAACAAAACAACATCAGATTATTTGGATACTCTCTGGCGGGGAACATGGACTTGGATCGTAACTCTTATCCAGATCTGGCTGTCGGCTCTCTCTCAGATACAGCTTTAATTTACAGGTAATTATTTCCCTTACGTTAGAATCCAATTCAAGCCCACCGACTTCTATCACAACTTCATTTAACAACCTTTCTTTCAGAGCGCGGCCAGTCATTAGCATCAAGAAGGATGTCAAAATAACTCCAAGGGAAATTGACCTGACAAAGAAAACCTGTGGTAACAGCATTTGGTAGGTATTACAGTGTTTCACGGGGGCTCATAGTCAAAACTACCTCAGTTATAATTGATAAACAACACATTTCTTTCCCATAGCTTCACCGTGGACGCATGCTTCACCTACAAAGCAAACCCTGCATCCTACAGCCCAAAGCTAAGTAAGTGACACACTTTTTATTTCCCAGATCCAAGACCGTGCAGGTTCTCCTCTCTTACGGGCCTTTTCCCCCCCACAGCTATCAGCTATTCCTTCGAGGCGGAGGGGGATCGAAGGAAACAAGGGTTGCTCTCCAGAGTGCTGTTCCTAAACAAGTCCCGCTCTGACAAGGACTACCAGTCCACTGGCACCCTGGACCTCCGCGGCCAGAACAAGAAAGCGTGCATCAAGACCAAGATCAAACTTAAGGTAACAACGGCTGATAGTCAGGAACATCTTGAGGACGTCTGCCTCACTTGGTTTTCCTTGAGACAACCCCTTTGGCTAACGGCGTATACCGAGTAACCGTGACCTTGTCGGTGTCAAACTCCGCTGGGCAGAAATTCCCAGAAAGTAATCTCAAAAAAGTCATTCTTATGCTGTGTACTACTTCTGCTGTGCACAGGACAACATTAAGGACAAACTGCGTGGCGTTCCCATCGAGGTGTCTGTGGGAATTGTGGGTACCAAGCGACAGAAGAGACAGAACGCCCTCCCTCAGCTGGTGCCCATACTGGACTCCTCCCAACCTAGCAAGGTTGTCACTGAGGTAAACACGTATTATTAAATTATTATTACAACACAAGAACTTTACTTGAGTGAATGAAGTGAACCACATGGTGTATGTGTTGTCGTTGTTATTGCAGGTCAACTTCTTAAAAGAGGGATGTGGAAGTGATAATATTTGTCAGAGTAACCTGCAGCTGCAGTACAAATTCTGCTACAAAGAAAACAACCAAGATGTGTTTCCCCCATTATCCATGTGAGTACAAACAATCAAGATTCAAGATTCAAGACGTTTATTCGTCACATACATACACGGGGTGTGTAGTGAAATGAAAAAGTGGCAATGCTCAACAGAAATGTGCAAAGGGCAACAAGTTCACACTATTTACAATTTAAAAAAAACCCACAATATATACAGTATTGCAGTAAGAGCTCTATATAAAAAACAACACAATCAAATTTAGTACAAAACGAAACAAAACTAATTACTAATTGTTGAAATTTCTTTCAGTGTATACAGTTTCATATGTGGTGGACAGGGTGGCTAGGTTACTTTAAAAATGTATCCCATTACAGTTACTAGTTACCTCATCACAATTTTCTTTATTTTAATTTTTTTATATTGTTTATTGTCATTTTCTTATGTTATAACATCACGTCAAAGAAGACATACAGTAACAATACAACAGTTTGAGACCAGAAATACGTACATTACACAGACACACACACTCACAAACACACTTAACTTGCACCAATATTGGATAAAATACAAATAAAACGAAATATTTCCCTACATTGTTTACAATTTCCTTTCAGGTAAAGCCTATATTTCCATCTTTCATGATATTCATATACAGTTCCCAGAGCTGAACAAAGTCTTGCCCTTAGCAATGTAAGTTAGTCTTTCCAGACCGATACAATCCGAAAGCTCCCTTATCCACATTCTCAATGATGGAGCGTCCATACTCTTCCAGCATAGTGCAATAGCTCTCCTGGCTTGAAGAAGTCCAAAGTCCAGAAGTTTAATCTGTTTCGATGTTTGTATAAAGTCCTTTGGATGTATTCCAAGCACACTTTTAACTTTTAACGTGTTAATCATCTCTGACAAACATTTTATAACATCTTTCCAGAAGCTTTGGATATTTGGACATTCCCATAGACAGTGAAATAGAGTACCTTTCTCGTCCAAACACTTAGTACAAACATCTGGAATATTAGCAGACATATGATGAAGTTTGACAGGAGTTATGTACATTCTCATTAACCATTTATATTGAAGTCATTTAAACCTTGTATTTATTGTCTGTTTTTGTGCTTTTAAACAAGCATCGTTCCAATCTGTCTCTTCAGTGTCTTCTTGTATATCCATTTTCCAAGCATTTCATTTATCTAGTGTTGATTCAGTACTATATGCAACCAATATGCTGAAATATTTAGATACGTGGCCCTTCCCTTCTAAATTTACAAGTGTTATTTCCTCAACTTTTGATAAAGGTGGTATACACATTATCTGTTCATATTTTGATGACATGTAGCTTTTTAACTGTAAATATTTAAAGAAGTGTTTTTAGGGATTTGATACCTCTGACATAATTGATCAAAAGAAAGTAAAACTCCATCTACCTAAAGATCCATCATTTTCTGAGCACATTTTATATTCCATAACCTAAATCCTCCATCCTTTTTTCCAGGTGTATCCTTTTTCAGCATGCCAAACTGAAATTGTATTTTTAAGAAAAGTTTTTTTTGTACGTTTCTTCAATGTCTTAATATCCAAAGTACCTCATTACAATTAACAAGTAGTATAATAACATATAAGTATATGTCACCTTATATAGGACCTTTATTTACCTCAGCCAGACAGATGGCTCAGAGGAAGATAAAAATAGGTGATAATAGATGGAGGGGGCGATGATGATGAGTGAAGAAAGTCTTGACTTTTAAAGTATAAAAACCACATGCATGCACAATACAGTACAAATGATAATCATAACCTATCATGCCAATGAATGATGAATGAGCTCTGAATATAAATAAAACAAAATGTATTTATTTATATTTGCACACAAAGGACAAATGTTCCTCTGACAGACACAGAACACCTGCCACTTTCTAAATGTGAGTTTCTTGCTTTCACTTTAAAAGTCTTCCCAGACGTAGTCCTCTGATTACTGTTCTGCCTTCAGCAAGAACGCTCATGTTCAAGTTGTTCACAAGTATCTGTAATCAGAATACATCATTTTATAAGCAGAAAATAATGTGTTACAACCCAACCCTAATGGAGGAGAGGCGTGGTGTAAACTGTGGGGGGCCCAGTTCCCAGTTCCATTAATAGTTATAAAAAACAAAAGTAAGAAGTATCTTTCTATCCCTTCGCTGAGGGACGGAGAGGAGGAGTGACGTTTTTCTTCAGCAATCTGTGAACATATTAAAACAACTTACCAAACTATCGCGTGGCTCATATTTGTGTTTCCGCAGCGAGAACGGCCTCCCCGTGTTTTCCCTGAACGACCAGAAGAAGGACATCGCCCTGCAGGTGACGGTGAAGAACAAGGACGGAGATGATGCCCACGAGGCAAAGCTAGTCGGGACCTTTCCGGATACGCTCTCCTACTCTGGATTCCGCTCACATAAAGTAAAGGTAAAAAAAAAAAAAAAGTGTAAATGATGCAGTGGCAAAGATGGCACTAATTACAGTAAAATTCACAATGAATTTGTCTTTCCAGAGGGAAAAACAAATCATCTGCATTGCCAATCAGAATGGCTCTCAAGCAGACTGCGAGCTGGGGAATCCATTCAAGAGAGACTCAGAGGTACTTTGTCTTAAGCTTTAGTTCTTCATGCGCTCATTTGGTACGTTTAAAAAAAAAATTGAGATAAAATGCTTTTTTTCTTTTTCACAAGACTACATTTTACATCATCTTGAGCACCGCGGGTATACCTCTGGACACCACAGAGATCGACATTGACCTGCAGCTCCAAACGTAAGTGCCGCTGCTTCAGGTCCTGGACAAATGATTGCCTATATGTTGCTATGAATATAAACCAACATATTGTACCGTTTTTATCTTTTAGAACCAGTACACAAGAAATAATCGCCACTGTGAAAGCGAAGGCTAAAGTGGTCATCGAACTGTCGCTGTCGGTCACGGGGTGAGGAGTGAAGGGTTAACAAGCACATTTTGACATGTTGTTATTCTATTGTTTGAAGCTGTTATAAAATAAATAAAATGCAATGTGAGTAAAGGTGTGTAAAATGAATGAATGCTTTTTCTTCGTGTCCCATCAGGGTAGCAAGACCCTCCCAGGTTTATTATGGCGGTGCTGTGAAAGGAGAGAGCGCCATGAAGACAGAGGATGAGATTGGCAGTTTGATTAACTATGAATTTAGGGTAAGTTTAAGTCTGGTTAATAATTGTTATTATATTTTAGTCACCCAAACCTCAAAATGTAAACTTTCCAGGACACTATCCAATAGGTTTTGAAGCATAAAACCAAGAGGTCAGAGAATTTTTTCAACCCATAGAGGGCCGTGTATCATTAGTGGTGTATCTTGGTGCATGCAATAACCAGGAAGCAACCATATTGACTTCCCCCCCCCCCACCAGATAAACAACTTGGGAAAGCCTTTAAAGTCCTTTGGCACAGCATCGCTGAACATCCAGTGGCCCAAAGAGAACGTGGACGGGAAGTGGCTCCTCTACCTGGTGAAGATCACCACCACCGGCCTGGAGGACGTGCCTTGTTCTCCCGAGGCCGAGGTCAACTCTCTCGCACACATTCAGGTGGTGTTTTTGTCCCTTCGTACTTCTTAGTAGCACATTCAGGGGAAGTGAATTATTGTAAGCAAACATGCTCTGCTCAATTCTTTCAGGAGTCCCCCGTGTCTAGGACGAAGCGTGAAACCAGAGACAGGAAAACGCCTGGTGGGAAGGTTTCTTTACTGTTGGACCAGAGGAAGCACAAGGTCTTGGTGAGTTTTGATGTCCACGTTCTACCAACAGAGATTCGGATGCTTTAACTGCAGCCAAGCCGTCCAATAACAGACTTACTGCTTCCTAGATGTGTGGGAATGGGTACGATGCCAAATGCGTGGTGCTCAAGTGCCCCCTACAGGGCTTGGACAGCACAGCAGTGATTGCTCTGAGAGCTCGTCTGTGGAACTCAACCTTCCTTGAGGTAACGTACCGTACAACTTCCTGTATTTTGCAACAAAATTACATTTACGTTTCCATATTTTTCCATCAATGTTTGATCATGCCCTGGAATTAAACCGCACAATTTGTGATCGTCTTAACTGGCTATGTGTTTCTGTTTTAAAACAGAATTACGCCTCTCTGAACTACCTCGACATAATTGTGAAAGCCTCACTCAGGCTTGATACTCCCGCCAAAAACATCATCCTGAGAAATGCTGAGACTCAGGTAAGTGGCTGAACAGCGATGACAACCCAGCCATATGTGTAAAATACCAATATTAATATAAAGTCCTTACTCACCTGGTTACCGTTTCCCTGTTGTTTCCTATGGTCACTGCAGGTGAGAGTGACCGTGTTCCCAGAAAAGACAGTGGCTCAGTATGGGGGCGTTCCCTGGTGGATCATACTGGTGGCTGTTCTTGCTGGCATCTTGATGCTGGCATTGCTGGTGTTTCTGCTCTGGAAGGTAGGTTCACATCCACGGCATCTTCACGTTACCATGGTAATGCCTGGGCACATTACAGAAGATAATACGATCCCTGAAGGGAAACTGGAAAAATAGAGGCATTAGTTTGTGAACAAAAATTTAAAGATACTAAATGGTGTAAAAAAAAGGTATTAAATGATAGAAATATTAAAGAAAGTGACTTTACAGATGGTGTGGTCATGATGCTAATAGTTTCTACTGGCTAACGGGAGGATAGGCCGCACATGCTTCATTGATTTAGTTTGTCACCCTTAATGACTCGTCACCCTTGCCTCCCCCTCAGTGTGGCTTCTTCAAGAGAGCTCCAAAAGACCAATACGATGCTGCATATCACAAGGCAGAAATCCATGTTCAGCCCTCTGACAAAGAGAAACTCTCTGCCGAGGCGTAGTGCCTGAATTTATGCTCTCAGCACCGGGGTAAAAATGAGCTGTCAGCATGGAGCTGACGACAGCGACTAACGAACTCACTTCTCTCTAAAGGAAATGCCTAACTGCCAAATCAGCAGACTTATTAACGTGCAAAATTCAACCGGACACATACCGTACCAAGCTAATGGAAGATTTTATTGTGTGTTCACATCAGAGGTTTAAGCATAAAAGATTAAACCTAATATGTAGGAGTAACGTTGTTTTTTTTGCCTTGGAGTTTATGGCATTTTGTACAGTATGTGTCTCTGAATTTTGCCAAGAAATCAATACTTTTTCCAGACCAACAGGCTTGACATTTTCCTCTTCTTCCAACCCACTTTGTTCCAACAGTTTGTCCTCTGCTCTGCAGGTGCTTTTTGCAGCTTTTCCTGCTTGGCTGTTTGCAATGTCATGAAATAATGTACTTTTTCTCTCAGCAAAGCATGCCTTTAACACACCTGCAACATTTCCTCTCCGTTATATTGTATGCAGTGTACATGAATGTTGCAGGTCTTCCGTGTTACTAATGCCCAGTTTGTTTGTCTCATTTCCCCAGTGCGGATTCTTCCGACGCTCCAAGCGCGACGACAGCGTTCCCCGATACCACGCGGTGCGAATAAGGAAGGAATCTCCTCCCTATAAAGATGGAAAAGTCAAACTGGATCCTTTTGAGAAGAAGCAGTGGATGACAAGTTGGAGTGAGAATGAGAGCTACTCATAAAACACTCCACCGTTGACGATTGATGATGAATGATTCTGCAGACTGGGATCACCTGTTTTTCCTAAATGTTGTCAAACCCACAAACCCACTGAATTTGTTTCTTTATTTTATGTTCATTGAATTTGGATGCACATGGAGCTCAGTGTTTTGTTTTTTTTACATGTAGATAATCCTTGTGCTTACTGAATTAGTTTTATCAAAACGTTTGAATTTTTGCAATGTATAGATGACAACCTGTTGTAAGTTTTGTATATATTGAAATACTTAAAGCACACTGTATATTTATTTTTTGTTAAAACCAATTTCATGTAGCCAAAGAGTTTTTTTCTGTCTTAAGGCTGCTGTTGACTGAAACAAGAAAGGGCTAAATGAACTGTTTTTTTTCTGCAGTTGCACAGTATTAGTAAAACGTAGCTACAGGGTGTGATAGCCTCAGACTCATTCCTTTCACGATAGAGAATGGTGCACCAATTATTGAGATGTATGGCGCAATGTTCAAATAACGATGTCTGTTTCGCACGTCTATGCAAGGGAGGGCGACCAAGCCTTTTGTTGGTGTTTGCAACCAAGACAGTCCTGCTCAGTGTAATATGAATGTAACGCAATACATTCTTTGACATGTCAAGTGTTTCAGGCTTTTGTTTCAGTATTCCCAAACAAAAAGAGCTCATTGGTCAGCATTAACAGAAACACAAGATGGGCTACTTCAGGTTCACTATCATTACAATATTGAACGGAGACTGCAGAACCTGAAACAGGCCTGAGAGGTCGTCCAGTTCCAGTGGTGTCTGGAAACGGACGCCTTCTTCGCTTCGTCACACTTACGGCTTTCAGGTAGCATCACCGAAGTAAGAGCGAATCATGTGGCTGTCTCTCTGACGAATAGATCCAAAGGGAAAATTGTGAAGAGCAACTGAAATGTATGATTAAGTTAAGTGTGACTGAAAATGAATGTCTCATCACTGGCTGTTTTTCAGGTGTGGAGGGAGGAAATAAAAATGCTTCAACTCCAAGTGCTATTGGTGAATGTTATTTCCATTAACCTGACATCTTTTAAAGATCAAATGAATCAATATTTTTTTGACTACCTGCGTGACACAATAACATATCTTAATGAAATATGAAAACTCATTTCTAGTTCTGTGACTGATAAATGGTCATAGAAATATATTAATACTTCATAACACCCAAACCTAGTTTGTCATTGGATAACTTTAAACTTTAGTTTTGTTTCAATCCTTAAAGTTTTATTTAATCATAGTATTTCTTATAAGCACAATGTTTACATGGGGAACAGGTTACAAATTCATTTTTTCACTATGCATTACTCTAAGGAACAAAAATAAATGCCTTCTATGCTGTTGCAGTGAACATTACACCGTCTTGCAGAGACGTGAACCAAACAGGAAAAAAAAAAAGCAGGAAGTGGTAGAAAAAGCAGGAGAACAGCAGTTTTGATGACTGTAAGGGACATGTATCAAAAAAGTGAAAACCTGGAAAGCGCCTTAATTATGAATACTGAAACAAATATTTTAAGAATTAGCATTATATCAATGTACACGTCAACATGTTAGCTGCAAATCAGTCAAATGTCAAGCGGAAAGTCTTCTCCTGCTCCTTGCGTTGGGTGTCGCACAGTTTGGACACGTCCTCCACTCGCCGCTGTAGGAGGACCGAATTCTGATCGATCCACTGAAGTGAATCCATGTGGGCATTGAGAATTTTGCAGATCTGTTGGAGCTAAGAAAAGAAAAAAAACCCAGACACGTTAATTTAACAACCAAATATACCAGAATAACAAAAACAGGGCATAAGAACAGTAAAATGCTGCGTCTCTTACAGGGTCACTTGTATCTGCCGAGCCACTGGATGTGTTCAGGTGCTCGATGATCTCCTTCAGGTCCTGCGACATCCTCTTGAGCTGTGCGTCCACATTCTCGGCGAGCTTGTACGTCCTCTCGCGCTCCTCGTCGGCGTTCTGCATGTAGATGGTTCCACTCTGTTCTTTCACCGACTCCTCGAGCGGGGAGAGCAAGTCCTCCAGCTCCTTCTGCTGCGACAGGATGAAGTCCAGCTCCTGGTTTAGCCTCCGCTGGTCCAGTTTCACCTTCTCCATCTCCTTGTGCAGGGATGTGATCTTCTCTCCGTTCTCCACCAGCATGCGGTCCCAGGCGTTCACCTGAGTTGCCTGCTGTAAGAAATGTCTCTCTTGGTCCTCGAGCTCAAGGCTCCACTTGTTGATGAGACCCTCTAGTTGGACATAGGACATCACTGGAGGAGCGGTGACTGCAGCAGTTGTGCTGGCTAGAGCGGCTGCTGCAGTGCTCGCCATGGACACAGGTTTGAGACCCAGTGTGAAGCCCGCGGGAACACCTGTTGTGGCAGCTGCAGTGGCGGCAGTAGAGGCAGGGGTAGAGATGGCGGTAGCTGCTCCAAGGGGCTTGATCATGAAGCCGAGACCTCCACTGGCTGCTGTGGTCGTCGCAGGGGCTGCAGTTGCTATCGAAATTGGAGTGGCACCCAAAGCAAAGCCGGTTATCGTTGCGGTGGGAGCGGCTGTCGAGGCCGGTGTGGCGAAGAGTGAAGCGGCTACAGCCGGGGCTGCCTGGGGAGCCGGGCCAGCTGTGGAAGGAGCCGGAGTCGACGAGGGTTTCACTCCAAAAGTGAATCCTCCTCCACCCTGGATTGTAGGTGCTGCAGCGGACATGGCTGGTGTGGGCTGGATCCCCAGGGAGAGGGTAGAGGGAGCACTGTTGCCAAATGAAAACCCTCCCCCTGTGGCAACAGTAGGGGCTGCGGCAGTGGTCATCTGGACTTTGGCTGTACCAAAGTTAAAGCCTCCTAACGAGTGGCCACCAGACATCATTGCTGCTGCTGCTGCTGCTGCTGCTGCTGGTGCTGCTACTGGAGGTTGCATTTGAGGCTGGATTTGAGGTTGGACTTGAGGTTGGATTTGAGGTTGAGCTTGAGAGGCAGTTGCAAAGCTGAAGCCTCCTCCTGCAGGGCCAGCAGCAGCAGTGGTCTGTGTGGAGAGAGCACCACCGAGTGTGAAGCCTGCCCCAGCGGCAGGCGCTGTCGAGGAACCTAAAGTAAGCCCAGTTGCTATCGGCTGAGGAGCTGCTCCAAGATTAAAAGTGGTGGCAGGAGTCCCAAAAGAGAATCCTCCGCCAGCTGCCGTACTCTTAGCAGGGGTGCCAAAGCTAAAACCCCCGGCTGGGTTGGGGTTGCTCTGGGGGGTCATAACCTGAGCTGGATTGGGGGTCCCGAAAGAGAAGCCACCGCCGGCGGCTGCAGGTGTGGAGGTTGCCATTGCAAAAGCCGTGGCCGGGGCGGCTGCAGCAGCGGTTTTAGGGGCTGCGAAGCTGAACCCCGTATTAGAGGGCTGACCAAAGTTGAATCCGCCACTCATTCTCTTTTCGTGGAAAGCGAAACAAAAGGATAACTATATCGAGGAATAGCCACAAAGTGTTCACTTCCGAGCTGGCTTAGCTTTTGGCGGGTCACAAACAAGAGTTCGTCCCACCGAAGTTACCGGACTACAAGTTTCTCTCTTAAAACAACTTCCAAAACGTGAACGTTAATTAAAGACAATCAATAGTTCGCTAACGTTACCTTCACCAAGATTGGTAAACACAATCTAGCTACACATCCTCCCGAAAAACGTGGCCCGCTAACCAGCTAGTGCATGAACAGGCATTTCTGTGGTAGACTAAAGGAAATGACGTAGGTAAGGACCACGGGTGACAGTTAGTCAAAGAGTTTCATTCATGAAGCGCAAATCCTCTGTTTCAGCGCGTAGAAACGTCCGTTGATACGGACCATGCGCATATACATATAGGCTATAAAAAAATCGATTACTAATTTTTATTTGACACAAAATGGTTCTCAATGGACATCCAATACCATTGTTCTTTAATACAACGCTAAGATTGATATTTGTTCATGTAACGAGTTTGCCAGTTAGCAGCGTCGGACATTATTATGTGGTGCAAACGCAAAACCTCCCTACAAAACTAAAAGACTTAAAGACGCGTCGAATGTGTGAGAGACTATCAGTATCAAACAGCTAAAGCTAAAGCTATTGTGTTATGCCTACGAAAACAAATTAACCTTTCACCAAAGGAAATATAATGTGGAAACCTTTTGACTCACATTCAAAACAGAAGTCTGCGCATTTAAGCAAAGACGGAAGTAGCTACGTTCACATTCTAACTTCGCTGCGTTACTCTCTGGGTTAGTTGCAACTCTAACCTTGTTGATTATAATCCGCCACCATGGATTTCTCGTTTCACCAATCGAATTGACGGATGTTTTGGCGTATTTTGCGACAGCAAGCATTATGGGATACTTCTGTTATCACGATACTACATGATAACAGATCGCTAAATTAAAGAGTGCGTTGCAGGGCTGCCTAAATTAGATAACTGTGCAGTGTCAGCCCATGTTACTACATTTGCAGGATTTTATTGCGGATGTCATCCAGTTGATGTTCATCATTATCCGTGACACTCACTGAATAACCTCGTCAGTCAAAATGAGGATTTTACGGGTTCTGAGGAGCAGTGTCTCTATAGGGAAAGACATTGACTTTTATTCTAAATTTTCACCCTCCCCTCTTTCAATGAAGCAGTTTTTGGATTTTGGTAAGATATTCTTCACGCGCACACACACACATGGCTGAGGCAGTTCAGGGCCCAAAACGCCACAGACTAAACGGTTATCTGACACCTCTACACAACTTGTGCCTGTGCTAAATATTTCTCCTACACGCTGTCGTGATACGATGTTTACACCTTTCCAGGCTCAGAAAATGCATGCGAGAGAACATCATTTACCTTCCTCAGACAGGAGTTACCTGTGAGGTTGGCAAACATCATGAAAGAGATCAACTTGTTGCCAGATAACTTGCTCAGGACTCCATCAGTGGGGCTGGTCCAGAGCTGGTACGTGGGTTTCATCCTCCCTTTTCTCACTCTCAAATGATGTTATGCCCCGTGCGAATGTGTGGATGATGATGATGAACTCTTTTCATTTAGGTATGTGCAAAGTCTGCAGGAGATACTGGAGTTTAAAGAGAAAAATGCTGATGACGAGAAAGTGATATATGAGTAAGTAACCTAATCTATCTTAACCCCCCCCCCCCCCCAATTCTATTTTCAGTTCCACCTGGACCGGTCACCCAAGAAGTTTTTTCACGCCCAGCTGTAATCCTTCTGATTTGTCTTGCATGTAGTTTCACAGATGCAGTAATAAAAATCAGAAACCGTCACAACGACGTCATTCCAACCATGGCCCAGGGAGTTGTGGAGTACAAGGAGGCGTATGGCACAGACCCGGTGGTCAGCCAGAACGTCCAGTACTTCCTGGATCGTTTCTACATGAGCAGGATATCCATCCGAATGCTGCTCAACCAGCACAGTGAGTCCATGGGCCACATACAGAGCATATTCTCAGAGCATAGTCAACATTCTTCGGTATTCACTGAACATGTTATTTTCCATTTGCCAGTGGAACAGATCCAACTTTTGTCTCTGACAGATTAGATTTCCTGATTAACCAGACTGGACTTGAAGCTTATCTACCCCTATGAATGAACGACCTGTTTATTCAAGTGTCATGCATCAAGGGCATTTGATACAAATCCTGCAGAGGCTTACAGGGCATTATACATCATTGTAATGTAGATATGCTTTTGTTTTGATAATCTATTTTTCAAAAGAACATATCATATTCTGCCCCATGTGCACGCTGCATCTCTTCCGCATCCTGTTTTCAAAAGAACGGATCGTACGCGTTGCGGAATATAAGATGACGTGAAACTTGAATGAGCCCTGTGGAGGAGGATGGAGGCAGCGGTCGTAAACGTCCAGAGATATCGGCTGACTCATATGCAGAGTGTGTACAAACTTATGTAAGAATCCATGCAGGCAAATGTTGTGCACATTAGTCCAGAGCGTAGCGATGCAAGAAGCAGCCTGGGACCGTTTATATAGGCGGAGCAGGCTCCCTGTCTCAACATGCTCTTGGCTGAGACTGGGGCCGTCTGGGCACACAATACACAAACAATAAAATATAGTTGAGTGGGGAAATTAATTTGAAATGTATGACTAAACAGCTCCGGTCCCAAGTGGAAATTGGCCCTCGGTGCACTTGCTGTTATCATGGATGAGCCATTGTAACTACTAGAAGCTTTTCTATGACTGTAACTAGTAAGTAACTAAAAAAACTAAACTAAACCGGAGGGGAAATTCATGAGGCTGGTGGGTTTCTCCATCCATCTGTTTTGCCAGCACATTAATGGGACCTGGTTAGAGCATGGCAGCCAGCTGCTAGGTGCTGCTGCTTTGTGGTCGTTGCCAGTGCCTTCAAAAGAATAAGCCAGCTTGATCTGGGGAAAAACAGGAAGACCAGACCAGCGACTGACCGATCAACTAGGTCAGTCAATGATCAATGTCAATGTCTTACTGGCCCCGGGACATCGGGCAATCCCTGCCACATGGTGTTGTTGCCCTTTGGTGATGGTGGGAGGTGGGGCAGTGTGTGTGTGGGTGTGTGTGTGTGGGTGGGTGGTGGTCCGTTCTGTCCCGGTTCCCTTCAGCCTGTGATCTTCCTCATCCCACACCAACGCAACTGTTCCCCCGCTGTATGTTTTCAATTCTCTGTTCTCTTGTCTGGTTCTAATCGTGGGAGTTGGAATGTCATTGCCAATGAAAGTAAAGTCAATAAAACAAAACAGAAACACGTCGCTTTGTAGCCTTCTCAGCCTTCTCAGCCTGTACGCTGCAGTGCTGATGGGGTTTTGAAAATTGTGCTGAAAGTCTCATCTGATGAAATACACACTTGTGGTTAGGGTTACTGTGCGAGTGTAAATGGGTCATAGAAGCAGCATCACATGCCTTTGTGTCCTGCTCTACTGGTGATGTCAGATTTTGAATTGTGGTTGTCTTTTTGAAAGACTTGTTACAAACCTAAACTGAACTTTCATAGGATCTTAGGAATTGATTAGGGATGTGATTTTATTATTATTTTTTTTTTCCTCTAGTTATTTGTGGTTTTTTTTGGGGAGGGTTTGGACACACTACTCTCGTTTATTTCCAACAGGCAATTATGGCATTATTTTGTGTTCCTGACCATATCCCCGTTTCGTTTATCGCAGCGTTGCTCTTTGGTGGCAAAGTGAAGGTGAACCCGGCGCACCCCAAACAGATCGGCAGCATTGATCCCAACTGTCGTGTCAGTGAAGTGCTGAAGGGTGAGCATGTGTTCAGTTAACACGGCGGTCGCTCGGGATCTTAACGCCTTCCTCAAACGTGTTCCTCCCTCCCCTGCAGACGCCTATGAAAACGCAAGAAACCTTTGTGATCGGTATTACATGAACTCCCCAGAGCTGGTGCTGGAGGAATTCAACGGTAATATATTGTGACACAAACTGCATACGCTGATCTGATTTTTACCCATATCTGATCTGACATCAGTTAGTCCCATTTTTGATCTTTTTTTATTTTTGTTCCAACCAGTCAAAGAAGAGGGAAAGCCCGTCACTGTGGTCTACGTTCCCTCACACTTGTATCATATGGTCTTTGAACTTTTCAAGGTAAGACTTAGACCTGCAATTGCAACCGTTTTACACAGTTGCATGTTGTGCTTGTCACTTATTTTGAAAGGACTGGGGGTTTGCTCTCATTGTTGTAGAACGCCATGAGAGCCACCATGGAGTTATACGGGGACTCCATAGAGTATCCTGCTATCCATGCTCAGGTTGCACTGGGACATGAAGATCTGACCGTTAAGGTAAAGCTGCACCTTGTTTGGCTCCTATTCCCAAAAGCTTACTGGTGTAAACATGTTGAAAAATAAGAGTATAACACGGTAAAGCAGGGGATTGGGTTATTCAAAGGAGTTCTGATATGTTTTTGCTGCTCCTCAGGTGAGCGATCGTGGCGGCGGCGTGCCGTTGCGTAAGATCGACAGACTGTTTACCTACACCTACTCCACAGCCCCCCGGCCCAGCATGCAGGCGTCCCGCGGCGCCCCGCTGGTGAGTCCTCCTGACGCTCGCTCAAAATTGTAAACACATGGACAGCGTCTTTGCTCCAGACTCGTCTAAATTGTATGTTGCATCGGAATATTAAAATGCGGCAGAAGTGCAGAGACCGTAAGCTTTTAATTTGGAGTATTTTTTTATTTTATTTTTTTGGGGGTTGAATCACTTGTTGTGGTCCGTCTCGTTGATTAAGGGGGATTGGAAGCGGTGGCATGTTTTAACTTTAAGTGAATAATAGGCCGCAAAATATGCAATAACCGCTGCATGTTCGTGACCCATCGCTTCCTTGCCATGCGTCAAACATAAAATTGTGCATCTCAATGGGATGGTTGCACCCCCCCCGCCCCAAAGGCTTTTCTCAGTTCTTAAGCTCACATGTAATTGGGTGACTGACCACAGCCACTGACATCAGAGGAGGAAAAAATACAAATAATCAAAGGCTGACTGTCTGTACTTCTGCCTCGCGTTCATTTTATGATCTGAGATGAACAGAAGACTGGGAACACACTGTTCCAACTCAAGGCCCCTGATTGCAGTAGTACTTGCCATTTGCCATATATATTAAAAAAACAACTTGTATCTTCCATGTAATGTATTGCTTTACTTTTGAATTGTGGTTGTGCTTGTGACAGGCTTTGAGGCTGGAGAAATGAACTCCGCTATACTTTCTACCTATAGGCTGGCTACGGGTACGGCCTACCCATCTCGCGACTGTACGCCAGGTACTTTCAAGGGGACCTGAAGCTGTACTCCCTGGAGGGTCATGGAACTGACGCCGTGATCTATATCCGGGTAATTCAGCAGCGCGAGTCTCTCAGAAAGGTGAACAGGATACAACCTGTAATAACTGCGTTTTTACATTTTTTTGTTTTTCCTCTCCATCACGCCCAGGCCCTATCCACGGAGTCCATCGAGAGGCTACCCGTGTACAACAAGTCAGTCTGGAAACACTACAAGACCATCCACGAGGCAGACGACTGGTGTGTGCCAAGCAAAGAGCCCAAGGACATGACAACATTTCGTAGTTTCTAGCCACGCGGGGGCCACGTGTACCATAGTAGTTTTACAGGATTTGGTTGGTGTGCTGTGGGGGTGAATGCAGTCAGGGTTACATTACAAGAAAGGTCAGTTCAAATTTCATTTTTACAGAAAAATAAAGCCCGTTATAGAACAAAGTTATAGTGCCATGGATTCAGTAGGAGCAATAGATATGTGTATGTCTTTTAGAACGTAGCAGCTTCATATGCATGTTTGCTTTAGCTGCTTTTATTGTGCACCTTATTCCTGAGTGTGTGAGCGTAGTGTGCGAGTATGTGTGTGTATTATGTGCTACCCGGTCCCCTCTACTCTGTCTCAGGTGTGATGCTTTGTCAGAATAGGGAAACAAAGAAAGAATTCAAGAATTGTTGCAGCTGCGAGATCAGAGTTCAGTCACTGTGTGTTTCACGGGACGATGTTTTAATTTGGCAGAATATGGATTCTGCCGTCCAGGTGGAAAGTTTGTATTCAGATTGGTTTCCGATTCACAGCTTCTGATATGTGAGATAAGAGAAAATTTAAGGGGAAACCTAAAGCCTTTTCTAACCCTGCCAATACACACATTTTCCACCTCGTCTAAAGTCATGCTTGAACGTTTGTGAACCCTGCAGGGTGTGGTCATTATTTCATTATTTTATAGAGGAATAACCTCAAAACTTGATGAAGATATATATATATACTGTATATACAATATTGTATTTTAACACCATACACCAACATAAGAATCAAATAACAAGTGTGTTGGGCCAGACCCAAGTCTATTCCCTTCGAGAGTAGAACTTCCTTTTGACCAGGAAGAGTGGTAGTTTGGCCCAAAAACATCTAGGACTCTTGACAAGCTTTTATAACATTTGCACACAGTACCACTTTGGCCCCTGATAGGAGCAAAAACCCTTATCAGCCAAGGCTGGAACCAATGCTGTTTAGCAGCGCTTGAATATCACATTGGTGGATTATCTCTCGATATGAGGTCATATAATGTGGACCCCCATTTTCTACCTCTGAATCCTTTTGGGCCAGGCTAAAAAAAACAAACAATTTGAATGGACTTAGCTGAAGTGAAATGTTTGTATCGACATGTTTCACAGGCAACGAATTAAGGTTCCCCCTTAAATTTCCCCTTGTGAATAAAGCTACAAATCAGAAACCAACTTCAGCCTCGTGATCCTTTTCTCACAATGAGAAGAAGATGTCTTAAAGAGAAAAGATGTTTTGCAAGATGCTGCCATATGCGGGGGTTGCTGTGTGTGGTTATATAACTCATTAAAGTATTGCAAGCTCTAACGATTTTCCATGTCAGTTCTATAAACTATAAGAATGGATCAAGATTTCAGAGGCCATTTTAGAAAAACAGGTGTCTTCTTAAATCTAGTAAAAAGAAACATACTAAGGGGCTATATGCAAGAGAAACCTATCAAAAAGACTTAACATTTCTGCATCGTAGCTGCCATAGAGTACACAACATTAATACAGTGGCCCTGCATCCTGTTAGTTAGAGCTTGACACTATTACACCAAACTGTATGCAGCTGCATCAATAGAGATCCAATGGGAATTTAACTTTATGTTGCTGTGTATCCTTTTATGTTTAGTGATACAATGACTATTGAGTGAATGGTTGGATAAATTATTGCAAATAAATAAGAGCCTCAGACCACTACTGCTGCAGGACTTGAAGGAATAATCTAATGCACTTCTTTCCCTAAACTTATTTTTTCCATTTCACCTCATTACCTCTATGGGGAAATGAGATTAAATGAGTGGTAATGCAATCCCTAGTCATTTTAAAGTTGCAGTCATTGAGCCAACCGTGTGTTTCTCTAATTGACTTAGAGCAGAGCAGCAGCCCACAACTGAATTCACACTGGGACATTTATTGAAAGGGTTTGTGGCGATGGCTTGAAGTGCACCTGAAAACATTTTGGCAAGTATCTGTTGACTGATTGCAGACTCATCTATTAACTTCTAAATGAATGGTGTCCAAATTGAAGAACAGGGTGTTGCTGCTAGAACACACGATACATCCAAACCACATGAAGTGAAAATTAGTTTATTGATGCTGCTTTACAGTATGTACCAAGAAATCTGTTTCTCCGTTTCAGGGAGGAAGTGGAAAACATAATTGTCTTGCAGTCCAACATGTTATAGTCTAGGAAATTTACATTACATCGAATCATGCTTGAATTGCAACAAGAAAAGGAAGCACTTATGTTTGACCGTGCACCCTCACATCCACACAAAGCCATGTTCCCTACTCCAAAGAGTCCTTGTGATAGGCACGTCTTATTGTCTATGGACCAGTGAAGAGTACCAGACCTAGGTGCTGCGTATATGGAACATCATGGTACCATTTCAGTGACACAACCTGCAAGTTCATTTGGACTGCAGGGTGGTGGGTCGCCCACCCAGGCACAGTTAGGGACAGCATAAGCAGCATTTCCTTATCCCTACTGGATTTGTTTTTGCTTTCCATTCAGCAAAAATGATCACATCCTTGCTATTCTACTTAGTAGAAAAAAGTATATAGTATAAAAATGAATCTTAATAGTTCAGTTATTTTTAAAAAAGTTATGCAGTTATTAGGCACATGTATAAAACTTATTTATACACTTAAAACCTTGTCGCTCTTTGAAGCTGAAAAGACAATATAGTGCTTTTATCTTAACTGTACAATAACTGTTCCTGCAAAAGATTTGTACATGGCTACAGGCAAGTTATGTTAGCAAAAATGATATAAAATGTTTAAAAAGCAGTACGGTATACATTTGACTTCCGTAGGTAAATGTGCGCATTACCTGCAACAACTACATTATATCTGGAATCAGACTTTATTAGAGCTTCTAGCTTTATAGTGGTAAAAATATATGTTGGGCTACCTTTTTGGTCACATACCCAACTCTTGTCATTTTTTATGTCCCCCCCCTATCACAATTAAAATAGTTTGATCTGTGGAAAAATGTACTTTTAACTACAATATTTGGGAGAAAACAGTCATGAGAAATGAACCATGAGCTACAGTTGGGAGATAAATCCTGACTTCAATCAGCACAGATGCACTCCAAGCACAGCCATGGTCTGTGGTCATTAGTGGCATTTACAACATGTGACACCATTGGAAGTGAACTGGATGGCGCAGTATGTGAAACGGGTCATTTAGCGTCCTACATGGTGCTGAACATGACGAGCTGCATGACTACCAAGCTACGACCTCAGCAGACGGAGTCTGTGTTGACCGGCAGCCTCCCGCTGCGTCGAGCCTCTTTCTCTCTCTTCTCTCGCTGTTTCTCCAGCTTCTCCTGGGCCTTGCGCATGTCCTTCAGCTTCTTCTTGATCGTTGAACGGTCACTCTGACTTGACACACCAAGCGCCTGAGGGGAAATTGCGTATGTCTCAAACTAGGATTTGAGGATCAAAGTTGCTGTCCCAGCCAACTTCACAAGATCAATGTGTGAGAACAATTATTAAGTGGGTTTTCCCACCAACGTGGTAATTTAATGTGATGGCTTAACTGTGGCTAATTTGGTCACAAAATCTTGATCGGACTCAAATTATGGAAAAATCAGGGTGAATGTACAGGTAATGTAACTTTCTAGTACCCTGCTCTTGAAATATTTGCTGCAATCCAACTCTATGCTTAATAGGAAATCTACAAACCTGAATCTACAAGACAGAGATGATCAAATTCTATAAATCTGCAAGGGGTCAATACTCTTGTCATCCTATCAATACAATATATCTGTCATACCCTTTCCTCTTATTAATGTCCTTAATATGAATCATCCTCTTAATTTTGCAGAGATGCAAAACATCACTGGAGAATTATTTATCTGAATAAATATTTTTTTCTAGCCATAAGGTGGCAGCCAAAGACTGACTAACCGTAGCCTAATGAAACTCTATCCAGCAAAGAAAGGCCTCTTTTGTATGAGATTAAAAAAAGAAAAACCTTCATTGTGGCTTCTTGTCCAATCATTTCGATTTCAGCATGAAATAAATCTGTTACAAATATGTGTTGCTTTTTCACCTTCAACTTATCACTGTCCAGGTGCATGAGCTGCTGGCCGTCCACTCCCTTGGCGGTGAACTCAGGTGTGTATTGGTCCATATTCATGCCCATCAACCAATGACAGACTTGCTGATTGGTCCATTCAGGGACAGGCCGGGTCTGCCATTGATACTCCTTTCCTGTGGGTACTGGTTCATCATCCAAGGTCTACAGAGCACACAGATAATAGAAAGAATTACTACAAATAAACAGTGTTGCTTTAGAGAGTATTCACCCCCTTAACTCTGTATAGATTCTGTTGTGTGACAAAATTATTTAAAAATGCATTTATCTGGCGGTTTCTGTGCAAGGTTATTAACCTTGTTAATTTCAGTAAAGATTATTGCCACAAAAATGTGTTTTATTTCTACCATAGATTGCTAGGAGTTGTGCATTTTTATGCTCTTATTACTTTTATTGTGTTGACAAAGTGGTGAAATACAGACTTTTGGATGGAAAGCTTTAACTCGATTATTCACAAAACCACAGAATAAAAGGCATTTTGAAATGATTTCATAAGCAAGACAAGACATTTATGCCAGGTCTGAGTGAGTACTTTCTGAAACTAACTACTTAAAAATGTTTTTCTATTCTCAGTTGCTAAGTAGCAGTTCCAGTTGGAGGCCACCTATAGCACAAAAACAAAACCAGCTATGTGTACGATGAAACCTCTAGGTATGGTGCAAAAAATGTGCATGCCATGTTCTATGGATGACATCATCTGTGTGCACTAATCCACCAAGGAGCACTGGGAAAACCAGCATGCACAGGCAGCATATGTCAGTGACAACAAAATACACATTAGATTCTTAATTACATGTGAAAGTATGTCTTTGTATGTTTTCCTGAGATTAAAACTCATCAAAAAAACAGACAAAATAGAAACCATATGACACTGAAACATCAATGAAGGCAGCAGAGCAGTCAAAATCATTCTGTGGCCTGCCAAAGCTTGTAAAGAACATTATGCACCAGTTGACAATTGCAATAAAGGTCCAAGCACAAACTATGAACATCACAGCTGACCTAAAACAAGTCTCTTGGCTTAGCTTTTTTAACGCAACACAAGCTAGCTTCGACACACATGCAACTCCATTCTTTGCTCTTTTCATTCATCATTTAGTCACAGCTATGAAAGGGGGAGGCTCAGTGAGCATGCTTGAGAACGTCCCCTTTCAGCCGCATCAAGGCATCCCACACAGCTTTTGTGGCCGTGCAACAAAGACAGCACTCACCTCGTTGGAAGAGAAGATTAAAGTGTGTGAGCGCCCAGACAGATTGGGTTCAGCAACTAACCCAGAGATCTCTGAACTGGGACTGGCAGGGTTAGAATCATCTATGACTGACAAACTCTGGAACAAGTGGAAACAAGCAACGCATTAACTACATTAACACATGACCAAACAACAATGGTAGGGAAACAAAAACAGCGCTAAGGGGGCGGGGCAAATTCAGGGTGAGAATTTAAAAACATGCTCCATCTCAGTTAGGACTGAAATGACTGATCACAATAGTACTCCATGTCAGTCACTGTTATCAATAACAGAAGGGACGAGAGATCATATGTCTCACCCGTTTATAAATTCAACACCAACACCCATCCACTAACAAAACTACATCAACATCTTCTAAACTACAACAACCACCACACCATTTCTAAAGGAAGAACACAAACACACCACACAATATTAGGTATGAGGTAATGTTTTAAAAGAATACCGTAAGTAGATTTTACAGTAATGGAATTTGTGATGATAGGTCTTTAGTTATAACAAGATAAAGCATTTACATATAATTGATGCAATTTGAAAGTTAAACTATTATGTAACACTACCACATACCCACTACAACTGGAAGGCAGGCAATGATTTGTTGAGATTAGCATCTAGATGTGAAACTACAAATCACACAGCTACGTTTGTTAGTAATGATCTAGCATCTCCTCTAAGATATTGAGAAAAAATATATACTGTACCAAATCTAACGAGCGACTGAATAAAGAGGACCAGGAGAGATTTGTCTGTTTAAAGGAAGGACTGTTTAGTAAGAGGCATGTCCCCTGAGCCACAGAGTTTAAGCTGCCATAACATACATGTAGTAAGAGACAGTTCTGTGAGTAGCCGCTCCTTATTGGTTCAGCCAATTGTCTTGAACTCATGAAGCAGTACCGTGGGACCCGCAGCCCCACCAGAGCCTGTGTGACAGCTAGCCAGGCATTTAACTACATGCATCTGATGAATCACCATTTGCCAAGTCATTGAGAAGCCACTGAATCTTTTCCCACTCTCTCTCTCTGATCACTAACATATGGACACAGTTATTCTAGTCATTGCTTGGAGTAGCTTATTTGGAGGACTGATCACTGAAAGCACATGTCTGGAAACAGGAAATTAGCCTCCTGCTATGAGTCTACTGGTGTTACCTTTTTCATAAATATAAAAATATGCTGGGATAAACGGCGCATAGACAATGACTGTCTCGCAGCTGGAGACAGGTCAGTTTAGTGACACGCAACAGCCAAGCTTTCATCCCGCTCAGCTGAGGAATCATCACTAGGAATGATTAAATCTTCGGTTCACGGGCCTCCGATTCTGTTTTCTAGCATGTGCAATCACTGTTATGCACAAATGTGTTCTTCAATTTATTTGATGTCTCTTCGATTGCATTACAGATTCCTGCATGTGTGCTACATCTACAATTTGCAAAATAATAAATAATGTTGCAATATACAATATGCGGGAAGGAGAGAATTGGCATATATTGGCAACTGAAAATAATTGGCAGCCTCAGTAATAATGTAATCCAATTACTTTCATCTGCAGTTTCAGCTACATTTGAACTTCTTCAGAATTTGTATAATGTGAAATTAAAAAGGGACAATTTATTCCAAACTACTGACTGTAAGCTGAATCGTGCTATGATCGCTATGATAATGTTAATGTCACAGAGCTGATCATTTGAAATAATTTAAATTAGACAATTTTTCAATAAAAACGGTTAATTTCATCCAAAAATAATGCTCAGGTTTGAAAGCATACATACAGACTTACACAATGTAAGCCTGTGTATGTCCAGGGCTTATTTTCACACACCTTATTCTTGCGGTCCTGGCTTTGCTCACTGCTGGTCTCAGTGGCTGCATATGGCAGGCTGCTGCTGGAGGAGGATGGCTCCTTGTCCCTGTCCCGATCTCTGTCCCCAAACCAGGAGAAGGGCATACAAGTAGGGATGGAGGTCATGGACTCTGAGGGGGACAGGTTTCCTCCAGACTCCTCCAGTAGCTCTGCCGACCCCCTGGGCATTGAAAAAGAGGAGGATACACATGTGGACACTTAAGGTTACCCATTTGAAAGCTTAATAGAAGACGAGCCAATGGTCAAGAAGAACTTACTAATTAACATAACTGATATTATATATATTATATAAGGACAGGAGAGAGCAACAGACGAGATGAGCCAATCAATAGTAAGGTATAGCCTTGATCACCCAATGGCAATGTTTACATGCACAGAGTAACCTTTCTACGTAAAAAAGGCAACAGATTTGTGTCAGATTTGGCACGTCATACTATCAAATGTGTGTGTGTGATATTAAAACGCAATAGAGTACCTGCTGTCCAATGATGCTCTCATCGCCTCCCTTTCATGTTTCTTCCCTTTGCCACCCGACTTCCGCAGGCCCCTGTGTCGGTTGCCAGTAACATTAGTTTAAGTGGTACTAAAATGGTGCTAACTTATAATGAATATATAGAATATAATGACAATGATTACTCTAGGGTCTTACCCAAAGTCAGGAAATCGTCTTTTTGGTTTTGCTGCTGATGAGGACTCGTTTAAATCTTCTGGAATGGAACAATAATAATCAGGATCAATACCGATGTAAGAAAAAGCCATGCTATTTCAGCTGTGACATTTGGGTCTTTCTATACCTTTGAGCTCCTTGCCCTTGCCTTTGGACTCCCTCTTCTTGACGTTGCGCAGGAACCCTGACGGGGAGTGTGGCGAGGTGGTGTCTTTGGGGGGGGACAGGGAGGGGCTCCCCCCGCTCTCAACACTGTCTCTCTGGGATGACGACAAGGAAGGGCTGCTGGAAAGCTCCACCTTACTCCTAGATCCGTCTCTAGTCTCGGCTGGATCATCTCGCTGTCCGTTCCCAGGATAGCAGACAGGCACCTGGCAGAGACAGGCTCTCCTGGATGGACCTCCTCCTCCTGGGAGTTTCCTGCTCCTCCTGCTCCTCCTGCTCCTCCTCATCCTCAGTCTCCTGGAAGGAAATACTAGTTATTTACAAGGACGTATCAAGGAATAGGACAAGAAGATGAAAGCCGTTTTATAAAACAGGTTACTCCGGTCCTCAGATCTGATTGGCTGAGTCATGTTAGCACACACTATACATGACACTAATGAGCTAATTGATAATCCACACTCATACCACTACTTATGTGTCGCTTAGCAGCCACATTGTTTAGCTACTGTTCAAGAAATGTATTGTTTGTCAGAATAGTAACTAATTATTATTGTTAAAACTAAAATATTTATTGAACATTTGTGTTTTTTATTACAGATGTGTGTTACCAAAGCAACCCACTCAGGGACGCGTTGTACAGTGATGTTTGAACAGTTAAGGGCCTGTTTACACTACTTTTGTAGAAAAGCCTCAAATGCATTTTGTGCTAGTAATATGGAAAAGTGGGTCTAGCGATGCACAATTTGTTTCCATTACATAAACCACACAATTTAGCTGGCAATGATGTGTGGCATTTTGTTTACACTGCAAACACATGGATGCATGTTGCATGTAGCAACATTGAGATTTTATGCATTTTGTTTGCACGTGGCAAAGGAAAGACTGTACTGGCTTTAGCGATCGAGGCAGAGGAGCCAGAGGAGCCAGAGGCGGGGGCTGCAGTCAAACTGTGCCGCTGCTTACATAGTGTAAAATCCCACCTCCTCTCCACTGTGATTGGTCAGCTCACTAAAAAAAGCAGTCAATGTCATATGCGCCCCTCTAAAATGTTTAACATTTCTCAACTTCAGAAAGTGTTCTGCTCTGCCTAAAAAGACACCTGGCACAGCGTGTTTTTCCCCCCCACTAGTTTTAATGTGAAGAATGCAGCTTGAAAAAAGCGGAATAGTGTGAGAATGCATCATGGGGCATTTTACGCTTCATATCGTGCCTAAAAACACATCTTAGCTGTTTAAATCACTGTAAAGCATGGCCTTGAGTGACTTATTGCTTAATTAAATGTGCTCTTACAACATGGCTCTTCAGATTGGAGCAAAACAGGACACCTATTGGAATTGAACACACATTCAAAGTAAAGTGAGGGAAATTAAATCAAAGGGGATTGGTGGAGACAAAGGTAGAACATGTAGGACTATGAGCTGCTCTTATCTTGACTGACCTGGGAGGACACCACAAGGCTCTCCTTCAGTTTGCTCCGAGAGGGAGGTTGGCGCTTGGCCTTCTGAGCCAGCAGGCCTTTCGCTCTATGTGCGCTGGTGTCCAAGCGCTCAGTCTCAGGGACCAACTCACTCCAGTCTTTGTCTATGAGAACAAAAAACAAATATACACCAAATAAGTCAGAAGACATTGTATCACAGTCTTAATGATTCACTAGTTTATGTTGTATACTTGTGAATGCATTATGCAGCAAAAGTGTGACGTGTATACTTCCATTGTATGATTCTTGAATGATACTACAAACATTTCCTTAAACCCTTGCCTAGTAGTGAGTCAACAGACTGTGTGCTGTTGGTTGGGCCTTGGCTGCTGGATCTCCCCTCTGCTGCTGAGTCCGGGCCAAACTGAATCTCCATCGAGTCACCCAAGGGCTCTCTGGACTCCAGGACAGATATCTGTGGACAAAATGACAAACTCAGGCTCATTTCAGTCTGTTGTGGTGGTGGAGCTTTTTTTTTCTTCTTCTTCAAACTGGAGTCTTACCCTGTCCTGCAAGCTCTCCAGTTGCTCCTTGTACCACTTTTCCTTCTCATCTAGAACTTTCTTCAGCTCCTCCTCTTTTTTCACAAAGTCTATCTCTCTGGAGAGGAAACAGGTGGTAAATGTGGCTTCAGATCAGTCTCTTAGTTTGTTAACACATGTCTGAGAGTATTAACCTCCCAACAGCGAATGACAGCTCAGGTCATTCATGCCAATGCGGTCAGAATTTCAAACACTGAAGTCAAGACAAACTCACTTCTGCTGGTAGTCCTTGAGCAGCTTCTTGGCCTTGTTGTACTTCTTGTCCAGAGCCTCATACTGGCTCTGAGTCTCAGCTAGTTGTTCATTGACGGTCTTACACAACCCCTGGGCCTCCAGCCAGTAACCCTCCAGCTTCAGGACCTTCTCATTGTTGTCCTCCATCTTCTGCACCAAGGCAGCCTCCCTGGCATCCCACAATGATTTGTCCTCCTCAGATGCCCTTAGCTATAGAGATGGTGACAGGTCAACTTGCTTGACTAAAGTGCACTGGGTTTGTAGGTCGAGCCCTGTGCTCAGACCAGTCAGTGCGTTATACTTCTATCAAATGTTCACTTAAAACAATGGGGTTGCACATTTTGTCGGTCTTCTAATAAATATTGCTTAACTATATTGTTGTCGAATGGGACCCCATTCTTCTTTCACATATCTATCAAAGTCTATTGATCTTTCTATAAACTTAAAACTGCACTATGTAACTTTCTATGATTTAGTCGGCGGTGAATGGAGTGAATGTACTCAATGAAGAGGAGGGGCCAGTCTTCTCTGCCGCAGCCCCACTTCATGAACTAGACTGATAAGGTGCTTGTATTTTTACATTACAAAGTTAGATAATGCAGCTTTAAGTATGCAACCCGCCATATTGGCATGAAATAGTTCCCCAATTTCCCCTTTCCCAATTTCCCCTTTAAACACAGGCCACTGCAGATTATAGACACTTTTCACTAGAATATCATACCTTTTCCTTTAGTTGATTTATTTCAGCTGCTGCAATGCTATGTTTGAGCTGAAGCTATGGGAGAAAAACAGAAACAAAGTGGATGGTTACACGATTACCTCTTCAATGTTTAGCCAAGCTGTCTAGATAGAATATTGATACGTTGATTTAGATGTGAAATTACATCCTAGTCATACTGTGGGTGGTACCTCTTTGAACTTGAAGGCCATCTGAGAGGCGTCCATGTTGGTCGGCATAAACAACGCCTCCGAATCAGGGAGCTCAAACACCTCTACGTTCCTCCCTGGAGAGAAACTGGAGCCCAGGATCCCCCCCTCCTCTACGCCCTCCTCTTCATCGTAGTGCTCCTCCTGAAACATGACATCACCCATGGCATCACACTGAGAAGTAGTCACTCACCCACACCCACAACATGCCCAACATGTGCCAACAGCACTCCCAGTGGTGCGGTTCACCGGTCTCGAGGGGCGATTATAATCAATTAATCATATCCAAAAAATGAGTGGGCTGGCCAGCAGGTGGGAGGCTGCAATGAGAGGACACAACTCAGCAGCACACCAGCCTGTTCTGCAACATCAAATGTTAAAAATAAGCTACATGTGTGGTTGATGACAAGACTCTGCCCTACACCCCCCGCCCCCCACACACACACACACACGCTTTGCATAAGGGTCGTAAAAAAGAGTACACTTTCCGCCTGCCAACTATACCCCCATGAAAATGAAGTGATAGAGGAAATGTCTTTTGTTTATCCTTGTCTGTTCCAGCAAGCCCTACCTATCTTCTGTGCCCAGATTCACCACAGTAGAAAACAGGGGCCTGTGGCTGCTTGTGCTTCGGAAAGAAAACATTTCACAATCCCAGCAGACAGGCTGTGGTCAAATCCACACCTTCCAAACACAGCAGAACAGTGACACTTGGCTTACTCACAGCTAGCTGCTCATTTCCTGGTTGGACTGGGCATGCCAGAGGAGCTAGGGATGGGCAGGGACCGGGGCTTGCCGAGAACTCCCTGACCAGCTGACTCACCTCCTCCGTGGAGTGCTCGTACGGGTCCTCCAGATGTTGTTGCTGCTGTTGGTTCTTCTCCTGCTCTAGTGTCTCGCTGATGAGGCGGGCTACCTCGCTCTGTGTCCCTGGCTTCTCCCGACCGATCAGGAAGCTGTGTGTGAGAACGCAAGAGTTTGTGTGGCATGTAATGGAACCAGCGCTAGACGCCCCCCAGTCCACAGTTACACAGCTTGTAACCTATGTAACCACACTATAGCTTCTCTCATGACTTACTCTACAGGGAGGATGCAAAATTTGGGATAAGCCCTGTCATTATGATGTGTGGGTGCGTTTCATTTGCTTATGGTAAATCATTCACATAGTCCATGTTCCTTCTGGTTGCCGTCAGCTGAATAATGACTACAAAGCTTTGTCATTAAGGTGGAAGTAAGCAGACTTTCATCTTTGGGCTTTCTTCCAGTTCCATCTAATCACTATGAGATAACTGTGGTCAATTCCCTTCACCTTTGTCGTCACATCCTTTTCAATCTATTTCAGGGCATGAGGGAGATGGACTTTAAACTGACCTGACAGTGCCTTTGGTGTTCTTCAGGACTGTAGCTGCAAACAGTTGGGTGACTCCCACCAGACTGATGCCATCCACCTCCACTATCTGGTCATTCACCTGGATTCTGGAGGGACAGAGACCAGTAATTACATGGAGAGGTTTTGAAGACATACAGCACTTTCAATAATAATACCAATACCATTGTCTCAATGCACACAGTCATCCAGCTGGCAACACAACAGATATCTATTCGCTGGGAAACGGAAATAGCCAGGCTATTTTCTTTAGCTGCCTCAGAAGGTTATAAATACAGCTGGTTGTTTGGAAATTGTGTCTCTGGGCCCTGGGGAGATGAGGCATCCCTAGTGTTTGACGTGAAAAAAGTGTTGTGGGCTCATGTACAGTGAATGCATGCCATGATTTCAGCTGTGTATAACACATTATAACTGCGACAATTAAAACTGTAATGCTTGCTGTGAAGTGCAGAGTTAAAAGTGTGAGGGTGTGCAAAGCGGGGGTGGTGGCTCTGTTTCTCACCGCCCATCTCTCTCAGCTGCTCCTCGCTCCGTTATGGTTTTCACAAAGATGCCCAGCTTCTCCAGGCCCTGGTCAGCCCCAACGCCCATTCCTATGATACTGATGCCCAGTCCGTTGTCTCCTGGATGCATGAACCATGGAGACATGATGAGATAAGATTTTAGTTGTGGTTTGACAGAACTGCATACAATGAGGCTAAATTCCAAACATTCAGTGTCCTCTCCAAAAGCATTGCTGGTACAGAAATAGACTGCATATAGCATATTTTTTTGTTGATATGAAATCTAAATCAGAGTCATGATGTTTGACTCATAAAATACACAAAATGAAGTTACTACTGTTTGCCTTTGTAGAGCAGCCAAGTCTGTGTATATTTTTTGTAAAATCTGGAAAAGGGCAACATCAAATAATACATATTTATACACATTCAGTGGCCATGATTATTTTATGCACATAATGTACAATAACTTATGAAATAATTGGAAATTGAAACAACATTTGGCCTTCACATGTTCTTCTATTGCTTCAAAATTAAAAAGTGGCTATGGTCATGATTATTGGCACCATTGTCTAATACTTGTACTAGTTGTACAGCCTTAGGCAATGATGACTGAGCTTGAACGCCGATAATCTTGGCCAGGACTGTATGCTACCTAGAAGCTGCTGCAGCTTGTTGAAAATGCCTCTTCCTCCTTGTGAAGCACCCTTCACAGCTAACATATGACTCATTGCAATGTAGCCTCAGTCTTGTTGAACTGACCCTTCTCGATCTCCACGGGGAACACGTCCATCTTCTCGACCCTCTTCTCCAGCTCATACTCCGCCGACGCTGCCACTGGGTCCACCTCATCATTGCGCCGATCATATTCCTCATTGGAGTAGGTACTGAAGACCTGTGATGAGGAAATACCGAATGCACAGCTGTAACACAGCACCTCCAGTGTCGTTAACAAAAAGGTTTATCATCAAACGACTTTATGATAAGGGTATCATCTGGATCTGAGTGGACGTTTTTTGATGTTGTTTTCTAATTTTCTTTTGGACCATTTTCTTTTGCACCTTTACTTATGTGAGCAAGATGACTAAGAACACATTCTTATTTCCAGATATGGCCTGGGGGAGGAATTGCATGGGGAGAATTACACTCATACCTGCATATTACATCTGCTGAATAGCTCTACTGGGGGAATTGGGGTTCGGGTGCCTTGCTCAAGCACACTTTAACAGCAGCTGCTGAGGGATGGCAGAGCACTTCAATGAAGATATGGACCACTGAGCTTTCAGTCACGAATTCACTTCTTTAAATCATTGAATTGTTCTCATCATTGTTCTCATCTCAACGTTGTCTGGTCCTAATATGAAGCTGCAAAATCTAACTGTACCTGTCCCTTTTCAAACAAATAATAATGAAGACTACAGGCTGCACCGTCAATTCTAGATCATGGTCTTTTGAATCTTTAGTGAAAGAGGCATCTGTCATGTTTTTTCCCCCCCAAGGTAAAGCCAATGTCACCAAAGTTTACAGCAAACAGAAGGCAAGGCAAGAGGATGGAAGCAAGTGCAAAGACATATTGTTGAGGGATTTCATTCGAGTTTCAAGGAGCTGTGAACTCTGCAGGCAGGCCTAACAAAGCACTGGATGAGTCCCAGAGGCTGTTTCCTGGTTGGAATTATACAGAGCACACGGCAGAGCATGAGCAGCAGGGAAACTAGGGCACAGCTGGGAAGAACAAAGCAGTGGATGTAGCAAAGATCAATGTTTGGAGGCGACAAGTGTTCATCATCAGAGCAAACATGAAATAAAATGAGCAGCATTTTACAGCGGGGGAAAAACTGATTCCCTAACCTTCAATCAACCAGCATTTCCCGTGTGCTCTGCGCTGGCCTTTCGAGTGATTAAATCCAACATCACTGTGTGTATTTACCTAGCATACCACATATATTACTAAACTGAAAACCACCTGAAACCTGAATAACACTCCCAGGGTCACGCTAAGGTGAGCACTATCATACCTTACACAAAATGAGATGGCCATCTGCTATGACTCAGTTAGCAGGATGATATAAGTGTATACAGTTCACTCCATATTAAGCCAAGGTTAGCAGGACTGCAAGGTCCTGTGTATTTTCTTCAAATCCAATGAGGCCTGCAGGGATCTTTCCTATGGTCTGCTGGATCACTGATCTGGAGGTCCGTGAGGTGGGAAGGCAGGCCAGCCGACTCAACAAGATCCCAACAGACCTCAGCTTTCAGATTCTTAAGGAATCTTCCAGTGGCAGAGAGCCATGCAATGTCAACCCAAGGACATATGGATTATATTTTTATCCTAGACTTGAGACAGAAGGTTAGACTCAAACGTGACAATAATGAAATAATACATTTCCATTCATGGGCAAGTTGTTACTTCATATAAGCATTCCAGCATCTTGAGCCCCTGAGTATTATAGGTGCTCTGACTAGGATTATTATTTATTTACCTTGAATGTCTTTTCTGAGCAAGTAGTAGTCTAGTTCACTTTGAAAACAGATTCAACACCTACGTTTAATAGACACATGAATAGTAAGTATAGGGTTGCACTGACATATGGTAAAATATTACACCTGAAATGTAATGCAGCACACTAATTGGTGAAAGTCCCCAACCTCCTATTTAGAGCTCAATTGTGCCAATGTCAAGACATCAAGACACACACGAATTACCTCACTCTTATTTCCCAGAGTACCAAAAAGCACAGGGTGTTGTATCCAACCATGCCTAACCTTGGATATCTGACAGAGACTAACCCCGGTCCCTATGCCAGAGGATGAGGTTGTGCTCCTCAGATGTCAAGAGTGGCAAAGTATGGCTGAAAAGAATAAAAACGTCCTAGAAGCAGGCAGAGGTTAACATTTACTGAATAATAAAAAGAGGGAGTATGGCTATAGGATTAGGGTATTCATCTAGAAGCTTGCAGTGAGGAGGTATGATGTAATACAGTAAACATTTCCACTCCGGGCAGCAGAGTCTGAGGTCTAGATCCTGCAGCGTGTCAAGACTTGAGGAACCAACCACAAGCTAACCTCCTTTTCCCCATGTCTTTCTGTCTCCTTACTATGTGTTCTTTGGACACAGTCCAAAAAAAGATAGCGAGTTTCCGGGATAACTTAAAATCAGTAAGCTTTTTGTTCTGCATGGGAGTCGGTTCAATTTGTCAAAGTGAAATACTAATATTATTTCCGTTTCAAAATATTCCACTGTTTTGAATCCACACATTTAAGAAAGAGGAATCATGTTGTCTTATCTTGGAAACATATGTGCATCTGCGAGTACTGATTTGGTATACTTCTGGGTTCCTCTCTCAAGCTAAATGAAAGATTAGAAACTGGGGGATTATACACACACACTACTGCAGCTCTGTGGTAAAGGCAGGAATGCTATTCATGGGGCCTCTCCCCACCAGTAACCCAAGTGAATCCTCCTCCTTGATCTTATACTACAAGCTTATTGCAATAGGTTTATAATCTACTTCTAGTCCAATACTGGACACCTAGTCCCTTTGTCCTTCACCATATACTCTTTTCTGTTTTCTCTGGAGACATAGGTGATATTATAAGACATAAAACCCACTGCACAAAGCAATTACATTTTTTAAATGGTTGACAGTTCAGTCAAAGCATGTTTGCCCTGCTTGTATTATAAAATAAAATGAATATGTCTCTGAACAATGAGCTTTAAAAGGCTTCAATTTGTAAGACTCACCAAGCTTATCACATTGTAATTTAGCAGTTAAAATGGATTCATGAAACTAGAGCAGACATAAATTTAATTAAGGATGAAAGACACTTTAGTTCGGACATCCTACACGTATCCAACATAAGTGTAGAAAATAGGTTTATAGAATATGGGGAACACTAAGACATCCTATTGAACTCATAGTGGTGCAGCAACAGTCCATCACCCCTCCGCCTTTCCCCAACCCCCTGCCTGACTTTCCTGTTGCCATGGACCCATCCAGCTTTTCCGAACAATGTTCTGTTCTTTACTGAAACGTAATCACCCAAGCACTATCTCTCAGCCCCCCTCGCCCCCCCAAAAAAGACACACGGGTCACTCGTTATCGCCGTCTCCAGTTACCAGACCAAACACCCATTTTCCTTTATCGCTGTCTTCACACCTGAGTTACGCCATCAGCTAAAACCCAAACACACATCTATCAATCAGCAGGCAAATTAAATGCTACAGGTGAGGCCAAACATAAAAAAGGGTGGTTTCTCTTCAAGCAGATACAGGACAAGGCAATTAATGCATTCTTTTTATGCCATTTTCTTCCCCTAAATCTTTTATGTGGTGGCAGAAGTTGTGATGTGGGTTGGTATACTGTTGTGCCATCTGCTTCATATTTTCATTTTCTCCATGACCCGTTACAACTCCAGCTCCCAGCGGCATGTCTAGGTTGACAATTACTTTTCATCCACTATCGACAACCACAGAGATCTGTTCTCTGTATGTGCGCTCAAACACACACAGATGTACACATGCCCACAACCAAATTGAAACCCTTCGCCCCCCTTTCCTCGTTGCCTTCCCCACAAAAAATACCAGTGTGGGAAATGAGTCAGCAGCTGGGAGGAAAGCAAACCAGAAACATCCCTTGCCAGCGCAAAGCGAGGGCCGACCACTCGATCGGGGAGCTCGTAATGTAAGCAGTTCTACAAAAGACAACAAATCAAAACGTGCAGTGAGAGCGAGCTGGGGCAGGGGTGGTGGCCTGGCGCAGATCATACAGTAATTAGGAAGAAAGCATGGAGCCAGTTTTGCAACCCCATATCTCTAGTACTTCCTGCAAACATGCTCCTAAAATTATTAGTGTTTTTTAAAGTTTGCATTGATTGACTAGCATTGAAACAACAGTTTATACTTGTCAGCCTCGAACTTCGTATTGGTAATGACAGTAACTAACCCTGCATTAGGAGTCTGAGAACAGAATTCCATGGGATAAGTAATCCAAAATGGGGCAGAGACAGGTCGAGCAGGTTTGTTTGCAAATGGCGCACGAGAGCTGCGTCTTTTGTCCTGCAAGGGCAGCTGAAAACTTTTCAACACATCAGATAATTAGCGTTAACTTTGCCTGAAAACACACAGCACCTGCCGACGTGTTTATTTGTAATCACATAATCAAACTGTTTAAGGCAATCACAATCAGCACAAGACTCAACCCATGCCAAGCTGTTTAATGACCAGCATTGAGCTGACCGCATTAGTATTCTGCCCCATCTCTCCTGACAGTCCCCCACTAGCCCAGGTGTCTGGAGGGAACCCAGATCCTGCTAGGGCCTCTCTGCTGGCTGGATGAGGGTGGAGTCTTGTCAGACACATTCCTCTGGCCACTAGAAGACCCAATTCAGATAGGAAATGGAAAGCATAACACTGCACTACCAGGAGGGTTGGGTAGAGAGGCCAGAGTCCAGAGCGCAATATAGCAATACAAACATTACCACACAGTTTGTATTGGTTGAAGTAATCATAAAATAGACATTTAAAATGTTTATTTTTTATTTTTAAATCACCAAGCATTTTTCCTGCCTTCGTTCACTGAACAAAATCCAGGCTGGCCCATGGCAGACTGGGGCATGCCCCTTTTACTTTTCACGAGTCACAGGAAATACAGCGAGGAGGAGGCACTGCCCTGCTGGAAAAAGTTAGATCTCTATTTTACCACATACATGAGTAATGGCAAAGCCTCTGGTAGGCATAAACACTTTCAGAGCTTCTGTACTCACTTCTGTCAGTCACTACTGGAACTCTTATATATGACCCATTAATGATTAGCGACTGTACTCTACCTGACACAGGTGCATTGTGGGATACGGCAAACCAGACTGACAAAGAAGCGCATGCTTGAACAGTCAAGTCTAAGTCAACAATATGAAAAATGTAATTATATGCTATGCAAATAAAGTTGAAAACACACTGAATTCTCTCCATTTCTTCACCACACCCTGTGTGTTTGAAAAGGGACAATGTCTATGTTTGATTGGCCCGAGAAATGAGGGGGGGGGGGGGGTTTGGGGTCAAAGCAGCAGGTGCAGCTCCTGGTGCCTGCCACTTTTTACTGTCATGATTAACTGGTTCTCAATTCCTATTCCAAATGTTCTCACATGCCAAGCGATACACAAAAGCTGAGACAACCTCTCTAAAATGACCAACTGACTGCCCAACACCCTGAAAATTACTACACAAACTGTCTCCAAACATCATAATAACACACCTGCAGCAGGGAGGGTTTATCATGCAACGATTCTCGGCTTATGGTCGTAGTATAGGTCTCAAGGTGAACATGAATTCCAGTCACCGCAAATTGCTGGGCACACGAAACCTGCAGTTTAAAGTTTAGACATATTTTGGAGCACCACGGCACTTTTTCCTTGGATTAGGACACGCCTGTACAAACAATTCTAACCTTGCGGATCAGATTTTCATCTGCCGCTAGAGAACAGCCTCTTCTTAACTGGAAAGATCAGATCAGAGGAAGGCAGCATTTTCAACATTGGTGCAGCATTTATACTATTCCTATAGGCAGAGAGTGCGGCAGACTTCTGTACTGACACAGCAGCAACGACAATGCAGCATTTCTATGCCCCACTAAAGTGCTATTCTGCATTAATGTATAGACAAAAGAACAGTAACCTAGACTATGGGATGTGTAAAATAATTGCAGTGTTCTGTCCAACAAAGCCTAACAAAGTTTTAAATATTTTCATTGCAATGCAACTAACAGTCAAGGACATGACTAATTACACGGATGTATTCAGTACCAAACACAAACATCCAATATTTGGCTTGATAACACCCTGACTTGGACTTATCAAACCAGCCTGCACCAACTCGACAACCTTATAACGCCCTCTTTATCCAAGACAGCCCTTTCAACCATGATAAGGGCGATACATATCGGGAATGGATGTCTCCGGTCGTTGACAAAGAGGACCTTTCTTCCACACAGGACACCTCCTCTGTCAAGACTCAGGTTACTAAGGGACCTAATCCTGTTGTGAGGTAGAAGCACAAAGCACTTCCTCTTTCCTAGTCGGCTAGGACTCTAGGGGGCTCGGTCACAGCGCCAGCTCAGACTAGCAGACTGTGGAGAACGGTGGGAGCCTTTTGTTAGACAGGCCTCAGGTAGGAATCTTGGTTGAGGGGCATCCGAGGGAACCAGCCTGCTCGCTCACTCACTCTGTAATGTGTGAATCCCAGCTCATGACATGTCATGGTTTTGACATATCCCTCTGCGTTCTTTCCTGATCACTGCATCTGTATGAAAAGCTAATTAAATGCTTAGATAGATTTGGTTGGCTTTTCATCTTCATCATAACGGAGTGACATAGTTTTTGCATTTATCCTCCACTTTCCCCAGAGAATCATCCGGTTGCTGTAACCACAGCCTGGCAGCACAGTGGCATAGTGGACGAATGTCACTATTCATCCCTGTTTTTGGAGAATGGGAACTATATATGGACATTGAGAGGATGCTGAAACCCATGGACTGCCCCCTAAGATATTTATGCTCATGTTATGTCTCTAAAAATGTGACTGTACTGTAGGATTGCACTTGATAAAAGGAAATAAAAATAAGTAAAAACATAAATAAATAAATAAATAAATAGAATGATAGTCATCCGCCTCTAACAAAACAATAACAGCAACCTTGTGTCAGCCATTTCTCACTTGCATATACAGACTGTTGTTATGATCAATATGTGAACTGTCACAGAGAGGAGACCCAGTCTGGCATATTGTTGTGAACGGTAACTCTGGGTGTTTCTCTGTCACTGCTCAGTTAGGGGCAGAGGAGGCACACTGCTGTTTGTGTCCCCCTCTCCAGGTCAACTTCTGGTCCCCTCTCCCAGGACCCCCTGCCAGGCCAATTGGGGGCAGGGGGGATCCACACCCTGAGATAACAGCACGTTTTAGGGCCTGGATAAACAATGACCCGTTCACAAGCTGTGTGGAATGCACTGAAGTGATTTGTTTTTCCCTGTTCTAGCAAAATGTTGATTAGATATGGTGATAATGGAGGATAATACCCATCATCCTCCACTCCCACTACATCCCCATGAGACTAAAGGGTTTAAAATGCATGTGTGGCAACACCAAAATAAAGAATACCCTAAATGGAAAAAGGAGTACAGAAAACAAGACAAATTGCAGCAATGAAGAGGTATGTAGACCTTCCATATGATGAACACCAATTACATGAGGCAATTCTGAGTAAAGGCCTTTTTGTTTTTATAAAAGGATTTCTATCCTTGTAAATTAGGGGATGATAAAATCAAGAACTCCCCAGCTGAGATGACTTGGCCGTGGTGTGTGAATGAGATCATACAAGTGAATGAATCCCCAAACTCCTCATATCCACGTTGGCCAGAAGTGAAGAGTCCCTATGTATGGAAAGGTATGCATCATTCGCAAATAAAGAGGAACGACTCTAGAAGAAGTAAAACCTCACATCCACTAACATTGCTCACTGGGTGGCCATGTGTTCTCACAGTAAGGTACAGTCTAAAGCTCCAGATGCCACACCAGTCTACCCTATGGCTGCCCTCATTCAACTGTGGCTCAGGATCACAGTTCTTATGCAATGTCAACAATATTTCCAAAATTACGACACAGTATTCCTAGCCAACATCTCTAAACTTGTCTCCCTGTTCTCAGGGTTAATGCACTGAAGATAAGGCCCTTCAAACGACCAGCACCCCCAGGCAATGACGAGTTTAAATGCCCCATAGTTTTGGTTTTCTAAAGTGTGACGAAGCTTGGGTGATGATACGGTGCAATAGCTGTGACGTCAGCATGCCTAACAAAAGCATTCATTTTGAACCTCTGCTAATTTGTAATATGTCTGGAAACACCTAGGGCAGACAGTTGCTTAATCAGTTCTTCAGTGGATTATGACGACAGTCCTGTGCAATGTTTTTAGGCCCTGAGGAAAGCAACAGCAGTTCAGATGTAAACAATACAAAATACCTACCAGGATGGACTCCGTGGAGAACTTGATTTTCCTCTTTGGGGGTGGCTCCTCCTCATCTGACAGCCCGGGGACCTCCGCATAGTCTTCATACTCCCTACACATTTGCTCCTCCTCCTGCTGCTGATCCTCTCCTTCCTCTCCTCCTCCTCCTCCTCCTCCTCCTCCTCTTCCCTGAGGACCTGGTCTACATCCCTGTCATCCACAAACGCTGCGTTCTCAATACCGTACACCACTGGAGAGGCCCTATCCCGGATGCTCTGGCCCACCTGCTCCTCCTGCTCGCTCTCCTCCTCAGCAACCTCATCATCTTCCTCATTATCGTCACCACTTTGACTCACCACTGTGGTCTCTTCCTTTCTCTCCTCTTTCAGCTCAAACTGCTCTCTGTCCTCCGAGACTCTACTTGCTTTCTCCAATACGATCTGTGTCTCTTTTGCCACATCTCTCGCAATGACATGCTGAGCAGGGTTACCATTCTGCTTTTCTGGTGGCAAGTTTGTTTTTAGGTCTGTTGGCAGGTCTTTGGTGCTTTGTACCTTCAGCTCCTCAAACACGTTATCTTCAACATTTTCATCCTCGTTCTCCTCGCTCTCTGATGACTCATTCTGGACCACTACCAGCTCTGCCCGGACCATGCTCACCCCCCTGGAGTCCAGTGATGAGGCATGGTTGGGGCTGTTAGGACTGTGCACCACATGGCTATCACTATTGTCCCTCTCAGAACATTTGGCCCTGTTGGTGCTATGAAAGCTACTGGCTACTGGTAGAGGCTGCTTCACATCCCTTGGGGGCGGACTACAGGGCTTGCCTTCCTCCCCACCAACAGATGGTCTACCAGAGCCGTCACCACATGAGGAGCGCTTGTAGCCGTGACTGACTAGGGGTGTTTGCTCTGGTGAGAGGGGTTTGTGAGTGGCATCAGTTGGAGAAACAGATTTGTACGCTGCATTAGTGACTGGGGAAGTTGGTTTGAGAGTGATAGTGGCCACAGGGGACGATGGTTTGTTAATGACATAGGTGGTTGGGGATGTAGGTTTGTTTGTGGCATCAGTTACTGGGGAAGGCGGGCGGTTAGTGGCTTCCTTAACAGGCGAAGTAGGTTTGTGAAAGCTGTCCCTTGTTGGAGAGGTAGGCAGTGAGTGTTCAGTGGGACTGTATAATTTAGCAGAGGCCGTTCCCCCTTTTGCACTGGCTCTGTTGATGTCCTCAGACTCATTCTCAGGCATGAAGTTCTCCAACCTCTTGGAGATGGGTCCAGCATTTAGTGACACCCTAGACACATGCCTCTTCTCCTCAACATCAGTCTTCTCATCCGGTCGACATTTAACTACTTGCTCTGAATTGCTGTTGGTCTCAGAAGATCCTGAAACTCTCCTTGGGCTTTTCCCCTCATCAGAAACACTACCAAGGGACACACGACTCACTACTCTGTTTGGAGACTGCTTTTCAGCTCCAGGCTGCTCTTTGACGCCCCTTTCAAAGAGCTTTCTGGTGACAGAAAACTTTTCGGCCAAAGCTACTTTATCAATCTCAACATCTTCTCCCTTGGGAGCCTTGTCTAAATTATGCGATTCTGGACTGGTAGCGCTGTTGAAGTTAACTTTGTGTGTGCTGACTGGCTTCGGCGGAGACACTTGGGGCACATCTGATTTTAAAGTCGTTTTCACATCTTGACACTCTTGCTGGCCATCCATCTGTAGGAATATGTTCTTTATCTTGTTCACCCGATTACCAAACGGCCTCCCCCTGGAGTCCTCTCGGGTGTCACTGGAGCCATTTGCATATGACTTCGCAGCCCCCTCGGACTTTGTCCCATCAAAGGAGCACTTAATGGCGTGGAAGTCTGATTTGTATGCATTCCTATGAGGGGACGCGCTCCTCAGGGTCCTCTCTCCCCCTTTGCTTTCCGCTTTAATCATCGTTCCCGGATTTTGTCTGCAACCCAAACCGAACAGCGGGTGTACGTGAGAAGTTAACCTTGGGGATATTTCCTTATTTGTTGGTGAACTATTATCCCCCCCCCACCCTCCCTCCTCTAAGCGAGCGGTGCCATGGGTCCGGCGGAGCCTCTTCGGAGCATTGTCTCGACTAAGCACTCACAACGAAGTCATCTAAAGAGAGGAAAAGCGAGAAAAACCTCAATAAAGAAACCAGATAGCATTATATTCCGACCCTAACGTGGATATATCATTATTGTTAGCCCACTTAACGCCGAAATAATCTATCTATTTCTACATTCAAATCAAAACAGCGTTGGAGGTACAGCTCGAATATAAAAGTAGGGTAGTAATGGGCTAGTTAGCTTAGACAAATTAAGTTTCACACATTTCAGGTTTGGTTGCCGGGTGGCTAAAGGCTAAATAGTACTGTGAAAGCAATGTATTTTCAGTTAATGAATTCGTCGTTCGTGTGTTAAGTTAGTAGGCCATTAATATAACAGCGAAATGAAGTTAAACTTACTGGACCAACAGCTCAGTACAGTCCTAGTGTCTGCGCTTCAACAATTCATTGTAGCAATTCCAAGTAACACGAACAGTTGGAACCGTAAACATTGGTCCTACGCACACACCACACAAAACTACACAACTTTGTAGGCTCTCACCTCCTACTCGTTTCATCGTGCGAGGCGCCGAAAGATCGCCTACTATATCCAAATTTAAACTATCAAACTTGTCCCTTCTTCCTCACCGCCATCATTCCCCACTCCAGCGTTTTCCTGCCTCCTTGTACTCCAGACCTGTCGCGTACTGCGCGCGCACGATTCTGGCGCGCCACGAGATCAGACGAACCCGAGAGCGCGCACACATTCCAGGACTGTAACCCCCCCCCCCCCCCGACCCCTATCCCGAGCATGGCGCAGGCACATGAGAGACATGGAGAATGGCGTGGGAAAGAGCATTACTGTATATCAGAGCTCACCTAGACCTCCCGACTGGCAAAAAGCCATACCCAGAATAAAACAACACATATGACTAAAAACGAGTATGACAAATGGTTCATTTAGAAATAACCAGGCTCATAGGGTTCAGAAAGGGGCCCTAGCTACCCCCCTTTCCACTAGTCAATGCAATGTGGCCAGTAAGTGATTGCTATTATACTATCTTAGCATCAAGATATTGTAACTGTTTAAATAACACTTGACTTGCAAATGCTATCCTATCTTAAGTAGACTTGACACAGGGGTGTCGTGAAAGAGGGGGAGGGCACTGACAATTGTAAAGCCTCATACTCCAGGGTGCCCCAGAAAGTCTCAACTCATTAGTATAGGGCTGTTCCTAAGGTCCTATGATCATATGTCCCCCGTGTCCCATCTGGTCCCATCTTGTCAAGGGGCCCAGAATTCCTAGTAGCACCCATAGGTGCCAGTAAAATGCAACCGACAGCAAACAAGGTTCTCTTTACTGCAATGTAACCACAGAGAGAGCAACTCATTGGTAATACTCAGTGCTGATGTAGGCTTAGTCTCACTGCTGAAGTCATAGTACAGTTGATTATAGTTTAGTATGTATCATGTAACTGGCCAATGGTCCTGGATCAGTATTGCTTTCACAAAAGCCATAACATTACTCAGGTAAATCTATTACCATGAAGACAAAATCTACTCTCAATAAAAGTAGGTCACTAGCACTTTTAATAGCCTCTCTGTAGCTGATCTGGCTATGCAGTAAACATAGCATTTTAATTTTAGATGCAATACCTGTTGTTTTGAATGTGTCTTTGATCCATTTTCTGTTTGTTTAATCCTTTTCAGGGTCACAGGGGGCTGCAGCCCATCCCAGAATGCATTGGGCACCCAGTCCATCACAGACAATCCACTCACAATCTCCAATCCGCTTGACTTGCATGTCTTTAGAATGCAGGAGGAAACCAGAGCACCTGGAGGAAACCTACATGAACCTGGGGAGAACATGCAAACTCCACACTGAAAGGGATGGGAATCGAACACTGATTCGGTGCTTACCGGCACCCTGAATCTGTCTTACAAAGAGGAAAAGGTATAGTCAAACTGTTGAGCACAGGTTGAGACAGAACATCACCACCAAAGATATTGCTATCCTCCAAGGGAATACACATTAAAACAAAGTGGATAGGGAGCTTCCCTACTTAAATTCATAGCATCATGAAGTTAGAAAGGCTGAAATTATCACACCACTAAAGTGTTTTCAAAGAACATTGGAAATACAAGTGATATTTCTCAATGTGTTCATGGATGGCTTTACAGAAATAGAGCTATATTCTCTCAAGACGTACTGTACTTGATTCTACAGTACTCAAACAGAAATGTACTTACCGTGCACTTTTCAAAACAGGTCCCCTCCTTAGGGAGGCAGTACATAAGGCAACATACACATTTGCTGTCATTCTGAGGTGCAGAAATGACATCTACTGCTGTAAATGACCTCTTGTTTGATTAAAAACACGAGGATTTGCTGATTTCAGCCACAAAGACAGAGTGAATGAGAGTTTAGTGACATTTCCTTGGTGGCTGGGAACCTAGATTTCAAAAATATCATCCAATCAAACTGAGCTTCGAAAACAGGGGCCAAATCAAACAAGAGAAAATGTGCTCTGATCTCCACTCTTATCAGATATCAATTGAATTTGACAAGATTATATATTTTCATTTAAATCAACACAATTGTTAAAGATACATGGATATATTAATCAGGTCTTTGACAGAAGCTTTATTTCCATCTTACATTTGAACAGTCTTTAGTAACTATGCATGCAACTAAATAAGGGGAGAGTTATGTAACAAAATGAGAAGAGAGTAGTAATTATTGATAAAATATGAACCGGACTTGGCAGCAAGAGGTCTAAACAGATGGTGATCTATTTAGCAGGGCATCAATTTGAGCATGCCATTTTTTCAGTTGCCTCAAGTGTAATCCCATCTACATATTTAATTCTACAAAACAAATAAACAAATAAACAATGTGACAAATAAACTTCTTGAATCTTGAAAACATGACATATTGACATATTGCACCCTTATCAACACCAAGTTGACCTTTGGTGTCAGACTTTTCACAGTACTATGAAAATGGTGCTATATCTTAGACTAGTTGAGTCAAGTCTACAAAAGATGTACAACATTATTTTACAAGACTTTTCTGGAGAAGTGCCGATCCTCAGGCATTTCCTTGGGAGTTATCTGCTCTCACATTCCATTTGAGACATGGTTATCTGATGTGTGGGGCTTTATAAAGCCGCTCAAAGCCACTCACATACTGTAAATTATGTCTTTTTTTTATGCCGTGTTATTTTCATTTGTTTTATGTAAATCCTTTGACATTTGGCTGCCACTGGGATGTGGGCTCAGACTAGGAGTGAAAAATGACATCAATTATGGAGCATATTAAACTGTTATTACAGTATTTTCTTTGACTCTTTGGAACTTTACTCTTTTTAAAAATAGGACTGATAGCTATACTTGGACAAATAGTGCACCAGTTTAAAACTTTTGTTCCACAAGAAGAAGAAAATTGATATAGTTGAATAGTTTGGCACCTTTTCATAATTGTGTGGGCTCAGAAGAGTTCTACAGTACATACCAGCGGCAACAAACATCTTTCTAACTGCTCGCCAGCATCTGAAATTATGCTGCGTGTGCACATGATGGTTGCAAATGTGTGTGTGTGTGTGTGTGTGTTTACCATTTCAGGCTTGCTGGATTATCTCCTAGCAACTGTGGGTCCCGAAAGCCATATATACACAGTCAGTGGGCTTTCTCCCAGGGGCAAAATGGCAGGCCGTAGTCATACCAATGGTCCCTATAGCAACCCTTCAAACAGTGTCTAATGAACAAGACAAGTGCGCTTAAATCAAATGGAAATGGGGGAAGATGTCTAAAACTCAATCAGGCAGTAAAGCATAAAATATTCCATTATATGGAATGTCTATGATACTTAAATACTTAAATACTTAAATACTGTTAGTTTGGGTCTGATGCTTGTTAGTTATGAATTCCCAGACCAGCTGTTTACAGGAATGCTGGCATATTTAAAAATCAATTACTATGCCAACTATTTTGTCATCTAATATCTCAAAGTAAATTTTATTATTCATGGTTGTCACAGAGGGCTGAACATTTATAGCTAATACAAAGTAATAGCAGAAGTAGTAATAAAGTACTGTTGTGCATATTTGCAGTTTGATGCTTTGTTGTGGGTTCGTCTGTTGCTGCCGTGAGTTGGTATGCAGTATTGGTGGAATGTGCGTTGTGTGTTGTGCATGCCCTGGCCTGAGCTCATAAGGCCTTGTGTCCCTACCCTATGTCAGCAAGAGGGAGTGACGATATGGTGGTATGCGCAAACTCCAATCATGCCAAAGAATCCTACACATCCTCACCATCAACACATAGTCCCAGACGATCCTCTCATACCAAGTGAACATCAGAGTATTTATAAGTTTAGTGTGAAGTGGGTGTGTTCATTTTTTTAATGCATTTCATTCCTCAATTTTGTAGTTCGGATGGGAGTTGAGTCAGAAACCTACTGTGATTTGTACAGTGCTCCACCACTAACGTATTACAGAGTGAATGCTGCCATCTTCTGATAGACGAATGTACAGGAGTTTAAATATTAGTCTTCAAAAACGTAAAGATATCAAGAACAATTATAACATGCACACCCAAGAGGAAAGAAATCTGTCTTCATTTATGGATGTTGTGCAAACTTTTAAATGAGCAGGTATGCCTCATCATTTTGACAAACAAGCATTAAAATGCTTTTTATTCATATCATATTGATTGCACTTATACTTTTAAGACTACACAGATGTGTATATGGATGGTTTGTACACATCTGTATCTGAATCTGTATTCATAACAAGCAGTCAAGCTTTCAAAAAGCTGCTTAATACTTCACTATCATTTCTATTTTAGTATATATTTGATTTAGTATACATTGGACATCTTATTCTAGACGAGTAATTGTGTAGACTTGCACAATTACAAATTTAGATTTGCCCTGAAGCTCAAAAGTAAATAAATTGGCACCAAAAAGAAAAGGTAATTGGCCTGTAAACAGTTGCTTTCACAAATCTGTTAACACAGGAGGCATTGTGGAGCTGCACTGCCCAATGAAAGCAATAGTCTCCCTTACTTCTATCTCTCGCAGTTTGTTGCCAAGGTAACAGAAAGAGAACAAATGTCACTTTACTACATGTGTGCGCTTATTACAAAACATTATTTTCTCTGGGCCACAATGGCTGTGTTTCTACTATAGGACACCAGTGTTTTCCCTTGCAGAAGAAAGAAAGTTTTGCAGTTGGTGTCAGGGTCAACTGTCTATACAATCAGCCATTCAGCTATGGATATGGACTTTGATTGGCGTATAATTTGCCTATTCCTGATGAGCAATCATGTAATATGATTCTTTACCCATAAGTTCATAACCATGCCTGTCTGCTCCCCTTCTAGACAGCATGCTAATATCCTGCAGCAGAGAACTGCCTAGTCTGCTGACTGGCCACTTTAATCATGCTGTGTGTGGCACGTCCTCCTCCTGCAGCTGCCATTTACTCCACGGGCAATGTACACAGTCAGGCACCATCTGCATCTCAGCCTTGGCTGGGTACAAATCTCCCTAGTATGTCAAAACCTTGTTAGCCTTTGCCGACTATACAGCACTGCGCCTTGATTTAGATTGGGATCCTACTGTGTTGCTGTATTTTGGGAGTGAGTTGCTATCTGATCACCCATGTGAATCCCCACCTTATTTCACTCTGCAGCTTGTATGGAGTTTCAAAATTTCATTGAATAATTGAATATGTCATATCCAGTGACAAAATCTTTCCGCAAGGATTGCAAGGTTGCTGCAGCAAAGCTCAGACTAGATAGAGTGGGAAAAAACACACCATGGTTTCTTTTCAAATTCAACAAAAGTTTTAACATCAACTTTTCAAGCTCCGTGGTGTCTGGGAGGGATATGGGTTCAGGTGGTGTCTGTGGGCACAGGGATGGTTAGGGACTTGTCAACACAAAGCAGAAGCAAGTCGGCTGAGCAGTGACAATAGCTAGCATGAGATGCTGCAGTATTCACATTGCACAATTTAAAGATGAATTGTTCCTGGTGTCCTTTCATACAAATTAGGTTTCACGTGTCAGTCGTCACTGACGACTTTGCTGCATTGCTGCTTGTCATCTCTTCATGGTTTTAACTTTGAGCTCCTCTTGCTTTAAACAAATGAGTTAGAACAGTAATTAATTAATTCATACACTAATTAAGCTCAATAAATCAATCAATTAGTCATCAATATTGGTAACAACAACGAGAATTGTATGTAAATACTGTCATTTTATGTTATGTGTTAAATAGATAGTCAAAAAAACACACCAATATAAATATATAAATATATATTTTCAGAAAAGGATTAGTTTATACTTTCCCCCTTCAAAAACCGTATCTGCATATAACTCAGTTTGATATTAGTATTATGTGTAGTATGAATTCATTCACCTATTAATTCATACATTGTCTTTTTATTCCTAAATAGGGTCACGGGGGAGGCTATCCCAGCATACACTGGGCGGAAGACAGGAAAACACCCTGGACAGGTTGCCAGTCCATCACAGGGAATATCTATTTTTGGCGTACACAATTGTGTAATTTTAAAAACGTAATTAGTCTCTCTTAAATTCACAAATGAAATAAGGCTAAAGTGAGTTTAGGTGGTTTTACCCTCTTCGACATCCCCGGTTGCCACAAAATGACAATACCCTCATCGGTCACGTATTCTCTCGAAACAACCTGTAGTTCGCTGTTAGGGCAGCTGTCTTCCCATGATTATGCGATGCTTTTTTGAGTGGGCGCGCTAATGGCTTTCCTCGAGGAGAGTTTCGTCTTCCTGTGCAGGTGAGAGCCAGGGACGAAGCGCGAGAGGTCAGGCTAATGAGCAGTGACTGACCAGCCCCCCCTCGGCACCGGCAGCCTCGGCTCGCTCATTTCTCCGAAGATGGTAGCGGCGCGCACTTCTTCGCATTCGTCCGAGTCCGCCGAGTGGATTATCTGTCTAGATAAGAGGTAACGTTACATTTCAATCACGTCACTGACGACACTTTTTGTCATTTTGTAGCCTTATTAAATGAAACGGCGAATGATAACATAACGTGGGGCTTTCCACCTGGAGCAGCGCTCCCTTTGGCGCATTGTGTTTTACTAGGTTGCATGCAATTCCCGTGTAATTCCCAAACGCAAGCAAGACTTAATGTGTTAGTCAGGTGTGAAATCAGGGCATCCTTGCATGCGCCATGTCTATTCTAGTCAGGCTACACCGTTGCTGTCACCACACCAGGATCTGGATTGATGAAGCATGCTTTTAGGGTAGACCTCACCCATACTGCTGATTAAGTCTGTACAGGGCTCAAAACAAACGATGATTGTTACACATTATCTTCAGGCAAATTGATGGCCAGTAAAACATGACCAAGGGTAATAATCTTTTAAGGCTAAGGCTATTTCACCTCATTGTAGCTGACAGGCGTTTGATGCCCTGCTCTAAGAAAAAGTTTATCAGCACCATGCCACATAATGACCACCGGGCCTATTTTCTCCATCGTTTATTATCTGTTGGCAGGTTAAATTACTTTAATAGTATAGTATATTCATCTCCCAGCCACACCTTATGTATCCTGAGGGTTCTTAATTGAAATCATTCAAGTCAATAGTCTGCTGTGCATGCAATATGAGCAAAACCTGAGCAAAAAGAAATCACACCCAGTCAGTTATAAGGTATAGCTGAGAACAGGAACGAGGTAATGAAAGACATCCCAGTTTATCCAGGTTGTGGCAGTAGGTTGCTCCACAGCCTTTCCAGTTTTGCGCTAGGAAGCATGGTGCAAAGCTACATTCATGACAGATTAGCTCTAGGCCAGAGGAGGCACAGGCAGACAGGATCCATCCATGCATCTCCTACGCCCTCTGGCACTGGCTATAATGACAATATATAATTTGCCCCCCTGGCATTACACGTCTGCTATGGTTTATGCAGTGCACATACATTATACATTTTATAGTATCATCTGTGGTGTTGTGTGTCTACACCATAGACGGCCATTTATGATAAAGCAGCTTGGATACCCTCCACTATTATTCCCTTAACACCTGGTCTAAAGCTTGTAAGCATGTTGCTTCATTCCTACTATGCCTGAGCAAGGACTATGAAATACTACATTTACATTTTGGATTTTTAGGAAAAAAATTTAACATTTTCAAATGATCCCTCAGTCAGAAAGACATCAGATAATGTTAAGCCATTCTGAACCCCACAGTAATCATATTATTAAAAAAAATAAAATAAAAGAAGAATTTTTGAACTTGTCCACATAGATTTCCAGGCCAGAAAACACATTGTTAGAATATATATATGTATGTATAACAAACTGAAGGATGAATGTAGAAGCCTTTCCCTTAAACTGTGACAGGTGTCGTTTGATAGCTGTCCCTATAAGGAAATATTTCATGTCTCATCTCAATTTTAATGTAGAATTTGTTTTATAACTGTGCTTCAGAAGTATTTTGACAGTGACAAAAGTTTATATTATGTACTCTCAAGTGCCTGCTAAGGATTGACTGAAAAAGCTGACAAACCCTAACAACAAGAAGATACTGAATCATCAGTGTCATTTCATATATGGCTCATCATTTTTTTCCTTTGAAGTATAAATGCAAGTGGGCTTTTTAGATATAGGGGAGGAGGAGAGAGAGAACGAGGGGCGCATCCTGAAGGAAGGGCTGAAGTACACTAGCTGACTAGCTGTAAACAGCCACGTGACGCAGTTTGCCAGATGTGTTTACACAGTAACGTCCTTTTGTTAGTTGTAGAAGCCGCCTGTGTGACTCAACTCAAATGGAGTTTGTATGACTAACCATTTGCTAGCAAACAGCATGGCTCACCTTATCGGTCTGATGTTAATTTGACACTTAAATGCAACTTGGGTGACATCTGTAACTGTGGTAAAATTTGGCAACATTTCATCTTCATATGCATGCTACACTTATTTGAAAAAAAAAAAATGTCACCACCAATGCTGTCAGTACGTGACATGTTCTCATAGCCCTGGGAAGAAATAATTACAATTCCTCCGTACCACAAATCTGCTTACCTAATTGGTTGACAGATTTCATCGTCTCAGTCTAATACATTCCTTAGGCGGCTGCAGAAATATATCATCAAAGTCTCACACTTTTGTAACTAGATTGTAAATTGGAAGCAGTTGTCAGGTTCTTTGAAGAAGCGTAGTCTTACATCCAGCAGGTAGCAAAGGGCCCGCGGCCTGCCGAGACAGCAGGTGTTCCCTTAAATATTCATGTTCATCATTGTTTGTAGTGTACATAACAAGTTGCTTCATAGGGATACGCAAGCTCAAAAAACAGCACCCCGCCTTTCAAACCCAGATTTCAAACCCACGCTCACACATTTTCTCTCTTGTGCCTAGTTGTCCTCACTGTGTACTGTATGTGATATCGATACTCCGTGCTGAAATGGCGGGTATGAGGGGAATACGTATAACCAGAGGCTCTCACAGTTCAGACGTGTCTGCCGGCATGATCTTACTGTCCATTGAGGACGTTTATAGGCGAGGTAGAGTAATATGACTACTGGGAGTCGGCGCCTGGTAATATTTAATGAAGAGTTATTGATTTGCAATCTCCTGCTTGGTGAAAACACATTGAATATAGTACGGCAGTGCAGTTAATGCAGTATAAATATATAATAGCCAGTAAATATTGTTAGGAGCAACATTAAGACTGGGCATTGTGGCGTGGTGTTTGCTTTCCCCACTGAAAAACCGCAGCTGTTTGATTGATAGATTCAAAGGTGATGTCAGCTAGAGCCAAACGCCCACATGATATATCAAATGCTCTGGAGTTAATGTAATAAATGCGGGGGTGATGTGCAAGTAACTGCACACAGGAAATGCAGGAATAAATGAGGTCTGCAAAGGTCAAGGTGATAAACGGCTCTGCGTGGTCGCCTTCATAGTACACTACCCTGCATAGTCTCCTCCAGGATTGTCCCCATCCTCAAGAAGCAAACTGTCACTGAGTAGCATGTTGAGCATGAGGCGAAACTGTTTGGGTCGTTTCGGACTAAACGAGATTGTGGAAGGGCACCCGATACAATATTTTTCACCACTATGAACAGAAAACCAAAGGACATCATTTCTCAGGGGGAAACATTGGCGTCACGATCCCTCCTGTAGAGTTCCCTCTGTTTTTAGAATCCAGGCCAAGGTGCGGCAAGGCTGTTCTGGCGGGTGGTGGCCCAGCACCCTATTTAGATGTTTATGTACATTTATTTTGACAGTTAACGGCAGATTGTGTGTTTTGTTTTCTTCCCTTTCTTCTTTTTTCTCCAGGCCAGCAGAGCGCTCTGGGGAAGATGTTGACATAATCCTGGCACGTCTGAAAAACGTGAAGGCCTTTGAGAGGTTCCACCCCAGTTTGCTGCAGAAGATATGCCTGTGCGGCTTCTACGAATGCTTGGAGAAAGGCATCACCCGTAGGTCCCGCCCACAAGCTCTCAGGAGATACAGTTGTTCATCAAAGTGAATAAAGAAGCTGATAGTCCATTTTTTCCCTTGACCGATTTTTCAAACTGTGCTGTGTTTCTTCAGTGTATCGCCAAGGAGACATCGGCACCAGCTGGTACGCCGTCCTCTCTGGTTCGCTGGACGTTAAAGTTTCACAGACAGCAAATCACCAGGTGAGGTATTTCCCCCAGCATGGTCTAATATACCCGCCGGTAATCGAAAGATGATGAAGCAAATTGAACTTGCAAACGGAAACGACTCTCCTCGCTAGCCGATCTTTACATCACATCACATTGATTTGTTGATAGTGCTCTCAGGTGTGCTAATAACTGATATTTTGGTGCGCCAATTCAACACATTTACCGTATCGTCAGATATTAAAGTCCTTTTACAGTCTCGCTTCACCAACTTGGATGATTTCTGTTAATAACCTCCCAAATGAAAAATTGGCACACATGCAATTTAGAATTTCCCTCTACCCTCAAGTTCATTTAAAGTGTGGGCTGTAAAGAGCATTTTGCTTGCACCACTGGGGGACCTCGTTGAATATCTTTCATTACCGCGGCCTTATATGCCTCAGCCAGCCTGCCTGCGCTCTGATTGGAGTCATTCTTTTGGAGACTGGAGTGTATCCATCTATCTAACACGAGTGTTCAGAGGAGCTAGATTGCCTCCCACCTTTTGAGAGTGATCTGATCAGCGCCGAGCACAGCGATTCAAGTGCCTCTCACAAAAGGCTTTTTTAGGAGACTAAGCACATTTCATTAGCACAGCATAGCATCCTTGCCCCCCCCCCTCCCCCTTGCTGTGTCATCCTTTGCTTATAACATAGAGGAAGGATCCATTTAGCGCGCCGTGTCTGGGTCTGTTGTAGGATGCCGTCACCATATGCACGCTGGGGATCGGGACGGCGTTCGGGGAGTCGATCCTGGATAACACCCCCCGGCATGCCACCATCGTCACGCGGGAATTCAGTGAGCTCCTGCGCATTGAACAGAGGGAGTTCAGGTCTCTGTGGGAGGTGAGTACCTCTGTCTACTCCGTCGCTACTTTTGTCAGCCGACAGGAAATCTCCGGCTGCAAAACATTTTGTGACACGGCAGAGATTCATTCTCTGTAAGTGCCTGTATCAGGAAATTCGAAAAAGGTGAGACGGTGCTCTTTTAAAAAAATGTTGTTTTGCTTTGTTTCCCGTTGCTGGGTGGCATTTCAGTGGAGCCACCAAAATCATATTTTTTAAATAAATAAAATACCAAGGTTGCATTCTCTATTTTTTAACAGGATCTTTAGTAGTTATAGGATTGTCTACAGCTCCTGGTGAAAACAATGTTTTACATGACTGAGTTTATAGATTGCAGATACAATGCAGGTCCTCAACGGCTGATTGGGTTGCTTCAGGCCAGCAGGGATAGCTGTCCATTATGCTTTTCACACTACACTTAACCCCGGGCTAACGTCTTTCTTAACCCTGGGTGTGAAAAGCCTACATGTAGCCTCTACTAAGGGTGGCTTTTTCACAGAGGACCAGTCAGCTCCAGCCTGTTGTTATTGAGCATGATGTGTTGAATTTGTAGACTCTGATGATCTGGGCAAAGTGTAAACCTCAGTGTAAATGGCGTGTAGTGTAATGGTTAGTGGAGGTCTTTGGTTTAGAGGGCAGTGGTTCTGCTTCACTTTGTTGTTTATAGTTGCGCCCCCTGCAGGTGTTGTGAGAGGTGATCACCCCAACCCTGCTCCCTGTTAAGCCCAAACTCAAGTTTCTACGTGAGCGCTCAACAGAGTACAGGGGACTTTTTTTTTCTGTATACTTTTTGACCACTAGGTGGAAGTAGAGTGCCATACAGAAACAGACAGGTCCTGTGCGTTTACTCATCTCTTGATTGTGTGTTCTGATTTCAGACAGACCCACTATCCACATAGCATCACATGATACTATCAGAATGCCAGCATATGTTGCTGAATCTTTACAAACATGGCACCTAATATATTTAGAAGCATTTCCAAGAGATGACTAAAGAGCAAGATACTGTAGAGTATCTTGTTTATGGCTATAGTAAAGTAGGGGGTGGGGGTCAGCAGCAGGAGACACGGCCCCATCCCCGGCCACAAGGTCTCTTCCTGCTGCACCACTCAACTCTCCACCGCCCCAAGCAGGAAGACTGCAAGTTGGCTGTTTGGTGTCACACTGTTCAGAGGCCCCTCTCCTCTCTCAGCCCCACTCCTGCTGGAGCCACTGCACTCGGCTGGTTTCCTGAGTAAGAGAGCCCATTTCCTCTGAGACTGGAGGGCATAGGGGGCTGTAAAAGCTATGGGCTGTGTGTCTGTGTCACCACGCTGGCCCACAGTGTGACTGGAAACTCGACTGGATGTGCACCCAGGACCAGGTGGAAATACTACACATTGTACCTCTGTCCAGGCGTTGACCTCTTCAGTAAGGTTTGTTCCAGGTGATCTTTGTGGCTCCTGACTGAACACTGTTTTTGGCACCCACGTTTTTCTGTCTTGTCTTTAGATCTCTGGTTTTGGATTGAGATCAGAGAGGAGACCTAGTTGTAGACCTATGAAGTGGCTGTGATTTGGTTTTAACACACAATTATCGGACTGGTTTCTTTTGAAATATGGCATGTTTGCAATTGTTTTTCTGCAGCACAGGTAAGGGACAAAAATCTTGTCATTTCACTGATACAGGAGCAGTTGTGGTTCGATGTAGTATTTCTGATGCAAACTAGATGCTTTAAATACAGTTTAAAGTTTACAGGGATTTTTTTTTTTATCATGTGCCATCCTTCTCAGCACACTTAGTTAATGAACCACATTAGGCTCTGTTAGTGCACCCTTCCTCCAAATGTTGATGATGCCACAGTATGTGTCCCTACCTCTCATGTCAAGGTTTCTTTTTGACCTGTTTCCCTCGGCTTCATCAGTTACACAGTTCAGGTTGAACAAAAAGTTCATTTGTTGTAAGTAGGGCTTCATTTTCCCACACAGCGTTTCCAGCTGTACTTCAGCCAACAGCCATGACAGCCATGACAGCCATTTACAGCGTAACATCAATCCATCATGCCTTTGTTGCTAGAGGTGCTGAGTTAGCTGTGTCACACAAGCTGTAACCGAAGGGCTATCGGGTCAAAATCCACAGGATCAGCTTGTTGACAGATTGGCGATAGACTGGGCTCCCAATATTTCACACAGGAACACAACATGTTGGACCTACAACATTTTCAAATAATTATTCTGCCTGTCAATGGCAGACATGTATCTCTGTCAATGTTGCTGCAATGCAGAGAGATTGCTGTTGTAGTTTCCTGTCACTGGTGACGTGAGGCGTTAGACGTTTTGTGCCAGTTCTGATTCTGATGTACTTGGTATTGTAATGTAATTCAATACATCGCACTGATGTGTGCGGCATTACACACCTAGTCTACTCCCAGTGGCTACAAACAGCCTCCAACTGCCCTTGGTGTTTCCCTGATGTCTAACAAATGAAGTACATTTACCTCACACAACCCATATTACCCATATTAAGCTGAAGTGTATCCGTGGTGCATTGACCACTTTAAGCATGAGGTCAATATTTATGTCCCTTACACCCCTGGAAAAATAGGGCTGACTGTTTACTGAGGAATAGATCCTAGCATTGATTGATGCCAACTGATATGGGAGAATGAGGGCATAGAGGTGACGTTGAGAAACAGAAAGGAGCCTCCTGCTTCAGGGGGTGAAGGAGGTCCTGGAACGGACATCCACACGGATCCTGCGGACCACCTGGGGCCTCCCTGCAGACCACCTGGGACCAAGCACTCCTACACAACGGTACCAGAGTGAACACAGCAGCGCTTGAATGAACCAATGGGCATTATTTTTTATTCATAGGCACCGTGTTAATTATTCAGTATACATTTTTCCTCCAGTTTTTGCTCTTTCACCTAAAAACATTATGGAGTGTGTTTTCCTGCTGTTCAAACAGTTACGGCATGTTTACCAAAGGCCATCGGTTTGAACATTTCTCTCCCCTTTTCTCCTCAAAGTGTCTCATGTGATTGTGGTGTAAGACGTGGCACTGCTGCACAATGCATGGCAGTCAGTGCAATCTCACTGGTACAAGCATGCAGTTCATGCATACAATTGAAATCTTTTTTTTCCTCAACCAACCACCACGATCACGGCTTTCAAGCAACTCGACACATGACAGAGGCCGGCGTCTGTTATTGGGAAAGGCAGACGTATGCTTGTTTGTTCAGCGCACACAGGCACGCTGGCCGAAAGCCTGTTCCAATTCTCTCTTCACTTTGCTTCCTGCTTCCGACGGCCACTGGGATTGAAGCGACACAATTGTGATTTGCGCCTTTAGAATCACACGGCAGCTCTCTTCCAGTCACACACACACACACGCTATGGCCCGCGCAGTTTTGCTTTTCTAAGGATGCTTTGTTCTTTCAGACTGGATGTCATACATGACACGCCGCAGGAGCGCAGACGTTACAGGCATACGTACCGCGTATGCTTTTGAATAACACTGCGTTATGGATGCTCACGGTCGCGTGTGTTTTTTTGCGTCCGCGCTCGAGGCATATCTGCTGGATGCTGAGCCGAGAGTGGGCGGGAGGAGCGCTTTGTCACTTTATCATCGGTCCGTGGAGGCAGCCTGGTGGGCAGCCAGTAGAGAAAGCTGATGAACAGGAAGTGGCAGAGACACAGTGTGGCCTCTGGGGTCTGAGGACTGGGCGGAGGCGGGTAGAGAGAAACACGGAGCCTCTGTGGGGTCGACATCCAAGTAGCGAGCCACGACCCAAGCCACAGCCCCTCCCTGTGTACAGCGGATATACACAAGGAAAGAGCGGGGCGATCGTATCAAAACATTTCTGTTTCCTTATCGCCACTTAGAGTTTTTGGAATGTGCGTTCCAACCTGTGAAATAAAAAAAACTGCAACTCTGTGGTTCTTAGAGTCACAAGGCAGGTGCAGATTATTATTATCTTCCGTTTGGGTCTTTATATTTTCCGAGGTCCCTTTAGCGACAGACTTTTAGTAACTGTTTTCAGAGGATTTATGTCAATCTTTAGATCAGTCAGACAGGTTCAGATGAAATTACACCAATGAGATAGAAAGATAGGGGATGAAAGTGATGTATTACATCATCTGTAAACTCACGGTCAGTAATGCACTCTCACACACAAACACACCAACGCACTCTTCGTGCTGCAGAATAATGTGTGCAGTAGACAGGAACAATGCTGAAGTGAAATCAGTCAACTGGCACAAACTAGATTTCTCTCAGCTTTCTTGGTCCGATGTCATTGTTCTGCATTTAGGTGTGTGTGTCCATATGTGTACATGCACAAATAGTTTCCCTGTGTCCTGAAAGGGTAGAGAATCTCTCTTGAAGTAGGTCTATGTACATGCACAATCTGCACAATCACTCGAGAGGCTTGTTTTTATTTCTCTGTATTTTTTAATTTAAACGAGCAGCGTTTGAAGTCAAACCACAAAACTTGAAACCGAAACCAAAGCCTACTTCATCGATTATTTGTGGAAAAAACAGCATGCCTTCTGTTTCTTTCCCCCTCTGTGCATTTGACATTTGCCACAGTTCCACAGATGGCTTGCACAAAGTACTTTCTTATCTTTAAGCCTTGTCCAAAATGTGGTGAAAACTGTGTGGTCATGTGTGAAAGCCTGTTTAAACAGCCTATTTAAACCAGTGATAAAGCCAAAACAGGACATGTGATTTTGTATCACATGGTTGTCCCTGCATTCTACCAACCGAGCTGTTTTGGTTAGCGTTGGACCGGTCTGCTCGGAGGCTGAGGGTCAGATTTGACAGGGTGATTCGGTGACACGTATATGCACCTGCTCTCTCCCTATCTCTGGCCATCTCTATTGCACTATTGTCTCTTTTCCTTTCTCAAAATCAGTGGAAAGGTGGCTGTTCTCATGCATGCATTTCTCAATCTCATTTCTTTCAACAGTTTTGCTTATTGTTAATTTATTAAAAATGTATACACTCACCATACAAGCTATTTTAGATAAAGGTATCCACCAAATGCCATATCATGATATTATATTACCTGCATTATATTATATTACCTGCAATACTGCCTGAAGCCGAGTGTCCACAATATGTCCACAGTGTCCACAATATTACAATACTAGGAGTGTGATCATGTCCTCCAACACCTTCTCAGCTACTCCTAGTGAAGAAACACCACAACGATGAACACTGTCTTACGGTATGTAAGACAGTGTTCATCGTTGTGGTGTTTGTGGTGTTGTGGTGTTTCTTCACTGCACTTTCCCAGAGGTCACTTGTCAATCAATCAGTGTGTCCAAGTACTGTTTTCCTTGGATTTTCTGTTGGTGAAGTTTGAGTTTCTGTAGGTGGCGCTCTTCTCTTTGTCTGTTCAGCCACGGTGGCTATCGCTGCTCATGCTAACTTCTTCTGTTTATTCCAAACAAACAGCTGTTGCTGCTGCAGTCACTTCCTGTGTGCCAGAGGATTATTCCCAGGAAAGACCTACCCAACATTTAGAACAGCAAATTAATTGGCTAGATGTTGGATCACTGGTGTGTTCAATAGTGATTCAGTCAGGAAAATAGAGTAGCAAAGACAAATGTCACAAATTATTACTCTGGTATGTATTAGACAACACTGTAGAAGCCTGTGGTTCGTTTGGTGGTTATAAACTCAATGAGATTAAATTGTCTTGTGTAGTTTTGATCAGTAACAAGGTCAAAGATAAGAAAGCATCTGCCCTCTGTCCTTGGAGAGGAAGCAGCTCAGTGATGGGGACAGGGATACTGGCTGTACTGTGTAGGGATTAAAGTACAGGATGAAGCCCAAGATTCAAGACTTTGAAGGAATGCTGCTAGTATGTCCTCGTGTCCCACAGCAGAAAACGTCTCAGTGAAGAACAAAAGTTACCCAGCCACCTTTTAATGCTGAATTTTGTTTCTGGAGACTGCACATACATTCTTAGAATTTATTTAGATATTTCTGATTATTGTTCTCAGCATCCAATCGAATTCATCACTCTCCCCTTTGGGACCTTCCTTTGAGAAGTTGAGCACGCTGGAAGTCAGCTCACTCTGTCTTACTGTGTGTGTAGTGTGGCTAGAGCTGCTGATAGAGAGGGTGTGTGATTGGTGTGTGAGGCTTAGTGATTGGAGTAGAGTAATCACCTAGCAACTGCTGCTCAGGAAGTCAGCTGCCGGCTGGCCCTCTGCTGGGCTCTGGCAGGCTGAGAACTCGGGCTAACGCAGTCTGCTCACACTGCTCTCACAGAGCGGCATGGAGGCTGGGAGGCAACGGAGCTGCTGGACCACGCTGGATATGGACCCGTGACTGGTGTGGCACACTGGGACTTGTAGAGTTGGACTCAATTTCTTGGAGAGTCTGTCAACACCTGGATTAAGAGGGTGTGGAGGACCTTGCAGTTATTAACAACAATCCTAGGCTAAGTACGTACACGGGACGCTGGTAGCATCCTTAGGTAATCTTTACTCTTCCAAACTTGTTAACAACGCAGTGCTGAAATACTCTACAATATGCTGGGGAAATTACAAATTGTGAGACTGAGATTTGCACAGAACCTTGTATTTATTCCTAAAATGTAGCAGCACAACCTGGAAATTGAAAATTTACATTCCAGTTTCGGGGGAAAATCTGACATACTTTGGAGGGTCTTCCCCCAATTGTTTTCCCAAATGGCTGGAGGTGTGCCTAGAAGTGTGTTAGAAAAGGGCCCAGCATAATCTGAGACTGTCTTGAGAACAGGGAGTTTGTATGTTATGTAATCTGGGGTGAATTATTCAACGTACAAATGTGCATCCATGCACAGTGATGCTCAGAATGCCAGACGCGCCCGAGCATGAATGACTAAAGAGGAGCTTGAACTGAGAATGCAGCGACACGACTTTGGTTGTATCTTCCTTGATCCTTTGTTGTGGTCCAGATAAAGCTGGAGTTTTCAAAGCATAGCAACCATATGCATCAGATAGAGGTAAGTTTATTCAGCATTGTTTCAGTGCATGCAGACAAGATCATTTACACATAATGTGTATAGGGAAAAAAACTCTTAGTTGTTATTAGAGACCAGGTTTAGGGATGTTGGAGCTCTTCTGCTGTTGTGTGTGCAGTCGTGGTATCAGAGTGAAATAGGCAGAGCGGTTAGTTGGCCAAGCTTCCCTGGAGCGATACAGCATGGCCCATCTGTATTTGCAGACATTTATGAAGCCTCTTTCTTTTGTACGTTAAGAGATTTTGTCTGGGGATGAACGCAGAATCATGCAGCACAGTTAGTACATGAGGATGTCTCTGAGAGGTTTGTGTACTCATGTAGCACTTTCTCCCTTGCTATTATTTCAACTGTGTGAATCTTATCTGGTCCTTTTTCATACATCATAGATTTTGTTACTTTTGTAAGCCTGCGAGAAGCTAACGTGCTTTCTTACAGTTCAGTTGTACTCCAGTTCAAAAGCACAATGTATTTAAGACTTCAGTGTAAAAATTGCAGATTGCTTCTACTACTAAGATGCGGTGGACGTGAATCTTTATTCCAAGCACATGGGTGGGATCTGGGATTTAAATTTAGATTTCTTACATTCCCAGTAACTGTCCGATCACATACATCACTTCAAAGAACACGATTCTCATTCCGAGTGCGTTTCAATCTCAGAACAAATCTACCTCAAGCAATGCTTCAGATCATAATCTCTTAATATGACGGGATCGCTTGAGAATTATTACATGGCGTTTGACGTGATTAGCGAGCGAAATCAGACACAGTCAGCTGTCAGACTGAGCCATTGTTTCTGCTCGGTTGCCAGACCATGACTTTGACAGGGATTAGTTGATGCGGTGGAATACACCTAAAGGCCTCCTGCTCCAATCCTGTTGAGCCCAGTTTGTCTGGAGCCGGGCCGCTCGGCATCAGTGATGATACTCTATCCACGCTCCAAGCATGACATGCAGTCGTGTTCGCTCTACTGCTCATCACAGCAGTGGAGCTTGTGCGCACAGCTTGATTTTGCCTCACGACTTTTGACCCTCCATTTGTGAGTAATGCTGATCTGTAGTAATGAGTGATCCTAACTTGCCAACCTCTTCCTTGACCTCTCAGTGTTATGGTTGCAAAGTGTCAGACTGGTGGGTGGAAGTTCCAAAAATGAAATGATGAAAATGCACGTGACTTGAAAACAAGGGTATTGAAGGGATTTGATAAATCCAAAGGCAATTTGATTAAAGTAGCGGTGATCTGATAAAAAACGGTGCCATTTTCTCTGATCTCTGTAGCATTCATCATTGAAACAACAAAATGTAATCATGTAAGGTGAGAAACCTCTTATCCCTAGAAGGGTGGAAGTAACACAAATTAAATGCAGAGGTGATGAAAATTCACAATTGAAGTTGTGAGGTGACTCAGCAAAATTCAAAAGGTGATTTGATTAAATAATTGTTGTTTTCTTTCATTCATCACTCAAACTATAACATTACCTTTAAGGTTGTTTTAATACCTAAATGTCAGTCAAAAGCCACGCCCACTGCAGCTCCAACAACAGACTCATCTTTGTCATGTTTGTTACGAGCACTCTTCTAGGGACTAGAGGTGGCTCACCTTCAGCAACAAATGGGAATTTTCGTTGTTTCAATTATAAATGATTTAAAAGTGGCAATAAATTAAATAATTTTTTGATCAAATCACCTCTATTTTAGTCAAATCGTCCTCGGATTCATCAAATCACTTGACTATGCATCACTCTTGATGTCAAGTCATGTGCAGCTTCATCACATCTATTTGAATCTTTTTATTTCTGTTGCTTCAAGAGCATAAGAGCATTGATAGAATATCTATTGCGCGTTGCAAAGACCAGTTACCCGTTACACCACATCTCTTACAGTATTAGTGTGAGACTAAGTTAGTCAATTTTCCATCTTGTTATAGATTCAATAGATACAAATAAGTGTTTGTATTATTTACCAGGATTGATCTCCTACAGTGTGTCACAAGGGGGAGGGACGTCATTATTAACACAATAAAAACTGAGTGCTTTACACACCTGACAATACTCCTGATCCTCTAAAACAACACCCCACCCCCACCCCTGCATCCAGCCCCCCCCCCAGGGAGCATGGCTTTATCGGTTCAGAGGTGTCATCCAGCGTCGGAGGCATCTCCCGAGTTCATTTGTTCATCTGCTTGTCCAGCTTAAGTGCTCCTCCCAATCCTAACTCCTTTAAATGTCAACAAAGTGAGATGTGCATGTTGTAGTGACTCCGGCGGCTTCATTCCTGTTGCACTCCCTCGACTTTATTGACAGAATAATTTAAAGCTGTGATTCTCTTTATTGATTTCACCTTTTAAATCCTCATGAAGGGCAGATGGGAGATGGTTACACTGAATGTATCTCTGTAATGTAAGTGCGACGTCTTCGTTAATCTGCGTTGTTTAGTATCTCAAGCCGGCTTGTGTTTTGGATTAGGGGAAAATGCTTTTTAAAAACTGAGGTCATTGAGACATTTTTAAATGGCTTCTTAATTGAGGCGGGGGGGAGCTTGGTGCCTCTGAGGGGATCTTAAAGTGATTAACTGACTTCAGAGGGCAGAATTGAATTTACAACTTGACCTCTGAGAGTACATGCATCCATCTAGTAACAAATTACTCCAGCGTTCTGGCGTTCATTCGGTCTCTCCTGACCAGAAGATAAAAAGGTATGGAACTGACATGTCACTAAGTGGTCCTCGATCAGCTTTTTATTGACTTAAAACCTCTATTCATTAGCATCTAACCAGTTTTTGCTTTTCTTACACCACAAGTGAGTTTCGAACCATTGATTTACTTGATTCCTTTACGAAATGCTTAATAGTGTAATTCGATTTCTATCAATTTGCATTGGACTGATGTGCAGTGCAAATGGCTGCTATGATAAAGTGAAGTCTTGGTGTATTTACTGAGAGATGCAGAATGAAGCTTTATTCTGCCGCTGGTTTTGTCATGTGTCCTGCTGTATTAGGCCTATTAATTTGTATTTGACAAATGTGTGTCATGGACAGAGACATGACATTTACATGTGCACATGGGTGCGGTATAATGTCCGTTACGTAACGGTTGTAATGCCGCGAGGCACAGTGATGGTCTAAGCCACTTACAGTTGTTTTGTCATGCTCTGATTCCCCCGTGGCTGTCTCTGCAGCTCGTACAGCAGTAAAGAGTGGGGGTCAACGTAAGAAGTGCTTAACAAAGTAAAAAGAAAGAGCAATAAGTTGACAAAGAAAAGAAAAGAGGACTAGCACTTGTTAGAAGACTAAGCTTAGCCGATTGTTTTAGGAATTAATGCAATGAAAAATGTGCCCCAATGATGTTTTAATTTTAGATAATAAAGCTGTATTAAATCATAAAAATAACCTCTTTACTTACATACTTACATTACTTTCTACATTATCATTTTAAAATACGTGACTGAAGACAAGCCCAAGTAAGAGCATGAAAATCATAACTCAGTACAAAGAACTAGACAAAGCTTTAACGGCCCCTAGAATCAACAAATACCCCCCACACTCCGCCCCATGCTGCTCGCCCTCTCAGCCCGAGGACAAGTGGTGCCAGAGCGCTTGACTTTCGGTTCCCAGCATAATCTGCAGTAATTCCTTTTGATCTTTTAAGACAACAGACTTTGCTGGTTTTATTAAGTTAGAGCGAGCTGCTCCTTGGTGCAAATAATCTGCCGTGTTAAAGAGTCAAATGTCACGCATCAAGTGGACACGGTGTGTGTGTGTGTGTGTGTGTGTGTGTGTGTGTGTGTGTGTGTTTGATTCCGATCCCGCCCTGTTAGGACTGCGTGTGAGAGATGAAGGAAGCCAGATTGAAGTGACTGAAATCTCTTTATTTAACTACCAGCTGTGAGCGTCAGCTGTGGATTCACACACCTCCCATGGCCTTGTTGATTCACAGAGAGGAGACGAGAACGAGGGAGAGGACAACGTTGACTTTGTCTAGTTAGAATACTGCTACCGTCTTCAAGCTCATGTTGTGTAATGATTGTGATTGATTTAGGATGTTTCAGGTTTGTCATGATGATTGTCTTTTACATGTTCCTGTATTTTCTTCCTTCTTATAGAAGTACCGTCAGTGCATGGCTGGACTGCTTGCCCCACCTTATGGTGTGATGGAAGGTGGTCCTATCAGTGACAGTAAGTAAGCCCTGCGTTACTTTAATTGTACTTCTGACTTTTCACTCAGACTCAACAATCACACAGTTTTGATTTGTATCATTTTGGGCTCAAAGTTATTGTGTTATCCTTTTTCACGGCATAGGCCATGGTCGATTTGATGAAAGCAACTTCAAAGTGCAGTTGATTCTGACAGGATCTTCAACAGAATACTGTAGGATACTGCAGTGCAAATGTGATGTAGAATATATGCTGCTTTAGCCACTTGCCTTGTGAGAAAGGCTGTTATTTCGATTTATGGTTTTATCTTTGCAATTTGACTCAATATTGACTCAGCTTTGCCCAAACAGAGCACTTAACTTTACTCCAAGTCACTCATCATAAAAATGATGAACAGCAGTACAACTGCTTTCAAAAAGGAAATCAAAGTAGTCTATTGGCTACTGGCAGTGGGGGCTTATGTTGCTTCGTAAGAATTTGCAAGCCAACTACCAGTGTTGATAAAATACATTTAAAATCAGCATGCTTGCGTTCGCTTCTTTTCAGAGGATCCATTTGCACATGTACAGTATATAACTTAAGTCTGATCTCGGCATGTTTGTCCATGTGACACATTGTTATTGTTATGAACAAGTGTCATAGCCTTGCTTCCTTTCAGTTTTGTCGTATTGTCATATCGGCCTTGTGAAATCACACATTCATGCATTAGACGACTACTACTACAGGTCCCAGGATAGCCAATGACCTCAGTGAACTGTTTTCCTTTCATACCAGCAATCATTTTGTAAGTGAAGGTTGCGCTTCATTTTTTTCATAAATGATGGATACATTATGTTGTAAAGAATCGTTTCATCAAACCAAAGAGGGTTTTTACTAATTTAATTTACCAGCTCAAACTCACTCACCCTAAAATAAGGGTTATATAGCATGACATCACAATTAAAAAGATGGACGCCATGATCATTGCACAAATTTCTGTCTCTTCCTACCGATGCTGGCATAACTTGCCCCGTATTCTAACAATAAAAATGACATCTTTGCCCTCTGGCATGTATTTTGTTGTTTTGCTAAACAAATGCATGACCATTTAATACTACTACTACTACTACTACTACTACTGCTGCTACTACTACTACTACTACTACCACCACTACTACCACTACTACTACTGCTACTACTAACAATTTAAATGCTTCTTCCTTTCCCCTTTCTTCCTGGCTGGAACTCCACTCCGTTTCTATGTACAAATAGATACATTATGTGGTATAAAGGTAGCACCTCTTTGATTAGTTTACAGAAGCAAATATCTGAACCAAATCTTAGAATCAAATGTTATCAATAAAATGTAATAAATATGTTCAAAATAGTCCGATTTCACACAGAACTGTGGATGAACCTAAAAATGCTGATGCTTGATTTGTGTTCCTAGATGACTAGCTGCTAGTATGAATTTTACATTTCAGTCCGATGTAGCTCTTATTCCACTTTCACTACATTTTGTAGTTTATGTCTTTGTTTTCGTGGTATCAGCAATCTGAATGGCAAGTCTAAGAATAGCAGGGTTTCTCCCTGCAGATACAATTGTGAGTGAGCAGGCTTGACTGATTACGCTGTTTGTCCCGGAGGGTACAATGCTTAGCTCCTGACTCTGAGAAGTAACCACACCCTGCTAAAAAAAACCTCCTCCTTTAGGACATAGAATAAGAACTATTTCATTGTTTTCTGTTTTTCACATGTTATTTTGCTGCCTCTATACATTAATGACGAGATTATTATTATTAACAATTATTTGTTACCATACAATAGATCCATGTGTCCATAGAGTCTGGTAGGATGCTTAATAAAGGAAAAATCCATCATAAACCAAATTAGCACACCAGTCAATCTGTTTGGACTGTTTTGATTTGTGACAATGAAAAAAAATTCTCCTTCTCCATATGGTCTCCAAAACGTCTCCATATGGTGTGAAAAACTTCTCCATATGGTCTGGAAAACGTCTCCATATGGTCTGGGACAGCAAGACACTTCAAATACTGCTTTCAGATATGTCACTAACTGAGATTAGTGATTGTCACACAAAACGTTACTTGTACAGGCAGACACACAAAGCACAAATAGGGCAGATTGTACCACAATATTTATATATCTATATATATTAGATATATAGATATATAAATACAACAGTCATGTTTTTTTATTATGCCTATACCCAAGTCATCACTATGTATATAGCAGGCGTTTCAGTGTTTTTTTTGGCTGACTTGACTCTAGATATTGTATATTTGACTCTAAATATTGTAAGTTCTGATTTGTTTTTGATCTACTTAACAGCTAAAGTTTCACTCCATATTTATTGTAATGACTCCACTGAGTAATTTAATGTTTTTTTGTTGTTCTGCACACCTCGATACTTATTTACTTTAATACTAAATACTAAATTCTTTCCCCCAAAAGTGCCAAATGTTGAGCTTATATTTTGAAGGCCAAATTGCCTTCCAACATTAATGTGGCTCTCTCTGGCTGGCGTGATGCAGCTAGTGGTGTGTTTGCTGTAGGTAAAGTGACTTTGAGAGCATGGATTGCTATGCTGTATGCATGGGTTTTAAAAGTGCAGATTGTTAAATCGTAAACACAGGTTTTAAAACAGAGTGCAGATTGTTAAACTGTACGTACAGGTTTTAAAACTGAGAGTATGGATTTCCAGATCGACGTTTTCCCCACCAAACGACCCCCTGGGGCCTCCATATGTAACAATGTGCTTTTACTGAAGGAAAAGTTACTTTGATGGCACAGATTGTTGTGTATGGGTTTTACAATGCAATACCCTGATTACTACCCTGATTTAACTCAGAGTGTGGATTTCCAACTCAACTGTTTTCCCCAACAAGGATCTTCTGAGGTTGCATAGAAAAGTTGCATGGGAAAAGTGGATTACTCACTCATCTCAATGACAAATGTTTTTGCTCTCCTTTGCCTCTTGATGCATCCTCTCTTTGTACATAGACTGAATCTCAAATGTAAAATGAATAATAGCATATTTAAAGTCTGTTTTTATTAGATTTGTTTACAATTGTTTGCCTCCGTTCAAAAGCAGCATTGACTAAGTTACTGTATGTTCTGTTTTTCCCATTCAGGAATGCCGGACAAAGAGAACATAAGCAACAACTCATTTGTTTCAGTCTCCAAATATCAGAATAAGGTAATTTCTCGTACACTGCACAACTTGACACATTAATAATAAAACACCATTTAGCGTTAACGTGTCTTCTGAAGGAGACTGTGGGGATGAGATGATGCTTGTTTATCGTCTTTATTCCTTTGTTTTGTCCAGTCAACAAATGAAAACTATTCTAACTCGTCGGTTACTGCTTCCATTCTGCCTGATGTAGCAGCATCCTTCGCTGTTACCCATCTCCCTGACAGAGGATGGAAATAAGTCCGGAATGTGGAGATTGTTTGTCTAGAAATAAACAAGGTGTCTGTGGAGGTCTGGTCTCCATCCGTAGTTCCTGTCCCACCTTGCCCCTGTGGTCATTTCCTTGGCACTGGGCTGATAACGTGGCACTACGGCAGATTTATTGTGACTCGTGCTTTGTTCTTCCCTGGGGTTTTAGACAGAGGTTAGCTAAAACAGAACTGGAATTTATAGCCCGAGCGCGACCTCCTCCTCCTTTGTTCTGTCAGCACATCACATAGTTAGTAAACACTCACATTGTTTAGAAATTCTGTCACGTAAAAATAGAAGTGCATTAATTGGCTTCCCGTGATGTCGTTAAGAAATACAGCACCATATAAATAATAAACAATAGAAACCCAGCTTCTGTGGCTATTGACTGGGCTAATATACTAATAAATAAATAATACGAATTTAAAGCCTTCACATAAATGCATGTTTGCTGCACATCTGGGAGTTGCAATGCTCTCTGAGGCATGTCGAATGCATTTTAAATGTGACAGCCCCCGCACCCCACTCACACACACACACACACACATATACACACACACAGACACAGACACACAAACACAACACGCATTATCCTCATCCAATTTGAACAATTCGAGACATCAGTAAAGACTCGTAACATGCCATTACTTCAATTCAAGCCAAACGTTCAATTGTTCCATTTGTCGTCAATTGGAATTGACATAATATGGCAGTGTGAGTCACATCAGTTAGGGAGATAAAACACTGGTTATTAGCATGACTTTTCAGACATGCTGCGTCGCCCTGTTGTCTCTCACTGTCAATTATCGGTGTGTTGTGTGTTCGATTCCGCGTCAGGCATGCGTCTCCTCAAGTGGCACGTTATTGTACCATTTCATTTCATCCATTCCTGTGACGCTGCGTCGCACGTCATCTCCACAGCTTCAATTTTTCTGTCATCCATGATGTTTTTCTTTCAATTCCAGTCATTTTTTCATTTCATTTTATTTTGCAGAAGTCATTCATTGAAAGCCCAGCCAAACCCCACCCTAAATCCATTTCTCAGGTAGTAAACATGATCACATCAGTAGTGGCTCAATAGGGCTCTGTTGTGACATTTACCTTGAACTCTCTTCCGCTTCCCCTCTCCTCCCTCGCAGGTGCCGTCGGAGAAGATCCTGCGGGCGGGGAAGGTTCTCCGTAATGTCATGCTCTCCGGGGCGCCTCACATGATCAGAGACAGGAAGTACCATCTGAAGACGTACAGGTTGGTTGGCATCTAACCACTGCTAAATTTGTGGAGGATCTCATAGCTTTTGCCTGTATTGTATGAAGGTACAAAAGGACTTTTTTTTGCCTGGTTGTAATTCCTGCTGCTGCGGAATGAGGTGCCTCTGTCTCTGCCCTCCCTCTCATAGGCAGTGTTGCGTGGGGACCGAGTTGGTTGACTGGCAAATGCAACAGAGCTCGTGCGTGCACTCTCGCATTCAAGCTGTTGGCATGTGGCAGGTGCTGCTGGAGGAAGGTGTTCTCAACCACGGTGAGATGCGCTTTGGATCTGTGCTAGTTTAAAGCGCGAGGCAGGATGATTGACTTTAAACCGCGCTCGCCGTATTGTTTTGCAATGCAGTGGACCAGGAGCTGAGCTTCCAGGACAAGTATCTCTTCTACCGCTTCCTGGATGACGAACAGGAGGATGCTCCTGCACCCAGCGAGGAGGAGATGAAGGAGAGCCAAGAAGAACTGCAGGACACCCTGCTCCTCCTCTCGCAGATTGGTCCCGACGCCCACATGAGGATGATTCTGAGAAAACAGTAAGGCCCAAAAGCAATAAAATCTGGAGGGACAATGTCTGCTGTTTAAGGTTTAAAGTGAATTAGTGTGATGCTGTTAAGAGGGCAGATTTTTTTTTTTTGTTGTTTTTTTTTTTACATATTTCCTGTTTTCCAGACCATCAGAAAGAACAGCAGATGATTTGGAGATAATATATGAAGAGTTGCTCCATATAAAGGCCCTATCCCACCTATCTACCACTGTGAGTATAGATCCTCTGCTTTCAGGTGTGTGGCTGTAGGAATCCCATGGAAACCGCGGAGAAACGTAAATGCTTGGATACATATATACACGTTTGAATTGAATCATCAATCTCGTTACATGCGAGGGGCTAGCAGGCTAGCAAAACGATCCTTAACGGGGTGCGGTTCTGCTGTTTCGGGGTGCTGTCGGGGTGCTGTCTGCGAGCTCTAATAATAACCAGAGTCCTGAACCCCAGGTGCTGTCTGCGAGCTCTAATAATGATTTTGATGAGTTGCTAATCTCTGTCGCCTGCTTGCACAGGTAAAGAGAGAACTGGCAGGAGTGCTGATCTTTGAGTCCCATGCAAAGGCAGGAACAGTGTGTAAGTAATGTGATGAAATGTAATAATGTGACACAAATAGATGCCAAAATAATCCAGTAAATCCCAGGTTAGGCTGTTAGCTTTTATTTGTTTCTGAAATACGTTTATGTAACCTATCAGTGACTCGGGGTAGATTATTGGAAGGTGTTTGAAGGCTGAATAGAGGTGAGATGCAGATCTGTTTGTAATCATCTCTCCTCTCCCTCAGTGTTCAGCCAAGGGGAGGAAGGCACATCATGGTACATTATTCTGAAGGGCTCCGTCAATGTTGTCATCTACGGAAAAGTAAGTATTTCTCCACTCATGTGCAGTTCATAACATCACGCCGGAGTTAGCTATATACCAGGGAAGCGATTCATTCGTCGGTAACATCCTTCGCCGTGTCACGCAGGGTGTTGTTTGCACGCTACACGAAGGGGATGACTTTGGGAAGCTCGCTCTGGTCAACGACGCCCCCCGCGCCGCCTCCATTGTCCTGCGGGAAGATAACTGCCACTTCCTGAGAGTCGACAAGGAGGACTTCAACAGGATCTTGAGGGTGAGTGTGTGTGTGTGTGTGTTCAACGTCTTCTGAGGCAAAAAAAAGTAGAAGAGTAAACGGCGCCCTCTGTTGTTCGGAACGCAGTATCGCAGCTATAAATGTTCAAACTGCTGTAGGTGCTCTGTGAAGCGGCATGTCTTCCCCATCCCATTAATGATGCATCAAATGACTTGTGTAAATTAAGACGAGACATAAAAAGCACATTTGTGTTTCAGTGGCTGTGGATTCAAACTTATTCTCTGGGAAAACTGCCAGCCGTGAGCTGTGTCTTCATTATTCATTTGTACATTACTTCCTTGCACTGACTGGAATACAATAGTGCGCATTGATTTTGTGGTCTGGAAAGTGGATGGTGGTTCTCTATGTGGTAAGGGACACAAGGCTGGTATGATGCTGGTGCAGGTCTGTGCAGGTTGTAATAGAATGAGGCACTTGGTGAAACCCCCCTGCTGGCTAATGATGTTACTCAAGTATAATCTCTTGTACTTTATTTATTTTATTATAGGTTTTTGGTTTCTTTTGTTTTTTGTATGTTTTGATTTCTGTATTGCGTATTGCTACGTTTGTTATTATATGTAATAAAAAGGGGCTCAGGCGGGCTCGGCCGGGGGCCCGGCAGAGTGCTGACCTCCAGACTCTGCCGGTGCGCCGGACAAGCCGACTAATCCACTCTGCTTAGTGACCAGGGCCCGGATGTCATGCCACCGCCTCTGCATGTGGAAAAACCACACAGCCGCGATTCAGAGAGCAGAGACTTGATCCTCACAACAATTTCTGAGATGAGTGTATGGTGGTGTAAATATCGCGTTTGGTTTACTACATGCTAGTCTCGGCTGGTAGTGGAAAGGCAAGCGGCAATACCCACTCACTAATACAGAATTAAGACCAAGTAGAATTACATACTGTCCTTCCAGTGTATTACAAAAGTGATTATGGCTGCTTGATAGCGCTCAAGTACCCTCATCAGCTTCGTCTCGGTCATGTATCGAGGAAATTAAAATGCGTATTTGTGTGTGTTTTACTGTGTACGTGTCAAGGATGTGGAGGCCAACACGGTGCGTCTGAAGGAGCATAGTCAGGATGTTCTGGTCTTGGAGAAGAGTCTCAGCAGCGGTCGAACCTCCGCCCACGGAGCCTCAACCTCCAGCTACAAGTAAATGTTCCCTCCTCACCGGGTCGGACACCGGTGTTTTAACAGAGTGTGTGTCTGTTGCTCATCTGATCTACACATTTACAGTACAAGCGGCTCATATAAGCATTTGTGTGTGCTTTAGGTTCCCCCCTCGACGCTGCAAAATAATGGGTGGGTTAGCGATATATATATATTGTGCGTTCAGGACTCAGCAAGCAGCATTGTGGGAAATTACCACCAGCCACAAACTGCTGTTAAATTTCAACGGTAGCTGGTCATTTTTATCTCCTCTAGCAGTCACTTAGGCAGATAACCAGCCACCATGTAGAGGTCTGGTGTAATCCAATCATACTTGGCTGTTAAAAGTGAAAGTGCACCGGCGAATTCAGGAATCCATCAGCCACTGTGACCGGCGGAGGAAAAAAAAGGTTGCTTCCTGCCCCCCGGGCGCAGGCAGGCAGGCACTAGCGCAAGTGTGAGCCCGCGAGCGAAGCGGCCCCGATGAGTGTTATCTTAATGGAGGCCTCTGTCACTGGAGCGCGGCCACTGTAATACAGAGAGAGAGAGAGAGAGACGACGCATCGATGGTAATGATGGCCTGGCTCCTGGGGGGAAAACGGCAGGCCTGGCAAGTCAATTACGTGGCCCCGGGGGGTCGCCCTCTAATCAGCTCCGCTCCTCACGCACAAAGAGTGGCAAGGGTGTCAAGTTTGTGTCCTCCCACCCGAGTGGCGAAGACATAACAATGCTAGCAGCTCTCCTCTTGAGATGCCGCTAACAAGTAATGGAAACCCGCCGTGATTCTGCTTCGTACGCCGCAGCACTTGCCCAGACTTCCCTTAATCTTCAGCCGGGCCGAGAAACTCTGTGATTGTAAAATAGGATTGCGATCAAGTGAAGCAATCACGGAACGCGCGTTCAAGTAACCAAATCAGTCCGAGTACCGCAGCCGTGTCATTAAGCACTGAGGGGCCCCGGCGTCTCCTGATTAGTAAAGGGTGTGTGCTTTTATTCACTCCAGATACACCGTGATGTCGGGCACGCCGGAGAAGCTTCTGGAGCACTTCCTGGAAATGATGCGGCTGGACTCTCAGTTCACACAGTCAGGTACTGCTCAGCCAACGATACATCGGATTAGCGCCCGTCCCATGTAATCCATCACCGTCACGGTCATGAAGGGCGTCGCTTTGTACGCAGCGTACTGTCTATTCTCCACTCTGTCCTGCTCTCACTTCCTCTCCTGTGTCCTCCGTCTCGTGCTCTGCGCTGACCCGTTTAGCGTTCTCTATAATTAGCCTCACATCACAGGGCTGATCTAATTACTCCGGGTCGCGTGGACACTTCTGGTTTTCATTTTCCAGCAGAGGTGACGGAGACAGGGGCCATGTGGGTCGAAGGCCTGACGGGCCACAGTCGGCCCGCCGGGTCTGGCCACTTTTTTTGATCTGATCTCGCGCTTGGATCACAGGTGTGACTGGTATGACTTTCTCTCTCTTCTCACAGACCCATCCCTGGACGACTTTGTCCTCATGCACTGTGTCTTCATCCCCAACAGTCAGCTGTGTCCAGTGTTGATGGCCCAATATCCTTTCAGCATTCGCACTGTGTTTCCTATTTGTCCCCTCTGCTGTACCACATTGCTGCTCCACTGCACTGCTGTGGTTCTTGCTCTTTAACTGCCGCGCACCTACCGCGCCATGGCCTCGCAGGGCTCCGAACAGGAGAAGCTGGACTACACCCTCAACAACAAGCGCAGGGTGATCCGCCTGGTGCTGCAGTGGGCCACTGTGCATGGAGATCACCTGCAGGAGGAGGATGCCTCGGTCGCCTTCCTAGAGGTCAGCCTCACTAGCTCCCATGTAGACGTAGGGGTACTGGTACAACCACTGTATAATGATCTAGTACAACAGTGTTTCCTAGAGAATCTTACATATTACATCTTACATAAGAGTCCCATTGAGCTGCAGACCAACAACATTCAACAATGTGCCACGTCAGAATAAGTCACAATCACATAAAGAACAAGCTTAAAACAATGTATAAAATCTATAATCAAAATCAATAAAAGGTCATATCTCTGTTTGAGCTCTCCAGAACCCAAAGTCCACTAGACCAATCTCAAACTGCAGGATTTGCAAAAGTAAATGTTATTTTTGGGGATGGGCTCAGTAATAAGGCCAGATGATGAATTTAATTTATTATTCATTCATTTATTTATTTATATTTATTTTTTTTAGCTGCAAGGACACACCTGCTAGATGAATGCAAAGGAAAACACTGGTAGATGATGAATATCATTTTGTTGCTTGTTTTGAACCGTACTCTTATTGTGCTTTGTTTTGCAGGAGTTTCTCATGGCGGTATCAAATGACGGAAGGTCGATCCTACCCCTCAAGGATCAACTCCCAGAGTTGGAGAGAATTGTGAAGCGCCAGTAAGTATTTCGTTCAGGGGTGTGGCAAGGTGGACAAAAAGACGATGATCACCCCTTTTCAATTATTTAGCTCAGACCTTTATTTTTGCCAGCAGTTCTTTACTAATCCTTTTATTCACATTTCAGCACTGAAGATGCCAGAGCCTCACAGAAAAAGGTATGAGATCCACTCCTGTCCTTTCAAATTAAAAGTTCACCCGTGGTTTTTGTCGTGTTGTTGTGCAGTATAAACCTGTTCTCGTCTGTCGCAGCACAAAGTCCTACTGCGGCACTTCAGTATGGGAGACGAGAAGCTGCAGAAGCGTCAGCCTATCAGGAGTAATGATGAAAGTAAGTAAATGCTTTCACACGCTTGTGTCGATGTAGGACACAGGGTTTGTCCTTGACTAAAACTCTTCTCAAGTTGGATTCATGAGGGTATTATTATTATTATTATTATTATTATGATTATAATAACAATCATAATAATAATAAATATTATTAAACAGTATTCTCTTCTCTGTATTATTAATAATATTATCATTATTATTATTATTATTATTATTATTATTGTCAATAATAATAATAAATCTTCTTCTTCTTCTTCTTCTTCTTCTTCTTCTTCTTCTTCTTCTTCTTTTTCTTCTTCTTCTTCTTCTTCTTCTTCTTATTATGTTAATAATATTATTATATTGACACCTTGTTTGAAATCTTGTTTGAAATCTACTTTTCTCTACCACCTTGGCGTTTAATAATCAGTTACGCAAGAAGTGTATGCACACCAGGTGCCTTGTATAAATAGCACAGCATTGAAATAGAAAAAGAAACTAAATTAATGCTGCCTTAGCGGTTTATTCAGCAACATCCTGACCACAACTGGTCTTCATCAGGCTTAAACCCATGTAAAGCGGGTGTTTGTGTGTGTGTGTGTGTGTGTGTGTGTGTGTGTGTGTGTGTTTGTGTTTGTGTGTGTGTGTGTGTATGCGCCCGTGAGAGCGGGGGCGGGGTCTTGTGATTGGAAACAAACCCTTGTCACGGTTCATTTTGAAGCAGCGGGACACAATGTCAGCGCTATGTGGTACATTGGTATTAAGAGAGTGGACATATCACAGAGGGGTGAAGAAAGAAAGTCTTGCAAAGAGAAACATTTTGAAACTCTGGACTCTAGACTCAATGAGGAATTTGACGTGAGACCTTTCCGGCGATGACCCTTATTGACTGTCTTGTTTGTCTCTCACTCGCCTCCAGATGATATACTGGCTTAATATGTATACTTCTCATGTGGTGCTTGACACATTTTGAAATGAGGTCCGTCAGGCCATGTACACATTGATTACTAGAATGCTGGAATGACAATTTTGTTTTGTTGTTGATGTGGATCTACTTAATTAATCTGGTGTCGTTTTCTACTCAGTAATTTGTTAGACGCTCTCCTCCCCAATTCATCCACCCTGTTGATGACCCTCCGTTGTGTCTCCAGTTCTGTTCAAAGTCTACTGCTGTGACCACACCTACACCACCATCCGGGTCCCCGTGGCCGCCTCGGTCAGGGAGGTCATCGGCGCTGTGGCCGACAAGCTGGGGTCAGCGGAGGACCTCCTCCTGGTCAACCTCAGTTCGGCCGGAGGTGAGAACGGCGACAGCCACACGCTAATCAAATGATGGGAGCCGCAGGGATCCTTCTATTCAGGGAGGCCCCGCGTACGGGGTTACAGTCATTACTCGGTGGCTGATTTAACGGGGGAAACGAGGGGCTTTGAACCGTGGGTCGGCTCGCTCTGCGTGGCCGCTAGGAATGGGCCGCGGGCTGAAAACCTTGGCTCAGTATTTCTCGTTCGTCTCCACCTCATAACATTCTACACGGGGCTGTTTCTGTCATTGGTTGGCTCTTGCTGTAGGGATGTTCCACTGCCTCTGCCAAAGGGCACTAATGCAGCTCTTATTGGCCTGTGTTTGACCTACACTCTCCCCTCATCAGCGAAGTAAATAAATACCGAGGCTGAAAGTGCTCTGTTGTTTGGAATTGGTAATCATACTGCTCATAAATCTTCAATGAGTCATCTTAAGCTTGGGTAAAGGTAAGGCTCCAGCTTTGCCCGATTATTACTTAGCAGAAAAGGGTCTTTTTAGGCAACCCTAGCCCTATAACGCTACAGTTCGTTATATACTCACCCGTTACACCAACGATGCATGTGTTTGACATCAGTTTTGTGATTCTGAAGACAGAAGTCTGCTTGTTTTTGATCTCATCACAAGCGGGGAGAGGAGGGGCTGAGAGGGGATATGCTTTCTAGCAGGTTTCAAAGTAAGAGTCCTCACCTTCAAGTACAGGCATAAGAGCTGTCTGACATGATATGCTTTGCAGGTATTAATGTAAGAGTCACACTCATGGTGGTTTCATGGTGGCTTCATTTTACTGACAGCCAGGACCCACCAAGCTAACGTTAGCTAGCTTGCTAATTAGAGGAATATCCATATTGGAGTTTGTCCAATACATTGGCTATATTAGATATTTAATAAATTAAATGATATAGGTCATGGGGGTATCAGTATAGATGTATTCAGTGTTCATTTCTGCTATAACTGTGTATATGGTGAAGGACCCAGCAGCTGACATCCTAAACCTTATTACCAACTTCCTAGTAAGCCTATCCTGCCTCAGCCCCTCTTCTCCATGCTCAGTCTTGTTGAGTCTTGCTCAGTCTTGTTGAGATCAAAGTTATGAGATCAAAAAACAAGCGGTTGCGAAACCAGAAACAAGCGGTTGCGAAACCGGAAACAAGAGGTTGATGAAGCACATCCGTCTGGGGTGTTACAGGTGAATAGATAATGAACTGCAGGCACGCAGAGCCTCTGCAGATGTACGGCACTGTAGTAGAAAGTATTTGTGTACCGTTGAACCAATTTCAGAACGTGAAACTGAACCTCACAACCACTTGTGTTTTTAGAGCTGATCGTTCATGCCGCTCATCCTCGTGTGTTCTTGTTCTTCAGAGAAAGTCGTCTTGAAGCCCAATGATATTTCCGTGTTCTCCACGCTCGGCATAAACGGACGCCTGTTTGCCTGCCCCAGGGATCAGTTGGATTCACTGGTGCGTTAACAGTCAAGACGCATCACCCGACACATCCTCACAGTGCCTCAGACCGACCCACCGGAGGCGGGCCCCACAAGCTGTACAGCTCTGGCATCTGTTGTCACGAACTCTGCTGCTCTCAACACATTTCTCTCCCATCGGTGAAGCCTTGCATGCTTTTAGCAACCAACTAGCATTTGAGCACCTCTGAACACGGAGATGTTATTGTGTTAGTGTTGTCCTATATGGTGCAGAAATCTGCTAAGGCCTTGGATATAAACTATAAGTGATTTTGAAATGATATATCCCCTTCTTTGCAGTCCTTTCGCTGTCTTTGTAATCGCCTTCTTGTCTTTTTTTGTTTCTAATTTGCTTTGTTTTGATGTTCTGCTCTTGGTTATATCACAGAGATTTCTCTTAATTGGAGGGTAAATTTGTATTTGTACCGCTTTTAAAATTCACAGTACAATAATAGATCCCAAAAAGGTAAATTACACAAATGCCACGTGTAAATAAGCTTGTCGAACACTGAGTGGTGTTTCTTCTGTCTTCTAGACACCGGTACCCGAGCAGGAAGGTCCGTCTACAGGGTCACTGGCCAGCTTTGAGTTGATGAGCTCCAAGGACGTAGCCTACCATATGACTGTCTATGACTGGGAGCTGTTCCACTGTGTCCATGAGGTACGACAGACAGGCCCGGGGTGTCTTTAGCACTGATTCATCATATGAAGTTTCGTCAGAGGTCAAATAGAAGACAGGTGTTGGGTAGCACAAATAAAAGGTTGTACATGTTTAAATAGAAACACAATAGTTTGGCTTTGTTTGAATGAATCCGCTGCCTCATTGGTGTAGTTGGAATATCGAGTACTTTTCGGAAATTGTTCTTTTTATTTGGTGTCTGACAGCATGAACTCATCTACCACACGTTCGGGAGGCAGAACTTCAACAGGGCCACTGTGAACCTGGATCTGTTCCTGAGGAGGTTCAATGAAATCCAGTTGTGGGTGATCACAGAGGTGTGTCTGTGCGCTCAGCTCAGCAAGCGGGTGCAGCTTCTCAAGAAGTTCATCAAGATCGCTGCCCAGTGAGTGGACCAGCGTCCATGCTGCTAATAGGTTGAAGAATACTAACCCATGGAACTATAGCACTAGCAACCACAGCAACAGTGTTTTTACAGAGAAGAGATTAACTAAGCTGAACTAAGTAAGTAGAGGGGTAGGCCTTAGGATGAAGGCAGTGAGAAGAGAAGAGATGACTGACCTGGAAATATTTGTGGCTCTACTCCACATAACTCACTTCTACCTTCTAATGTGAGAACAGGCCTAGTCTGAGTTGTAATATCCTGCTCTAATAATACTGAGCTTTTCATCTTCTCTTTCCAAGCTGTAAGGAGTACAGGAATCTGAACACCTTCTTTGCCATCACTATGGGAATGAGTAACCCAGCAGTAAGCAGACTGAGCCAGACCTGGGAGGTGGGTATCTGTCTATCTGTCTGTCTGTCTGTCTGTCTGTCTGTCTGTCTGTCTGTCTGTCTGTCTGTCTGTCTGTCTGTCTGTCTCTGTCTGTCTGTCTGTCTGTCTATGTACGTCCTGACTGTCTGTCTGTCTATGTACGTCCTGACTGTCTGTCTGTCTACATGTTCTGACTGTCTGTCTGTCTATGTACGTCCTGACTGTCTGTCTGTCTACATGTTCTGACTGTCTTTCTGTCTATGTACGTCCTGACTGTCTGTCTGTCTGTCTGTCTATCTACATGTTCTGACTGTCTGTCTGTCTATCTACATGTTCTGACTGTCTGTCTGTCTGTCTATCTACATGTTCTGACTGTCTGTCTGTCTGTCTATCTACATGTTCTGACTGTCTGTCTGTCTGTCTGTCTACATGTTCTGACTGTCTGTCTATGTACGTCCTGTCTGTCTGTCTGTCTACATGTTCTGACTGTCTGTCTGTCTGTCTGTCTGTCTGTCTGTCTGTCTGTCTGTCTGTCTGTCTGTCTATCTACATGTTCTGACTGTCTGTCTGTCTGTCTGTCTGTCTACATGTCCTGACTGTCTGTCTGTCTGTCTGTCTACATGTTCTGACTGTCTGTCTGTCTGTCTGTCTGTCTATCTACATGTTCTGACTGTCTGTCTGTCTGTCTGTCTGTCTACATGTTCTGACTGTCTGTCTGTCTATGTACGTCCTGACTGTCTGTCTTTCTATCTACATGTTCTGACTATCTGTCTGTCTATGTACATGTCCTGAATGTCTGTCTGTCTGTCTACATGTTCTGACTGTCTATTAACCTCCCCTATCATCTGTGTTAGCAGAAGCTTCCCAGCAAATTCAAGAGGTTTTACGTAGAATTTGAAAACCTGATGGTAAGTTGTGTCAGCTCATTCCCTAGATTGCAGCCGCAGCATCTCCATATTTGCACGGCGGTTTCTCTACGGCTAAACATCAAATTGAAAATCTTAGCATTCTTGCAGTGTCAGTTTGTCATTAGAGTAATGCATGGCTTGCGCAGCGCTGCGACGGATCCACTTAACACACTGTCGGCAGATCTCAGAACAGTGTGACTGTTTCCACAGGACCCGTCCAGGAACCACCGGGCGTACCGTCTGACAGTTGCCAAGCTTGAACCGCCCATCATTCCCTTCATGCCGCTGCTGATCAAAGGTCAGAGCACCGACACGACCTCTCTCTGATGTAGCCACGCTGTCATATTGCACTCAGAGTAGTAGTTTTAGTTTGATTCCTACCTGTACATCAGAGACCCTGTCTTCTGTGGTTGGCCTATTCTTTGTCCTGTACAGCTTTTACCATCTAAACAAAATACCCTCCGTTCTAGTCATGCTAACATTCACGGTGTGTCTCCTTCATTTTTCCAGACATGACATTCACCCATGATGGAAACAAGACTTTCATTGACAGCTTGGTCAATTTTGAGAAGATGGTAAGGCTCTGAATGAGTAAACCTGTTGGCTAGCTGTTCAGTTAGCTGTCGATACCTGTTGCTGATTACAGCTGTTTGTCTTTCAGCGGATGATTGCGAGTACAGTGAAGATAGTGAGATACTGCAGGAGCCAGCCATTCAGTAAGTCCACATTGTAGTGAGTTCATAACTGAGAAATCAACACAATTATGATCTGGCATCAAATATTAAATTAATTGATATCAGATATTCTGTTATATCCAGACGTCTGTGTCCTCTGTTGATTTACAGGCTTTTCTAAACCGGTACTCTTTCCTCCACCCACTCAGGTCCAGATTCATCTCAGGCCAACAAGAACCACCCAGAGGTGCGGACCTATGTGCGCCAGCTCAATGTGATCGACAACCAAAGGACACTAACCCAGCTTTCTCATGGACTTGAGCCTCGCAGGTCTTGAACCAACTCAGGCACGGAGGTGTTAACGTGCTGATGCTGCTTAACCGCTCGCCACGAGCTTGCTTTGTATGAATCCACTTGACGTATGAAATAGCAAGATATTATTTCAGAGTTCTTACGCATTTTATTACTGTCATTTTTGATATTTTAGCAACATGCAACAGTAATTGTTGGCTGGTGAAGTACCTCTCATTGTGCAGCAGATATCACCATCTCAAAGTCACTTATCAAGAGGGACAATCCAAGAAACCAATGATCTGTGGGGGATCATCAGATTATTGTGTAACATTTCAGATGTAAACACTATGTGATGCAGATTCTAGATATTCCTGATATTCAGTTGTTTCGTATCTTTTGTATCAAATTATATTTCTAAATATTTGAGTTTGTCGCTTTATGTGTTGTAAAATGTATACAAATATTTATTTTGGCCTCAGCATGCGAAGGTTACTGATGTTGGGCTGGGTATTCACGTGAGCACATTCCTCTTTCAAAGTACATGATGCAGTAAATGTTGTTTGGAAACTTTTTACCCAAGTCTGCTGTAAATATTAAAACTTCTTAGATGTATTTGCTCACTATGTTCTCATCGTTTACTGTTTTCTTATTATACTATTTCACCAGGAGATTGATTATGGTTATGGCATGCCCTAGAAAAGTATAATAATCCTTTCAGTTTGCAGTTGTTTATCAATGATTTCTGATACAATAAAAGGGTTTGTCAATGGAGCTATATTGGAGCCTGCAATTAATATGATGGCTGCAATTTATTTTAGGGCTTCCAGAATGTTGTCATGTCAGTAACCCCCCATATTGATACGCTTTATTTAATATTGAATTGTAGCACTGTCTATACTGTACATGGGGGAGAACATTATGGTGGGATTGTCTTTGCCTCGATTTCACGCCAGGGAAGAAAATAAAATAATTTCCAATTTTATAGATTGTTTTCCTACCGCTGGCTTTTCAAATGGTAAAAATTTTTTAAAAACATTTCACTGGATCACAGAGCGTGAAAGCAGGCTCCTGAGAGCAACTACACCTAGTTGCCGCGTAATGAACGGAGATCTGGTTTGTCGTTTTATTATCTCAAACCACAATGTCCATTGTTTCTACAAGGTCATCAGGCTATAAATTACTTGTCATTTATTAAGAGGAATTCCTCCCATGATAAACTTGTACAGTGGCAAAACAAACACTCCACACCTAGGACAAAATGAGGACGTACTGCCAGGGAAACACAAAATTTGGCACAACACCCCCTTGAAGGACCCCCTGGTGGGCCCTGGACCCTACTTGGAGCACCACTGTCCTAGGGCAGTTGTTCTCAAATAGACACCCATTCGGCCATGGACCCCCATTTCATAAGAGAGTGAGAGTCTTTGTTGTTGCTGAGCTTTCTGCACTGTATTTTGGGTAAATAATAGTGGTGAGAGTGAAGCCAATGACTGCAAAAGTAGTTCTTATACATTCTAAAATCTAATAAATCAAATAATAGTGAAATCAATTATTGTTAACGTTTTACGGGGAGGCTGGAATCCCCTGAAGGACCCCCTGGTGGTTCCTGGACCACACTAGGAGCGCCGCTGTCCCAGGGCATGTAAAAAAAATAAAGATAGGAGCGTGTTTCCACTTTCGTCCGATGAGTGGCGCTATTGTCAACAGGATTGTGTGTGAAAACAAACAGACCAACCCAATGTTGGCCGGTTTACGACGCTGGAAGAAGTTGAGCAACTCGTAAAACCACCTAGTAGTGTAGAAATCCTGCACGTCACACGCGAGTTCCCGGAAAGTGCGAGAGCCTTGATTTCATGACAGTGAGTTGCATTTGTTTTTACCTTTTGTTTGCACTCGCCTAAAACATTTAATGTCGCCGCGAATGCTAAACAATGTGAGCAACTGACTGTAAAAGTTTCGGTTGTTAGACTTGTTGTCAGTTGCAGCCATGCGAATAAGGCATGTGGCCTCATATTATGTCATCATCTGACGTTCCTGCCGGTTAAGGTTAAAGTATTTATCGCGAGCGACCAAAACGAGGCTTTACTTCTGTTATTCTACCCCGTGTGTTATTACTGCGATACGACTGATGCGTTCCCGGGCCGGATGGGTCACTATGGAATTCACACCATTTCCTTGATGTTGTTTTTTGATTCTCACGTTACATTATGTGCCTTGTTATAAGTCGCCTGCTTTTCCATGGTTACAGCGCTGAACGTTTCTAATACACCAGGTTTCTATAAAGCCACGTCGAGGCATATGATAATCAATATCTAACCATTGAGTCATATATCTAATTATATTATCAATATCTAGATGGCTCTGTGTTCCTCATCTCCACATATATGGATGATTCACTTTCTTCTAATATAGCAATAAACAGGGATAAGAGGGAAATATAATTTAATTTAGGTTACATTTACAGTCTTAAGTATATGGAATATGGATGTCAGGTCCATTATCATTGTACTGCCTGCAGCAGTGTTTGCTATTTAGTGAGAACTGGCAGGAAGGAGCCCAGGAGTGCTGCCATATCCCAGTAACCCAGGCTTCTTGAGTGGCCAATGGCCTGGTGCACTGAGTAGATTGGTGTGAAGCTAAGTATAGCATTAATACAAGTAAAGCAGCAGAAAGCAAATGGCTCCCCTCTGTGACAATGGAGGCATTCCCCGCTGGGCTGGATAGCAATCCCGATCAAGACCCAGGTAACAGCCTTTTAAAAGCCATAATTGCTCAGCTGTAAATGGGGGAGCCTATGGGCAATAACAGAGCTACAATTTCCTGTAATGATGGGATTATTTCTTTACAAGATGCTTTTATGCTGTTATTGCACAAACAAAAGGGAAATGCTAATTGCTTCGTGCGTGCAGCAGTTTGGAAGCATCGAGTTCCTACCCCAGCCTTACACAGATACTGTATATAAACATTAACAGTGGCAGTTTAGCATTGCAAATGGTGGTCTTACTGCTATGACAGTAATGCCTCTCTCTCCCTGTGGCCTTACTTGATCATCATGGCAGGCTGTGCTAGAATAAGTGTGTGTGTGTGACTCTGGCTCCGGGTATCTTGTGCAGAATGATCACAGCCCTGGGAGAATGCATACCGGGCATGCCATAGTCCTTATACAAGCAGACTCTCAGATCCTGAGCTCATTGCTTACTGGTACTGATGAGGACTGTGCGGAGTCACTCCCGGGGGGTAGAAAATGCGACGGGGGGGATTGCCCGGGAAATCACAAGGCTGAGACCAGGGGTATCACGTTGCCTCTCCGTGCAAATACAGCCAGTGGCACAGAGGCCTCTCTAGGGTACCTGCTTGTTTTTCTTCCATCCATGAACCAAAGACTCGGGGCTGATTCAAGCACTGCTCCCAGACAGGGTTTTCTTCTTGGTGAATTCTGCAGCGGACGTCCTTCCTTCCTTCCCTTCCCTCCCCTCCTTCCCTCGCAGGCCCTCTAGAATGAGATGTCGTCTCTCAGCGCCTCCTTCGTGCAAATCAAGTTCGATGACATCGTCTTCTACGAGAACTGCGGCGGTGGCAGCTTCGGAAGTGTGTACCGAGCCAGGTGGATCTCCCGGGACAAAGAGGTGGCGGTGAAAAAGCTGCTCAAGATTGAAAAGGAGGTTGGAGAAATAATTGCTTGGGCTTTTCATATACTTTTTAATTGTCAGTATAGTAATCATTTTAATTGCTCCCCCATTTAGTGGGCTGTGGTGACTTCTGTACCCATCAGTCACAGTCATTATACTCCCCCACTCTGAGGGCATAGAATTGTGCGTATGTTATGCTTTAAAAGAAAGATTATTGCCAAATGAGAGAATGTATTCGGCCCAATTAAAGCATAAACGGCTCTTGAAATTACTTTGAAATGACAGCCTCATTGTTTCAAAGACAAAAAAAGAATAATCTCTGAAATCTTTTCAGGGAAATTCTGTGATATTTGTTGGCCTGTGATCGGCTGTTCAGAAAATTAGTCATAACTTCTTTTATTGGGAGTCCAAAACATCACCAATACCCATTCAACTTCAGTCAAGCGCTGGAGAGATGAGTGCTCGGAGAAAAAAACAAAACCAATGTAATCCTTTCACACGGTGCCAATTGTTCTTTTAAATATAGTGTTTGGTTACAGTCGGATGGGTCGTCTTTGTTAGCTTTCTGCTCATTCCAGGAACGTTTTTGGGCCCGTGTGTCATGTTAGATAACTTTATGTATTTTTCATTTTCATTAATTCAAGAACACATTTGTTGACTTCTATTATTGAAAAAAAGTTGCATTCCAGTTATGTTGCTTCCTCCAATGCGCAGGCGGAAATCCTCAGCGTCCTCAGCCATCGGAGCATCATTCAGTTTTACGGGGCAATCGTCGAGGCGCCCAACTATGGAATTGTCACCGGTAAGTTAAAGCCTTAACACCGACACTGTCACGTTTATGTCTCCATACCACGCGGCCTTCGGCAGAGCTGCCCCGTTTGCTCTGACACCAATTTTCATACGGACTGCACCATACTGGAAAGCTGCCAGTTTGTGTAACACTGAATGGTGCCGAGGTCTCTATTGAGGCATCAGCGAACGCCCGAGGGTTCAGGAAGTGCACACATTGATAGTTGCACGCCCCTGTTTTCTGTCCAGGATAGTGGATGAAAAGAATAAAGCGGCCTCCAATTCTCATGTAACAGTGGCCCTTTGGTAAAGGGGGATGGGGGGGGGGGGGGCCCTCGCTGCTTCTGCACTGATTTTCACGTGGCAGGAGCCATATAAGTTTGAACTTTGAACTTTATTTTGAAATCTCCCCGTCTCCCATGTTCCTCCGCTTGTACTGTAATTTTAATCTGGAAAACTTTCTCTCTTGCTCATACTATCACTATCTCTATTGCTCTCTCCCCCTATATCTACTGAATCTAACAAGTTCAGACCCATTCTCTCAGGGTGATAAAAGGCATTCTGGGAAATGTAGGAAATCACTGACATAAGTAGAACTAGACGAGGCAGGTACACTGCAATTTCCCAGCTTGGGATTAATAAAGTACATCTATCTATCTATCTATCTATCTATCTATCTATCTATCTATCTATCTATCTATCTATCTATCTATCTACACCAAAAAGGTAAATTACAAAACTTTGAATGCCAGATATTGATGATATATGTATATATATAACAGCATAGGAGCATCTGAGGAGGGATTTCTCCTGCAACCCTCTCAGACCATCAGCCACATTCTGTCTTTGTTCCCTGTTCACTCCTTTTTTGGTCACTCAGGCGCCGGCGTGTAGGCACGGGTGACAAATCATGTGAGAGGGGACGGATGGTGAACAACTTTGCAGTAACATTATCCAATACCCATTCAGATTCACTCATATGTGAATCACACCCCTCTCTCTCTCTCTCTCTCTCTCTCTCTCTCTCTCTCTCTCTCTCTCTCTCTCTCTCTCTCTCTCTCTCTCTCTGTTTTTTTGTCATAGTAGGTCTAATTAATTTAAAACACCCCCCTGGAATGATGGGTGGCTGGATTCCACCCACTCATGGTTGCTTATCTGGTATAAATTGTGGAAATGATCCTGCTGTGTAAACGATGGCTGATGGTTTTCTACACTACAAATTGACAGTTTGGATTGACCCTGGTTGATTATGTTTTAAGGGTTTTGTTTATAGAGTTTATATATAAGCCATATAATTGTACGGCAAACACGGGCTGATAATCTACACTATCTGGCCAAAAGTCAGTGGACACTTGACCATCACACCTATATGAGCTTGCTGGACATCCCATTCTAAAACCATGGGCATTAATATGGAGTTGGACCCCCCTTTGGGCTCTAACAGCCACCACTCTTCTGGGAAGGCTTTCCACAAGCTTTTGGAGAGTGTCTGTGGGAATTTGTTCCCATTCAGCCAAAAGAGCATTTGTGAGATCAGGCAGTGATGTTGGACGAGAAGGCCTGGCTCACAATCGGCGTCCTAATTCCTCCCAAAGGTGTTCAGTGGGGTTGAGGTCAGGACTCTGTGCAGGCCAATCGAGTTCCTCCACACCAAACCGGTCTAACCATGTCTTTATGGACCTCGCTTTGTGCACAGGGGCTCAGTCATGCTGGAACAAAGTTGGAAGTGCCCAATTGGCTAAAATGTCTTGGGATCCTGTAGCATTAAGATTTCCCTTCACTGGAACTAAGGAGCCAAGCCCAAACCCTGAAGAGCACCTGAACTCAATAACTAGTAGGGGTGTCCACTGACTTGTGGCCATATAGTGTATCTCTCTGTGTGGCACTGCGTGGGTGAGGCTTTCCCTCATGTTTGAGTTTTGCCAGAAGAGCATCTGTGCATGCTAAAGGTTTGGTCCAGACAATTTCAGACGACGCGCCAAAACCGACAAACACTGCTCCTGTTCTGCCACCACAGAGAGACCGTTGCGTTCAGGGAGCGCTGGCTGGTTGTGAAACCTGGTAACTTCCCACATGTCATAAAGTTGTACATTTTGTTCACGCTGCTCCCTCTCTCTCCCTCTCTCTCCCTCTCTCTCCCTCTCTCCAGGAACTGTTTGAACAAACCGTTCTCTTCTCTTCTCTTCTCTTCTCTTCTCTTCTCTTCTCTTCTCTTCTCTTCTCTTCTCTTCTCTTCTCTTCTCTGTGAAGGGGTGAATGAGTAACACTGAGAGATTGTGGACTTAAAAATGACCCAGCAAGACCCAATAATCTCCGTCAGAAGGGGAACACGATCCCTTCATCACTTCACGTGGCTGCTGTATTCATCTTTACTGCAACAACTCTGCATTTGTTCAACCGTCTTAATATTCTCCGAGTTCTCCGACGCGACATCTTGCCCCAGCAGCCGGTGTTCTGCCGCCAGAGAGAAAGGGTCGGTTGTCAAGGAGCCGGTGTCTCTATTTATCAAAGCAGAATCTAATTAGCAGCAGATAAAGGAAAAATGTTTATGGCCGTCCTGACCGCGCCATTTGCACATTCATCAGCTGCGTTATGAATTTCCTCCGTCTACTCATATATCACCTTTCTGACAAACAGATATCGACTTTAACCGAGTGAGAGCGGCACCTCTACCTGCCCTACCCGTCTCTTTCACAACCAGAAGTCAGTTTTATCTGTGGAATTTGAATGGTTGCATTGAAAAGGACAAAGTGCAGAGGCAGGCACTTGTTTTTGTTTTTTTTTACCACCTGAGGTTGTTTGTGTTTGTATACATTCGTCCCGCCACAGATCTGTCTGCGTGCGGCTACACAGGCACGAGCAGAAATACGAAATGAAACCGTTAAATAATAATCACGATCCCCGCTGTTTGTTCATTAAACCGCTTCCTATCCCGCTGCCTGCGTGTTTACGTTGCTCTGCGGTGACGGGATTGGATTATTATGTTGCACAAACATAATAATGTTTAATAATCCCTCTTAGCTGCTGTCAGATAATCCTGGTTTGAACCCTTTTATCCACATTCAGGTGCTTTGTGTCTGTCTTGGGTCTACAGTACTCCTGATGTATGTTCTGAATACTGTTTATTCCCTCAGTGTCTCCAACAGTTTTATGATGAGGATTTTATTGACAGAGGGATGCGTGGATGTCCTCGAATTTACTCGAGCGTACACAAATGTCATTTTGGGGGGAAAGAAATTTGTAGAGAAAGCGTCAGGATTTGACTGACGTCGATGGCTGTAACGCGCTTGTCCTGTCGGGGGCGGCGTTACGGAGGGCCCGTCACCCGAGGGCGAGCTTGTTTGTCCCCGTGCTCAGGGACAAACAAGCTCGCCCTCGGGTGACGGGCCGATGACGGGAGCAATCTGCACTCGAGACAGTCGGCTGTTTCCTGGAGTCTTCTGGCAGAAATTCAGCTTTCAATTGTTTTCACGTGACGCTCCCACATATTTCATATTGTGTACACAGTAGCATGAGTACAATGTCCCGGTGCAATAAAAGCATGTTTTACTTTCCTTTTTACTGAATCATTTATATTTAATCATCATATTTAAACATTTATTTCATCAAATCCTGTTTTTTTTTTGGTTTTTTTTTCAGAGTATGCCAGTGGTGGGTCCCTGTACGACTACCTGTCCAGAGATGAGAGTGAGGAGATGGACATGGGGCAGATCATGACGTGGGCCACGGAGATCGCCAAAGGTGTGGTTCTTGCAGTTGTTATTGCTGTTGGCACTGATAACCAGCGTGTGGTAGCCTAGGTTAGCGTGGCAGTCAGTGGTTTTGTTTTTACTCAGTAGCAACTTCCTCATAGAATGCTTTCTTATATAAAGCTCGTTGTTTTTGCGAGACATATTTGAGAAAGAATGAGGTTGAGGATGGAATGAGGAAGGAACGTTCCACTTCCCGTTCCATGTGATCAGTCGGATTCCTGTGTTTTTATTATTTTTTTTGATTCTCATTCTGCTAGTGTTGCGTTTATTACCACTTGTTTGTTTTACTCAGGCTGAGAGTTGACCTGCAGCCAGCGTTTCACTGCACCTTGTGTATTCTGTGCATATGACAAATAAACTTGAACCCCTTGAACCCTTGAACATGGGTAACGAGCATCGTGGGTGGAGGACAGGGAAGCACATAGGAGTGTTTACATCCGTATGGTTTCCCCCCCTGATCTCCTTCTGAAGAACTTTCTTTATTTCCCCTTTAGGAATGCACTATTTACATTCGGAGGCCCCCGTTAAGGTTATCCACAGAGACCTGAAGTCCAGGAACGGTACGGGATCACATCTGTCAGCATGATTTACTCTTTCAGTCTGTGATTGTCTAAAAAAAATGAAAAATGTTGGATTCAAGAGAAAAGCGAATGGCTGTTTTTGCTGACTTTCGAAACCCTTTGTTCCTTTGCAGTTGTTTTAACGGCAGACAAAGTTCTCAAGGTAGGTTGAATGCACTTGACCATAATGTTATCCACTCTGGCACGCTGGTTTTGACAAAAATATGTACTTTGCTTTGCTATACTAAGTCATACCTTGCTTGAGTGTTGATGTCAAGCCCGTAGTCTTGGGGAATATGAGCATGAACTACATTATTTACCTACAGGATATGGACACAAGAGGGCAGTGGCTAACTTAGCACACATAAGAAAGCAGCGGCAGCATTGCCTCGGGTGCCTGGGGATGCGGCTGAGGGAAAAAGAGGTTCAAGGGAAAACAACGAGACAATAGAAAAGCATGGCAGGCACAGATGAGGCTGGTGGTCACCAGTCTGTTGGTAGACAGGGAACCAGAAGTGAAATTTGGCTTTAGACCGTGTACAAAATGAATGGCAAAAATAGTCCCACCAACATTAAAGCTCTGCAAAAGAAAAGAGGTCATATCTTTAGTATAACTCTTACCTGATTTTCCTCCCCTAGTCTCTCCAGGGGCGTCAAGGCACAAGAGGTGCAACATATTCAGAGATGAAACAAGTGTTTGCAAAACTTGCATCTCCCTGTGATTGCAGGAATGCGTGTACTTCCTCAGCTCCAGTGATGAAAATGACTCCAGGCTTAAATGATTTGACTGTAGTAAATATGCCCATAAATACTGGATTCCCTCTACACACATCATTTACTAACACCAGCATCACCGGATGCACCCATGTGACATATTATTACAGTCACTGGTCTATATTGCTGCTTTGGTGATTGCATTGCAGATATTTAAAATCATGCAATATACAGTACAGGGTTGTTTGATTACTTGGTTTCTGTTTAAATCTTCTTCTGTGGTATAGGCTTGCATCAAACCCATCAAACTCTTGTCTATTGTGTTTTTATTTTTGTATTTTGCTGTTTGTATTTCCTGTCTGTGTTTTTATTTATTTTCATTTTAAACTAACTGGCAAACTGTCTTGGCCAGGTCTCCCTCGGAAAAGAGATTTCAATCTCAAGGGACTTCCTGGTTAAATAAAGGTATAAAAAAAACAACAACAACAAAAAAAACGTGCGTTTTCTCCCGTCAGATCTGTGATTTCGGGGCATCCCGGTTCCTGTCCCACACAACGCACATGTCTTTGGTGGGCACGTTTCCCTGGATGGCTCCAGAGGTGATCCAGAGCCTGCCAGTGTCTGAGACCTGTGACACCTACTCCTACGGTGTGGTGAGTAACAAGGACAGCCAGATTTTGAGCTGACCGATAGAGCCCGGTTGTAAAAACTCGACTGATTAGAATACATTTCATTTGAGACGTAAAAGTCAGTCCGTCTAGAAAAGAATCCAAAGAATCCGCCCGCTACATTATCTTAGGAGAAATTGCACTAATTTGCACACAGCATGGCTGAGAAAATAAATTGTCAATCAGCCAGACCCACTTGCACTTGAAAGGACAGACTTTCAAAAATGACATTTTCATTTCTGCATTTCCTCCGTTGTTAAAGTGGACTATAGCGGTGTTTTGACCTTTGCAGAAGTGCAGCCTCTTAGGAAGTTACTGCATCTTTCTCATTGCCGTTGGTTCTTGTGAGGAGGCTGCCTACAGTTCCACAATGTCATCCACTACCGATTACTGGTTACCTGCTTTCAAATTTTCAAATCAGTAATATAATCAACCATAGACAACTCCAGCGTCAACATCATCTGAATCTTTTTATGTTGCTTCTAATGTGTATAGAGTTACAAGATAAATACACAATGTATTCCACTGAAATGTGCTGTCATCATCTACAACTATGATTGCTCTTTAGTTCAGGTATACTGTCAAATAATGTTCTTCAAAATTCAATATTGGATTTTACTATTCAAACATGTTTCAAAAAATATCTGTCATTTTAATACTGAGATGTTTCAGCGCCTGTCATGACTTACGACTGCTTGTGCTGTAGCCAATCCTGTCTGCATAGGGGCATTTGTCATGTAAGAGCACTATATTTGGACTATGAATCCAAAGCACTGCGTATGTCCAGTTCAACTGAGATGAGCTTCTAAACATGCTGAGTTCACAAATCAATCGATAGATTCAGGTAAAGCTCAGAAACCAAACCAAGGAGTTTTAAAATCCACTGGTTCACTTTTTATGATTGTAATATTCTGAGATGAAAAAAAATGTAATTGTTTATTTGTAGATACATAGTATAAATGAGCTATTTTACGGTGCACCTTATTTATACCTTCGTCTCTATATATGTTGACAGTTGATTCTTCTTCTTCTTAGGTTCTGTGGGAGATGCTTACACGTGAGATTCCCTTTAAAGGCCTGGAAGGCTTACAAGTGGCCTGGCTAGTGGTGGAGAAAAATGAGGTACTGTACAGTTCCCCTGCTTCTTTTACACAACTTCTCACAAGGAACGTCTTGAGCATGTACCCTCAGGACTGGGACATTATTACACAAACTGTTATAAATTGTAAATGTGCATTTGCCTTGATGTACTTTATTCGTCCGTTCAAATTGTCTTTTTGACCCTCTTGGTTGCTCAAGGATCCTTTGACAGGTGGATTGAACTCACTAACCACCCAACTCTCTCTTTCAGAGGTTAACCATACCGACTAGCTGCCCCGCCAGTTTCGCTGTGCTCATGAGGAAGTGCTGGGTGACGGAGCCCAAGGTGAGTGAACCCCGCAGAGTTACACCAAAGGATGGATACACAAAAGGATGCTGCGAGGCAAACGGTGGCCCCTCTCTTTCTGTCTGGTTTCAGGCGAGGCCGGTGTTCAAGCAGATCCTCTCTACTCTGGAGTCCATGTCTAAGGACCGCCAACTTCCTCAGCAGTGCAACTCCTTCCTCCAGAACAAGGCTGAATGGAGGTAATGTGATCACCAGTGGATGTATTTATAACCCTCCCTCGTTTCCCCCCACCAACATACTGCTTGAGCCTAAGGAAATTTGTAACTATTTCAAAGAAAGACGTGGAAACGTAGCCGATGGGGGCCGCCGATTCCTAAAAAGGACTCGAGATCGTGCATATAGATCTTTAATAATTACACTGATAGCTCCATAAAGGCATGAAAAACTCCAAAGAATCATCCATCTGGATATACTTCCTCTCTTTACCCATAAGGCCCTAAAAATAATCACCATCTTTTTCATGTAGAAGTGTTTAATTGGCCTGCATGAGCAGCTGGAGGTTTGGTGATGTTCAGCGCAGCCTGAGTCTCAGCTGTTACTTTATTCCCTTCTCCTCGCCTCTCTCTCTCTCTCTCTGGTGGCTCGTCTGCGCTCCGAGGCTTTTCCTCAGAACTCCGCCGTGTCCATCTGCAGGTGGAGCAGGTGGAGCGAATCTCAACGCTAGAAAAACAGAACCGGAGCACGTACGGTGCAGAAAGACAGGGTTTTTTTTGTTGTCGTCGTCGTCGTCGTCGTCGTTAACATTGACCCCCGGGGGCCCAGGCTTGTTATTTGCTCTGCCCAGGTAGCAGATGTGCGGCCCCGCGCTAGCAGATCCACCACAGTTCGGATGCCTGCCACTAGCTGAGAGACTTCAACAGTTAGTAGCGACTAATGCAGCTGTTTCAACTGACATGTATGCATCTGTATTAACCCGGGCCATTCAGATCCATCCCAATACATCCTCTGATAGGAGGCTGAATGTGCCGTTAATTCGCACACCATTAGCTGCATCGGAAGTAAATTCCGGTCTAATTAGCGAACCATTCTCCGTGTTAGTCGAATGTACAGAGTCAAATGTATGGAGCTTGTTAAGGCCAGGAGATCGAGAAGAGAGTCCTCATTTCATCTCTTACAGCTGTGTGGATTAGTTGCAAACAAAAGGAGAGTTAGTTTGCTCATTTTTGGATACGAGTGGAAAGTGCAGGGGAGAGAGAAAATGCCTGGGATGTGAAAACAAAACAATGCGGGTGTGTGTGTGTGTGTGGGGGGGGAAGAAATGCCATGAGAGTTTGTCGGGAGAGTGGCGAGCAAGAGAATAAATTATGAGGGAAGTCGGGAGCCGAGAGCGGAAATTCTTTGAGGCGGGAAGCGTAGGGGTGGAGGAACTGGAGGATTGGGAGGAGTAGGGGCGGGCCTTCCTGCCCCGGGGTTGCATGTGTTTATGGATAGTTAGTGTGAGAACTCAATTTTGTTGGCCTGGACCTCGGGCGTGCATTTCCACGGTACCCTACAGCCCCACCTGCTGGGCAAAGCAAACCTCCACCGTGCATGAGGGCAAAATAAAGATGATAAAATAAGAGTTCAAACTTATCCAGCACAACCAGCAGTTTCGTCACTATTCATTACAACGTTTGTAGTAAGACGGCGGTATCTGACGGGTGTGTGTTGTGCCGCGGTGTGCAGGTGTGAGATCGAAGCGACCCTCGAGAGACTGAAGAAGCTGGAGAGAGACCTGAGCACCAAAGAGCGGGAGCTGAAGGACAGAGAGCGCCGTCTGAAGATGTGGGAGCGGAAACTCATCGAACAGTCCAACACCCCGGTGAGTTCCCCTCTTCACCTCGGTCACACCTTCACCTGTTAGGGCAAGCACACACACACACACACGCGCTGTCATGTGGTCACAACGCAACACCCACGCTGCCAAGACAAGATCCCGATGCCTAATCTCTTTTTGGGACGGAGTGGAAATGGGATGGAAATAAAAACAGTGCATTGGAAAAATGAGCAACAGGCTCGTGGGTTTAGTACATGTTGTTGGTAGTACTGCAGAGTGCATGGTTGCCCAGCTTGCAGCACAGTATATGGTCATCCTCTCTCATGATGCACACAGTGAATGCAGCATTTCTAATACCACTCCACTAGTCTCTGTTGTTTCTGGCGCTGCTACTTTCTTTGCTCTTTGCATGCAACAAAACAGGTTTGACTTGCAACACACCTGCATGGTTCTTCCTGTTATGCATCGCATGCAGCACTGCAGATTATATGCTGTTTTTTTTTCTTTCTTGTTTTCAGTTATTTTTTTGAATCCATTCATTACTGCACGCCTGGGAGTGTGCAGCAGACGTGCTAGCAGTTCTGCATGAATTGAAAGCTGTCACTCGACAACATAACTTCTAGCCTGCATTTGCAGTTCAGTAGATTTGAATCAGGATATTTTTTTACTCCTCCTCTCTTTTCTTATACTACTCTCCCTAAATTCCCTTCTACCCACTTGGTTTCAAAATCCTGTGTTGGGTGACAGATGTTTCACTTTTCTTCATTCCTTGGTTCATGCGGTCTGAAACTAATTTCCACACTTCCCTTTTTCTTTTCCATGCTCTCTCTTTCCCCCCTCTCTCTCTCTCTCTCTCTCTCTCCACCTGTCTCCGCCTCTCAGCTCCTCTTACCTGTGGCTAAAAAGATCAGTTCTCAGTCGTTCTATGAGTCTAAGACGGAGGAGTCAAACAGTTCGCAGATGTCGTGTCAGATCACGGCCTCCAGTAACGGGGAGGCGCACGGGAAGAGCCTGCAGGCCATGATGAGGGGCTTTGGGGACATGTTTTCCCTGGACGTTGGGCGGCCCGTCCTGCACTCCGGCATGCAGGTCAACATGCAGGCCAAGCAGAACTCTTCCAAGTCCCGCTGTGTCAGAGAAGGACACAAAATCAACACGGCTCTGGGGACGGGACGCTTCACGTGGTCCGACGACAGCGATTGAACCTCCGCGAGGGTTTTTGTCTTCGCCACAGCCGGTTCTGTCGATCACTGTGGTCTTGCTAGATATCTCGCGTAGTGCACAACAATCTTGCATTATTGGTGTTGTGGAGGCACTCGGCGTCGCCAAGTCATTTGGATTATTTTGTCATTGTGTTTCCCTCCCTTCACCGTTCTGCCTTAGCATATACTAACTCTTTTATTTGTGCATTCATGGTGAAGCAAATGCTCGACGCGGCGCAGAAATGTCGTCGCCGTTATAGAATGTATTTGAAACCCTCCACCTACGTGGCCCTTATGGGTGTCATTTATGCCTAATGTACTGGATGTATAGTGCCATCCATGCTGTGAAGAAAGAGCCATGTGAGCCAGCTGCATAGAGAAGGCGAAGCTTTTATGATGAAGTGACATTTTCCTGACATTAAGATTGGCCAATTTGTTCTGGATGTGGTGGAGCGCAGTTGTTGAGATGGAGTCTCTCACCAGGACGAGAAAGTACAGGTTGTATCCTCTAACTGACCCAGGTTCAAATCAGCAGGAGTGAGAGGAACTTTCCTATAAGCGCTGTCAGCTTCACCTCCCCACCCCCCTCCTCCCCCCACCCCCCCTCGCTCTCTGCTGTTTTAGACAGACTCCATACCAAGGGGCTGCAATTTAAAACAAAATGAAAAAATATTTGAATGTGTTATCGTATGAGATTGACATAATGTATTTGCACCGATAGCCACCGTTTCATTAGCCCACTGTTATGACTCATGTTATGACTCACACGTGATGGTGCTTCAGCTTTTTTACGGAATCGGTTGCTTATACACTTTTTACACACCGACGCTACGTGTTCAAACTATCCGAATACTAGTCTCCAGATTGCGCTCGGCGGCAGCAAAAAAAGTGCTTGAAGCTAAAGCACCCTATTAAAGAGCCGAGTTATCCACCTGGCCGCTCGCACGTCTTTAGATGGAGTGTTCAGGTACGTCTGGGGGAGGGCAGCGCGTAGTCCATTAGCATGGCCTCTTCAGTTGGTGTGATAGGTCTTCAGTCGGATCCGCTGATGCTTGTAAGCTTCCTGCCATGAGTTCATATTCCTCTTCAAGTATGATCCGTGTGCCGTCGATCCCCCAGATTGCACCAATTAACTGACCGATAATTGAACCAATATTTACCCCCCCCCCCCCCCCCGCCGGGTGGGATTCAACCACTTCCCGAGACCAACGGTTTTGTTGACGTGGCTTATTTTCCTCCGCATTCTTCACTGTTTTTTGTTTCCCAATAAACCGTTTTCATTCAACACTCTTGCTTGCTCCTCTGTCTCAGATTGTTTTGTCTTTGCACACTTTCCAAAAGTGATGAAATTGGGTTGAAATAACAGATTTGAATGTGAGTTCTGCAGTACTACCTCAATATCAAGCAGGTAAAAAAAAAAAATCACACTGTAGTGCACAAGTAGCACAATACCACTGCTGTTCATGATCAGAAACGTGACGAGAGAAAGTCTTCAGTGTCTTATAAGTTGACCTTGATTTTGATGACTGATATATTGATTGTGTGGAGCTGCGTAGCGTGATGTCAGCTCCGTGCTGCTGTGCGACCCTTCATATGCATGCCCAGGTTTTCCTATCCTCCACTCAGTCCACATGGGGGCAGGATTGTGTGAACTAAATCAAAGTCCTCATCGTTCTTTACAAATTCCAAATGCTTTCCTGCTGACACCCCCACCCCCACCACCCAAACCCAAACCCAAACCCTGTCCCATTTAAGATCTGGTACCCTTTGTCAACAGCGTGCTTTGGATTTTAATAAAAGAAGGAAGGCATTTATGAAATACAATATGGCTGCTTGAAAATGTGATGTTATGTCACTCTAATTAGGTCACATCTGTATTGGGACTTTGGCAGCGGGGGAGTGTTTCTGAATCTGTTTACTTCCGAACCATAGGACTGGAGTAGGCGGAAAATGCTGCAGGGGTGAGGGAGTTTATAAGGCGGCTGGCTGCACAGAAGTGTATGGCAGTGACTCTGAAATGCGATCTATTGAGACTGGCATTCAGCTCATAATCTGAGCCGTTATCAGACGTCGTGGGAAGAAGACGGTGAATGGGGATTGCTCATTCATTTAGTCAGCTTTCCTCCAATTTTCCATTGCAGTATTTCTGTCATTACACACCAGACTCATGATCATAATGATGAAATCTTTATTTTGGCTGGCAAGGTTTCTGCCTGATTAAATTTAATGAGCAATAAATGATTTATCATTCATGATAGATCACGCTAGATCAGTCGGACGGACATTTCAGTCTGGATGTAGACCATTAGACGCAAAGTCGTCTTGATTGCAAAACACAATAACCGGAAAAGTCATTCCTTCCAAGACGTGGAAAAACATGGCGATTTTCCATTTTCACAACATTTATTTCAATCTTGTGGTTTTAATGCTAGCTCACACTCTGTGTTCAGAAATATGCTGTCATACTATCAAAAAGCAAGACTATATCAATACTACCTAGTACTACTTCTGTTTACCTCTTGTTTCTCATGCAGCTGTTACCCACCCTCGACATCTACACCTGGACAGAGGAGCATGTGGTCAGTAGCAATGCATTTACCGTAACCCGCTAGTGCAAATCTCACATGTGGTGCCATTACCAATGCTAACTGAAATATTTCCATCTTTACACCGGCAGCATTTCTGGATGCAACAAATATTCGGAGCAGGTTTGTTTTGTTCTCTTCAAGCAGCAGTGCACCGTGAGATCATTTCAAATCAATGTGCTACGTTCATGTACTTGTTTATCAAAACTTTCCTCGTCTCTCTCTCAGGGGAGAGTGCATGTGGCATGCAGCTGTACGCTGACCTATTTAAAGAAAACCACATCACAGGCAAGAGGTTGCTATTGCTCACAGAAAAAGACATGCGGGACATGGGTGTCAGGTCCAAAGGTCACATGATGCACCTCAAGGCAAGGCACAGTTAAACCACAGCTATGAAAGCGTTTGTTTTAATCCGTACAAGCTGAAGATCCGTGCCGGGCATCACAGTGACTGTTGTATTTCCCCTCTGGCAGAGTGAAATTGAGAAGCTAACCAATGATTACCTCGGGCTCTTCCACTTCCCGCCACTGTTGAAGGTACAGTGATACAGTTTCACCTTTATGTTCAGTAAGAATTGTTCTTGATTTCAATATGCCGGACCCCTTTCACCCCCCCCCCCCCCCCCCCCCTCACCCCCCCCGCAGGACGAGCAGGAAGGCGAGGAGGAAGGGAGGAAAACGGTGAATCTGGAGCTGGTGTTTGGGTACCACTGGAAAGCAGGAACAGGATGCTCTGTAAGTTTGATCATCAGCATTGATCTGATTTAGCTGATTCATGATCAATATGGAGAAAGATAATTATTAAGAAGGTCTATTTTGGTGGGTTATATATTTTTATTTTTCATTTATTTTTAAGTGCTTGTACAGAATCATCATGTTTTTCTTTCCCCTGGTCTTGCTGGTTCTGAGGATTCCCATGATGACCTCCATCAAAACTGTTGACCGCTATGCTGAGCATTACCGCCGTCACTAGACGTTTATAAAAAAAAAAACCCGAGATGAATAAACATTTCATCTTCAGCCATGCGTCGCATCCACCTCGACTTTCTCACAGCCCTTTGTTAGGGTCTCAAACTGTGGTGAAAGGGTGGCTCTCCACTTGCTGTTTGAATTTAATCAAAAATAGCCCATTTAGCTAGAAGTCATTTTCTTTTTAAAAGGCAAATGTTATTTAATCTTTCAGCTGTTCATTGTCCCATCATAAATAGTCCTCTTTCAGTGTGTTCGGCAGGGCTGAAACGAGCCTGCTAATTGCCTCCCATTTCTTCTGACATGTGGTGGTTTAGTGGGTAGAAAACACAGCAGGGAGAAGGAAACAGGAGGCTGAGAAAATGAGAGCTAATTATTTTCCCCTGCCTGGTGTCAGGTTCCGTGTCAGCCTTGTTTTTACAAACTGGAAGGTTTTTTTGCACTAAATAAAACAAACCCGCACTGCGTTTTTTTTTCCCTTCGCCCCTCTTTGCTGGCGATGTCATGGAAGCAGCTGCACTTCTCAAAGACAAAATGAGGGCCTGCGATTGTGCGGCCACCATCTGACAGCCACTGAGGGTCCCCTGCTAATGAGGATATCACCGCGCAGCCAAGTGAAAGGTGCTGAATTATGTATGAGTTTTCATTAGACGCACTCGGGTCCTGGGCATCATTACCAGACATTGTTTCTGCTGGAGTGATTAGACTAGCGTGGACCTGGGAGCCCCGGTGCGACCGGCCAGGGCCGACACCAGGCCAGCGCGGGGCCACTGGTGTGTTTCTGAGCCAGAGGCTTGCTGACACTCTCCCTTTGAGCCATTTCCAGCCCCACGGGACCGCGCAGGAGAGGGCTGAGGCTCCTCAGACGAGTGTGTTAGTGCCACTCCTCTGATGTCTTCCTCTGTGATCCCCCGCACAATAGATTGGCTTGTGCCGTGAACCCTGCGCGGTTAAGCAGTGACCTGTGGCCGGGGTTTCGGGGATTAGCAGAATCATTACTGCTTCGTCAGCATTCAATATGCAGGAGAAGTGGGGTAGGGATCGCTCGGATTTGTGCCTCCTAGTGAGGATTTGATGTGTGTCACATGCAGCAACTCGTGGAAAAACGGGGTTTTCACCCAAACTGAAATAACATTATAGCGTTGCCTAAATGGTCACCGAAAGTCGGCCTAGCCACATCTTCCGGACTCCAAAAAAATGCCATCATCAAATGTTTGACAGAGAACAAGGAATTTAGAATATCTGACGGAAAAATTACATTTGTTTTGTCCTCTGTGTGTTATCATAATTTGACAAACACTGCAGTTCTCTCTGCCCTGGTGAATACATCAGTATAGTAAGGAGGAAAATCAATCTCCAACAAGATAACAGGTTTCTAAACGGGCTACTCAAGCAATCCATATGCCGTGCCTGAACGCTGTACACGGACAACAGAAATTCCATTTGATATAATCTGTCCTTTTTGTCAGCCAGACATTTAGTTTGATTATATTTTTTTTGTGATGTTCTAATTTTCTGTTTGCAGCCACAGTGTGAGGCTATGTGGCTGATCGTCTGCCATTGCTGTTAAACTACCTCTAGGTTGTGCTCTTGGTTTATATACAAGAGTGACCAACTTCTCCACATGGAATAGTGAAATGATGAACTTTTTTTCATACAATGCAGTTATCAGGGGTTGGTGCTGAATGTTCCAGGAGACCCACAATTTCTCCCCGTCGCCTCTATTTTTCAGGACTGCAAATGGAAAATGTACATGGAACTTGATGGGGATGAAGTTGCGGTAACGTACATCAAAGATGTCACTTTTAATGCCAGCCGCCAGGATGTGGATGTCCTGAGGATGACTAAGGTACAATCAGAAACACATTTCCTGACCTTTACATATGTTCTTTCCTCACATTTTATTGCATGATAAAATGTTTCAGCTCTGAGTGTCTGACATTATTGATGATTTTTACATGTATTGTTGCCATAGTTACATTTTTTTTTATCAGTCAATGCTATTGCATTTCAGCCACCGTTTGTGATGGACAAATGGATTGTTGGGATACAAGAGAGCCAGAGTGTGGACTGCATCATCAATTTTGAGGTTAGTGATTTCATTAACTACGGGACACATAAAAACATAAAGTCGCTATTGTGCCAAAGGCCTTCAGAACCCCGTACGACAAGCAACAGTCTTTTTGATGGTACACATCCCTAAATTGTGTACCTTTTGACTTGAAAGAATGACGTCAGGTCACCTAGGTCCACCCGGCACAGCTGCCCGGTGAGGTGGAGTCCGACTGGTGGGCAAGATGAGATCAAGACAGTGGAGCTGCTCATAGAAACAGCACCACCCAGCACCGACTGGAAACCCAGGAGCAGGTCGAACTCCGGTGAGTATCTTATATCTGTATTGTAGCCTCGTATGACCCGAACGGCAAAAGTTTCCATTGCTGAAAAAAAATAAATCATCAGATGTATGAGAAATACATTTACCAGCATCAGATAGACGAGGTGCTTAGTGTGCAAACTAGACGTGAAACCCTTGATCCAAGCGACGAGATAGAGCAGCCCTATTATCGCTGCGTGCCCTCTGTTTCAGATGTGGATCCCAACTGGATGAGCAAATTGAGCCTGACGCGGGTAATAAACCGGTTGTCACAGCAGCCGCCGGTTACCTTCGGCAGTTCTGACGCCTGCACTCTGCCTCAGTTCCTGTCCACGTACGGAGACCAGGCGTCCTCCTACGCCGCAGCTGTGCGTCGGTCTCCCAGCCGCAGCAGTCTCTCCTCCCCCTGGTCTGACTCACGCAACTCCTCGCCTACCGCCAGCCTCTCGGCCAAGCTCTCCCCGCTCCACCTGGGGTCAAAGGGCAGCAGCCCTTCCAGCACTACCTCAGAGAGCGCCTCGGAGAGAGAGCGCGAGCGCCCGCTCAGCGCCGGGGCGGTGCACGACTATCGCAGGCACAGCTACTTTGGCAACACGTTAACCGTGAGGGGAGGCGGGGGGGGTAGACACGCGGGGATCCATACCAGAACTGGCTTTACTCCGAGTAAATCCAGCAAAACCGCACAACAGCCAGGGAGGCCACGGTCCAATAGTTACAGTGCAGTGCCGCAGCACCGCCCACCTAAGATGATACCGGGTATATTGCCTGTGACAGAAAACCCCGGCACAGAAAAAGAGGAGGGTAAAGCCAATGACGGGGGGTGGATCAAAGTCGAGCGTCCAAAAAGATTACCACGCCAGGACAATAAACAAGTCAGAGGTCGACAAAGAAGAGGAGGAAGGGGTGGGCCGGGTGGCGGTGGTCGAAGCTACACGTGAACTGACGCTTCTGACTTATATGTTCAGCATGTCTATGTTTATTCCATGTGACCGATCCACTTGTAAAGATAAACAGGAGGGCTGCTTTAAGAATGAAGCAAATGATGTGTAGTTGATGCTGAATTGTGGGAAAATAAAATGTTTCTTCATGAATCCATGTATTCCATTCATGCCTGTGATGAAAATATTTATTTCACGTCCTACAGTAACAAATGGTTTTATTTAAACACGTGAGAATTTGTGTAAATTAGGCTATGCTCAACATGCATTTATTAAAAGAAATCTAAATGACTAAAAGAGTTGTTGTCTTTTTATGAATTATATATATTTTTATTTTTTTATTTTTAAAGAATTATAATATACCATAGTTAGTAGTTGGCCCTTGAGTCATATGGCTTATACAGGCTCTAACCTGCAATGGATAGAAAGCTCTAAAATTTACCCGCCCTGTATGTAAATAACCAAGTAAAAAGATTCGCGCCACGGCAAAGTACATGAAAGGTGCAGCGTTTTAATTCCACAAGTATCTCAACAAAATATAAATTTGCAGCAATTTATCATTCGCAACATATAAGGATTATTTACATATATATATTGGTAACAATTTCAGTTGTGAATTTAGCCTGCCGTTTAAGCTGAAGATTTATTTTTCTTTCACCTTGAGGAACACTTTTTATGTAGCTTCCAGGACCTTGTCGTGGCGCGGGAAACGAACAGCCTCTGATCTGGTCGGAAGGCTGCAGGAGTTGCATTGTTCAGATTTCTGCAGAGTTGCTTGAACGGTTCTTTCTGTTTCGGTGTGTGGCAAACTTTTCAGAAAAATGCGATCCGCCTGCTCCAAGGTAAGAAAACAACAAAGCAACAAATCTTTATTTAATGATACCGAGTTATATCCTGTTGGAGGTTGTTATATTCTACTTTACTACTATATCCTGTTATATTTCCAGTCATATCGACCGGGTGTCCTCATGGGAGATCAACAGTTTTAACTAACTCAATCTATTTTTATGAATTTGAAACATTTACAAGCATTGGGACTGTTGAGCTCCTGACGCTGGGAGTGGGAAGACATTGTTTTGCCTCAAACTAAGCAAAGCTGGGAAATGAATCCTGCCCTTTCTTCGGGGCCAAAGTTGAGACGTATGCACAGTTAAAATGTAACAAGGTCTCCATTCTGAAACACAAGTTGGGTTCCTCTGGATGGGTTTACTAACAGGGGTGTGTCGCCAAAACCATTTGAAACTATGAGACTTGAATCTCATGTTGCACCTACAGTGTGAGGTCTGATTTATGCCTGCGTGATCCCCCGTGTCAAGAGGTGTAAACACTGTTAATTCAGTGTGTGACCTTTTTTTTTTTTTTTTTATCCCTATGGGTTCTGCAGACGGTGACAGCCCAGTGGTAAAGTCCTCTGGTGGCCCTGTTTTGGGCAAGCAGCCGCCCTGCTGAAGTGCCCTTGAGCAAGACACTGAATCCCTCCTAGCTCCCAGCAAGTGGGGGGGGGGGGGAAAAAACAAATTCCCCTACTGGGAGCAATAAAGCATTACATTATTATTTTGTATTTCTAAACTTGGCTGTCTTCTCCCTAGAAACTGGCACCCCAGCCTCCATCCACCAGGATGAGTTTGAGGAGCTTCCGCCACGTCCCGCTGGTTCCCATGGAAACTTCCTCTTCCTCCGACGATAGCTGCGACAGTTTCGGTTCTGACGGAGGCTTCGCAAACACGGTAACCATGCAATGCCAAGTCTCATCGTGATAATAATAATCCTGTTGAAATGAGGACAGTGTGCATGTTCTTTGTAGTGCTTACCTCCAACTAATGATTATATATCCGTCTGTATTCTAGAGGAGCAGCTTGAGACAAGCCAAGAGGATTCCAGAGAAGCCAAGGGTGTTCAAGGCCCCGTCAAGGGAGGACTCATGTAGTGGGCTTGAAGACAATACAATCAACAACCAGCTGAGTGCCATGGTGGGTTTCTGGGGCGGGAAAAAGTAGTGCTGGCAATACGCAAATTAGTCGCAATATATTTCAGAACTTCATCGAGTTTCATCAAACAATAAAATGCGTCTTGATTTCAGAAAGTGGACTTTGACTCTGAGCCTCCCAGACGTGGCCGCCGGTCCCACACCCTGAAGGTCGCCATGAAGTTCCCCAGCAGGAAGGCAGCCCAGAAGAGGCCCGCATCAGAGCCGCTCCCTCAGCCCAAAGAGGCCGAGTCCGACTCCGAGGAGGAGAACTTCATGGACAAGAGGGCTCTGAATATCAAGGAGAACAAAGCAATGGTACAATTCCCTGCATTATCATGACATCAAACTATTTGACACCATCTGGAACGATGAACTGAGCGCTGGTCAGCATTTCCTGAATGTGTTTTGTTTGTTGTCTTGTATTTATCTGTTAGCTTGCAAAACTAATGGCAGAGCTGCACAAAGTACCCGGCCTCTTCCCAAGACGGATGGCGATGTCGGCATCCACTACGGTAATTAAACCTGGAGATGAATGATTTTTTTTGTTGTTGTGCAGCACCTCACATGAACACAGGAGAGACTTTATATGTATATTATAATTCACTGTATTTTGACGAGTGTGTTTTTTGAAACTCCTCCTCAGCCCCGCCGTGCACCTCGGCAGTCCAGGGGAACCCCGGGATCCTTCAGGAGGAACCCGGAGCGTACCTCTCGACCCCACACGCGGTCCCGCACGCTCGTCGACGGGCCCCCCAGCCCCCCGCCGGAGGAGGAGGAGCCCGAGGATAAGTTCGACCTGGTGCGCAGGAGCCGCTACTACGAGGAAGTAGCCGAGCCGGTAGGTTAGACCGGAAGTCGGTGGGCGCGTCTACGCCTCCCGCTATCTTGTCTGTCGCTCGGCCTTTAATCGCAGTTTTGCTTTTCGTTCCAGGCGCAGCCCCGGCGCCGGTCCAACAACGGGACCTTGGCCATACCTCACGTGGTGCGTCCCGTGGAGGACGTCACCGAGGCGGAGCTGGACCTCATCTGCCACAACGTGAGGGAGAAGGTCTACAACAGCTCCACCGTAGGTTCAGCCACGACTTCCATAAAGCCGTGGAAGTCTTTTTTTTGACCGTCAAGCCAGTAACCACATTTTGAATGCATTGACTCTCTAGTTTTAAGTCCAGATTTTTTTTTTGCCTCGTCAGGGATCCACTTGCCACCAGTGCCGTCAGAAAACAATCGACACCAAAACCAACTGCCGTAATCCAGAGTGCGTGGGGGTGAGGGGTCAGTTCTGCGGGCCGTGTCTCCGTAACCGCTACGGGGAGGAGGTCCGAGATGCCCTGCTGGATCCGGTGAGTACCGGTAGCGCCGAGGAACGCATTTCATAATTTGACCGTGGGCGTTTCGGGGCGAGTCTGACTAGCTTCCCCCCATTTCCTGTCTCTTGCAGGAGTGGCAGTGCCCGCCGTGCAGAGGGATCTGCAACTGCAGCTTCTGTCGAGCACGAGAGGGCCGCTGTGCCACGGGGGTGCTGGTCTACCTGGCTAAGTACCACGGCTTTGATAACGTGCACTCCTACCTGAAAAGGTACCTCTGAAGCTTTTGCACGCTTTTGAGATTTGCCCTTGTAGTCTTGAGCGAGTTTTTAACACCAGGCTCCTCTGTCCTCCGCAGTTTGAAGAAGGAGATGGAGGAGAGCAGCCAGTGAAGTGGAGGATGGAGCCTCTCCTGCCCGTTGATTCTGGATCGGACCGACATCTGTGACCAAGTTTACCTGCACACAATCTAATTATTGTGCTGAGTTTCGACACGACGTCCTGTTAATGTTCTCGTTCGCTCAATTTCACATCGAGTATTGATTGACATCTGGATGAGACGCTTAGCTTGCACTGTATTTCCTGCTACCACATGTCACTGGCATTCATCCAGTGCTGAGACTCTGCATAGAAACACTGTTTTGATTATGAACAAAGATGGTGGAGCAGGGAAGAAAACAACCCAGGCTATTTTAGGAAAGCGTCTCGACTTGTGAAAACAAGTTGGACGTGCTTTGATAAGGTGCTGACGTCCAAACAGCCCTGATCTTAAGATCCTGGTATCGCTGTGCATGTGATCAAACCTTTACAAAGACTTCAAGCTGTTTTCAATTGTTGATTTCCCAGAAAAAATCAAATGAGTACCTTTCTTTTTTTTTTTACATTGTTTTAAATGTACTGAGTTTGCCCAACACAAATGGAAATGAATTAGCAAGGGAACAATGTTTGATTTTTTTTTTGTTTTCTTCCCTTTTTTCATTAACTATAAATTTGATTATACTTGTGTTTTTACAAGTTTAGTTCTGATCAAAGGAAATGTTCTAATGTTGTTGAAAACTGTAGATGGGTTTTCCCTTTCTGTGTCTGACTGGGAATCCGTCCCGTCAAAATGGATCCTGCGCTCCTGTTCAGTAATCTGCCGGCGTCTCCTCGTGCCGCTGAGCTGCTGCAGGTGGAAAGGGCACAGAGACCGGGGTCCATTGCCTTCCACTTCCAAACCAAAAAGGAGCCGTGATATACTACAGTGCCTAGTTAAATATCCTTCATTAGATAACTGTCACTAATGGTGTGGAAACAATTAGCACACTCTAATGGGAATCTCATACCTGTAAATCATTTCCTCCTGTTAAAGCACATTCTCGCTCTGCTTCAGTCTTTCTCTCATTTTCCGGCGATGCCTCAACGCTGTATGTAGGTGGTAATGGTTTAAGGTGCCACTCAAGTGGCAATGGAGTTATGGCCTGCGTTTTCTGTTCAAATGTGATAATCCACTGAAAATGACATTGGAATTAACCTTGGCTAGTCCATAGTCTCTGAAATATGCTTCATTTGACCGGCGCCATTTCCAGCATGTGCTCCGGTTATTTGACACCTTTTTTTCCCAATACGACCGTCCACATTTTTTAAGATTGTTTCTAATTTGGGTTTTTTGGGGGGTTTTTTTTCCTGAGAAGTTTCTCTTTCAAAAGACCGGTGTAAGTCATATTAGTACTACTTGTATTTGTTAGTACTTCCTGTATGGCTACCTGAGGGAGTAATGTTGAACTGTTGTGGGTCATATTCATCTCTTGATGCTCGTCTTGTACTCGTTGGCTCAGCCGACTTTCATTAAAGCATTTATCACTGCAGAACCTGGTTACCCGTTTTGTTTGACTGATCTCTATTAGTCTAAGGCATGTCTCACAGTAATATTTCACTGGCTGGAACGTTTTCAGGTTTTGGTACATGTAACTATAGGAATTTATAACTGGAAAACTAACTAGCTGCTGTAAAAACCTTGCCTACAAGCCACAAGAAAAATGTGCTACTTTGTCCCTTTGTGTCCTGGAAGTAACTTTTGCAATTGTTGATTATTGAAAGATGGAGGATAAATGAATGAATGAATTGGAGGTTGATGTCTTGAGTTTCTTTGGGATGTGCCATCAAAGTGATCTATGTATTAGGGATGTCCTTGACCATTGAAATGTAGTCAACACTAATCAAATACTTATTTTTATTTCCAAATCCATTAAATAGATTTCCATCGTGAGTCCCCTCCTATCTTAACTAATGACGTCTTTGGCTCTAGTGTGCATCAATGACTCAAACATAAGGGTGACTGTTGATGCCCAACATCCTCATACATTTCCAGGCAAAAAAAAAAAAATCAACTAATCAGCTGAACAATGACTAAGATCCAAACCACTGATTGGCCTCCTCAGAGTGGGCATGACTCAGTCTTTTGCTCAGGTCTTCATCATCATCCTGTTTTCTCCAGCTACATCCCTATAAATATAACTTCCATTTTGACAAGATCTTTTTTCCCCTTTTTCTCCTTCTGAAAGGAACATTTCAAAAACTATTATTAGTATAATAAAGATGCACTTGAAAATACTGGTACTGTATTAAATACCAATGATCATCCACTTTGAGGTGATGAATATTTAGGGAAATAATTGTTTACGACGCTCGAGCATTGAGCTGATCTGGTAATCAGGCTATGAAATACAATATTTATTCATTAGAGCAGATTTAATGAGGCCTTGCGGCGCTAATTATGAAAACCAGTGTAGCAGTAAATGAGTAGCGCGTGGTGGCGGGCTGTGGGGTACCTGTAAGGAGGGACTGGGGGTTGGAGTGCCCTGAGTGCCATCATGGCACACTGAGCAGCAACAAGAGCACCCGAGTCTGCCTGTCCAGCCCACAGCTATACATCACCGGACCTGCAGACAGGTCGCAGATGGGCCCCCCTCCCCCCCAACCCCCCTCCCACCACCCCCGTCCCCCGTCCCGGCATGCCCTGTCCTCCCAGCTCCGGGGATTAGGGCTGGATTTCCCCAACGCATCTTAATGCCGAGATTATCTTTGTTCCATTGTAAAGCCCACAGACTGACATCTTAGTACAACGGTGCTCCTGGGGGCAGCAACGCCTGTAAACGCTGTTGCACTGATACAGGGCGTAATGCTGGGGTAGGTCGAGCCGCTGCAATTACTCCACAGTTTTCTATTTCTATGCCGGTTTATTGATAGGTGGTAGGATTTCGTGTCACTCGTCGATTCCACGGGTTTTGATTGACTGATATTTTCATTATGGCTGCAGGGTGGCGAGAAGACTGTTAATTTGCGTGAGTGTCCTGCAGGTCTGCAGTGATTGTTGTAGAGGCAGAAGAAAAGCTGAATAAATGAAACTCAGAGGGCACAATCACAATGAAATCTGTGGGTCAAAATCAACTGATTCATTATAATTTAGCACCAATCTGTCAGGCCCCTGGAATAAACACAATTCAGACTTGCTGCTTAATAACCAGCTTCAGATGCTGCTCAATGTAAAAATCTACAGGGTTGCAAAATGATCCACACGTGTATAATTGTTCATACATATACACAATTAAATAAGTGAGAGGGATCACAGGGTAAAGAGAAAATACTTCAATATTTTGATAATAAAAGGCAAAGCAAATCATTGTCGGATTGTTTGACTGATGTATGGACAGGGCTGCTTTTTCCTTCTCTGACGGTGTTCTCGGCCAGACAAGTTTCCAGGGGAGAATCTCCCCTCTGCCTCTGACCCTCGCGTCCTGCAAAGTGTGGTGGAGAGAGAGTGCTGTTAAATGCACAGTGAGTGACTCCGGGTGGCAGGAGGCTTATGACATGTTTCTTTCCTCCCTGCTCCAGCCTGTGTAGTGATGGAAACAGCAGTTTGGTCCAGGTGTCAGGGACATTATCAAAGAAAAGGGCTGCCTGCAGTTGCTCCATCTCTGAGGAAATTGCTAACTCACCCTAACAAAGGAAGGCATAAGTGCACTTGCTGCTGCCTTCAAGGGGAGCGTGATAAGATGACATTATAAATAGAGAATTGTTCATGGAGGTGGAGGGGTAGGCACATCAGGCTGCTGAACTTGACAATTCTGTTTCTCATGTGTACCTCTAAAGCCTGTGTGGGTTTATCTAAAACAAAATCTACTTTGTATGCACTTGAAATTGCATACATTATATTATATATACAATATGTGAAATTGTAATTGCAAGATTTTTATACGTTATAATACTTGAAAGTAGCGTAGTTTACAACTTTAAAAACAACTGTAGTTCCAGGGGGAATTGCAATGACAAAGTACTCAAATGTATATGAAAGAACACACTATATATTCGTAGTACAACTTCATCATGCAGATGCAAAATGTGAAGCTCTTGCACAATGTATATATCTATGTGTATGTGTGTGTATATATATATATATTTTGCAAGTATAATATATATATAGTAATATACAGTGAATGTTAATTATACACCATGTATAGTAAGTATACAGTAAATACATACAACATCATGGTCTTGTGATCTTCCTGAAGACTGATATAGTGTGTGCATTAATTTAAAAATAAATGTTTTCATTGCAAATAATAGAGGTAGTGTGCACGTGTTTCTTTGCACATTTTTGCATTTGCACAATGGCGTTTTAGAGTACAGTAAAAGAGAAAGTGTACAGTAGTTGCAAGGGCTACCAAGTCTTCTCTGTCACCAACAAGATTTAGGTGCGCAAATGCACTCAGTGTCAAATGGCAAAACGTAACGCTACGAAGGATAAACAGTATAAACTCAAAAAGAAGCATGTCACTGCTGCTGCTAAGGCAGGAACATTTCTCATAATGCAGAGCTTCAGTTGCCATGTTTCCTAATGCGTAGTTCTCTGTAACTCCTGAGGGGGGAGCTCTAATACAGGCAACTTACTACACTTCAGTTTGCTTCAACTTTCAACAAGTCCTCAGGATTTGAGGGAAAAAGTTAAAGGGTTATTAGAGGCATATCATGATATCACACACATTTACTATTGAATATGACACCGTGAACACAAATGCTCTGGAAAAGGGAAAACTCATAGTATATTATTATGTACATTTTAGTAGGTTGCCTCATGTAGCCCATCATGTCCGTTAAAGAAGAGGTTGTGGTGAGGGTCTTGGAGGTGCAGTATCATAGCTGGATATTCAGGTAGACAGGGCAAAGACATTGCCTGAGCACAGTGTTGTGAAACTTCACATTAAATTTTGAAGGAGTCCAGTAGCACACTTTGGCTCCGAGAAAGGGGGAGGGGGAGGGGGAGGGGGAGGGGGAGGGTGGGGGGGTAATTATGACCAGGGGAACGCAGGGCTGTAATCTGTAAATCTAATCTTACCCTAAGTGAGAACTGGTACATTGGATTGATTTTATTGAGATCATACATTATAAATGGGGCATGGAAGAGCTTACAGCCTTGAGATGGTGGTGCTCACGTGCTTCATTAATTTTTACTTCATTAACTCTCTCCTTCAGACCCTTCAACACACAATTCATTGCCGGCCATGAATCCAGACTACGGGGGCAAACGGACAGCCATGCAACTTTGAATGGAGTGGATACACCGAGTAACACTGTCAAAACAAATCAGTAGCACATGCAATATACATAACCCCAGACCAATCCATAGTCATGGCTTAGGTCACTTGTTTTTGATCTCTGAAAACATGTTTCTAGGGAATAAAAGTATTCAGTCTGGTCAAAGGGCACATGCATGCATCACAAGCAATAAACATAAAATAGCTTTCTCATATGAATTTAGCCACAGAAAACAAAGGCATGAAAAAATGACAGCTCTTTCCTGGGAATTGAAAAACTGAACTGGAATTCATAATCCAGAGTGTTTCATGTTTATCCTGCAGCGTGATAAGGAAATATCCCAACTGTCAACAGGGCATAATAATTGGTAACATGCTACTTACAGACCCTTATTCCCATGTCCGCATACAAAGCTCTCATTTGTTCGACAGATTCACAGGACTGCCTGTTTGCATCCAGTTACTATCTGCCTTAGCTCAGTCCCATTTTCAAATCAGTAGGTGCTGTAAGCTGGTATTGTCAATTCTTTCCACAGCCAGGAATCCTACCATTCCCCAGGCTCCTTCCCCTTTAGGATGGATCATTTGTTTAATATTATAGTCTTAAACCCAACAATATCAATCAGTCATGAAAGCACCTATGCATGCTGCTCTGCCCTGAATCACCATTAACTCAAGACGAGTGACGGCCTCTGCTGGTTTGCAGACGACTGAAGGGAGGGTGTTGCGAGGTAAAGAGAGGGTACCGAGGGATGGATGGCGGCGGCGGTTGCAGCGGCGGCTCTCAGATGCTTTTTGCCATCTTCTTTTGATTGACTTATTCGGCAATTATGGGCGTGCACGTCTCAGCGATATCAACTCTGGATCCAGAACTCCATGTGTTGGAAAAAGAAAAGTTTCACTAAATGGTATGTGCAGACCTGAACGCTGCCACTTCGCTTGGCGTCGCTCAATCAGAGCGCCGCTGTGGGCGTTTCTCTGAGTGTGTTCTGGGGGACAAGCTGTTTGGTTAACATCCTTTGTTTATGGAGAACTATTTTGTATTTCATCATTGTCTTCATTTCACTATGCCCAAATATAATCCATAAGCATAAGTATGGAAAACGTCATCTTGATATTGTGCTTTCCTTTAGCGAGCTATCTAGCTAAGTGGCTACAGCTATTTGGACATGATGAGACAGTTAGGCTAGCAAGCTAACACTGTTTAGCCTAGCAGGGCTACAGTTAGCAACTCAATTATTTATAGGAAGACCAACAAGCTCCAGCTTCATGCCTGAATGTGATTGACTGTCATGCTTTTTTGCATGATATTCAACTTTTTCCAACTTTTCCCGTGGCGTTGCGGGCCTGGTTTGCGTCGCCACGTTTCCCGCCATGCTGTGCGCACACGGTTATTTGCTTCTTTCAGACAATGAAGGTGAACTGTTCGCCTGATGACATTGCATCTGGTGTGCGTCTACCATGATGGTACATGCAGACTAGTCACAAACACTTTGCATTGTGTCGCTTCATTCATTCAAATGTCGTCGCTGTGGGTGTTTCACGGGGTGAGTTCCTTGGACAAGCAAATTAGTTTAACAGCATTTGTGAGAACTATTTTGTATTTTATTATTATTTAATTTTAGTCAAATATAATGCATAATCATATGTATGGACAACATAATCTTGATAGTGTGCTTTGCTCTAGCAAGCTATCTAGCTAAGTGGCTACAGCTATTTGGATAAGCTAGCTAGCTAACATTCCTTGTTTAGCCTACCGAGGCTACAGTTAGCAAGATAATGTTACAGTTAGCAGCTCAGCTATTTCACGTCGCCACCCATTCCGTCATGCCGTGCACACACGGTTATTCACTTCTCATAGACAACGGATGCGGGAGAACTGTTCGCCTCATGAAATCGCCTCTGGTGTGCAGCTACGATAAGACTAGCTGTGGATGTGTTTGGTTTCACAGAAGAACCCACATAGAGGAAGAGTGGCTGCGAGTGGAAACCAACCTGTGGGAGTGAACGTAAACTGTAGAGTTTCATTCTGAAATGAGATATCCACCATTTGAAAAACACCTGCGCTTACAAAATACTGAAATGAGAGAAAAATTACATCAACGATATAATTGAAGTTATTAGCTAGTCTTAGATATTTGCTTACAAAATAATAACATTTCGCAGATGAAATGTGTTTAAATACTGAATGATCAATATCAGATGACTTTGTGAAGTTCTTCAAATAGGGCCCTTGGATGTAGTCAACTGCACCAGTATTGAATCTTGTATGGAAGCTCTTTGAAGCTGTTCATCCTGCAAATCTGTTGTCAAACTCGCTGATTGAGTATGTGAATAAAACACATCACTGAGCATGCACTGAGTGAGTGCTTTCCCTCCAAGGCAGTATACGCTTCTAAACAGTTCAGATTTGGTTTACGACAGCGGTCCCGAGGAACATTATGCGATCTGTTTTTAGCACACATGTTGAAATAATGTTTCCTTCATTACAGTTCCCATCAAACAATATCTCCAAAGCTAACAGTTGACAAAATGCAGTTAAAACATTTGGGGTAGTCTTTAAAAAGAAGGATTAATGGGAGCAAAAGAAAAACAGCTCTTAGACAATTAGCACCAGAGACCACTCTATAATCTTAAGATTATTTTCACCACTTAAAAGCAGCACACATGGTTTGTATTATTGTGGCAGGGCAGAATGAACAACACTTGAATGGATTTGATTCGGTCTCCCTAATCTGCATTTCCTTTAACATGCCTTTCTTCTGTTCCAAAATGTCAGTGTGTTGATCAACTCCAGCTGGCATAAGCCAATGTGTGTCAGGCCGGTTGCAACATCTTTGAGCAGATTTCTCCCAAGGGGATAGACTAGAGACTAAAGCGTTTGGTTTTTGAAATGGTTTTAGCTTGTCACCTATGATATTGTACAGATTCTGCATTAAATTATCTCTTTCTCCGAGGCCTTTTATTACACAATCCTGGATAGCTGTATAAAATACAAATATTAGAATCATTGTCATTGAGAATAAATTCCACATCCTACATCACTGAATATGTTTTGATTGGATTTTTCATAGGGGAGTCCCAAATAAATATATATACATCCTGTTGACGGCCCCTAAACAGACAATGAATCCTCATTGTGTGAGATTCTACATGAAACCACAGCGAAATTAAACTATAATTCATTATTCCGGGGAACCCCTAGGACATCCTTAAGGACCCACTGGGGTCCCCAGACCCCACTTTGAGAAGCGCTATATTGGATCTGGTTAACAGAAACATCCCAAAGCTATGTTCATTTAAATAACACATTGCAGTTTTGTTGATGAAAAAAACTGTAATTGCAAAATTTGAAATTTAACCCTGGAGCTGGTTACTTAACCAAACATGCTTTGGCTGGTTAGGCTTAGTCACAGAGGAAATGTCTGGCACACAGATTGAATTTGTTCTCTCTGGAGTCAAAGGCAAGAAAACAATTAAGTGTCTGCTGCACATTTCACTGTGTACCACTTGACACAGTTTTTCACATCACTGGGGCAATTGTCTGCAGAGAGCGACGAGACAAAGTCATTACTTCCAATGTCTCAAAAAGATGGCATTGTTATTTTCCTGATTTTGAAACATTTCAATTAAGCCACTGATGGAGATAATAAACATAATGGTGTGAGACTCCCAGTGTTTTCTTTTGTGCTGTCACGTCCCTGTCAGGATGGTGACTGCTGTTAAGCCAGTGGTGGGTAAGAGGGAGCGTTGGTACCCAAAGGGGCTCGTGTGTGTCCCCATCCTTGAGACCCCCTTCCCCTCCTCAACCTTCATCTTTCATTCAGTGTCTAGCCCTTTCAAAACAAGGTGAAGTTCAGCAAAGTTTCTCTGCAGAGATGATCAAACAGCCACATCACTAATGGTGATGGGTGACAGGGGCAGTGAATACAGATCAGCTTTAATTGTGGTGGGTCTTACTGCCACTGTCTGTCAATCTGAGCCTTTGAATTGGTGAAAATTTGCTCTGTTCATTCTGTTAAATGATGTATCCAATTAAATGCCTTAGAATTCATGATCTTCAGTCAAGGTTAAATGAAAGCAGTTACTCCTGTCAGTAAGGTGATTAAACGCTGCCTACATCAGGCACATTTTGTGCAAAAATTAAAATTTGGGTCTAAAGCATGAATCTTTATTCATTATCTGCAGTCCTGCTATATAAATGCCTAGCACATCCGCTCTTAATCACCGTGGTCATTTTAAATCTCACTTTAGTGCTCTTGATTAAAAGGCATCTCAATCCTCAAATCACAGTGTTTTACATATCCATATAGAGTTGTGGCCAATCGATGTTCAAATACCGTTGGGAAAAAAAAAGCAGCTTTTTTTCCCCTGCAAGTTCACGTTTGGTATGGGAGAAACTTAAAGAGTATAGACACACTCTGCGGAATAGATTTAGTGCTTTTGTATTTCTTGATTCTTTTTGATATAATGCAAGATAATATTGGTTCCATGAGTGACGGACCGCACATCCTGCTCAGCAAAACAAGGAATGAGGCTGTTGGCAAGTAACAGGAACAAGTATGCAATAGCAAGGAAATCAATGTTGCCCCCTTAAGATGAATGCTGTACCAGGTTATTAATGAGCATATAATATGCTTGTGCGAGTGTGTTTTCCGTGTCCCCGTGATAAATGTGGTGGCGGTGGTGAAGAGCATGTTGACTAATGAGTATTGTCCAGGGATCTGATCTCGGTGCCCTCTGGGAAGAAAGCCACCGTCTGGATTTCACACATCACATGACATTAATACCCCAAGGTCCACCAGTCAAGCCGCTTGTTAAAGGATCACGCCAGCCACGTTGAGTTTTCTGCTCAGCTTTGTGTCATTTCTACATGAATCCAGGCCCGTGTAGATTGCCGTAACATGCGATGTGAGATATGTAAGTCAATGCTATGCAACCACAGCTGCTCATAGGAGCCTCTTTGCTTGGAAGTGCGTGAAATACCCTGCATTCAGACATCCTCGTCATCATGAAGTCAGAATCAATCAACTATTACTGTATGAAAATATTGTATTATTACATTAAAGATCTCCTTGTTCCTTTCAGGCAATAACTAGCAGTGGTGGAGGGTCCCACTGGAATAATGTAACTTGCATTTGTAATTACAACTGTAAATTAGTATTTGCTACACTTATTGGGTATCAATTAAACATAGTTCAACAAGTCAGCAATCACTAAGTCTTGGACTCTCACCTGAACAGGAAAAGATGCTCCAAGTTATATAAATTTGAGGTATTTTGCTTCCCAAAATACAAAAATTACGACTGAAAAAATAGGAAATGAAAGACATGAAGGACACGAGCCACAAGATTGTCTAGTAGGTACAGAGGGTAGTGCTACTTACAGGCAAGGTACAAGGGTACAAGGGATTGGAGCAGGAGATAAATAATTATGTGTTTGAAGGGTAACAAAACAAAAGCGTGCTGGGTTAAATACTCTACAGACACATATTGGGGCATATAGGCCTCATGGCGAAGAGCCAGATTTGAGTGATTGCCAAATACATGAGCTAGTCTCACTCGGGTTCATCATGAATAAATAAGGCTGTGGATTACACCAAGCCACTACTCCTGCACACCACACCCAGTGTTGAGACCGTTTAAACTCTGAGAAGGGGCCAAACATCAGCAGTTGGTCTCCTTTAAACAAGTCTGAGTAAAGTAGAAAAATAAATAAAGCCCCCGGCGCTCTCCTTTAATGTATTCAATTAACTGGGGTCCCTCTAGAGAACTCCAGTGCACACTTGGATAAAGAGAGAGCATATCGCCTGGAGATGAATACGCTGAATGCATTCATTCTGAAGACCATGATTGGAAATCTTCCTCAACAGGTTCTTACTTAATTAAACTTCCCTTCATCTGACTTTCTGCCGCTTTCGAAGGAAAATTGGGAGAGGCGTATTGAAAAGCCTGGGAAACTTTGTTCCCCCGTTGCATGTTGTTTACAGGGCCATTCGGGGGCGGGGGGGAGCTTGTAGAGTCTGTGATAACTTCCACCAGCACCGTACAGAACCGACGGCGCGCGCACAAGAAGAACAGAAAAGTATGTAAAAATTCAATTCAATCACAGACAATTATGTTATGAAATGAGAGAAATTCTGCAGCCGTCAAGTCTGAGTGGGAGGGATAATCATCTGGCAGTCATTACTGCTCCCATAATAGCATTTAACGACATTCATATACTGTATGAACATATTGCACTTGTTCCCTGTAGGAAAAAAAAATGCGAGTTCAAAATAATCAACCCCGGCTACAGCCTCGGAACACGCCGCGAGAGCCACCGTTGCTCATGAAGTACCGTGAACATCATAACAGGTTCATCGCGCGGCATGGTCGTATGAAATTTATCTAATTATCTGAAATATGCTCGGCGCGAACCCATTTAGCGTCCCTTTGTACCTTACGCTGTTTTCCCCTCCAGTCCCCATTGTGCAGCGGAGCCCCAACAGAATTTCCTATCTATTAAAATCAATCTCTCATTACATCGCCTACATCCACTAGTTGCTGCATTTTTTTTTCCATAACAAATCAACTTAATCAAGCTCATTAAGTGTCATTATTAGCTATTTATTGTTATCTTTCTCAATGTACTCCTGACAGGCCCGGCCCGCCCACCCATGGCCCCTTGATACCGGGGGCCTGTGCTTGTCACGACGGCTCCGCGCTCGGTTCTAATTGTCCCTCATTGTTGCCGCTCCCGTAAGAGAAAAGAAACGCGCCGTCGCTCAGCCCCACAAGCGTCTGTAATCCGAAATTCTCCACTATCCATATGCCAGTTCTTTAAACACGAATGAAAACACCTTCAAATAAAACATTCCCCTCAATAAACTTTTTAATACCTAATATGTTGCTGGGCACGTAGACGCTCCAGGGGCAGCATTTGACTTATAGGTTCCTTTTGTGGTAAAAATAAATAAATAAATAGTGTTTGAACACTGGCGGATGCTTTTAAATGCTGCATGGCGAATGTATTTCCACAGCTGTCAGGAAGACGGACAGAGGGGGCGAGTCATTCCATTGCAGCAGCATGCTTCTACCTGCACACACAATAGGCCTGCGGAGTGGGAGTGTGGAGTGAAGGGGGGGGGGGGGAGAGAGAGAGAGAGAGAGACAGAGACAGAGAGAGAATATGTGTGTTGGGGGGAGGGGTGGCTTCTATGGGAAGTTTGTCCCATTGCAGGAGTTATTAAGTTTGTCTCTAGGACACACTCGGTTTCACCAGGGTGCTCGTCCCTCATTCATAATAGATGCTAATCTGTTCAGGGCTGACTGATGACAGAGCTTCCTGCCCTTCATAGAATTAGTCCTCGGCTTTATCAAAGGACCCAAACTGCCTGCTAATTAGACTCATTTCCTCCAGCATGAATTATTTATTTCCATTGTAACTGATCATAGGTGATTGTGACGCGTCACGCTGCAACCAGTTCCCGCCACCGCCAAGTTCTCAGACTCTCACCTCAGTAGGAACCATGCAGCTAACCGGAATATAGGGATCGGCGGGTTTTTCAACAATAACTTCAGCGATGCGACAGAGAATGACATGTCATCGCTCACTTCTGCGTGCACATTAGTATTTGAGACTGTGTGCAGAAATAGCCATTATGAAAAAAAACACCTTTTAGGCAATATATATGAGTTTATCTGCACGTTGGACATTTTATAACTGAGAAAAATAGAAACGGTTGCTTTCTATAGCGAAGATTGTACAATGTGAGGGTTTATGGCTATATTCCATAAGTTCTGTTCTCCTCATCAAAACATCCACTCCCTAATTACATCTACTTAAGCAATTTTGTAGGAGGAAAAAAAAAAATGTTGTGCTTAATTGCATTACTATCTGGAAGGCAGAAATATGCAGAGCGAAAAAACGTATAGCAGCGTGAGGGAATTGCTAATTAGTCCGATATTTGGTTTGCATTACCAAATAGCACATTAAGCCCCGCGCAGATAGGAGGCTGAAGAGTGCCGGTTCTGTTCTTGAAACCGTAATCAAACAAACACAGATGCACAGATAAACACTAGAGGGAAAGTTTGGAATAATCGTTCCCTCTCGCTCTCTCTCGTCTCTCTGCTCGTATTCTGCAGAGATCGGCTTAAGACCTCCCCCCCCACCCCCCCTTTTTTTTTTTTTTGTATTTTCACATTTATAGGTCGCAGGTAGCGGATGCTGTTTGTGATTGAGATGACGTAGCGCCGCCAACAATAACTGCTGATAAGGTTAATAAACAAAGTCAAAGGATTACAATAGCAATGTAGGATGTAATAATTTGAAATATTCATGACAGGGTATTGTGCTCCATTTTAAAGACTCAAATTAGCCCAATAGAAAAATGTGCTCAAGAAGCCTGCCATTTTCTCTCTCAGCAAGGGTCAATGCATAATAAGACTCAATTTCAGCGAACAATTTGAAAGTTTAATCAGACTTTAAAAGCGTCTAACACTTAAAATCTCTACACTCTTTTGTGTTTTTTTTCCACGCAAACAATAGGAAATTATGTAGCTGTAAAAAAAGAAAAAAGAAAAAAAAAGCTTTTATAATGAATACCACATTTCGTGATTGCAAATAATTGCGTTAAGCGGCTTATTTGCCTTAGGTCGGGGAGGGTGACTCCAGTATAACTAACACGAGGATCTGAACCCTCACCCTCACTGATGAGGCCTATTCACAGCTCCGGTGACCTGTGCCCCCTCCTGGCTCCCCACACTTCAACATGATGAGGAGTGTGTTGTTAAAGTTTTAAAGCGATTATATTACACGTCGACATTCATCCCTCCATCCCTGGAGTTTGCCGGCAGCAGGAAGTAATCAGGTATGCATAGCGCTGCTCTGTCCTCATAGCGCGGAGGAGGATGGTGGGAGACAGAGACCCTTTCTGAGCTGCAAGACGCAGCAGGCACAGCGTCAAGTTATATGCAGGACTGATCTATGGCATGCTGTTATGCAGTACAGCTCGGTGCTGAAATGACTTTCATTCAATTTCATTTGAATTAAGTTAATTTGGAAGCAGCATCTACTCTGAAGCAAAAAAAAACATTTATTTTTCCTTAGGATGAAACAAAACATATTTCACCCATTTTCACATATCACTAATATTGCGTGATATGTTCAGTTCCTACCATATTTTTAGAGTTGGAATAACTCCTGTTAGGATTAGTGACTAACTTCCTGAAAAAGGTCACATCATCTTTTTCTATTGTCTTTTTTGGTACACTATATGGCCACAAGTCAGTGGACACTCCTACTAGTTATTGAGTTCAGGTGTTCCTCAGGGTTTGGGCTTGGCCCCTTAGTTCCAGTGAAGGGTAATCTTAATGCTACAGGATACCAAGACATTTTAGCCAATTGGGCACTTCCAACTTTGTGGCAACAGTTTGGGGAAGGCCCTTTGCTGCTCCAGCATGACTGAGCCCCTGTGCACAAAGCGAGGTCCATAAAGACATGGTTAGACCAGTTTGGTGTGGAGGAACTCGATTGGCCTGCACAGAGCCCTGACCTCAACCCCATCGAACACCTTTGGGAGGAATTAGGACGCCGATTGTGAGCCAGGCCTTCTCGTCCAACATCACTGCCTGATCTTACAAATGCTCTTTTGGCTGCATGGGAACAAATACCCACAGACACTCCAACAGCTTGTGGAAAGCCTTCCCAGAAGAGTGTGTGTGTGTGTGTGTGTGTGTGGGGGGGGGTCCAAGTCCATATTAATGCCCATGGTTTTAGAATGGGATGTCCAGCAAGCTCATATAGGTGTGATGGTCAGGTGTCCACTGACTTTTGGCCAGATAGTGTAGATAGGAGAACAACTATAGGTGCACATTGTTGATTAGGGTCAGGCTCATATACCAGAATAAATTCCTCTTTCATGTGTTTGTTAGATTCATGTTACATGTTGAATGTAACGTCTCACCACTGTCAGCCCACCTTAAAATAGTGAGAGTTGATAATCCCAACAGCCATGAAGAGTTGATCCAGTTTGCTGTACCTCACAACGAGCTGCGTGGACCTATTCCACAAAATGCCTTTTGAAGGGAAAGCTAAACCTTGAGATATACACTAAATTACCACACGAGGTGAAACATAACAATGTTTTCCGTGTCCAGCCAACATCTGTTTATCTTATTTGAGCAATTTGGCACGATCTTGAAGCAATTTTTTAGAAATAAATCGTGCCGTCTATTATTCGCGGGCGCAACATGAATCCCGCTCTAAAAACAATTTCAAAACAAAAAACTTGATCTGTTTTGTTTGAGCGGTGACCTTGCCATTTGGCTGTGCTCAGTTACAGTTAACCTTTCAGGAAAGCCTTTATGGGTAGGCATGGCTTATTAGCTGTCTTCTGGCTGATGATGGAAAACAAAAAATATAGAAATGATTGTACACATTGTCCTCTGTTTGAAAAGAGATACCCAGGGAAATCATCAAGAGAACAGAAAACAAAAAATTCAGGATGCTACAATAATTACTTTAGGGTATCCAGTACTCTCTCATGGAATATATCAGTGGCCACCATGTCTGGGGTTTGACCCAGAGATGCTGAGGAAACCACAGGCAAACAAGGGACAAAATAGACAACCCCCCCCCATTATGGACGGCCTGACCAGTCCCCAGGGAGCATCATACCCTGCGCAAACTGACCACTTTGTCAATATCCCCACAGATCGCCCGCCGTTAACAAGGCTTACACGCATTTGTATTGCCGGGGTACAAAGGGTAGGAGGGTCAGGGAGAATTAAAACAGTCAATGCTGTTCATTTTTTATCGAGGCAGGCAGTGGGTAAACATCAGATGTCTGTGGGGGATCAATGTTACAGCGGAGAACAGGTAAGGTGAGGCGCGGGTTGCTACTTCACATCGGGGTGTGTACATATTGATATCTTCAGATAACAGATCCAAAGAGAAGTATATCTGCATTTTCACAGGAATGGAATTATTATTATTAAATCTTTGTGGACCAGATCTATTGTTCTTTTCACTTTTTGAACAAAACATATTCAATGGGATATCTTGTTTTGACAGCTATTATTATATGTACATCACAAAGGGTTAAAGTCAGATTGTTGGTATCAGTGTAAAATAGATAGATAGATAGATAGATAGATAGATAGATAGATAGACAGACAGACAGACAGACAGACAGATAGATCTTTTGATTGGTCTTTGGAGTGGACGTGTGTTTGAAAAACCTGAAGCAGTTTGATCAGACCTTCTAAGTCGTGTGTTATTGGGCCCTTTTGAACGGTGGACGGTGTTGGAACTTAAAGGCATTTGGAGGGAACTTGAATCCAGAAAAAATGCACCACGATGTAGCATATGTAGCTTTTTCACCACGTGGAAGTGTCTCCGTAAACACCTGAACGCATTTTAACTTTAGGCTACATTTAACCAGAAATGTTCCCCCGTTTCAAATGTTGCTATTGACGATCAGTTCTAATAACGTCCCGCAAAAGGGTGATTGCACTTGCACGTGAAGATTCATCAATCTTGGATTCAAGTGAAATTGAGTAATTACTGATTTTTGTAAACCATTTAACATTTCACTTAACGGAATAATTTATGAAGAGAGGAACGGTTTCATCTTTAATTCATATTTGTAAAGTTGCAGAAGCCGAGTATTTTCAGATCGCACGTGCGTGGGTTTAATTCAGAGAGCACCGTTTCTAAGACGATTAAAACGACGAGCGGAGCGGCGGCGGGGCTACAGGCGATAAGGAAAGTTTTTGCAGTTCATGTACAGTTCATGCATAGTCACCTTAGGAGCCGGGCACTTATTAGTTACTCAATGGAGGACCAGCACCACAGCAGCATGCAATTAAATGTCTCCATGCAGAATGAGCGCTCAGGTCAGGTTTAATGGGCAGAGAGATAATAAAGGTTGGGCTGAGCGGGAGGGGAGGTGACTCACCCTATACTGTAGCGCCACAAAGGTGTCTCAAAGACAGAGCAGGAGAGAGGGAGGCCGGTCATCACACGGCCTCCCTCTCTCACCCTATCATCTTCCTTCGCAGGTCCCCCCGGTCTCCTCGCCAGCAGCGAGACCCCGGGGCCCCCGTCGCAAACAAGCCGCTATGAAATATGAATCTCTTTTTCGTGGTGGAAAGTCTATGAATCGCATCAGCCAAAAAAAAGTTCAGCGTGTGCTGCAGAATAAACAGCCTTTAGTATGTACGTATGAGAGGTAAACGGATGGATGGAGAGAGATAGATTCTTTTCCATCCACGTATAAACACACATATACAAGGTATAAACACAGTACATACATATACAGTATACACATGTTCAAAAGCAGGCGTTACGGCGTTACAGATGTGATATTTACTTTAGCCGAGACAAATGATTGTTGGTGTTGTGCACGATCTTGGAGTCAGCTGTACCGTCATGGATCTGGCAGCGGCGTGGTTCATACTCTCTCGATAATAGTGTCAACATGACATAAACCCTTGAGTCAATGCTACTGCTTTTAATGGGAAAAGATGAAAATATCGATACTTGCTCATTTACAAACGGGCTTTGTTGCCCAATTACTTATAGTTAATTGATTTTTAACATCCATACGGTGAAAAATCAATGGAGGGGCCTGAGTTAAGCGACTGCATGACAGATCGCGGTGTGGTCAGCAAGAGAGCCCTGAGCGTTACGGGGGAGTTGGGCATCTCTAGGACACAACAGACTGAATTGCAGCACCACGCTGTCCCCCGCCCCCCCCCGCCCACCAAAGAAAGCATGAGGTGAACTGGAATAAATTCTCCTGGTAAACGTTATGACAAACAATATGCCTTCATGAAAAACAAGTCCAGGAGGAACAATCAGCACAGACTGACCCTTCCGCAAACCGTTTATCAGCTTGAAATGCTATTTCATGCATTAATACTCCACAAACTGCACCAAAACATTTTCAGTTGCAAAAGCCATCCGATTTATGATTACCAGTCAACTAAGCAATACCCTGTTGGCCCCCGCCGACACACCACTTCCTTCCAGCTGCCCCTCACTCTCCGAGCCTGTCTCCCTGGGGTGGGGGGGGGTGGGGGGGTGTCCTGCAGGTTTGGGGACAGGGCTTGTCAGGATAATGTGATGAAGGTGGACGCGGGCTGAGAGGAGCTAAATCGTGGCTGAGGGATGACGTTCTTTGATTTTTAACCATTACAGAGTTTTCATAGAGCTGCAGTCAATTTATTTTATTTATTCTAATGAAGAGCATTAGGAGTGGCATAGTGTGCTGCAGCGCACATTGATCGCCTCGTTAATCACACTTTGCAGACACTCGCAAATCAAGTTCTAACAGCAAGCACTGAATCAAGGGCAATGAAGCATAAGCTCCTTCACAATTTATGATCTTTCAAATTGCATCTTTTCAACCATTAAATTGCAAGATACCATAAATTTTTATCCTCTCTACTTCAGCCCCCGGTATTGATTCTGTCGTGTGAAAAATAGAATAGTAGTAAATTCAGGCAGTTAGGCAAAATTTAAGCCTTGTCTTCAGAAAGGAAACTGAATGGCACAAGGAAGGCTGTTAATTTCGCCATTGAGAACAAATACCAGGAGTGATAAAATTTAAAAGTCCAACAGGGGCTTAAAAAGACTCGTCTCAGATGGGTTTCGGTCCTCTGCAACCTTGACGTCCTTTTACTTCACTACCTCCCGAAATGCCAGTGCACCTTCAGGCTCTTTCACCCGCCATTTTTTAAGATTAGGTACCTGACGCGCTGCAGGATTAGAATGAAGTCCTCAGCAGGTGTGAAAATGACTCCTTCCACGTCGGATCGCCGCGGCTACAGGATAAGTAGGGGAAATTTAAAAAGACCAAACGTGAACCTCAAGAAGCGGTCCATTCTCTCGCAAATTGCAATGCCAGTGCTTCATCTTCTGCCCCGCCCCCCCGAGAAAAAAGTTGCTTTACATTCATCAGGTTCAAACAACAAAAAAAACAAAACTGTTCTACAAACTCTGAGGTTCAGTGCTTGGAGTGGTCATTACATTTAACCTGTAGAAATCTAAAATAGGTTTTTACCTGCCCCATACTGTTCCGGGGAATTGCCATAATTGTTCTTAGATTACATCTCACTTGCACCAAGCTGTAAGGAACACACTTGTCAAACAATATAGTCAGATTAGCTCTTTGTGATTGAGCGTGTTGGAGATCTGTTCAGCTCATTACATACCTAAGAAAAGAAACAAAGCGCCGTTAAAGAGTCTCAATTACGACGATAAAAGCAGAAGTAACAAAGCCAGTCCATGGGTTCCAAAAGTGAAGAACTGACCTCTTCAGATCTGTAAGGGGAACAACACTTAAGTTATGATTGAAATGGGATGCCTGCTGTTACAGGTGGCTAGCAAATAACAATGCCTGCAAGATTGTGAGACCAGGAAGTTCTGCCCCCTTGCTCCTAAGCACAGCTATATGTGTATCTGCATGTAGCGTCTTTTTGCTTTCATCGTTTGTCTGGAACATTTTTTTTTACGATCATAGCAAACAGCATTAGGATTCAGGGAGGTGACTATAGGGAGGGGAACCCCGTGCTGAAAAAAAAAAAAAAAGGTCAATTCCGGGCAAAGCTGCTATGGGAGCAGGGAAAGGCTACAGTTTAAACAGGAGCAAACGACATTTCGAAACGTCTAAATTCATTTGGTGTCCTCTAGAAGTGCGGAGGGGAAAAAAAAGAAGAAAAAAAAGGTGGACACTAAAACCGCAGCAGCATGGCCGACGGGCGCGGAGGAGGATGACGCTGCTCCAGTCGCTCTCGAAAGGCGGACCCTGCCCCGCTCAGAGGACACCCGAGTCGACTCCCGGGGGGGCCCCCCGATGGAAGTAGCAACGCCGGTCGGGCAGACAGAAGCGTTGTGGACGCCGAGACCCTCCCTAAGGGAAGGCAAGTCAGCAGAGGAAATAACACGTAAGGAAAACAAACCATAATAAAAGGCATAAAAGCCCGCAAACATTGGATTGATCAGACAATTACAACCCATCTGGCTTGTTAAACTCAATCTGCTATCTGCGCGCAGGCCCGGCAGCGCGGCATCCCCGCGGTATCGATGCACGCCGCGTCCACGCCGGGGGAGGACCGTTCCCCGCAGACAACTCGGTGACAACTCTTTCACTTCGGCGGCGACCCGTCTCGTGTAAAAACAGCTCGGATTCGAAGACGCAGAAAACACCGCGAAGGTCTTTTACCACGAGAACAACCGGGGGGAGGGGGGGGGGCCTCAACCGCGCTCCGATCTAAACGTGACGCTCGACCCGTCCCGAGCTCCCCTCTTGTTCCACTTGTGTTGTGATGACTGAAACAGATAACTGGACCCACACAGTCTGACTCTTCCCTATAGGCAAGCACACATCAACAAGCACACAATAGTGCACTCAAACCCCCCCCCCCCCCCCCTACCAAAAATAACACTTTCGTCAGCCCAACAAAAGGAGATGCTACGGGGTTTGACAACTTCTAGCGAACGGCAAAATGCCGCCTGACAAGCTTTCAGGGGATGGTTGAGCTCTGGCCGATTACAGAGATCTTTATCTTTTCATAAAAACGGAGTGCAGCATTTAAGTGCCAATGACTGAGAATACAATCTGAATTGTAAAGTGTGTCACAGCCATTACACGGAGCTGCAGGGCCAGTAATGGTGAGAGTAATTGTGTGATGACAGTTTCACTGCACAGTGACGTTCTCTGGGGCATTGTCATCATCCCTGACAGGTGATACGGGTCCACTGGGAATGGGTATATCTTACAGTAGGAGTTTCTCCCTCATAAACACCCCCGCACTACCCCCCCCCCCCCACACACACCCATACTTACAGCAAAACCTACAACTCGCTATAGCTTTTCAATATAGCTGCAGGTCCGTGTGAGGTAATTAGGTTTATGTGAAATAAGGGAATGGCGGGGGGTTGTTACATAGGGAGCGATACAGACCTTAGTGTCATCTCCAAGTGAAAAGCACAATTTCCTAAAAATCAAAACATGCTGTCAGCGGCTCACCTAAGCAGCAGAAAATGCCCCGACTTTGGAATACATTACAAAAGGTAATTGCTCTGGCAAAATTACCTTGTCTAAGATGAGCTCGACCAGACATCTGAGACACGCATGTCGATTGGCTCAATTTCATGATCATTTGGAGGCTGAAATCAAGGCCTTTAACATGTGAGGGGAAAATCAACGGGGGGAATTGACATAAACATCTCATCGGCGGCATTGGCGGCATTGGCGGCGCGGTTAAAGTAACCGTTCCTTCGGATGAAAACTGATGCAGGGTACTCGGCGACGTGATACTGCGAGATATCAACACCGGTACGAACGGAAACATCGTGTAGGAATTATTCATTTGACATTTTTGTACAAAAAGTCAGAGATTTTGCTGCTCCCTCACTGGTTAATCCATCCCTTTTGGAAATTTGATGTTTCTTTTGTTAATATACAGGTGTGGTTAACGCTCTAACAAGCCTTCCCTCTCCCTGTCTGAAACCGGTGCCTTAAATTGGCAAGATGGAGGAGGACAATAGATACAACTGACAACACGGTGACTTTTAAAGAAACTTAAAAAGAACAAAACAACCCCGTAAACCCATATTAACATTATATGGGCGCAGATGGATTCCTGCCTTGCTTGTTAGTTGTGAGTCTTAAAGTCAAGTTCCCCGGCTTTTTTTCCCGTCAGAGTTAAAATGCCTCCCGTGTCTGCGATCTGATGAGGATCACCTTCATCCATTTGAAAGGTGATTTCCGAGCGAAATTGTTTCTCCGAACTCATGCTGCTTGAGCTGAGAGCACATTTTTCCAGCATGTTAACAAACATGTAATTTCCATAAACACGTCCAGTAATTGACAGCTTGATTTGGGCTCTGCCAGGAAGCTGACAGACAGGCGCTTGGCTGCTTTAATGCAAACGGTGCAGGCTTAGGGCCCTCACCACGCCGTAATGAGCTTCTCGGGGCTTTTGTGCGGATTAGACCCGCCAAATGGAGGCAAACTCTCGGACAAATCCCATCTAACGTGGTTTATCTCATTGGATTATTGCCATATGAGTCTTAATTTCCTCGGAAGTTAATAAAAAAATGACGTCAAATGACAGAAATTCACATTTAAATAAAAAAAATAAGTGGGTGGTGAGTCAAACTGTTAGATATAGACTCTTAATGTACCTTGAACACACAGGAATTATTAGGAATTATTATTATAACAAGACCTATATGGTGAATAGTATTTCTCAAATTATGTCACACTACTCATACCAGCAAGTTCTGGCCATGTTGCTGAATTTGAGGGAGGATATTGGGAGTCTTTTTTTTAGAAAAGGTTACAAATAAATGATGCAGAAATTTGGTTGATCTGCTTTAGTCCAAGGCTACCGATGGAATCGAAATTGTGCGCTGCAGTGTCTACAGGCAAAAAGTGTGTTGCTTGGATATCAGCAGCACATTCAGGCTCATTCTGTTTGCAAAAAAGCCACGGTTCGAGAGCAGCAGAGAGATGGTGGTGCACACAAGAGGAAAAATAGAGTCTGATAAATCTGTATTGAACAGAGTGCGAAGGATGTTAATACATATTAATGGTGACAGGAGTATTTGCAAGTGAATACACTGGCAAAGGGGATTAAACATAACTCTCCATAGAAGGGGAGGTATCATCACTCCCATTCTGGCGTGGGACTGGGCCATATCAGATTCATCCCCATGCACATTGCCAGCAAACACTAAGCCCTTATCTCTCCACTGGGCCTCTCCGGAGAGTTTACAATTTCTCGCTTCGTTGGAGCCTGAGCTGAGCTTGTTACCGGCACAAAGGCTGAGAGGTGGCCCGGTTGAAAGCACAAAGCCGCCCTCACCTCTGGACGGACACATTTCCCTCAGATAACAGATGACTTGTTGGACAGCGGCACTAGAGTGTCCCTCCGCATTAGTATGACGGCCGGCGGCCCCGCTCGCGCCGCAGGGGGTTCGCAACAAAGTTAAAAGTTCCCAAAATACACGACACACACCGACACGAGTTCGGTAAAGGAGCCTTACTAATGAGTTGTGTTAGAGGTGGCTGAGGGACATGAACTCGGCAGATGTGGCCCCGGTCCCTGGGAGACACCCCCCCACCACCACCACCACCACCACCACCCCCTGTCCCAGCTCCCCGGGCCCACCGTTCTCTCAGGGCACAGGGATCAGAGGCAAGGCAACATTTGTTACGCTGCTGATCCCGCCGGTTCCCAAGGGGCGTCGATGGCAGCGACACAACCGTTCAAATGAACCGCACCGCAATCTATACGGTCATTTAATACATACTGAAGCCCATATTGTATTGGAACCTGTGAAGCCAATGTGCTAACTCCATGAAAACCATCTCTATTACCAGATAGGACACTTCCTAGCTGGACACTCAGGAATGTTCATTTTAGGAGTTTTGAAACAACAAATTCTACACAAAATAAAAACAGCAAAACAAGTGAAAGGGTATTTATCTGGGGCTCCTCCTCCCCAGGTCAAGTAGCCAGATTTAAAAAAAAAAAAAAAAAAAAAAAATTCATTTCATTTGAGGAAAAACAGGCTTGTGAGTTGAATCAAGAAATGATTCTAAAGGCGAATACCACCTAAGTATTGGGATTCAAATGGGATTTAAAAGCCGTAAGATTAGTTTGTGTTACTGAAATAAATGGAAATGTAAAAAAAACCCATCTGAGAGTGCTGTCTGCAATGAGAGAAGAGGTGAGAAGAGTACATTTTCTGAGTGCACCGCTTTAGAATGAAAATCAGTTGAGAGTTAAAAGTCAAACAAATTTGCTTTCCACAAAAATCAACCTCCCATTCATTGTCTGTACTGTGGAGCAACCCCGGCATGTGTGGGCGGATGCATGGGTGGATAACATCCCAGGTTCAAGCGTCGATGCTGTGCTTTGTGTCTCAAGACTGCAGGAAAGGCAAAAAATGGAGTGGCACCCCCCTTTAATTGGTGTGTACCTCCTACCTCCAGAGGATACAGGAGAACGCTAGGTACGCCTAAAGTGCCTGGTCGTATCCCGGCCTCGCCTTCACACGGTGGCCTGGCCGACAGCACCCGTACCTCCCCCTCTCCTGCACCCCGAGGATCGACGTTCGATGTCTACGTCATTAAACGCTACAAACAGCGAGGCGACGTACAGAAAAAAAAAAAGGAGAGAAAATGTCAATAACGGTTTCAGCGGGTTTTGACACAATGGACTAGGTCCCGGCTAAGCGCTCTTACAGTAGGTCTACCAGTCACCGCCGTTTGGACGGACACGTTGCTGAGACAGCTCTGGCATTGTTTTCTGAGACAATTCTATTTTCAGTTTTACTTGGTGCAGTAATTATCTGCATTGTTGCTGAGAATAAAGAAAATAAAGTGCATGAATATGTGCCGGTCAATTGGATTCTGTCAGTTCAAGCAGAATTGGGTACACAAGCGAGCAGCTTGCCAGCTTGTAATAACGATGGTGTTTGCGTGGAACAATTTCCCCTCTAAACAGCTCATCAACGGCAGAGAGAGTCTGTCACCCAGGGTACGGAGTGACAAGTCTTCTGCATCTCTGTCTGTTATTAACATGTCTCTTACGACAAGCTCAATTATCTGACACTGCCCGTAATTTCCATTCCTTTTTCTGGCACAATGTAAAGTTCCTCTCCTTTATTTTCGAAGCTGGTCGTTTGGGATCCAGAAAACACTGATATAAGACATGTGTGGGAGGAGGAATTGAAAACTGAGGGGAAAAAAAACATCTGCAAGTCAGAGTGAAGTTGCTACAGGCTTTGGTCGGTTGGTGTCGGCCCAAAGCCTTGATCATTTCAGATATTTGTCCTTTAAAAAGGGGGATTCGTGTAGTAAATCATTTTTGGCTCGCGCTGTAAAACTTGACATGATAATGCTGTGGTTGCTTGTGCGCTGTTTGTAGAAAACCTGTTTACAGCCAGGGAGCCGGCGACATTACGGCGAAACAAAACCCAAACACAAAACTTCTCCGTTGAAGTATAATGTGCAATTTCTTGAATCAGTTATAAAGGTTGAAGTCAGTGGAGCTGAGATTGTATCCCCACCTTCAAAAATTGTCTGCGACACTTTAATTGAGGCTAAATGTTTGTCAAGATCTTCGCGAGGGAAAATAGATGTGACAATCTCTTTGTTCACAACCAGGCTACTGAAGAAGAAGAGCTGGTGACCTGGTGGCCTAGTGGGTGAGGATGCATATCATGTGACCGTGTGACATCACAGGTCAGATTCTGTGACGTAGGGGTCCACGGGGTTCACCCTCTAATCATCATATTACTATTGCGTTATCATTATGTGTTGTATGATTCCAGCTTTACTGTTACTGCGTTCTGGATTTCATTTCAGGACCTTCTAAGCAGCTCTGCGCCATATTTACAACATTTCACACAGTAATTCATTTTCCCTTTCAGTTGTAATGGTTCTTTTTCTTTTCGTCACAGCGGCTTGTTTAATGTTTTGATGAAAATTAGTAGCGTGTTCCCTTCTCTTTCCAGTTTTAATAAACAGCATCTTTTACGACACTATTCTCAAATGATTCTTGTGCGTCTCGGGCTACGCAAAATATCACTAAACCCAAAAGAGGAGATAAATGTCAGCCACATCATATCACATCATATGAGTGAATCTTTCATGCAAAACACAAGTAGTGGTTCCTTTTACAACCTTTGTTGCGAGTGTGGTTCTGAAACTGAAAACCCCTCTTAACAGAATCCTACCCCTCCCTAACCGAGGACCCTTTTGGAAACCGTTATTTTTAGTGCGTACCCCGAAGGAGGGCCTGTGAAAGGTTACCTCACTGCTTCAAATCTTAGGATAGACTCCCTTTACTCCCATATGGAGGCATACATGATAAAGAGCGAAAATGTTCCACCAAAGTGAAATATCGCTGGAAGTGGGAGTGTCCGGGTTGCTGTGGGGAACGTTAGAGGAAGTGGTAATGATGACAGCTCTAACTCAGTGCAGGTGCAGTAAAGCATGGCAGGTTGGTCAATTGCCCAGAACCCATTACTTCTCCCCGGAGACCAACCTTCTAATGTGCTGGGTACCTTCTGCAAAGGACTGACCTATTGTCAACAGACAAATCTCTCAGGTTTGATATAAAGACAAATGGAACTCGCAAAGTTACAAGGGCAGATACGTGCACGTTAAAGGAGCGCGCCGTTTGCAAACATTACACATCACGCAGGGGAAAAAGCCCTTGGAAATCCAGCCCCGTCACACTGGTTTGCTTCATCAGCGAACAATGGAGCGCATCTCTTTGCAAGCGGAGCAAGACGGTATCTGTCTGAGACGTTTCCTGGAAAAGGCCTGTTTAGCCACGGGCGGGCTCGGCGTCGGGCTCGTTGAGCTGAAGGAGATCTTTTTTTTCCGGAACCAGGGAATGTAAAAAAAATCTATTGTTTCTCTGTGTTTGTGTGAGCGAGGGAGCGCCGAGCATTTGAGGATGTACTGAAGGATAAAATGACCTTTGGAGTCAGATGCATCTGTGTTCCTGTGTCATCTTCAGACAGCCGCTGTTTGACCACTATCCACCAGATGCATTCCATCCGACACTTGCAACAATAGTGTAAATGGGACGAAAATTGAGCTCACCTTAAAGGCGGACTTCAGTCCTCTTGAAGGCTGAAAGCCCCTGGATGAGCCCGGTGCCCAGCGGCAGCTCAGAGTCCTTGTTTTGCTCCCTGAGACGTGTGTAATCAGAGAGAAAGTCCAGCACAGATTACAGTCTTCAATCAGTCAGCGAGGAAAATGATATGTACATCATTGTCTCCGCCGCGCATCCCGGACACTGTCAGCCTGCATGCATATTACCTGTGTCAAAGCTGCCAGGGACATGACGAGAGAAACTGAGAGCCATCACAGAGCCGCCACTCAGGGGGGGTGGGGGGGGGGTGTCGAGTCTCGCCTCCTCCAACGCAGCCAGATTCAGTCTCCATGGGGACTCTCTCCTGACCTCTGGGATGTTGTTGACACCGTTTAATGTACATTTTCAGATATAAAACGGTTTCCTTTCATACCTGAAATCGCTTTCAATGGGCTGAATAACACCAGAGCTCGCCAGCTCTTGTCACCGAGAGAAAAAAAAATATTGAGCACATACTCACGGGGGGGCTCTTCCTGGACTCGAGTCCAAGTAAGTTGGAAGCCATTTTCACATCTGACCTTGAGGTGTACGATACAGACAAAGAGTTATTACCCGCCGTATTGTGCGGCGGCAAAAACTATACCACTGATCCATCTTCCCAAACGTGAAACTCAACATCATCGTGTGTTTGATTTGATACAAATGATGTTTCATTTTTGAAACTTACGGAAATTCAAAACTCGCGAAATGCCACTTAACTTAACACTAAACAAAGATGGCGAAGATTGATGCGATCTGAACGAGAGAACAGAGTCAAACCAGTAATTTCCCTGAAACAAAAAAAAGCACCTAATTAGACTCTGAAGGAAAAGGGAAGATGAAGGTGATTGCAGTTCACTTTGCCCCCCCGCCCCCCCCCCAACACACACATGCCACATACTTTCCTACACAGTCTGCATCTTTCAATTTAAACATCCACCCTGACACGCTGGCCGTCGGCTCTCAGGTTTGCATAATAGCCCCCCTGTCCCGCACCAGGTATCCCGTTCACCTTGAGAAGCCCAGACCTTAACGCAATGTCAACACAAGCACTTTCTAGCTCGCCCCTGCTTCTGTTTGTCTCTTCTGGTCCTGCTGGGACTTCGGAGGGAGGTCACCAAATTGTCTCTGGAATAAAAAAAAAAAATGACCTTCTGTTAAATTGGCCACATTCAGTAGACAGGGGAATATCAGGTTATTGAGTCGATCCATGCTGTGCTTCCTTGCCCGGGGAAAATGATCTGCTCCATTGTCTGCCTTTTTTTTTTTGCAGTTGATCAAGGGCAAGCATGTGTCAGGAATGTTAGAGACGCAAGAGATACTTTCAAAATCTGTTAATGGGTTAAGAGGAAAAAACACCATCAACACCCTCAACAAGACGTTTAAGCGGGACGCTCAGAGGCTCATCACTTCCACGGAGACGTGCGGCTTATATCCCAGAAGCGACGAATTGAAGGCTTCATGCTTTAAATTATGTGGGTATATTTTTTTTGGGGGGCGGGGGGGGGGACAGAGGAGACATTGTAAATGAATGCAGCTGCAAAACCGCAACAATTCCGCGCACTGTACTTTCAAGTTGTTGATTCCTTGAGAAAGGCAAATAATAGTCATTTTGCAAAATTGCAGGCCTATCCTTCAACAACTCGGGGAAATAGTTAAAATTGGGCAAGGATAGAGATGAAGCACCCCTCTTGCTGAAGTATTCTGTATCTTCGGGACAGAATAATGAAATAAGTAATTTCTGCCAACGGTTCACATTACCTCCCCATGGTTAAGAAGCATAATCCCTATGGTATTTTGAATTCTATCACACGTACAGTGGGAAATGTTATTACATTATTAGTGTGTTCCCGTCCCTTCTGTATAGTTATTGTATTTATGTATTTTGCACCTGAATTGCAATGAGAGAAGTGTACAATTACATAGCTATTCAAAACTGAGCCAGAGGAACCTATCACGCCAAAGCTATTTTGCACGATACAAAACCACAAACAACTTTTGAGCATAAGCGCTAGAAATGATACCTTTCCCGCCACAAATCACAATACGGCATCGCCTGTAACTGAAAAGGCTTTCCTTTTTACTCTGGTGCGTGCATATTTCACAGAAGATTGTCCGGGACCTTGAGTTGCACTTAGTATTTCACTCTTCTTTTATGAAATTCATTCGGCGTGATATTCAAAGCCCATCAATAACAATGAGGAACCGACTGTGTACAGTGGAGGCCTGCTCCGCTCGCCTGCAAGCTTTACCTGTCCTGCGCCAGTGTTGGTATCAGTGGCACTGTGTGTGTCTATTTTCTCTGGGGAGGGGGGATGCTGTACCACTAGAAATAATTCATGAACCAAATGCATAAGCTACCACGCCATATTCAATAACCGGGCTGAAAGCTGTTGAAGGCTCTTGTACAATTGGGTGATGTTTTCATATACATGTAAATATGAAAAAAAAAGGAAGAAAGTTTCCACACAGCACAAACACTTGCTGCGGGTTTGAAAGGACAGGACAGTGTGGAGCTGGGATGGAGTCACGCTCAGCAGCCACCTGATCTCTATTCCTCCTTTAACCTGCTGAGCTGCCGGGGAGGATCGCTCACTGATGGCAGCTTTTATCTGGAATGGCCAGCAGAATCACGCTCCTCCGTGCTCCTCAAGCAACGGCACTTTATCAAGCAAGACAAACTTCTCAACGCACTTCATGTGTCGCATCGTGATGGACACAACCTCTGGTAAACAATAAAGAGTATAGAACATAAATCCACACCATTCCTGAGAGAAACCCCCTTTTTCCGGGGACATGAAGAAAAAAAAAGCCCAGAGAATTGTTTTTCAAGGCACTCGAACCATTTTTCAAAACTGCCAATGCGCCCACAACTGGAAAGACCCTGATTCTCTGAGCAGATTGTCCCAGAGGTCTGTGTACCAGAGATTTCATTCCTGCAGGCGAGCGAAAGATTATTACAATATTCAGATTACCGAACAGGGGAAATTAATTGGACTAATTAACATACAAGTAAATGATGACACCGTTAACACATTTCATTAACTCAAACTGTCATTCTATGTTCCTGGTGCACTTGGTATTGCATTACAATGAATCCAATTCATTACATTATGCAAATGAAAAGGTACGACAAAACGGACGAGTCCCCTCAACGCTCCAGACCACACTTTGCACTCCGATTTACCAGATAAAGAAATGATGTTCACTAACACCATGTAGGCTATAACGCATTTATAACTCCCGCACACAATTGGCTTTAGTGTAAAATCCTAAAGATTGTAAAAAAATAAATAAATAGAAGTACTTATTTAAAAAGTGGTATTTTGTTGTATAAAAATGAAAGATAGTGATATGTGTGCACTATGATGCATTGGCAATTTGTGAGTTTAACATGTAATGCCACAGTATCAAGCAACTATCCTATTTATTTGGTGTAAATCATTGTCAAGAAACACAATTTTTCAAAGTAAAATGCTAGAAAATGCAGATTCCTAATAAGGCTTCCTTGGTATTTCCTCATCAATAAGCGAACCAATCATGAAACCTTTTATCTCGGACAATGCTGTACATCATGTTCACCGTCTTGAGGACAGGAGACTTTGTGCTCCAGCTGCAGAATATGGCCGTGACATTTCTGTGACATTAACTTCTGGCTAATTGAGGGTCCAACACCTCCTATTGGCCACTTACTGACGTCTGTCTTCATCTTAGCAACACGGCAGGGGGAAGGTCAAGGGTCAAACATGCCTCACACCCTGCTCCCTTGGCTGCAGTGACATCTACTGGACTGCTTCCTCAGAGTGTTAGTAGTCCAGCGTGTTGGGTCTTTCAAAAGAGACAAAACAATCAGAGATTTGAAAAGTTTTAAGTATAAAACAAGATAACTTGGTACTTTTAGTCATTTTAGTAGGAAATATCAAGCCGCCCTCAAAAAGTGGACATTGTACAACCATGACACGCCATTAAAAAAATTAAATTTAAATAAAGCAAAAAGGAAAGGAAATTCAAGTGTTACAGAAAAGGTTTATATTGACGTTATATTGATATACATTTATACAGAAGCTAGATCAACTGAATTTTTGAGTGTGAGAATAAACCTACAGTGTTGACTACATATGTTGCTGTGAAATAAACACTATGAGTATGTCAACAGTGTATTACCATCTACCACATAGGGTATAGCATAAATCTCCTGAAGAGGACCTCATGTCCATATGTGACACCATGTGACAAAAAAAAAAATCTCCCCAAAAACACCGGGGCTTATAATTCTGTGTCACGAAAAACATTCCAGCAAAAAAAAAAAATCACTGTTGGATGTATCATTTCATCATTCAATTTAAAATGTGAATATTTGGAGGAAAACAAAATAAGATCTAACCAGGTATAGAAACATGGAACAGGGAAACCTAATATACAATCAATAAAAAAAAAAAAGAAATAACACAAAGACTGAAACGTTGTACATTTACTGACAATGAGTGTGAACGACAGTTTCTTGGGAAGTATACAAAACATCTCATACAAAAGGGTTAACAACAAAATGAAAGGGATGTGAACAGCATTGTTAAAAGTGTACCGCAGTCAGCAATACATTGACACCATTTCACCTGCCTGATAGGGTTGATTGAATGAGATACTGATACAGAATGCTACCGAGCTATATGATTATGGTGATGGGGGTTGTCCTTTTTAAAAAAAAAAAAAAAAAAAGACCCTGACATGGTCAGATTCAACAAGCATAGGTAACATGGTGACAGCTTAATTCACCTCAGCTTTTGGTCCATCAAATAACGTTTCTGAACAACACCCCACAATGGCCCCCAGGAGCTACAGGGGAGATTTGCTCTAGTATGCACTATCACACAGTACTGCATGACCAAGTCACCCTGAGTTTGTAGTCAAATTTGGCAATTACCTCTCAAAAATGGCTATTTTTATTTCTTCATATTACAATGCAACGTTTTGTTTTGAATTACTCAAAAAAGAATGTTTTTACAAAAACACATTTGAATTACATAGGATGAAAAAGCGGTTTTTAAAGAATTTGGACTTTAATATCACAAACCCATTTTCTATGCAAAGCCTACTATAAATAGCTGATCCGTCAAAATATTCGATACGCAAATAATGCATATCGTATCAACTGTATATGTTAGAGGAATTATAATAGAAAATTTTTAATTACATGATTGTTTCTCTTTTCCACCTGCAAAATTATAGTAGGTGTGAGCAAATAATAAAAATAAAAAAAAGGTTAGAAGGGCTTGCTTATTTGGTAGGCAAGCACAATGACTACGAGAAAAGGACACTATTGAAAAAAAATCGTAAATGCATAATATAAAAAAGTGAATAATAACATGAATAGATTTGCATGAAGACACATCTGGACGTAAGCAATAACATTATTTCAGTTGAATAAAATCAGCTCTGTGGTGAGATTTTGCTTTGCTCAAAACAATAATGGAACAGCCCTCGCTAACCAAGGACATCGTCAGAATATACTATCGACAAAGGCATTACACCTGCAGCAGCCAACTGCTCAACTCGGTACCATTTTTTTTTTTTTTTTTTTAACTTTTTTCCTTTAAAAACACATCTTTAACAAATATGTAGCTTCAAAACGAAACAAGATCCTACAATTCCAACTACACAGTATTGTACAAAATAAGGCATTTCCTTGTGTGTATTCTGCCAACCACATCGTTTTTTTCCACCTTCATCCTCGTTTTGCCCCATCCTTCCCTTCCTCATTACAGACTGCTTATGGACATGGATTGACTATTCTTGTGTTAAAATATATATATTTATACATATATATTTCATCTTCGAAATGTGAATAAAAATGTAGGTGGGAGTACATGAGTACATGAGAGAGGTTGGAGAAGTTCATGAGTGGAGCGCGAATCACTCCATGACTTCGCTGGCTGCTACGGTGGTGACGAGCTGGAGGGGGATCTCGGCGTTGGCCAGGATATCCTGGGCGTTGCTGGAGCCCTGCTGGATGTTGGTGAGGATGAGGGTGGTCCCGCCTGCCGTGGTGATGATACTGTCTGAGGACCCCGCCGATTCCATCGAGGCCACCACGGCGCTACCAGAGTTCACGCCTTTTTTGTTCTGATGAGTTTTAATGTGTTTCGCCAGGTGGTCGCTCCGCATGAACCGCTTGGAACATTCCGGGCAGACAAACTTCTTCTCTCCTGCCAGAGAGAAAACAAGAGTTTGAAAGATACAGTGTTTGATCCTGAATACATTTGGAGAGGGTCGAATGGGCACCCTGCCATTTTTCTAGAGGATTTTTTTTTCATATATCAAAGGCTAAGTTTTAAAACGATTTATGAATACAATTGATAAGAAATGAAGGATTAACAAAAAGAAATAACGGCCTACTGCAGGGTGATCATGATGAGTCCAATTCTTTAAAAATGGCTTGTCCTGTAATCTCTCGTGCCAATATCTAAATCACTGAATTACTTGAATGCCACCCCAGCCTGTCATTAACAAAATAGCTGGTTTGATTATTGATACTGTGATTGATTACAATTAGACAAAGTGAATTCATGAATATCCCACTTGCAATGTTAACTGGGAGCTAATTGTGAATATCTGAGCCTGCAATTGAGAGCGTAATGAAATGCTACTGTAGCCCGCGCAGACAGATGTCTCACTCTCAGCCAATGACGTGGCTTCGCACTGTGACTCCAACACATCTGGGTGGTCCTGCACATTTTAAAAAGGTTAGTCCCAGCACAAACTGTCAAGTAGATGCGCCATTATGTTTTGTTGGTATATTTAATTGGATATTTCATAGGCTACTGTTCCTTGGCTTTGAACAGGAACACATTCTGATTGGCTGTGAATTTCACTCCAAAGATAATGGGAATATATAAAAGGGGGGAAACAGATCAGAGAAACAGATCAGGCGAGCAGATACAAGACTGCTCAACAGGAGTGTTCAGATTAAAGGAGAATCTTGGCAGGTACAATATGCTACTGGCTGCAGTAAAAAAATAAATAAATAAAAAAAAATCAGATCCTGCAGATAATGATGTAAATTATGTTGTAGAACACACTGATCAACTTTTTCTACCCCAAAGGAAAATTGATAATTAGTGAAATGAGGCTATGTTTTTCGACTATGGACAAGCCAGGGAAGAAACCCAATGGCGTTCCTGCTACCAAATTTGTAGTAATTAAATCCAGAGGACAAACCCTGTTATTTCTTGTACGACTTGCACTTTGTAGGGCACACAATTAAAAACATTTCCCTCAAACAAGCAGTTATAAATGACAGCCAATTCAGCCGTTTCCCAAATTGCAAACACTAAGGGAGCAAAGAGGGCACCTGTGTGTGTTCTCCTGTGTCTCTGCAGCTCATCGCTGCGTGTGAACCTCTTCCCACAGAACATCCAGCCGCAGACGAAGGGCCGCTCCCCCGAATGCCAGCGCAGGTGTGCTCGCAGGTGGGACGTCTTTCCCGTACACTTTCCCACAACCCACGATGTGGCAGATGTGCTGCTTCTTCTTGCCCATGCTGGATCCTCTGCGAAGCACAGGTACGAGCAGTTAGGATCTCTGTGTGCCTATGTCACATGCAGAGGCGAGAGCCCGCGAAGACACGGCGTACAGACTGAGGAGTGCCAGTCGAGCTAACTCACCTCCCGCCCGACTCTTTGCAGTTGGGGCAAGTGCACGCCACTCGACGCAGCCTCTTACTCTCCTGGCCGAGCTGATCCTCCTCGTCCACCAGCCTGACGCGGAGGTGGGACAAGTCACTTGTGTTCAGGGTGGAGTCGGTGCCTAGCTGCCAGTCCTCACAGTCTGGTTCTTCCTTTATCTGGATGTCTGGGTGGCACGGGCAGCGGAATCAATTCAAACATCAATATCAATACGAGCTCTGATAATAACAGGCCAAACAGCCTGCAAAATGCCCACAGTGAAAAGTGCTTTATTGCTGCATGTGATTGACTTCCTGACAGCATGGCAGGGGATTTCACGAGTCAATCACCATACAACAATTTCGATGACACGACAGAACATCAATAGATTATTGACACTTCCCCAAAGAGACAACAGCATATTAACATTAGAACTAGCACAAATATAAAAAACCTACTTCCAAGCCACAAAAGATATTTGGTTTACAAATATTTTCTCAAAACTAATGACTACATGGAGTGCATGATCTGGTGCATGATGAAGTGGTTAAGATGTAGTCATACTGCAAATATTGGAAATTAAGTATCTACTATGGATGTTATTTTCTTAATCTTGAATTGTGGGTGTAGGTTTCAAATAACTGTACACCCAGTTTATACGTTTCACTTGTGCAGGCAATCAGAGCTATGGGAGGAAGAGCAGCAGCAAACACAGCACACCGCCTCTCTCTGGGCATCTTCTCAGCTCTCGCTTCATGCCAAACCAATCCTGAATTTAATTATGGTTTTGCATTCACGGTAGGTTTGCGACAGAGGTGCACTGATACCAATTTTTTGGCTGTCCGAAGTGACGGTACTCAATTATGAGTGCTCACTGATACCAGTAGTTTTATAATGCCTTGCACTTTAAAGCTCCGCTCGGCAACTGCAGTATGGCACCCTTGGTTAAACAGCTATTGCTATTGGAACGGTTTCTAAGTTGATTTACTGATTTAAATTGATTATCTCAGCTCTTCATTGAATGAATGACAGCATGTGACAACTAAACACATTTTAAGTTTGTAATGTTGAAACTAACACTAAACAACAGAGCTGTACTTTGAGATGCAATGGTTTGAAAGTTGTAAAAAGCTCAATGGTCCAAGGACCTTGTGACATGTTTTTATTGTTGAATAAAAGTTGTATCTACCAGCGCAACAATAGAGGTGATGCAACGAGAGAGAATGTTGCGTGTGTGCTTGCAAGCAGAGTGAGGAGTTTGCTTTGTATTGTATGTATTTGATTTGTATTGTGGGCCAGGTGAAGTGCCGAGAGGCTGCTGGTCAAAATGAATAGAGGATCCTCTGCAGGTCGGCTGAAAACATATGCTGAACCTTGCGTTTGGAAACTCCTCTAAATTGTTGTTAAGAATTGAAAGGGAGCAATAAATGAAGGTTTAATAGACACTGTTAAAATGAGATGTTGTTTGAGTGATTAAAGAAAATTCACAATAAAATATTCACAATGTGTCCTTCACAATAAATCTCATCTAATCTTATCCTGAGCCATAGTACATTTGAAAACAAAAATCATGAAAACTGAATAATATTGGACCTTTAAACTTGCAAAAGAGACTGTTTCCTACACATCTTTCGATAATAAAGAGATCCTGTACCTCCAGGGCTGATCGTGTCCCCCTCCTGCTGGGCCAATGAGTTGATGGTCACCGTCTGCAGGTTGGGGATCTGCCCCGTGCTGATATTGACTGCGCCGGAGCCCAGGGACAGGGTCTGGACCGGAGCCAGTGTTATCTGTTGGGGCGGCGTGGTGGGCAGCTGGAGGTTCTGCAGGTTCTGGACGCCCTGCACCTGGAAGGTCTGCCACTGGATCTGGCCTGACGGCGTGACCGTCTGAGCTTGGATGATGAAGGTCCCTGGGTTGATCAGTTGCACATTCTGCAAGGCCTGGCCACCTGACTGGACTACCTGACCGTTGCTGGTCTGGACAGGCACCTGCTGCAGCTGGATGATGGACTGGGCGGAGGATGCCTGGATGTTATGGACCTGATTGTGCTGGATGTAGCCTTCCTGGAGACCAGAACTCGAGTTGCCTTGCTCTGTAGTCAATGATGACAATGCAGTGTCTTGCGTCAACAGACCCGATTCTGTATCGACCAGCTGAGACGTTGGCACATAGATCTCTGGATTTGCATGCGAGTCATTTACAGGTAGTGTTTGTGAGAGGTGATCACCTGTCTTCTCCAAACTCTCTACGGGCTGACTAGCCATAATGAGCTGGCCATCAGCAGTGACCCCTGTTGCTATAGTCTGAGCGCCAGACAGGCCAAGGGAGTCCAAGTCCACACTGTTAATAGGAACAAAAGTAATGTTCCCGGGCAAACCCACAGGCACATTAGTGACAACCTGACCTTGGTTGTTGAAAGTGGAGCTGCCAACAGAAACTCCCTGGATCTGCTGGACATGACCAGTCTGTGATATGAGGTTCTGGTTGTTATTAAGGATGTTTGCAGTTGATGTCACACTTAGACTCTGGCTACCATCGGGCAAAATTTGAATGTGCCCTGTGGCATCCTGACTCAGAGTAGCTCCATCCACAGCAGACGTGGAGAAACTCAGGTGTCCATCGGCTGTCTGAATCTGAGGAATCACTTGGTACTGAATGTTAGGCACTGAATTGGCAGAGGAGCCGTCCGTTCCCGGCGTCACAAAGATCGATTGACTCTGTAAGCTCTGGAGAGGAAGAACATACTGTCCGTTCGACGTTAATATCCCTTGACTCTGGATCTGGATCATTCCAGATTCATCCTTCACTGCTGTTGTGGGGGTCAACAACTCCCATTTATCAGTCCCGGTTAGCTGAATAGATGTGGGATCTGTAGTCTGAGGAAGACAATGATTGACATTTGAAAATCGCAATGATTCAACAGGTCCACACGCCTTTTATATCAGCTGCTGGCTCACACCAGTGGACAATATTTTGGCTGCATTTTTATTTGTATTGATTTAGTGAGCTCAGTCTGAAGTCTAAACTAAAGTCTAGGTAAAGAGACTAGCATTGGCCAACTTACTATTATAGTCCCATCTGACCGTTGCTAGTTTTATGGAGCCAAAATAAGATACAGCTGGTTATAAACAGGTTACATCCTTATTATACAACATCAAGTCCATCATTAGACTACGTTTCAAACTTTGCCTATCCAGTGTTTCCCATACACAGGCTCATCTTTGGCACACGGCCACAATATGGGCATGGCCACCACAAAATAAGAAGTTGGTCAAGGCATAGAAATCGATCTCTAATGCTGCGCCTAATATTTGCGTAACACCTTATGACAACAGAAGGTAACTGTTCACTTTTTTTTTCTCCAATATTGAACCTGGGATGAGAAGTGACATTACCCCAGCTGCTAGCGGAGTCTATATATTCAACAAGTCACATAATCATTCATCAATGAGTGGAAAATTAATTTACTCACGTGCATTGAACATGTGTTCCCTCAGATGAGCAATGAAAACTGGCAACCCCCCCGCGATGCCCTAAAGTTCTGAGCTAGGGGAAACACTGCTTTCTATTTAGTTTGTCTTGGCATAGACGCAGCGTGACTGACCGATGCGCTGTCATAGAATGAATTACAGCCGTGGTAGTTCACCAACAGTGCCTGACAGCATCTTTACGAGAAACGTAAAGTACGGATGCTAGCTTAATGAATCAGAGCACCCAAAATATTTTAAAAATGTGATGGGAAACAATGCTCTATGTATGCCAGTGGTTCTTAGCGACCCCTAGGATGTTGTATTGGTGGGCTGTGAGTATAGATATTTTTCTACAATGCTAGGCCTATACATTTTATTAAGTTCACGTTTTGATGAAAATTACTATTTCAAGCCTCTGTGCTTCCTCCAGTATTCAAGTAGATGACACATCCTAAAAAAGGACAATTACAATCATTGGTGGCAATGCCTGCACACCTGTTCTAGGGGGCGGATACAAGCCAAACTAGGTTGGGTGTACTTGTTTAAGGGTTCCCGGACGGGCAGTGATGTACCGTCTGGGCTGAGTTTGTGGTCGTTTTAAAAAAAGGGGCCTCCCAGCAGCAGGCTCTTGATCTGCCATCTCCAAATCAGTGACAAAAACCAGCCGACAACCAAAACAGATATCCACATGGGCCACATGGTGGAGGACAAACAATCTGACAAGTAGGCTCTCTACAATTCCATGGCCAATTGTAACAAAAGAAACATTAAAAGTACACACAGTTCTTGAGATATGTTTTTTCCACCCGAAGAGCTCGTAAGAAAGGCATGTAGATATTCATGATTAATGTTGTCGTTTTATTGGAGTGCACAACATGTCAATTTGGCATTAAAACATCAGAAGGAGTAAGGTTATAGGCTGCTTAAACCAAATTAAATTAAACTCAATTAGGTTAAATTAAACTACATTCATCAACAGCAATGCTCCTCTGTCATGTATAGGGGCGGGTTTGTTTTGCTGCTGGCTATTTAGGCACTTGATTACTGCAGTACACTCCACCCTCATCGGTGTCTGGCCGTCGCGTGACCCGGATGGGGTGTGGGTTTTACCGGGCGCCCTTAAACGAGTACGCCGGTTGAGAAATACTGATGTGCGCGACTACTTAGTAATAGTTTTCCTGTTGGTGCTACATAAAAGGAAACACAACTGATGCATGAAGTCAAATCAAGCACAAGCTACACTTCCGCCACCACTTTGGTTGGCAAAGAAATTTCGATTCTGCTGTAACTCGGTCGAATCTAGCAGAGGTGCTGACTTACCACATCAGCGGCAGCACCTCTATCCACCCCTGACGATGGTGACCCAACCTTGCTGCAGGTAGTTGCTAGCAGGTCGAGCGGTGACGGCTGAGTGTCCTACCCACAATGGGCGGGTTTAAAAGGAAGAAAGTGGGTGGCCGTTAGTCCGGGCCACATAGGAAGTTTGACTTACTGCTCTCTAGCAAAGTTTGAAACGTCTGAACTTCACTAAGCACCACTCAATTACTGAAAACGCAGCATCGATGTATAGCGGTTAGCCCGAAAATTAAAAGTTACCTGATCTCCCCTCCCATTGTCTTGCTGCAGAAAGCCGCTTTGACTTCTGTCCACGTCCAAGGCAGCCATTTCCTCTTGCTTCACTGGCTGTTCTGGGGCTATGTGAAAAGCACAACAGTGGGGAAAGGCTAACGTTAGCTAAACAAACCTGATATTCACACACTCTAATGAGATTACAACTGGATATTAACAGTAGCTTACTGAGGAGCGTCACTATCGCTGTAAATTACACCGGCCTACATGTAGAAGACTGGCGTAGTTAGTTAGTTTAGACGAGCATATTGCTGATGGGCTTGAAACAAGCTATTTAGCTAAGCTAACAAGCGTAACGTTAGCTGCTACTGCTAACGTAGCTAGCGATCATTAGCTATTAGAAGCATGAATACTAGCATGCTAGCGAGCTAACTTAGCCAAAGGATGCCTGAGCTAGCTTGTTAGCTTCGGCGGGTAAAGAATGGGATGGATATTACATACCAGTCATTGCGTGACTTGTTGCAAATCGGAGAATCTAGATAATCACACACCACCAGACATGATCAGCAAATTATACTGATTGTAGGCGCGCAGCAATAGGTGATAACTGTCAAGATTTTTTTCTATTTTGATTGACGGGCGGTAGGAAACACAAAGGGTGGGGCCTCCAATGTTGACTGAGAATTTTTGCGTCACACACAGGAAATCCCGCCGTTCTTCCCAAAGGTGATTGGATAGCCGTTTTGTATTCTGTGTTATCATTTGCCAGTCGAGATGTCAGTCGTTTTCTGCCGAATTTATTTCCTGTTTATTCTGCCTTTTCAGTTTGGGCCTCACAGAGTGTTAGTGATGGGGATGCAGTCAACTTGTACTAAAGCTTTATACTTTAATGCCCTTAGAATGTTTTTAGACGAGCTTATTTGGATGTGTCAATTAACAATAACAAAACACAATAGTTAACTTCTACCTGCATTAAAGGTCCTTGAGATTGTTCAGCAAATATTTCGTAGCTAGCTAGTGAGCCATGACAATGCTTTTAACCCTCACCACCCCAATGGGATTATTATTTTTACTCTGATGACACCATGGCACCCAGTAGCGTGGAACCCGTTACCGAATGCATTCCAAGGTATCTACACTACCACCACACCAACCATAGCAATTTCCATATGTCTGTAAAAAACATCCATAGTGCTGGAGTGTTATCTTGAAGATCTGAACCCTACAGCTGTCATAAAGTACTTAGTAAAGTAAAAGAATTGCGATATTGCCTAATGTAACAGCCCCAAAACACAAAAACAAGGTATATTCAAAGCAGATTCATTATTTCAGCTTTGTTTTTGTCATTTGATTTTTTTTTGTAAATCAAATTTAGTTAAATCTAAACATATAGCCTATTTACAATACAGATGTGCTTCTCTTATGCCACCAACCGAATTCTGGCAGAGTTTGGTTTACTGATAAGTCTGTTAATTCTGCCACCCATCCTGGCAGGTATGCTTTCATGTGTTTCTGCAAAGTAATAGTGACATTTTGTTTCTCAATAAATAATACAATTATACAGAAATTATATCTTATGCTTTCTTTTCATAAATAATCAGGACAAAAATGTTGTAATTGAGTTTGTATGTGACTGGATTTCTTTTTCCCCATCTGATCTTGCGCGCTCGGGTATTGTGAAATTGCATTGAGATGAGAGCCTGTGTTATTGTACCTGCTCTGTGCCCGTGATGCTATCAGGGCCCCACTTCTGAGTATTATTTGTGGTGTGTCAGTTCCTCACAGTGCGCGACTGAAGTGAGGCTATTTCTCTCAACCTTCAATTCAAACTTGGCCCATTACAGCCAGACTACAAAAGCACTTTCCTCGCACTCAGGAGCTCCCGGCAGTGAATGGTGGATATTTCCAATCACTCTGCTGTCAATCCAAGTGTCAGGTAAACACGGGCCAATGGAAACAGCTTTAGAAAAACCTTGCAGCTATGTCTGTCTTACTCCCGTAGACCTCCAAGTTAAAGAGAAAAGTCAAATATCCTAATCGCAACACCAAATCCAACATCCTGGAGGACACAGTGGCCTACACACGATAAATAATTGCCAGAGCATTTGTCTTCGGACCTTTTGAGTGTTAGTTTGTCTCCAACTACAGCTCCAGACAGAGGAGATGAGATTGTATTGACTGACCTTGTATTTACCTGGTGAGAGGAATGTGTGAAGCAATTACCCAGTTGGAGTTTCAATGCATCTATGAGGATACAGTACAATAGATATAGCTGTGAATAGGGGCGTCTGTGCCAATCTCACTGCATGCACACATATCTAAAACGCTATAGCTTTCAGGTTTCTTTTGCCCTCCCTGTAGAACATCATGAGATGCCATCGCGTAACGTCACGTGGACAATACAATTCATACGCTTGTGTTGATTTCTCAAAGAAAGGTTGATTATGAATAGCAATCAAAGCGTTGTTGTTCTATGGAAACTATTCTTTTCGATATCTATCTTCCTTTGTGTTCTTCAGGCTGAAGAATACAAACTATGGAGGATTAGAGGAGCGAGTGTCGACGATGGCTCCGAGCGCGCCATATTAACATATTGACAGTTGTTTTCATGAAGGCCGGTCCAAGTGAGAGAGTGACCCCATGGAGAGAAACTGCCCTGTTGGAGGCACCTTGTGGGACACTGTAAATGGGACCTCAGAGAGAAAATTGAAACTGGTGCAGCAGGGAGAAGAAGTGTGGACGGAATACCAAATGCGCGTCACCGACGACGTTGAAGCAGCAATACAGACACGGGAACAATCACACGTTTTTTTGTTTTCTTTCTCTGAAGCACCCCAGAGTCAACAGTCGTACATGAGCGTATAGGGTTGAGGTCAGGGTTGAGGGTTTATTGTCTCACAGTCAAAGTCAAGTCTAACATATATGGATTCAGATTGGAGATTCATTTCAATGCTCAACTCATGTTTTTGATATGTTAGAAAAAGAAAATAACCTGTTGCAGAAATGCTCAAAGGTAACCCATATGTGAAGTCAATTCGCTAAATCTGTCGACCTCTGGTTATGAGTTAAACACTCCTTTCTGAGACGCTCCTGTCAACCATTGATGGCATTCTTTTCACTCAACATGGTGCCGGCAGTGTTTATTCACCCTGAGGGAGAGAGAGCAATAAACCAACACCCCAGTTACATATAATGTTGTAAAACATTAATCAGCAAAAGGCTATTGCATAAACCCGAACATGGAATAAGGAATGAACATAAATGGTTATTTTCTTCTTTGATTTCAGGTCTGTTTAATGTAGCTGGACAGAGTGTTCACACAGTGTCAGTAATTACAACAACGACTGGTAACGGTTTTATTGTAATCCAAAATAGGGATAATTTCCTCTCCATAATGATATGATACAATACTTTTATGACATGGATTTTCCCAACACAAATCCCCTGTGTGTAGTTACTGAAAAAATGCCCTAGTTATTTATATGTGTATTTGTTATAACTCATAAATTCTTTTTTCTTTGGTGTGCATGTGATTTACAATAGCAGGCTGTGCTCTTTTATGTGCTCTTTTTTTTTTTTCTATTCTGTGCCCTTCTTGGTCTGGTGCCATTGTGGTTTGCCTCTGGGCAGAATGGCACCGCTTGATTGATGATGCTGACAGGACGTTTGTACCGACAAAAAAAAAATCTTGCAGATTTCTGGATTTGAAACCAGATAGCTTCATAAAGTAGCGTGACCAGTTAGCCTGTTTTTAGAATCCAACTACTGTACTTGGCCTGATGATGTGTTACTTCTGTGACAAAACTATTCTGTGCACCGTTCATAGCTGCCTGTTGGAAATGTGTCCCACAACATCAGGACAGAAGAAGAGATCCCATTCAAAAATGACAGAACTGATTCATTCTGGTCCCTCCTGTGATAGCAAGGTTGCTGGTATCGAACCCTGAAACAGCCAAGACGTGATTAAAGAACAGAGGGCTGTGGTGTTTTGTTCCTATGGCACATCTGCATGTTTCTAAATAGCTTTATTACTCTTCCTGAAGAGATTTATTGTCGCTTTATGAAAAACAAAATTCTCAGCCCCAGACCACTGGGAACAACTTGTCAATCCCAGTTCCTCAAAACTGCAGCGGATGAATGATCTTCTATGTGGGGTTTCTAGGTTGGCCAACACCACCACTCTCGCCCCAGAAGAATGCAAAAACAGTTTTGCCTCAAGCCCCCATTGTGCTCTCAAGAGGATTTGTATGGTTTTACTTAGCCGACAAGTCAAACGAAAACACCCAAATTGTTGTATGGATAGACAGTATATGATAACTGTGAAGGTCGGAAGCACGTTCCTGGGTCTACTGCATGAAATACATGAGTGAGGTTAAAGCCGCCAGGCAAAGCGAGCTTAATGTGGTTTGATGCAGGTGTCATCATCGGTGTATCCTTCCATCAAACCACAATATCCCACATTTCGCTTTTTGATCGCATTTTCCCTCAAACCTTTGAAGACTATAATCCAACTTATTTCCATGCCAAACACCGTGCTTGGTGGTGCTAGCACAAGCCTTTGCTCCGTAAACACATCCCTTCTAAAAACTTCTATATTCAATACTATCCGTGCACAATGACCATTTTTATTCAATCTTTTTTGCTCCCATCAAAAGGCCGTTTTGTTCTCTGCAGTATTAATAGATACAAGATATTCACCTAAGCGCTGCTGATCTACAGCTCTGCGCTGCGGCTCCCGTGGAGAATACAATCTAACTTTGGAGCACCGCAGCCACGCTGCACAATTCCATCAGCATAAACGTTTCACAAACACTTACGCACAAAGTACACAGTCGGGGGAAAAAACACCACTTCAGGCCGCGGGGCTCGTTTTCTGGTTGTGCTCGTGGATTGTGTCAGCTTCTATTTTCTTACTATACAGAATATTATGAAATGAAGTTGTGGTTCAAATGAATATTTCTATTTTGTGTGTGTTTGTCGGTGGTGTTTGCCCCCGTGGTTCAGAAAGAAAACTGTAAACATAGCGAAGACAAAGATCATTTATGTCTACATCTGATGATTGTAGCCGGGTGGGGAGGCTGCAGAACAACACACACACACACACACACACACACACACACACACACACACACACACGTATTCATCAATCATAAATCAAAGTGGAAAGGGACGGTTCACTCAAACGCATTCTGAATAGCAATTCCCACTGACCATTTCTTTTACCTGAAATAATCAGCGTCCCACATTTACCCTTCTAAAATAACCATCACCATGCAGATACAATTGCAGTTGTCCCCTCTCTGCTGCAGCCAGTGTCAGCTGTGTCTTTTAATTCTCTAATCAGTGGCCGGCAGGACTCCTATCACCATCCCCATGCAGCGCCCCACTCAATACAGACATCCCAAAACACACACAGACTGGTTTTGTCAAATGTTTTATTGAGTGTCGACATCTGGGCTACTGTAAAACATGCATTATCTGTAGAAGGGGGAGAGGAGCAGGTGGCATTGTCCCTGCTGTCAGCTGTGTCAGTGCTGGCACCAGTGATGGAGATTAATGAAGTATCTGGAGAGTAATACGCTTCTTCAAATGCTGCTACGGTTTTGGAGTGGGGGGCCGATCCTGATCTTAAATAGCAAAGCTGTCAGGGTTTAGTGAACCTGTGTGCTTTCGCTGGGCAAAGAGAGGGGGGATTCGATACTGCAGAACGGGAAAACAAACAGTGGGTGGGTGGGTGGGTATCAGAGGCCTTGGTAGCATAGCGGGGAGCAATCTAAATTAAAAAAAGAGGTAAATTCCCAAACAGCGCAGTCCGTCATGTTAGCCTGCAGACTGTTCCTGAGTCACTTTTTCTTGGGTGCGTTTGGTGCATTAAATTTGAAAAAGATGATGTCTCCGTCCTCAACAATGTAGTTTCTTCCCTGTTGCCTGTACTTCCCTGCTGCCTGTAAGATAGCAAATAGAATTCAAAATTACTGAACGTTAATAAAACACACAAAATACATATATAGAAAATTATACATATTTACATTTACAAATATAAAAAAATAGTAATTAATGAATAAGAAACAAATAATACATCATCTACTATTAAGAAATTCATTGAAACATCATTGTCTCTCTCTCTCTCGCTCTCTCTCTCTCCCTCCCTCTCTCTCCCCTCTTTGATTACAGCACATCACACTTCTCAAGGAAACAGAATAAGTTCTAACATTTCTTTTGTACACAATATGTGTTTGTTCTCCTTCCCGGCAAATTCAAAATAATTGACTTGAAGTGCTAATACGGACAGGTTTATGCATTCTGGTTCTGCACAGCGCACAATTAATTAGAAGAATCAATGTCTCTTTAAAGACTCAGGAGACCATTTAATCCACGCTCCATACCACCAGAAACACTGGTTGGAGAGGGAGACAGAAAAAAAATCAATGGCTATTTGTGATTCCTGAGTATGTATTAAACCAGACACGTCTAACTGGTTCATTTGCACTTGAAAGCAGCCATCTGGAGCAGCAAGCTTGGCTTAAGCAGATATGATTACTAATAATGTGATATCCCCATACACTGGCCCTATTCAGACAGCCAATTCCCACAACTGGCATTAAATAGCATGGACCTTAATGCCACAGTCAGAAACGCTTCATGTTCATATGAGGCCCAAAAAAAGGGATTAGTAAGAGAGTATGCAGTAAGGACCTGACACTCAGATCCCAACCTCAGATGACAATGGTGAAAACCCCCCAGAGACCCACACATTTCACCCTCTGTCTGCAGCCCACGAGGGGCGGGGTGGACAATACACTGGCGACAAATTCAATATGAAATACAGTTTAAAAAAAAAAAAAAGAAAAGAGGCGTGAATACTAAAACGATTTAAATGTTTTCATAATACTTCCATCCCACACTGGCCCTTTCAAAAACATATTGTAGGGCCCCTGTGTGGCACTATAGTCATTAGATCGGTTGAGTCGGTCCGTGGGCAGAGGGAGTTGGTGGTGGTGATGATAATTGGATGTTTGTTCAAGAGGATCTCAGGGCTCGCCACCGGTGATCACAGATGTCACCCACAGCAAGGTTACAGTCACTTCCCGTTTAATTTAATTGGTTAAGGATGAAAATTTTCAGTTCTGTCAACTCAGAAACTGGAATTTAATTATCGGAAAAACATGAGCACCTCTGACATGAAAAGCATCCCAGAGTGCATCCAAATAACCGATTATTAGCTCTCCATCTTCAATTACTAAATTACAATTTTGCTGATTTGAAACTGATTAACCGATGCCAAACCTGAAATATTACCTCTTGCAGTGTGGGGGGAAAAAAAACCCCCAACTTTTAAGCATTTGGCGATATTACCTGCTATATTTAGTGCACGGCTATTGTCCTCGCAAATTCACCATGAAATCAGTTATTATATTTGACAGGGGTGTGCATGTGTAAAAGCCACAGCCCAGTAAAAAGGTCAAAACAAACATTGGCAGTTATAAAAAAAAAAAAAAAAAAAAGAAGATATGCAAGTCACATTTCTGTGCCGCTCATCCATGAAACACTTATTTGAGGAATTTCACACTTTATTTAACTTGCCTCTTTATATCACTGTCACATGTCCTATGGCGGCTTGGGGATTTGGCCGCGGGGAGAGAGCTCTAAGCTAACAGCGCACTCTATAGATCTGATCAAAAAAAAAAAGGTGAAGAAGTATACCACCTCTGAGAGACTGGGCTGAGCCGTGAGCAAGAACCTACCATGAGCCAGTTAAGACACATTGTGATAAAGATATGCACAGCTGGAGCAGAATGGCAGTGTTTAGAGCCCCCGAATCAGTCGGCCTGTCAGGAGTGGCGCTGGAGTGTGTGTGCAGTAATTTCTTCCCCCGAGTAAAGGTGAAGAGCAGTTTTGCAGTGGGAGCTGTGTGGCGACTGTCAAACCACACTGATCACAGGAGACTTCCCCCCGTCTCCGCCGGCACCCTGACTGCTCACCTTGACAGCGTTCTCACTGCCTTCCTCTTTAAAATCCTGGAATTTCATTACTTCTGCCATAATGAAGCCCTTCTCAAAGTCCGTATGGATCTTCCCCGCAGCCTGTGGAGCCTTAGTTCCTTTCTGTCACGGGGGGGAAGAAAGAAAAAAAAAAAAAAAAAAAAGAGAGAGAGAGAGAGGACACATAAGGCAAATGAATTGTTTTGGAGAAGATGGATTACAGCACGCGAATGACATGATGTTTGATAGGGGGATAGCGACGTGAGCATCACCGGGGGGTGTGTTCGGTCGGGGTGTAGGGGTGGGTGGGGTGGGGGGGGGTGTAGGGGGATGTTCTTGCCTCAGTCCTGATTTCTGGATAGCTCTCCAGTCGGCTGTGCCCTGCTAGAGCAGCCTGGACACCGATAAGGACGCAGCACTGCTATCAATGCCTTCTGATTACCATTCCGCGGTGGTATTGATTTCTGTCCAAGCAATCTTGCCTTATTGTGGGGTTGCTGCTCTGCTCTCTGGTCATAACAGCAAGACCCAGTGTTGCAGTGAACGGCCAGGGTTGTATTGACCTCACCGCATCACGCCTTGCTTTTTTTTTTTTTTTTTTTTTTTGAAACGATAAAGTTTGGTAATTCCAATATATGCGTCCCATAATATTCCACTGCATTCAGGGGGCTTTGGAGTGCTGTAAGTGCTGGACAATTGGGAGTTTTTCCATTTCTTTAAATTGGCTTGCGATTTTATTTCAAACGTACATTTAAACGCGCCCCCGCAGTCACCGTGGATCGAGCAATTTAAAGGCGACAAAATAACATTTTAACAGTTTCATAAATTCTTTGTACACCGAGTCCCCTTTAGCACCCGACACAACTGGCGACTGATAAAATGTGCAATTTATATGCATTGAAATAATGCCGCGTGGAAATGACAAATGACCCAAATAAGTGACGTGGCTGCTCTGTATCATTATGACTCCTGCCTGTCGACCTGCTCCGTCTCTCTCTCTCTCTGCTCCGCAGCGCTGTGCTCAGGAACTGTTGAGCAGTTTTAATTATGTATATAATCAGGTTGGGGTCAACATATTTCATGCCAAAAGAATGATGCGTATTTAATGACTCCAATACATTACCATCCCTATGCAATCTCACTGACGGAGTGCTTGTGAGTTTAACTACCATTAATCAGCATCAAGGTTTGTCTATCTGGAGAAAAATAGATTAGGGGAGGGATTTTTTTCATATGGTGCATTACAAGAGATCCACATTGTCCTAGTTAAGAGCTATGCAGAGCAGGCTGATAGATAATGGTCACCTCGAGGCTGCCTAATAAAGCATGCTAAAGGACTTAGGAACACGACATTACTGAGTGTAGTTTTTACAATGCAAGATGTATTGGCTTAATATAGTTACTCACTGATGCTTACCTGACTAAATGCCCCTCACACACAATCAAGGCTAGCTGTAATCGGTTATGTCAAGGGGGGGGGGGGGGACAACCGTGTTTTGGGGAGGATGCCTTTGAAGTGTTCCATGTACTTTCTGGCAAAGGGAGAGGACATCGCTCACGCTGGGACGAGCGTGCACCTTAAACGCGATGATGTCACCTGAATAAAAGGTAATGTTTCCTGTAAAAATGAGCGGGTGATCTCATCTTCTCTCCTGGCCCGATACACAGTCTATTAAACGAGGAAGCCGTAAAGTCGCTGTATACAAACATGTGTAGGCATGGGTCATTGCATCCAGTTATAAAATGTATATTAAAATATAAAAAAGGGCAGTTTTTACGTCAAGGTGGCTGTTCCTCACCATGAGCTTGGGTATTACAGTCGTATGATATTGTTTCATTGGGCGGAATTGTCATGAAATGTGCATTTCTGATCAAAAAGTGAATATCAGTCTAAAGAATACACAGCATGAGCATGTTCATTTGCTTACATGTTGAAACATGTCAAAGAAACATCAGTTGTTGTAGCCAATCACTATTAGACTATATTAGAAGAAAATAATTTCATTTTTCATTTAAGGGAAACATTTGGTCACATAACTTTACCTACAATAACTGAGGTTTTGAGGCCTGTCAGCACCTCCAGACTGTTGATGTCTTCCTAAGCCCTAAATGCAGCTTCCCACATTACAATGGGATTTATAGCATAAACCTTTTTTCCAGTAAGACTTTCTTTTAGTGAGGAATCCATGAATGGATCTATAGTTGGTGTTCAGACCCTGAGCTAATGTACCAGCCAATAGCCTCCCACTGCCATAAGTTATCCAGGGTCACTTCAGCAGTGGGGTTCCTGCAAACAGCAATTTCCATTGATCGCCGTAGGAAAATTAGCTAGGAAGTGGCCCGGTATAACCTTAGGGTGCTCGGTGGGTGGGTGGTAAATGTTTTTTGGCTGCTCCACAAGGTCAGGTGCAAGGGCCTGAACATTGAGGCACTCATAAAGCCATTTACTCCACATGGTACTAAATTACTACACAGGAGTTGAAATCCCACTAAGATTCATTCAATAAAAAAGTAAATTCAATGCAAAACTGTATGAAAAAAGCACATGCAACCAACATTACTTTGAATAATTTACCTTTAGCAAGGATGGCTGCAAATCTAACTATTACATATAAGTAAAAAATGTTACTGTTCTGTACTTCTAGTAAGTACTGATTTGAAATGTAGTATGCATTTCACCACGGAACTGCTATTTTATGACTGTACCCTAAAATATCTTTTCATTTGGTTTGAAATACCAAGTGGAAGAGTCTTGATATATCACACAGCTGCTCCGTTTTGTCCCTTGTTTTAATATCACTCATTTGAGAAGTGAGGAAGCTACTATACCTGAAGTTGTTACTGGTACCAGCTACTGGTTGTTGCCATCAAGTTTTAACATTTTGCAGAAAATCTGTGTCAAACTCGTAGAAACCAGGTTGTGATCTTAAACATATCACTATCTCTATGACTATAAACATATCTATATACTGCTATATACTTCAAATACTTAGTATACAAAGTATTGTTTTGTATCAGATCATAGGACACATCACTGCTGCAGACGTCACATTAATAGTTTGTCATGTATCATGTAGAATGATGTTAATTGTGAGTCAGTTAGTGAAAATATCCATAATGACTGTGTTATTAATGCAACCATAAGCAGATCTTGCAGTAGCTTATCCAATTGCAAGACAATGTTGCAGTGTTTTCTGTTTATTTGTCATAAAAATGTGAAGATTGATGAAGAGTTGTGATTCATGAAACAAAGCTGCAATAATCTGCTCGGTGACTAGACGCTGTTATGGTAAAATTGCAATGCTTTATGAAAAATGTTTGACTTTAAGAGTCTGATGAGAATTGCAATCCCTTGCAATATCTGCGAAACTGTTAAAAATCAGGTCACGGCAAAATCAGAAATTCCTGGGGGGACTAAAGGACTGAATAATGGATATGAATGACTGAGGGTACAAGCAAAATGTGCTTTAAGTTTCCAAAAAGTTTCAGATGACATCTCCATATGTCTCCGTATGTAACTCCTGACAAGTCAAATAGCTTATCATAACTGCTTTCAATCCTTTCATTTGAAAAAAAAAAAAAAAAAAAAAAAACTTTTACACAATAGCAGCATGCCAAACCAACATCTGTATTGATGTAAATCCTGCGATCCCATTGCACAAAGCTCTCGGCGGGCCGGGCTCAGTAAACTGAGACACACAGGGAGGAGGAGCCCCCAGCAAGGCCCACAAACAGCTGAATGAAAAGCGACATCAATTTCGGCACAGACAACCCGCGTCACACAGATTAGGCAGGCACAATACACAGGCTCCTTATCTCTAGCGGCAGGAGGAGGGCAGGCAGATCTGCGCGGGATGGAAACATTCTCATGGACGTAATGGGCAAAATCAATTGTTGCCCTCCTCAATCAATGTAGCCCCCACTTTCACTGTTCAGCAGCTCACCAGTAATTGAAGTTATCCTTGGCCTGTAATGACTAGCTAAAGCACAACCATGACAAAGTTGAAAGTGTGCGATATCAGTGAGGGTGCCAGCAGGGTGGAACACTGTCTCTCTCTGTGTGTGTGTGTGTGTGTGTGTGTGTGTGTGTGGGTGTGAGCATTCGGGTAGCACACCCTCACTCTCACTGGTGCACATGTGTGCGCACAACTGGCAGGCGGCTCTTACCCGAATGGTCCATGCACGGACCTCATCTGGTCCAGCAGTGAAGAAGTACTCAAGTTGCAGGGCTGAGTAGCCTGCTTTGATGATCTTGGTCAGGACACTGTTGAAATTAGAGAGAGAGAGAGAGAGAGAGAGAGAGAGAGAGAGAGAGAGAGAGAGAGAGAGAGAGAGAGAGAGAGAGAGAGAGAGAGAGAGAGAGAGGGAGAGAGGGGTGGAGAGACTAAACTCAAGCAAACACAAGGACTACTGAAGTATTTCTTTTATTGGCACGGATTCCTAGTCAGCGTTCACTTCGGCGGCGAGGCCCAATTCATTCCAATATAAACTCATCAAATGAATAAGATGGGCCACTTCCTTTCACATAGGACATTCAACTCTCCAATGGCTTCTTTGATTAATTGGAACGCTGGCAGACTCATTTAGCATTTTTAAGAATTCAACCCAATGCCTCGTTCAGTGCCCAGAGAGAGAGAGAGGGAGAGAGAGAGAGTGAGAGAGAGAGAGAGAAAAAATCTGCTGTCACAATTTCTTTCTCTCCATAGAGGTTTGCACATGAGAACAATAAACCCAAAATGCCCAAGTAATAATTATACCTGCAGATGACAGATGACAGTTAAAAACTTAATTTAGAGGAAAACCCTTTGACTGAGTTGTTCGGTAAAGAGAGGGATCCTTTGCTTTATAATGGTAATTACTCTGCCATTTATTATTCTATCAGCACATGCAATTAAAGCAGCGCGCGGAGGACACAGTTGATAATAAAGTGTGGGGAGACTGAATGCTAATTAACCTCTGTGTCTTGTGCTCGGTGCAGTACTCCTGCCTCTCCTCCTCGCTGACGTCCTGCAACTGGCTCTCCAGGCCCCCGCTGAAGGGAACGACCAAGGCCCCGGGGTCGTGGCTGTCCACCCAGTCCTTGATTTTCACCAGCCTGGTTAAAAAATGAATAAATAAATAAATAAATGAATGAATAATAATAATAATAATAAAAAAACGGAGGGGCTGACTGACATGGAAGTGTTTGTTATCTGCCGGCGCATGCATATTTCACGAGAGCAGACGAACATGTCTACTGTACCGTTGCGGAGAGATTGCGCTCCGAGAGTCAGAGAGTTCTCCACTACACTTTCTTTTTTCGTTGAACTTTCCAACCCGAGAGAGTTTCTAACGCATAATACGGATTCATGAAGACATCATAATTGTATGCCTGATCGCCAGGTTTTTGAGTTAAATGCCTCATTTTGACTGTAATAGACAAATAGGATTCAACCAATTAGTGTCCAACCAAACAATCACCCTGAGGCCCAGAGAGAAGTAGAAGTACAACTACCCACTAAGTGTAGTTCCCCCCCCCCCCCCCCTCTTTGTCTTTAACTGTTTGAGAGTTTTTTTCTTTTTACCTTCCAATTCAGCGGGGCACCTGACATTGCAGGACAAAGATATCCTCACAGTTAATGGTAACTCTCAGTCAGAACAATATAAGGGGGTTAGGGCAATTATGAGATTAGCCCCACATGCTTTCAGGCCGGGATTGGACAGGTCTCAAAGAACAGCACCACACAAATCCATTTTCACACGGCAGGCCTGACAGAGCTCCTAGGCCGGATTGATTCTAAAGGGGTCCCTGTCATTATCTGTAATCCTAGTTTCCTGTTTAAAGCCTATAAGAAATCAAAGACTGGGAGGGGGACCGCACCACCTCAATACCACATCTATTCCAATAACAATGTCACTGCTTTATCACCTATAGTACCATATCACTACTCCTTCCAAATGATTATCAATACACACTATCTGACAGGGGGAAAGCACTTTTTTTTTTTTTTTGCTTTCAAGCTTGACTAACAGTAGCCCAACAGTAGTCTGTCTGCTCAGTAAACATCTATCAGGAACTATAACCTAATGTTTCCCGTCCTGTTAGCACTATGTATGCAGAGCTGAGGTTTGACAGGCACCAGAATAAGCTGGTGTCTCATTCAGGGGTCCCTCCCCTACTAAAAAAAAAAAAAAAAAAAAAAATCACATTTAGTCAAAACTGAAAAGTTGAAAACAGAGGAGATGGCTGGCTCTCCGAGAGGGGGAGAAAAAAAAAAATCCAATCTGAGATAATAACAGCTGTAGTTTGTCACTTTTAGGAGCACAGCTGTCTATTCGCTGGCATGTTATTTGCATTCCTCAGGTATCGCATTCTCTACAGGCGGCTGAATAATGATTCACAAATCACTCTCCCCACACCAGTCAAGGGCTGTGATCCTGTGAATAGACCATTGTACCTGAGACTGTAATTGGTGAAGACTTGACAGAGCCGAGCCAAGCCAGCCAAGTAACAAAGAGGCTCCGGGTAGAAGGCTGAGGGATGATTTTAATAATGTGAAGCCGAGACGGAGAACGTGAACAGCAAATGAGCACTGGGGGTCTCCGGGTCCTCGCACTGAGTGACACGGGACCAGACAAACACCTTGCCACGGGAACATGAAACACCCCCTTCCCTCAACTCCAGAAACAAAGCACTGTCAATTAAGAGCTTTGATGCTCCGTCAACACGACTCCCAAAACCAATTCTGTCAACTTCGCCACTGTCTAGTCACACCACTTTGCAATTTGTATTTATGTCCTTTCCAATTATTTGTGTGAAATTTTGCGTGGATGTATAAATTGGGCAAAATGTTGTTTTTTTGTTGTTGTTGTGCCTTTGTTCATATCAAAAGATAGCCAAAGGGTTTCTCACACATGCATTTCTAAACAACAACCTAAAAAAAAAAAAAAGTCTTGTTATTCCGAATATCAGCGAGGACCAAAGTGTTAATAGGAATCATGTTTCCCATACATCAAGGCTTCACGCCTCCTGGTGTTTACAGCTTGATCTTCAGTCTGGTCTATAGAATCCGTCTCGACTCGTTCTATGATATTTATTTTTTTTAGGTTTTATTGGATGCGTCGCTCCAATATTCTGTTTGTGTTTTGGTGATGACTCGCGTCTTTTTAAGGTCATGTGAAAATATCATGCACAGATTTGTGTAAATCTGAGAAAGAATAAAATGTTTGTTGGTGTAGCTTCTCCAGAGAAATGTTAAAAGTAAAAAAAAAATCAAACAGAAAGATTGTGTGTGTGTGTGTGTGTGTGTGTGTGTCTTGTCAGTCTCCCCATTATGCCCCAGCATCGAGTGCCATCTCTCACTGCTCTGTTAATAGAAAGATTCAGCACTTTCTGGTCTTGATATCCTTCTCTGAACAAATGATGCCTGAAATTTTTATTCTTTTTATAATGGAATTCCAATGGCCTTTGCTGCAAATCTAGTGGAAATTTTTGCATATCAAGTGGGAAAAATTAAATGTTAACCACGTTTTAATGTGATTAAGGGTGACAGGGACATTATTTCTGCTAATCATTCACCAGCTTAAAAGGCTCAAACAAGACCGAGGAACAAGCCGTGTTTGTGCTGCTTTTCCTGCTGCTCTCGATTCAAGGAGCAAAATATTTCACAAAAGCAAATAGAAGTCGCTTTTTCTTATAAAACGCGCTAACCTGTACAAATCTAAACCAGTATACGCGGTTATCTTTCACTTTAGGTGATATAAGAATAAGCTGGGTATTAAACCAACACCTCTCACAAGCTATTTGCTGTAAGCTTTACATTGGATGCCTGCAGCACTTACTATGTCTAATTAAAAGCACAATTTATAGTGAAATAATGACAACCAAAAAACAAAACAAAAGGAGCTTCCACAACAGACTGGCTCTGAATGGAGATGTCCCACGGGGGGCCACCCTCTGGGGCTAGTCTATTTGTCTTTTTGTGTGGGAATCCTGAAAGGGGAATAATTCCTGTGTTTCCGCTTGCCTGGGGCTTCCCTGGGCTTTGTCAGAGCTTTGATCTGCTTAAACGACTCAGGAGGGGGAAAACAATAGGAGTTCCTAAAGCACAGGTGCAGCTATACCTGAGCCGATGACCCGGGCCCTGTGTCCGACACGCATTCATACAGACCGGCTTTATTATCAGTGCTTAGCCAGGTAAGCCTGTAAAAGGTGGTGCCGTCACCTCCACTCTGAGTGCCTCCTTTCAGATGCCATTGAATGCTGACAGACCCGAGGAGTAATCCGCTACCAGCCTCACCCTCGTCTGCAACTTCATCGCTGACCCGCCCACAGGTGGACGTACAGCCAGCCAGCCAGCCAGCCAAACACACCGGCTCAGCACCTGAGCCTGGTTACATCAGCCCTGCGCTATTGTGCCATTTCACATATCTTTGGCAGCTGCTGGCTTGCATGCTAGGCACCAACTCATCAAGTAATAAACCCAGGGTGCCTTCTGTTTTGCTAGTCCCCGGCTGCAGAAAAGCACCGCATCCTAGCCCCCCCCGACCCCCCCACCCATCCCTCCTCCCTCCTCTCCCCTTCCTCTATGGAGGGAGACAGAAATGAGAGGTATGAGCTCATGGTGGCTTTTGAGGCTGGGAAGTTGGGGGCTCTGTGGGATGCTTTTCATCCTCCCAGTGGTGAGCTCCTGAGAGGCATGAGTGCAGACGCTCTCTGCTCCCTGTGGCCATGGCCGGATGGAGAGGCATTACACACATCAGTCTTTGAGAAGGAGGCAGATCTGACACACACACACACACACACACACACACACACACACACACACGCAATATTGTCAACTTCTTTCACTCTTCAAAGCAATCAGGGGCTGGAGGAAACAGAACACAGTGCAGGCACAATGGGAGCAGCTTTAATTAAGAGCATCATCTCACATCCTGTCTCAAACAATCCTCAAGGGCATGCTAGTAACAGGCTTTTTTTGAACAACTTTATTTTCTTTGATAACTACATCCATTATTTTTTCAAAGACGAATCCTTGAACCTAAATATTCACACATGATAGACACAACCCCAACAAATACCCACTCTCAGTCCCATCCTCCTAATGATAGCTGAGAATGCATTATAGTAGCAATGGCCTTGTTTAAGGCTATTTGTGAGGAGGGGGAAATAAAAAAAAAAAAGACAAACATCAGAAATTCAAACAGTAACCCTCAGGAGTACATGCTACATCAACCAAAATAATTCTCTATATGGGGTAGCCATGCTGTCATTCACTGCAATTGACTGGGAGAGAGAAAAGACGGGGGCTGGGGTGGAGTGGGGGAGTCATCAAGATGTGACAATTGTGACAAGAGCAGGCAAAGTGTAGTGCAGCAGAATGCCGCACGGATTTCTCCATCTCTCCTTTTTTTTCCTCCCCAGGATGACAGCTTAATGTCTACCACATGCAATATTTATTCTCATCGTGTGTCAGACTGTCTAGCTGTCCCAGGGAGTACAAAGAATGTCACTTATTAGAATAAAAGCAGAAGGAAGGTAATCAAGGACATATGTAACATCAGCCAATCATGCCCCCTTCCAATCCCCCTTCCAATCCCCCCCCCCCCCCCCCCCCATTCATAACAATTCAACAATCGCCCTGATAACAAGCTTTCAGCGAGCTGTATGTGGCAACGCTAAATTCATTTATTTTTCTCATTAGAGCTGGCTCGGGCTGCAGGACACTCGCCGTGACACGTGCATTTGGTTATAACCTTATCGACGAAGATGATAAAGCCGTGCAAGCTCAACAAAGCGCAACAGCGATCGCAACGTATCATCAGCCGCAGTTGAAACTCGCAGAGGAGGTTCGGTTTCATGTCCGTTTTATCCCAAAACCGGCGACTTTACAGAGGAACGACTCCAAGCGTTTGGTCTGCTCCTGTGTTTGAGCGTGGGGGCTCGGTAGAAAGGAGGCGCATCGTGTTCCCGCGGAAATGTAGACAATGATGAAGCTTGACTTGTAACCTGCCCTATAGGGATCACACAACGCTCATCATCGTTGTGTCCGATCCAACGTGGTTGCAGCAGGGCGACACGTGACATCAACGGTGTCCTTTCATTACCTGGACTAAGGACAGTCAATAACCAGGCTAACTGAACAAACAGGACTTTATTAGCCGCATCTGGTTCAGTTTTACTATATGGCCTCTCCCGTTGTTTGCACTCATTGAAAAGCTAGCTAAAGGCTTCCATTAGGACCGACTGTGGGCAGCAGGGTACATATCCTACCATGGGAAAGTGTTTTTTTTTCGGGGGGGGGGGGGGGGGGGGGAGGATCTCTCCACAGCTACACGAGGGTAAGAGCTGGACGGCTGCGCACGAAATAAAAAGGGAGCGAGCGATGGCGTATCTCCCGCGCGGCTTTGAAAAGTCAACTGCGAGTCCTTAGACAGTAGTTGCTAGAAAACTTGGATGGAGCCAGTGGTTTTGCACTCAATAAAGTCTCAGTTGAGTTTATGGGAATTATGGTTTGGAGTAGCCCAAGTGGGCCGCAGCAACTGCTTTCATGAAACGGTTCTCAGTGAATCATAGTACCCCCGCCCTTCCCCACTGTCTTCTGTCTCTAAATCTCAAGGGGTACTCAGACATGGCCGTCTAACTGTCATTTAAACGATCAGACATGAAGAAAAGGCACTTCTCCAAAAAGCCAAAATTGAAATGCAAGTCAACACTGAAGTCGAGCGGATGAAGAATCTATTCAACATGTGGGTAAGTGGACAAACTAGGTAGGAAAAAGGGTCCAACACTGACACGCTTAGACTCCCTCCAGGGTTACATTTGCTTTAATTGTCTCCTCCTACAGGCCAGCTAGAGTACTAAACTCTTCAGATTGGATGCACCTAAAGAGTACTTTACAGGACTAAACAGGACTACGTGGCTGTCGCCGGGATCGAACCTGGGTCCTTTCGGTTACAGGACAGTCTCCTGACGTGACCTGAGTTGTTGTTCAGAACGATTGCCAGCTGTCCTTGTTCTCTGACAAGGAGCAAGCATGAGATTTTCCCAAATTGCACCATCCCAGACAAATTTTTTTTGGTGGGGTGGGTGGGGGTGGATTAATTGTGGATGAACATTGTATGCCTTGAAAAAAAAAAGAAGATCATTAAAAAGGTTGGCTGGAAGAGCAACTGTGGTACTTAATTGTTTCAAGAAATCTCGCTGTGTGCCTGCAGCCTAGAGCACAACGCAAGGCAAAAGACACAAGTACCTCATGTGATACATGTTGAGAGGGATGTAGTGATACATAAGTTAACGTTCCAGGTAGGGCGATAGAGACGGAGTGACATACACGCTATATATACATGCTTGCATACACACAGACGGGAAAAGCAGACAGACAGACAGACACACACACACACTGTTAATAAAAGCTCCAAGCGAGGAGCTATGGTACCCTGCCGTTCTTACACTCACTTGAAGAACCCACACGGCAGAGGCACTCACAGACAGGTCACGCTTACCGGTTTCCTTAAAGGTCAACACACCTACTTAAGAGGCTCCAATTCACTTTAACACACATTATCAAAAGAACAAGAAAAAAGAAAAGCCATGACAGAAAAGCAGGAGTGTTCTCAATTGTGTATTTTGCCTTTACAAAAATGTGACTTCTCTGTCGAAGACAAGGAAGTATTTGATATCAAACCTAATAAAAGTATTAAAGGTTGATAAAAAAAATCGGGTAAGCTCGTAAAAATCATCCATTTCCGTTTCCACGAGTGAAAACAGGCTAACGCTAGGCAGACTGCAGCCACCGCATCATCAACAGCGCTGTAATGACCCTCTCTAACACACAAACTATGTGGCACAGACAAAAGTCTTCCAGGCGGCCTGCTGACGCCGAGGGAAGAGGAGAAAGCCTCTTGATAGACTCTTGTAGATGCCATTCCCTATCACGCAATGCCTCTCAGTCATAAACACATGACAAATGCGGCCTTAATCATTTTTTACGAGCGGGGATGTGCAGGGGGCAGCGCATGGCTGGAGGGGAGAGGGGAGCGGTGAGCAGCAGGCGGCCCCCTCTGCACAGAGGAGAGGGCCGTGTGGTAAAGTCTCCTCTGGAACATCACTCGGCCAGCGCGCCTTTGATCTCCACACCGCAATTACGCCAGCATCCAAATGAGCATGGAGTCGCCTCTGAAACAGACTTCAAACATGCACATGTACGCATTCTCATACACATACACATGCACTCTACTGTATAGGATTGGAGCCATGTGCTCCTCTCTACAGTAAATGATGTACTGTCTCCAGCAGAGAACCTGGGGATGAAAGGAGGCCCTGCTCCTCCTCTGATCCTTCCATTAATGATGGCTTGGTACAACTAATACTGTGTATTCTTGTCTAAACAGGGCTTGGTATGTTGTTCCCGTACAACCAAACAGGGCGATCTGGGTTCATAATAGAACATTTTGTGGAACCTCAGTAGATCTGATAAGACTGCTGTTATCTCCTGTGTCTGATGAGGCTGGTGCAATATACTCTGGTGTTCAGGGATCTTCTTCTCCACATCACACAAATTGAGTGTCCTTCATAAAGAAATCCCCTTTTTTCACATATTATATTTTACAACTTTTATTTTGCAACTTAAAAATGGCGCATGTTGGGGTATGATTGCAACAAAACTAATAGCATCAACCTGAAGCCCAAAAGATTAAATGCAACAAGCAAAACATTGCAAATATATAACTGTACTTGGAAAAAAAATGCAGTGAGGGGAGCCTGCAAAATGGCCTGAGCGGGTGTCCTGAATGACACAGATGAAATTGGCTTATTTACCTCATTCTAGGATTCTCCTTCTTCCCTCCACACATTAAAGCTGAGATTGCAATTTATCTTGCTGTTTGCTTTGAATAGTCCTTAACCGTATCATCATCTCAACTGTGCTGGTGGAAAAACACAGGAGCATGGCGACAGCCAAATGGCAGTCTGGCGTCTCTGCCGCAGACTAGCTGCCATTAGGGCTGAGAGCAGCATTTATTGTACAATTAGGGACAGCCAGATCTACCTGTAATCATCTCCATACAGGTGTGAGCTCCTCTCTGGACAAGGGAAGTGACTCATCACTTGTCAAACATCAACACTTTGATGTTGGCATTGTTCAGCGTGGAGCCCTCGGGACACCTGAGCACTACTGTTTGCCTGTTTAAAACGCTGTAAGATTTATTGCATTTCGCACAGTTAAAGAAACACACGCAACATGAAAAAAAAAAAACCTCTTCCTGCCGAATGACTGATGGTCCACATGTCATGAATCATTTGATTTATGTGTTCTCGTGCAATGTTCCTCCTCCCTCTGTCTGACAGTCATACTTTTGTGTCAGGAACATTTTAACAAATAGTCCTAGGTAAACAACTTCCCTTTTAACACAATGCTGCCAAGTAAAGCACTGGAAAAAAACAAACTGTTTGACATCCAAAGCCTAGAGGGCAATTGGAAAAGTATGATAACAAGCCACAAGTTGTTGTTATTGACAAAATGGTTGCAGTGTGGGTAAGTATCGCTTTCAGATGTAATGGATGTCTCACACCGATCTGCTCTCGCTGTGGCCAGATCATAACATTACTGTAAAAAGTATCTTTTAGAGGAGATGTTAGAGAAATGACTGCATGCAAAGTCATCCTCAGTCACTATAGTGGCTGTGAATAGGAGGGCACCTGAAAAGCAAAATAAAATACACATTCCTGTAAACAAGCAGTAAAGGGCAAAATCAGTGTAACAAGTCTCCATTGTCACTGTGTTGTCTGGGAATGTGTACAGCAGAGCTTGTTAGACATACTGCTAATATCCTCTGCATTGAGCAACAACATCTGAAGACAGTGGGATCCTCAGACAAAACCAATTATTTGGAGCAAACAATTTTAGACATCGCAATATTTAGTTATCCTTATGATTTATCGGCCTCCTCCAGATGATATTAATTACCCATACGGCTTTGAATCTATGAATGTTTATTTTTTTTTGTCATTTAAAGCCTTCGCCCTCTTTGATATCGTATGGAAATGAGAATTTTGTGATGGAAAATGGAGACCATATGCTAGTAAGTGCTTAATGAAGTGCAGAGTCTGGGGGCTGGTTTGGGGTTTGCAGAGTTGGATGTTGTGTTAGAGCGTGCTTAGTGCCACCTCCAGGCAGATCATATCACAAAGATATAACCTTTTTTTTTTTTTTTTTTGCCAGCAGGAGACAAGAGGCAGTAGACCAGCGTGGGTAATTCTCATACACACTTCCCACACCCCAACACACACACACAAATAATCTGGAAATATTCAATCAAAGTTAGTAGAAATCAATGCAATTGATGATTAATAGGGACTGCCGTCTGATCCCACCCTACATCCAAGCACTTACCATTTGTTCTTTTTCCTGATGTAGTCTTTCTCAGAGAGGTTAACGAGGTAAATCATTGGTTTGGACGTCAAAAACAAGTATTTGTTCAACACTTCGATCTGTGACAAACAAAGAGAAGGCAAGTACTAAGGATCCAAACTTTCCAAAGTAGCCTTTGAGGAGCACGCAGGGAGAAATAAGTGAAGCCAAATCAAATTAGGGTCTGGTGTAGGCACTGTGGGGAGCATCTATAAAGCCCCTAGATCAAGATCAGCATGGACAGATGTCATTAGTTTGTAGAAAAGTAATGTCAAAAATACCACCAAAAAAGAGACAGCGTGCATATTAACTTGTGATTTGCATAGAAGACACTTTGCTCCAAAAAAAAAAAAAAAAAAGGAAAAAAAAGCAGCAGCAGTTGGACTTTCAGGCCAGATGAAAAGATTACCGAGATAAATCACATTAATAAATTTGAGTGTAACATCAAAGGCTTACCTCCTTGTCGTTCCAATCATGACAGTAGCGGACATTTTTCTTTTCATCCACTACCCAGCTCTTGATTTTGCACATTATGTCCTGTTTGGGATTAAAAGAGAACGAACAAGAAGCCATTACAGGAGATGAAAAAGAATATAAACCCAGCAGGGTATGGGGTAATTATTTCCTAAATGCATGGCATCCTGATGCCAAAATGAACAATGGCTGCGCTCGCATTCAAACAAGAGAGGCCCGGGCTTTGACAGGGATGCTACGCGGCAAGAAGACCCCCTTCCCTCCTTTAAATCGGGACAAAATGCCTTCTGGGGGTGTCGCGCTTAGAGTCACAGTTATGTACACTGATATTCCATAGGGACGGCTTGATGAAAAGGATAGGGAGAGAGGGCAAAATTGGAAAGAGCGGGGGAACTAATTGCAAGTTGGTTAGTTATGTGTAAATTATCAGTTCTTCCTCAGGCACTCTGCAGCGTGTAGTCATATTGAATATTCACCAGAGCTACAGTACTAATTATTCACTGTTCCTTCTGGAGAAAATATTGGGCATTTCCAGCTATGTTTGCCACATTCATTACTGAGGTACTTGTGGGTTGAGACCACAGGCAGGATTGGGTCTTGACAGGATCTGGAAGCGGAAAAGGGTGGGAAAATGGGAGGGAGGCAGTTATAAAATTTGTAATAAAGAAATTGAGCCTATTATTGTTGATCCAGCCCCACAGAAATTAGCGGAACACATTCTTTTTGTTCCTGTCAACTTAACCTCCCCCTTCATATAAAAACTCCCCCACCCCCTGCAACACTCCCTCTACCTCCTCTTTCCTCCCCAAACCCTTGCAGCACTTCACAATCACACTCCCTTTTGAAAGAACTGAGGGAAAAAAGCCTGCCAGAGCCTCAATTACACAATGGCAGAAAAAGCTCCACACACTGACCCCCAGCCAGCTGCATTCACTCTCTGCACATCTCTCTCCACAGGAATTCTAAAGGCCTTTTAGTCAGGCAGCCAGAGTGCAGCCAGCGGGAGAGAGCGCAGGAAGAGCGGCACACACTCCGCCCGCGCCGGCCCAAGTCTTCACAGAGAGATTAATCATCTGTGAAATGGAAACAGCAAACGGCCAGTGACACAGGCTGAACCCGCTCCAGGTTTCCCTCATCAGCTCGCAGCCGCCGTGCAGCGCTCCTCTAAGAGGCAGGTGTTAATAAAAGGCATATAGGTCCCACAGGGGTCAGACGCATACGCCCGCCACCATGAAACGCCGCTGGTGGGCCGGCTTCTTATTATTGTTTTGTCAGGAAAAGGCGGAATTTGGGGGATTCAATACGAACAAAAGCGGCGAGACGTTGTTCTCGTACTTACAGCACTGTAGCAAAATGGATTTAAATCTTTGCAACAATGCTTTATAATATGCTCGGATTAAGATTAAGCGTCACGCACAGTGGTCTGCTATGGTCAGGATCCTCGTGTATGTCTTCTGGTGCTTTAACACCATTATTAGCAGGTTACTAACCACATCTATTCAGAATTGCACTTGTGGGAGCACATGTGCCAGGTTTTAAACTGACCTGAGGATGGAAAGCAGCAATATTGGAATTCTCTCCCGCAATGACGTGCTGTGATTTTATTTTTTCTTTATCTTTGCACAGTACCTTGCATGGTAATGTTCAGTACGTTGCTTGTGTTTGTCTGCTAGAGTCCGCTTTAAACGTCTGTTGTCTCATCCATCTACCTTTTGACACTGGTAAAGTAGCTGTAGACGGATGCAGATATATTCCATGGTGTGAAAGTCCCTCTACACCAGAGCGGCCCTGAAAAAAATTACTTTTCACTTAAAAGGTTCGAGAGAGAGCGATAAGATATGTTTTGGTGAAACTGAGATAGCTAGCTTACTACAAGGCATATTAACAAACATGATGCTTTTAGCCCCTCCTCCTTTCCCCATCATCTTGTTTTTTTCATATTGTCTGTGATTGGTTGGTTTTATCTAATTCCATTTCCACTGAAGCAACACAAAAAAAACATGTACGTTTAATTCAAATTCAGGATTTTTAGGAAACTGTCCACATCTGAGTATGATTAGACCTTGATGATCTAAGTCTTGCTACTAAAGCAAATTTGGGCCATGAAAGCCACTTAAACGTTCTACCTTAGCTTTCACAAATTTAGGCCCAAACATGGCTTAATGTAAGCTGTGTCCATGAAACCGACCCCAAAAGGCAGAATGGGTCCTATTGCATCATGTTAGATTCAGTATTATGTCAAATTGGTTGCCCTCTTGTCCAAAAAACCATTAAAACAATTCCTTAAATTTACCACAGAGAGATTAAAAGCACTTGTTATTTGTCATTGGGGGAAAACTTCAGACATCCTCGGCGATGAAACAGGCACCGGGGAGCTGTGGGAGAACGAGGCTGCAGCGACGGAAATTAGAACTTAATTCAAAGTTCTCGTAAATGTCTCGGTAAGTGCAAAATCCCAGGATGCAATTACCGTTTTAAATCGTTACACGGTGTTTACCTTGTTATTTCATGGTATGCTGTGGCACTATAAAACAAATGCGAGCCCCATTGTTTTTATTGTATTCGTAGTGGCTGGGGGTGGCGCGCGCATTCTGCATGCGAGCGTCGGGCATTAACATGTGTACTCGGGAACACAAATGGAAACAGGTACTCTCTCTCTCACTCTCTCTCTCGCTCTCTCTCTCGCTCTCTCTCTTTCTCTCTCTCTCTCCCCAAATCAAACTCGGCTCCACACGTCTCACGCCAGACTCCAGCCTGTGAGACAATCACACAATCCCTCCCATCTGAAGCTTGCTGGAGCCTTTGATAAGCACCATTCTTCGCCGTCTAAAGAGGTCTTCTATAGATTTCACTTGCCGACGTGTGCACAACCTTTGACAAGTAATGTAGATCATTTTTATTCATTGCCTAAAATTGTTAGCAATTATGTGCGTAAGCGGCCACCTGCCTGGCCTGAATGGCTCCTGTCTGTGGGGCTGCAATGGGGTGGGGTGGGTGTGTGTGTGTGTGTGTGTGTGTGTGTGTGTGTGTGTGTGTAGGGGGTGGGGGGTGGGGTTACTCTGAAGGGAACCAACCAGGCAACGGGGGCCTCTGCAGCAGGTGAAATGGCCCCTCTCGTTAGCGTAATGAGTGGTCAGAGCCTCGGTGTGTGTCGGGGACTGAAATTGGGCACGCCGCTCCAAGTGAAAGGCCAGATTACCTCGTTTGCCGGCCCCATCCTGCACCGGGGTCGCCCTCTCTCTCTTGCCCTGAACACTGATATTGCATGTCGCATCATCGCGGCTCGCTACATCCTACCCTTGTTCCGGTGACGGAGGGGCACGCGCGTGACGCCGTCGCAAGCCACGAGCGCTGCTACTCACTGGCTGCTCAAGCCCTCATTACCTTAACAATAGCACCATGCGGATGTGCTTTGCATCCACATGCATTTTAATCTGATATACAGGATGTGTTTTTTTTTTTTTTTTTTCTTCTATTTTCTGCCCTGTGCCTCGCCGCGTATCACCCAGGCACGCTCTGTCAAAGAATATTCCAAACATTTACCGTATTCATAGCGAGATGTAGGCTTGTGGGTCACCCACCCCGTATGGCCTCACCCAATTTCCTTCAGCTGCTGAAGGTGTATAAGCATGAGCGAGAGCTGTACTGTGATTTGAGTATTACTTTAGATGAAAAGAGCCTTGTGGAAACACTTTCATTAGCCCGGCGCCGTGACCCAGGGTTAGCAGCTGAATAAGTAACTCTATTAATGATTTCGACAGCAGGAAACCCCTGACCCCTGATCACTTTCAATCTCAGAAAAGAAAAAAATGGGACAGGGGGAGGGGGCAAGACCTATTGGAGGGAGATAAAAAATACATGCTTTTTTTTGTGTGTGTGTGTGTGTGTGTGGGAGGGTTATTATTTGTGCCTTGCTGTGAGGGGGGAGCAATGGGCATGCTGGGACATTGACTCACGTATTCAGGTTTGAGCTTCTTGTCACTGCCTCTAATGGCCGTCTTCTCCAGCTTGTCAATAATGGGAGCGATCATCTCCTCATCCTTCAGCCTCAGCTCCTCGTGGATGATCTCCATATCCCTCACCGGGTCCACTGTCCCCTCCACATGGATGATATCCTCATCCTCAAAGGCACCTGGAGCAACAGGACACACAGACACACACACAGCAAGCAGACAACCCTGTCATAAGTATTCTGATGTCAGTAACTACAACACACACACACACACCGCCACAGAATCAATTACATTGACTTTTTCATGTCACATGTGTAACAGTGATTAGAGGTAGCCAACAATAATTACTTTTTACAGAGAATATCGGAAAAAAATGAACGCATCCACACGAAAAAGCACAGCGGGAGTCACGGGAAAGTCACAACAAATACAAAAAAACGTTTCTATTCCACGTGTCAGCTCTGAAAGAAGCCGACTTACAGCGTCAGCGAATGTGGATATTAATTTCTTTAAATGGAAAAAAAACCTCACTTCCTTGTCATTTTTTTTTTTTTTTTTTTTCTCTATTATTCAGTGCAAGCAAAACAGCTTTGTCCGTCTACGCCAAAGGGGTGTAAATCTCCATGGAGTGGGGAGTGTTTGGTTCATGTATTTCCACCCCTCTGTCTTAAAACTATTAGCCATTCATCAACATTAAGACGCAAATACAAGAAATATAAAAAAACACTATGAGTATAATGCAGCTCAAAAAATGGAACTGTAAGAGAATGGAGGACAATCTTCTCCTAATCAATTGCTTCGTAGCAATGGCTGTGCTGGTGATTAGATAATGAGGCACTAAAGCAGACCATTTAGCCAGCAGCAGCTCTTGGCCTCCTTCTGATTCTCCAGCAGGGCTCCCGGGTTAGGGAGGGGGGATGGGGGCGTGCATCTGTCACATAAGAGTGACAGCCTTTAACATTACCGGTGGCAATTGCAGCGGACCACTCTCCAGCATGTTTCTCCCATATTTCCCATTTACAACCCATAAAAGATTTGTTTATAGGTCGTTTCCTGTTATTAATATTCTGGCAAAAAGGGAGTGGATTGCGACACCTTTCCGGCTAAACGCACCCTGCAACAACACGGGGGATTAGGAATAGAGCTACACACGTACTCCTCGCGCGCTTTTCTGTTCTTGTGTTAAAGAATTAAAGCAGTCTAATCGAACGAGGGACGTGTGAGCGACGTTTCAGCTCCACATCATGAGAATGCCATCTCTCTCTCTCTCTCTCTCTCTCTCTCTCTCTCTCTCTCGCCAAAGGAAGTGGATGTCAGGTGAATGACAACTCAGCCTTAAGTACCCGCCGCGTTGATGAACGCTATGTTCGGCATCGGCATGTTGGGGTTACTAAATGTTATCAACAGTCCGCGTTGTAGCGCTGACACCCCTTCGGAGAGGACCGCTGACAGTTGAAGCCCTGTGAGAAAATAACGTCATCGGAATGAGCCACGCTGCTCATCGCCTGAGCTGTCACACCACCTCTCAACAAGTTCCAACGGTGATTCACGCTACAAATATTGATGATTCATGGCTGTGTGAAGTTGTCAGAATGGGCATACCTGAGTTTCACTGATTTTTTTTTTGGATCCCGTACAGATCATTCGAATGAAGGCCGAGGAGAATTTTGACGAATTCCGTTGAGGCTGAGCGGCAAAGCCCAGCCGCTCCACTAATCAGATCGCCATCCTGGTTGTCTATACAGCATTCACTGCCAGATCCATCCCTGAACAGCTCTGCCTGTGGGAGCTGTACATACGGCATGTCTAAATTGTCAGGGAGACTAAAATTGGAAGCTAAGAACCAGGCTAAAAACCCTTGATGACCTTCTACACACACACGCACACACACACACACACACACACCTTCATATTTAACCTTCTGGGTTAAGAAGGGGCTACGGGGCTTGTGTAATCCTGCATCGCTCATCAATCACCTCTAAACATCGGAGCAAACATCTACAACAACAAAATGACAGACACCCAAAATCAAAACTTTACACTGCTGGCCTATTACTCATGCAAGTCAACAGAAGCTGGAGACTTTTGTGCAAGCTGTCATCCTGTGTGTTGTGCTCATGGTGAAATGAACTTATCCAATTACTCTTTGCCTAATCAGGCTGTTTTGGTTCCTCTCCTCTTCCAGAGGTACTCCACAGTATAAACAGTTCACTTACGCCACACAGAAAGGGGCTAATCAGTGGAATTATTGTTTTGCTGCTCCAATTTACCAGCTCCCTGTTCAACACTGATTGGAATGAAAATTTGCTATTGTGTGTCTGCATGAACTCAGAAAATATAATGCAATGTAAATCATTTTGGTAGCTGCAAGAATATACATACATTACAAACGGTTATGATGTCCATTTTTGGTACATTTAGTTTCAAACGGAAGATTCTTCTGCACAATTTAGTACATAACACAATTGATGATTCGTATAAAACGTTACCATTGGAAGGAAGTATTAGCAAGGAATATACATTGGTTTACTAGAGGTCCCCTTTCTAAAAGGTACAAACCACAGTCAAAGAAGGCACAAGGGACGGACATCATTTTGTAGCACATTGCAAGTAAGCAATCAAGTCTCTAACTGTTGTTATAAGTGCCTAATAACAAGCTGATAAATCAAAACATCAAAGAACCTTTCCAGGAGCTGGAGCTGTTGATCACTCGCCATTTAGTCATTTACTGACACTCTCCTCTGACTACTATATATTCCAAAGTAATTTGCTTTGATTAATTTCGCCTAATTTAACATTCACATCTACTTCACCACAGTCCCATTCAAGGTTTAGACCCGGGGTACAAATGCAACGAGGAGAAAAAGGAGAAGAAAAAAAAATCGGAGGGGGAAATCTCCACAATTAGTCCTTTAACGACAGGGTCTGGGCAGGTCTCTGTGAAGACAGCTCTTATGGGGCTGCGGCGCCACACAAAGCCACATGCAAGACTGTAAAAAAAAAAAAAAAAGAAAGAGGAAAGAGGGTGGAAAGCCCTGGTTTCAGGAGTCAAGTCTATCTCACAATTAAAATTTTACTACTTCATTTCAAATACGGTGTATTTTGAAGAGACCATTAACAGGTGTGCCTTTATTTACAGAACAAAAGACGTAATCTTTAGGGGCTGAGTGGCTGCCAGTGGCCTGACCAGAGGCCTGGCTAAGCTCTATCTCAACAGTCTGCATAGTGCAAGGGGAACACCGGGCCAGCAGGCTCTCACTTCCGCCTTTTCCTCTGAAAACATAACTCACTGGCTTGGCCACTTATACATGAACAATATTTTGACAGGAACAATTTAATTTGAAATGGATTTTCCTTGACCTGGTTAATGTTTTTAAATTCAAATGACATATCCCTCATCATGTTCACAATTTTTTTTTTTACCTGAATGACAGATAACAGCATTCAACAAAACATACTAACTGTTTTTGATTGGCTATCTGTACGCAGTTTGTTCAAGTTTAACAGCTGAAAACCCTGAGCTAGCATGAGACAAGGAAGTCATCTGAGTCAGGGTAAGATCAATACTGATCAAGCTGCTTCCTCTGATGTTGCTACCTGGAGGATATGTGGTCAACATAATTCAGTTAAATTACAGTATTCATTGCCTTCTAACTTCCTGTGCGTGTTTTCACTTGCAAGATGGGTAAGAGCACATCTAAAGAACGTGCATTCCTCGCGCTGCATTTAAAACGCTCATGCAAACGTACTACCGCAATTCTCCTGGTATTCAGAGCAGTAAAAGCTATTTTATGAGTCTGTCAGGAAAAGCACATTATGGACGTCTTCCCAGCATAGAAAAACAACTGACAAGAGAATTTATGTTTATTCAGGAAATATCTTTTTGACATTCTTTTTAACATACATGAATTTGCCACCAATTTGCAGCAGGCTGCCTCCTGTAACAGAGTTTGCAGCATATTCAGCCTTGTTTCTCTGTGTATTTCAATTATGGCAAACACATTTGCTGCTAAAAAGCAGTTTGACACCAGAAAATGGTGGGTTTGTGTCCTTCAGAGATACACTCATGTTTTCTACATGATCCCATCTTTCAAAATAGATTATAGTGAAATGACAGCGCTCCATGTTATGAATATCAGTACCTCACAAGGTGTCTCCAATTCCTGTGTAATCTACTGTCAACTGCAATGTCTCAGACCAAACTGAGTATTAAATGTGCATCTTTCAGAAATATTTTGATATCACTGAATGGAAAACTACAGAGCCAACACCAGTGCGGATGAAAGTCATTCTGACTGGCCTGATCTATATGCAGTTGAAAAGTGAATGCACAGGGAAGGCTGCAGTTTTCATTAACTCTGATAGAAAACAACAGGTTTCATTCCTTTATCATTAGCTTAACCTTGTGTCATGTCATTTATTTTGCCAAACCAGGGAGTATGAGAGTGCCTTGATTGAAAGGAACCATCATGCACACCACTGTTGTCCCACATCATTCCAGGAACAAACCTTTTTAGATCCTTAACTACTATAGTGCTGCTGATTGCACAGGCACCAGCAATTTCCTAACCAACCGCCACCTGAACAATGATGTGTTCAGCTTTCAGGCCCTCCAGCCTTTCAAAGGTGAATCATTTCACAGTTTGGAACGAGATCTCCATAGCAACTCCTCTTTGAGGGGTTTAGAATCACCATCCAATAATTCTATGATCATCGGGCCTTGCCATTCCCAATGGTTCTTTTCACCGCGGACAGGGAAGGGGGGCATGAGGAGGAAGCAGAAAAATTCTACAGTCTATTTCAAGCAATTCATCTTGCAGCCCCATTAGAATTCAAAATATTTCGACCTTCAATCACTGAGCATGTTATCTGGAGCTGTCGTGATCTCCAGTCAAGATGGGTAGACATTTTACTCTAATCACCCACGATGAGTGGAGGCTGACAAAAACTCTTCATTCTCGCTGAATCAAAATGCTCATTTAAACGCTGTGACAGCATCTCAGCGCAGCCCACAAACATACAAGGGAGGGATTCACCCTGCTAGCAGCACAGCTAAATTATCTGAATTTGTTCTGTATCACAAGAAAATAGCATAGCTGTTTAAAACAACAGTTAATCAAATGTCTAATCTCATGTGTTTCATTAGATTAGACATGTTGTAAATATCAAAAAATGACTTTGTGGGAAATAGTCTTACATTTTGTGTATATGTGTGTGTGTATGTAGATCATATGAGAAAAGGTTTTGTGATGACATTACAAATATATGAAGTAAATGGAGAAGTGAGAACCCTGTCAACACCAAATACTTTTAGCCACAAAATGTTTGTATGAGCACTGTTATCTTAGGTGTGATACATTAGATGTTACATGTTAGAGATATATTTATTTTCTCCATCATTGGTAGCCATTTTTTACTTTTTGGCACAGCTTTACATTTACTACCAATATATAAGCTTCTGCAGGCCTATGCTATGTGTAAACTTACAACATCTTTTGTCAAGTAGTGACTGCTTCGCTGATCCGTTTATTGGATTGAATTCAAACTTTTTCGAGCATCTTGAAACTAATCTATCTCGAATGGATTTTCAGCAAAATATAAATTCCTTTCCGATGTGTACTATTGGTTGCAAATCGATTTAGCAACTGAATTGCTAACTCATTCGCTCATTGCCTGATTTGTTCAGACAGTCACACACATGGTAGTCACTGGGCGTGTTGGACTACTTTGAATGTTCGACAGCCAACAAGCTTGAGAATTTGTGAGTTAGTGAGTGATTATGACTAGTTTCTGGAGAGCAGCCATTACTGGCGTGACTGGCAAGGCAGGTAGGCCATAAATTGTCTTTGTCTAAACATTCAATCCAGCCTGCTCACTGCTCTCAACGCCCCTAGCTAAGCAACCAGTTTGATTTGTTCAAAGCAAGCGATTAAGTAGGGTTTGGGAAGGTTGTCTGAATGATAGAGCAACCAAATACAATGTAATGTCCGATCTGATTCAGCAACTTAGATAGCCGACTCTTTCGCTCAATGATCCATTTGTTCAGATAGACATGATTCATATGGACGTCACTGGTGTTTTGGAGTACTTTGAGTATTGAAAAGTTTGAGAGGAGAGTGATTAGGACCAGTCCCTGGAGAGGCACATGCCTTCTTGTCTAATGTTGTTGTTGATTGCAATTTTGATTTGATCGTGTTTTGGAGTTTAATCGAATCACTCAACAACAACAAAAACAGTCTGCATGATGCCGCAGAGCTTAAAACTACTGAATGTAAATGGAAAACATTTGAAATAATACTATTGAAAATGTATTTAGTAATTCTTTTCTAAATAAAAGCCCTCCTGGCAATTGCCATATTTAACTGATGAACATGTCTTGGGGCTAGCCACGACATGTTTTATGAAGGTGTTTTCCAGACTTTCAAGTCCAGTGTGCTCTGGACTTCAACCAAATAGCTACTGCTAGCTCACTGGCTACTGGTTTGCTAGCTGTTAATTACCCTAGCTACATTGCTTGGACATGACTAAAGGAGTAACAACAGACTAATAGAAACCCATACAACATTCCAACATGTTATGCTGCTGGACAACAGTACTATTATTAGCAGTGCTGACCAGAGAGCAATACTGTATTACTGATGCTGTAGAGGCAGATACTCCGTAGGCTACTGAATGCTAACACTTACTATTGCTGTGTGGCTGTCCCATGATGCCACTCAGTGCTCTAAATAACTAGAAACCACAACATCTCTCCTGCTCTATGGGTAGGACCTCATGAAATAGATCAACAATATTCACTTAAATTCTACCACAGTGTATATTACTGTTACTTCTGAGCATGGGAAGACATTCTTATTTCCACTAAAGGTGTTGGAAGAGATGTGGGAAGAGTCGTACCCAACACATGGCCAGGAACGCAGCGCCGAAAGCATGAAAATCAGACTGTAGAAGAAGAGTGTAGGCCAAGAATAACAGCTACTTTCCAGCTGGCTGACCACAACCAGTGCCAGTCCTCTAAGATTAAAAGTGCACACAGTATCTTAAGACTGGATTCTTAATGAGTGTCTTGCAACTGTGAATACGACCACGCTAGAAACGAACCGCAGGTTTCCTACAATGATGCGGGATGCTCTGCGAGCATTCATACATCTAATTGCTAGAAACCAAACATCTGGGACTAAGGCCAGGTGAGCTGGCAGGGCCGCTAGCTGGGAACAGAAGAGTAGATGAAGTAGAACATGTCTGTGTCTTGTCTCAGTCGCGTTCCAGTCACTGCGGAAGCACTGGGAACGCTTACCGATGCAAACCATTCCCGTATGAGATCAGGGAACACCAGGCATCCAATAGAATCAGCTTTCAGGATGCCATAATGTGCCTTAATAGTTTTTGGAAGGTTTTGTTGAAAGCAAATACACTGTTTACACAGGCTTCTTAAAGCCATTAGGGGTTGAAAAATATTCATAAAATGCGTGCTACTGGGGAGTTTAGCGACTAAGTCTGCTCAACTTCAAAGTGCAGACTTCAAGAAGAAAATGCAGTTAGACCACTGCCTGGCATCAATGCGCCTCCAGCAGAAAAAGTTGAATCCTTAGAAATATCAAAATCAGACACTGTGTGGGAATATATTCCACCTGCACATTCCTTTGTACAACTTTGTTCATTTTTCTCTGTTTTCTCTACTTCTAAACAAAGAACTGGAACCCAATAAGGAATCAAACAACTTGGGAGAGGAGGGGGAGGGGTGACACACAACAAATTTCCCAGGCCGAATTTGAAGCTTGGGTGTCGCCCTTAGCCAAGTGGAGCCACCAGAACGCCCCAGCTCTGCATTATTAAGAGAAAACGTTTCATGTCAGTTGTGAATTAATCATGTTCAAGGCAGAAACTTGGAGCAGATTTCTAAGGTTTCACAAGCCTTCCACATTTCATTTCACCAGGATCAAGTCAACCGCATGTCTTCTCGGTTTGTCAAAAGACCCGAGCACCAACCGACTGCACTGAGCTCTCTAACACCGAGCATCCTCGCACAGCACGTTTTCAAGCTCTGCTGCTAATTCCCAGACACAAACATACCACTCCAGACGCGAAAAAAGTGTGATCCTGCACCACCATATAATCAAGCAATATAAAAGAAGTGCCTTGAACATTGCAGTCTGCCTGACACCAGATGAAACATTTCTATAATTACAAAACAAAACCAGCTATGTTTAATGGTTAACTTGTGAAACATACCACACGGTCTCCGAGGAATCCACCAGAGGGAAAACAATGGAATGTCAAAACAGATAGTTGTGAACTCACAGAAGAGGCTTTCGATCATCTTGTTTCCGATGGATGTGGATGTTTGTCTTTTTTGTAGGAGTCGAAACAAAAGAGTTGGTTTTGGTGAGGATCTGGTGTATACATTTGGTCCATATAAAAATAACTGTGGGTTGTTGTTTTTTTTAAGTGCGCACATAATATCTTGAGGCAAAAAAATGTCCCATGTCACTGGTGTAAATATCTGGGCAAAATACTGCAGGCTAAATACATTCCTATGACGATAAGTGTCATATCAACTGTTAACTGTTATATCAAATAAATAAGGATCTTGTGAAGGTGGGCAGATCGCATGGCATAACAGCAAATGATTCATCTCGCTGTGATGTAAAATATGAAAAACAATGGGTGAAGCATGAAACTATCAATATGAAAAATGATGTGTGAAGGGGTGATGCTTAAGCTAAATACAGATGGTCCTGTTTGTGGACATTTCCCACTGTGACAAAGGTCCAGCTGGACTGAAAGTGAATAAAAAAATGAATGACTAACATTGTCACCGCTTGGACCAGATGCATCTCACCTGACGTGTCTTTTGCCTCCTCTGTAAATCATTATCGGCTCTGACTTACAGTGGGTGGTCCTCCAGCTGATCACAAACTACAGAGTCACCGTGCAGAGTGTCACAAGCAGTCTGTTGAAAGGCTAATGGGAAATTGCATTGGAACAGAAATAACACACTTATACTGTCCACCACGTAATCCCTAGCCGGGAGCGACCTGGGAACAATATGGGGAAATTGTCTGCATTTTAACCCTTTCTATTTGGCCCCTCTTTGCCTGCCACTACCGACTCACTAATCAGAGCTCTTTTCACATAATGGCAAAGTCAATAACAGCATACAATCAGTAAACAAATTCTGCTCTTTTTAAAAAGAGCCTCTGCCTCCATTTGAGTCGGTGCAATTTAAATTATTCTACCGTGTAACACTTTAATTGTGTAAGACAAAGACGATGTCAGGGGCACAAAGGAACTTGAGGCGGAGAGAGAGCTACAAGTAATTTGAAGGCTGCCATACTGAGTGAGAGGTATTTTGCTGGGAATAATTTGCTGAGCTAATCACATCTGTATATTCACAGAGTAGAAAAGGCAGTTTTTCTATCTACTGCCAGATAAACCCTCAGAACATACAGTAGAAATGTTCGAAATATACAGGGCATAACAGAATTTATTTTTTCCAAACTTTGAAAAGCTGCCAGGAAGGAAACCTCCATTCTTAGAGCATGTTTGGTAATAACCTACTTAGCTTTGTTGCACCCAAATTTAATCAAATGTGGCATTTGGAATCAAATTACAATAGTAGGGGGTGTCAGTGCTTCACAGTGTAGTTTTATTTCCAAACCTCAGAATATGCTACTGAATGTGTGAAGCCCCAACCAGGCGCAGACCCTTTCACTCCCTACTACTGTGATTCTAATTCAGGGAGCCTCCCATTAGGAATGTGAGGTTTGGTCCGCCTTCATTATTCCTGACTGTTATGTTGATCTTGGCAACCCACCTCACAAGAAGCCCCACTAGCACAACTGAGGCCTCTGCCTTTCAAAAAGCCAGCGCATGGGGCTATTGAGTAAGACCGAATGTTGTCGATGCAATTGCTTTCAACGGAGTCTAGACCGTATGGATGCAATCGCGTGGTCCAAATACAATTTTCTTGTTATGTGTTGGTGGTTTTTGGTATTCCTGAGAGGGGGAAAGCAATCCCACGAACCCATGAGAGGGACTCACGTGTCATGTGGAAGATGCTGTCACAGGCGCTGATGTGGGACAGGAAGGCGTTTCCCAAGCCTTGGCCGGCATGGGCACCTTTCACTAGGCCGGCGATGTCCACAACATTGAGGAACGCTGGGATTTTGCTACAAAAGGTCATTAAACATTATCAGTTAAAAGATGCATCATGTTGAATCTATTCGTCAACAACCAATAACTCTCTGGAATACATGTTTAATATATTCCAGTGTAATGTTATAGGTACAAGGGGCTCAGAGACTAAATTTGCTGGAGTGCCTCACATTGCTCTTTGAAAAGTTTTAGCTGAGTCTTTATGACTCCATTTCATAAACTGAAAGGTTCAGTGCTATTATATACACCAATACTTGTCAGTCCAAGAGAGAAATCTCACTAGTGATTTATCAGCATAGCACAACAAATCTGAATTGCTTTAACTGCTTCCATTAGGATATGTGATAACTGGGGACTGAAGGGTCCAATGGCGCAGCTTTTTCTTTACCAAAACTCTTGGAGAGCAGCAATCACACATCATATAAAGGACTGGCAGCTACATGTCAACAACATTGTTATATCCTTTCACATTCCTATAGTGTGCAGTTGGTACACGGCCTTCAGAGACTACAAATCTGAAGTGTGAATAATATGTGAATGGTGAGACCCCATACCTGGCAGGCTTGTGGAATTGGCAGAGGAAATCATAGCGTTCATCGGGAATGGGCACTCTGCTTTCATTTGGGTCAATGGTGCAGAAGGGGAAATTTTCAGCTGCAGCTTGACTCTTTGTCAGCACGTTGAAAAAGGTTGACTTCCTGAAAATAAAAACAGCAGCGAGGTCAAGCCATCCAAAAGTGCTGTGTGCTGATGGTTGGGGAGTATGATGTGGGATATTCCAAAGACCTTGGTGAATTATGCGATATTTGACAAGAAGGGCATTCTAATATATTGAATATTTGATCTCTCAAATCAAAAATACTCTGGACTGTAAAATTACTAAGCCCAATCACAAGGTCAGATAATCCCATAATAGATCAATTGTACTTGGAATCGAGGGGCAAATTACATTTCTGATAGATCTTAGCTGTTGAACGGGATCAGCCAAATGCAGCCCCATGTTGTGCTCACGGGGAGATTTATTTTCTCTGCCACAAGCAGCTCAAGGGTACTTCAAGATCTAGAGACAACAGAATGAATCTAAGTGTAATAATGGCATGGCAGTTAACTATAATCCAGGACTTTCCATCTTTATCCCCTCGCCCGGTGCTCCACATTTAAATGATTATTTGGCAAAAACCTACAGGACTGAAATTGCTCAAGAATGAGGTGCATGCATTAATTCCTTAAATAAAACAGGATTGTTTCTCTAAGATGCTTGAAGGCTTTTCTTGGGTCACCTTCAGGAACAAAAAGGAAAAAAAGCAAATCAATGAACATGAACACTACCGCCGCCAACAGGTGGTATAAGAAAATGTACATTTTATCTATAAACAGCACTGAAATAAGGATAATCGTTATTATGTAATTACTATGTAACTATCCAGTGATATGTTGCGGTGGATGAATAAATAACTGGTCACATGATATGTCTTTACGAGTTTGAAGAAGACATGAACATTATGACAGGCTGACTGGTAATCTTGGTCTCGTTGGACCGGTGTTTCTCCTCTGGTGGCTCATGCAACCCTTTTACAGTGTGGCAGATGTGTACCCATAAAACATCCTAAATAAATCATATGTTTAGGTCATAGATGCTAGCACTGATAACAGTTTTGACCGCAATTTCAGGACCCTTATGAACCTCCTCATATACATAAATGGAAACAGATCCTTGTTAATCCTATCCTACTGTCTTTCCTTTTTTCTCCTAATCTCATCCTAGACCCATGGGCCTCGGGTTTACTATGAGGAACATTATAAACAAAAATACCCATCTGGGGGATAATTCAGGGCCCTACTGTTTCACTTAAGGTCTAGGTGAACAATGTTGGAGATACATTTGGGCCTGGAAGTTTATGACAACGCTTTCGTCAAGTTTTCATCTTTAAGTGTCACAAATATTTGACCAGTCTGTGCATTGCATATTCCACAACTGCATGGACAAGGTCTGATTTGGGTCCCAACGTGAAAACCGTTTGCGAACCATTGCACCAGGTATTGAGATCTGAAGTTCATACTCATGGAGCCCATTAATGACACAAATTACCATGATGTTACATGTTAGTCACCTTAATTATAGTTAGCTAGCTAGCTAGCTAGCATGACTCAAGCTCTGACATTCTTTACTTATTTGGATGATGTAACCATCGTGGTTACCTTCATGCTAGCCGGGCTATTTCAGTTTTCTGTTTTATATTTTTAATCGATAGTTAAATTATTTTCCAGAACCCACACCTACTCGCTCTGTATAGATGAACAGCTGAACAAATGTAGCTAGATAGAATATATATGGCAGGATTTTGTTTTAAGATGGTTTGCATGTTAGCAGTCTAGCTGAGGCTCACTCAGTTTTCCTCCCATTTTTGCATCACTACATTTCCTGTCATTCTCAGTGATCAGAATACTGCAGCCACATTATATTTGGAGGGTATACCCTAAACATCATAATGATAGAATAAACCATAATATGGCCCTTAATGAAGTTGAAGTTAATGTACATTTACCTGATGTTTCTAAAACCTGCTATATATACACACTGGGTGTAGAAAACATGAGACACATTCAAACTCTTTAATGATTTTCATAGAAAATATAGATATAGAAAATATAAATTCAGACTGACCAGATGAAACTAGGTGAAAGTTCCCTTATTGATTTCACCCATTAAATCCACTTCAGTCCATGTGGGTGAATTGGAGGAGACAGGTTTAAGCCTTGAGACAATTGAGCCATAGATTATGTTTGTGTGCCAATCAGGGGGTGAATGGACAAGACAAAACCTTTACATGCTGTAGAATGGGGGGATGGCAGTCGATGCCAAATGTGTCTGAAGAACGGTCAGTCACACCCAGCCAGCAGCAGGCTAGTATTTGAACGCTGAGGGAGGTTGACATGTTGCACTTGGGAACAAATCTGGTACAGCAGCTCACAACGTTACAGAGTTCCACTATTGTGCCCTTACAACACCTCAGGGTCCCTTCGGTCCTCTGCGCAGGGCTTCTTGGTGGTCCCGAGGGCCAAGCTAAAATCAAAAGGTGATTGTGCCTTCGAAGTCTTGGCTCCCGCCTGAGTTGGCTCTCTGCTTTATAAAACGCCTCAAAACTCCAAAAATCAGTACACAAGAGCATTTTCTTGATTTCGTGTTGATCGTTATGTTTTTGTGTTTCTCTTCTCTTTTTATCCTGATAACTTGATTTTTGATTGTTGATGATGTGTAATTTGCACTTGGAGGCACTTTGAGATTTGTTTCCAGAGAGGTGCTATACAAATAAAATTGTACTTACTTACTTACGTCTTTCACCCACAACAAGAAAACGTGGTTGCAGTGGGCTAAGAAATGAAAACACTGGACGGTGGAAGATTGGATGTTGATGCCATCAGCCCCAAAACCTGGCAAAACAACTACCGACACATGCTATATGTGAACAAGCCTTTTGTAGGAAGCTGATATATGTAGTGCAGCTTTCCCGTTGTCAATATTCAATTTCTGACTAACTGGAATGAATAAAGTTGAACAAAAACTGAAAATGTCCCTTGAGCCCAGGAAGGCCCCAAGCTGGATAGTGACTGGATGGTATTGGAGAGTGTTGCCCTCAGCCAGTCTCAAGTGTATCTGAAATTGTCTTGCCCCCGTCTTTACTCCATCACTATCTGCTGCTTCAATGTAATTGATTACGATACAGTTCCTTGATAAGCTGTAGACATCGCGGCCCTTGTCTGTTTCTCAGAAGACCATTACGTGCACTTCTCTCCTTTCAAAGTTTTCCAGGCAGCTAAAAAACAACATCTTTGTCACAAAACTCTTTTTTTTAAGGGTGCAGGCAAAGGTGAGGAGCTGTCAGTTGAGCGGTGGACGACCTCTCACTACTGTAGGTCTTCTTGTAGCTTCAAGTGGGCTGCGTTCCAAATGCTGGAAACTCATGCAGGGTCTGCCCTGTGATTAAGCCCAGCCACTGATGGAGTTAAAGGTCTTGGCTGGAGCTGACAGGTGGATTTGTCTGACCAGGTTTGACACGCAGACAGTGTGTCTGCACACTGTCATGCCACTAGAATAAGGCTCCAACACCGATCAAGTTGTCTGCCTTACAAATAAAAAAAAACTCATGCTATGAAACAAGTCACTCTTTGACACCGTCTCCAGTCCCTTTAAAACACAGCACTCAACCGGTCACGCCTCTTTTTACAATTGATTCAATACAATTCCTTGAACCTGACAGACGAACCCGGAAGTAGTTGTTTTTGATGTAAGCACTATTGTTTTGTATGTTAGCACTAGTTGCTCAATGTGAAATTCCATTGACATGAATCCTCAAATACACCTTCACCTTTTTCATAATAGATAAAAAATAAAACGTATTGGACTTTGACAAGCCTTTAGCCCACTGTCCTGCTGAATCTCACAATTCCTGTATATTCCTGTATATTCCTATATGTGTGGCCACAAAGGTTACGTTAAAGTTACGACAAACACAAAAACCAGCCGTTCCCATTTCAGCCTCTGTTTTGATACTCCATTCGTATTGCTTTAGAAAAATAAGAGGGAGAACCTTATAATTAAAATGAGATATGTTACTTTTCTTTAACTCACGATGTAATCCAGTTATTGCTCTTATCAAATTGACATGCATCTGAAAATGTAAGAACAGCATGCTGACTCGCTAAACCTAATGCTATTTAATGCAGGAGTCATTATTTACAATGGACACATGAAAGCTAAAAGTTGTGTTTGCTAAAACATGTAAGTGAATTTTACACCATTTCCTTGAAAATAAAAAATGCTTTGACAGTGAAACATATATTCAATCTAATGTTTTTTTGAATGTACAAGAGGATTATGGGAATTTTTTTCATCTATTTTATGTTTATTTCTGTAATCACTGGGCATTGTAGAGTGGCAGAAAGAATATTCATAGATTCATTTTGGCTTCTTTATCATTTTATAGGTCTTATTCAGATGCAGATGAACACAATTATAGATGCCTGTAATATGTTCCATAGAATTAAACAACTCCTTTCACTAAATGGGTTGAATGAGAGCATAATGCTGCCATATAGGACAAAATGTGATAGGCATCAATAAAGTGCCTATTGGGAGAGATATCACAAAAAATACTGGAATGTAATCAGAATTATCAAGCATCTGGTCGTCTATATAGTAAAAGTAAAAAAAAAATAAAAAAAAATAAAAACGTACATAGTAAACTCAATGGTTTTAACTAAATTTGAATTGATATTGAAAATTTGAAGTCAAACGTTTTAGCATGAACTTTCCAGAGTTCACAGTGCAGATCACATGGGCTCACATCTCTGAAAGCAGCCTATACACACACAGTGAAATTCACAGTAGAGAGCCACACCACATGGAGCTGTGCATAGTTGGAGGGCTTTCAGATTTTACTCAGGGTAACGTGCTCTCTAGACAGGACCTTTAAACCCCTAACAAATCACGCAATCACCAATCCTTAACATGTATGCTATATCTTCTGAAATAAAGTAGTGATGTTTGCTAAACTTTAGTATTTTTTAAAGGAGAGTGGGTAGGGGACAGAGTTTTGTTCCTAGCCTAGTGGGGGCACATGTGGTTCAAGTGACTCCAGTACTGTGTAAAAAAAGACACTCATGGGGCAGGATATGTGACCCTGTAGCTCCAGCATATGTCTTAAAACATTAATCTCTGGACAAGTGCATAGCATAACTCCTGTCTAATCCCAAATGGAGACTGTAGTCCCCAACATCATTTCTACATTTCTTCAGTCATGCATTCTGCTGTGCACGGTTTACATTTTGCCTTAACTAGCTTGTATTTTTGCTACCATGGAAGACAGATATAGTGCAGCAGTGTACAGAGCACATGTTGGTGCATGCAGTTCACGGAGAGACGCACGCACTATCTTTGTAAATCAAAACCCTTTTTACTTACCCTACATTGGGCAGACCGACAATTCCTATTTTCAATGAGGTGCCGAACCTTCCAATCAGCGGCGGTGGCTGTGGTCCATCACCTCCCTTTCCCTAATAAAGACAATGTGGTAATGTCTGTAGTGAGTAAGAGCACTTGCCATTACGTAACCTACAATACATGCTCATCTTCGAACGGAGGCATTCCTCACAAAACACACCTTCTTTGGAGCCATTTGTCTCACTTAGTTTTAAACTGACTACCAAAACAGCTCACCACCCCGGTGCAAAGAAATCATACATTGAAAGAAAGGAGTCCAGAAATGTATCCTGTCGAATGCACTTCAACCGGCTCACTCCCCTCTCTCAAAATAGAGCATGCAGTTTCTGGAAATGAAAGTTGACACTGTCAGCCGGCAAGCTGACTTGTATTTCTAAATATAGCAAACCTGTGTTGATAGTACTGATGGAAGTTGATGACCTGCTGCAAGCTCAATCTTACATAGGAGTGATATAGTTGGAAAGTTGGTGTTCATCTTTATCAGAGTCTTGATTATGTTGTCAACAACGGCTGGCTTTCTATTAACATTTGAATCTTCTTTCCTGACAGTCCTCTAACCAAAATGCATCTGCGCTTAGGATATCCGAGAAACACTTGCATCTCTATGCTGACAGGTCATATCAATTTTACCATCCCCTTGCTTTGTAGCTATGGTCTTCCCACAGTAATAATCCCCCATGCAGAGCAGATTTTATTTCACGCTGCATATGAATGTATGTCATTTTGATTCCCTTGTGTCTGTCTATCGACAATAGAAATAAACAATGATCTAGCAAAGTAGGAGCTACTGCAGAGCCCTACTGAGGAATAAGGGTGAATGTAAACTCATAGCTGACATGCAAACATTGCCATTTTATGCCCAGAAAAAAATACAAAAAGGGCACAAAAAGAAAAAAGACATGGCATATGTATAAAGACGTATTACAATATTTTTTTAGCATAAAAAGGGCTGCCAAAACATTGCAGGAAAATCAAAGTTTGCCTCAGATAAAGCATCTTGACAAGAACTTAATGTGTTTGTGCCCAGTTTTCTCCATTCACTGATGCATTGTGATACAATGCAGCTTGCTTATCAGACAACAATGTGCACTGCAGCTCCAGAGAATGAAAGTATGACATCCTTGCACTAATAGTTTCCCCCAGCCCCCTTTGAGAGAAACAGGTGTAGCCACATCCCATGAGCATAGGAAATTACAACAATTAGCTCAATGCCCTCAAATAAACTTCCCTCGGAGAGAGAAATACAAATAAAGTACACAACCAGAAACCATTCCCCAATCCAGCACCCTGTCTGGTTTAACATGCAGAAAATGAGGCTCTAATAATCTGGATTTGAAGCAAGTAGGGGTGCCTTTGTAGCAAGAATTTAAATGAATAGGTCTGAATTAATCATTTATCTTTTGTGCTTAACGCCTTGATGGATGTACCGTCACTTAGACTCATCACAATAGATGCAGAGCGTTTTGTTCTACCAAATAAATCATTCCCATTGTTTAAGGTACATTGATCAATCTAATGGCTTGTAATAGGCTCCTAATTGCCACAGAAAGGTGCTCACGAATGGAGTCCAGAATTAGAGATTCAACTCAAAATTCCCACTTGAATGACAAGGCGAAATCACATCCTTCCCTGTGGCCCCTTGCTAAACAGTCCACGAGAAACCACTGTTGTTTTATAATTCCAAGACAATCTTAATATTCGGAATAAATGGAATTCCAAATAAATGAACGAGTGTAAAATACCACTTATATTTCTTGAAGTAAAAAAGAGCCTGTGATTTCTGGAAAAGATGATCTGTTAAGACTTCCAGTCGTCATGATTTCAGTCTCTAAACCGTCTGTCACACTGCTCAGTATATTAACTGAATGGTATAACAATAATGGCATATACAACACGGACAGCAGGTTATAATATTATAAGACTATTCTTTGTTCATGTAAAATACAACCCGTGAAAGCATGCTTTTAAAAAAAAGAATTAATGAACATAATTAAAGGGTACGCTATTGTCCGTTTTAAAATGTGCAAATATAATGACAAAAATGCCCTTTCATGTTGCATTCATTTTCATTAACGGTCAAATTATTTTCACTTCGTTGGCAACAATCAACTTTGTTTATGCAGAATAGACATTTAATACTGCTAATAGCACTCCCCCAAATTGCCATGATTGCAAAAATGATTCAATTTTCTTGGCAGCGTTCGGTATTTGAAGAAATTGTTTTTTATTCACCCCTCCTAAGGTGGGGATTTAAAGGGAAAAAAAGAAGAGTCTTTGAACAAATTGCGCTTGTGTTGACTGGCAGCATTCTTGCTCCATAATGGTGCATTATTTGCCCGTTTTGAATACTATAATACACATCTTTCGGTGAAGCCTTTCTCTGGAAAATTGCTTTAACTTTTGAAGGCATGATGATTCACAGCAGAGCAGGTCAATTTTACATTATGTCATTATCCCTGTTTTAACAAGCTATGGACCATACTGGCCTTATTATATTGCGATCTTAAGAAAAATAATATAAGTTCTAAGTTTGAGGGGAATGGTTGAAACGCGGTGTCCTCTTAATTCTCCACAATTCAAATAAATTTGTGATTAGGTTGGCATAAATCTTCATTTCACAGCTACAAGAGGCATCCTGTCTCCTATTAAATTGATTGAACAGAGATGTCTGACGGCCTTACAGCAGGCATCTATTGGATTCTCAAACTTTTTGCCTAAAAATTATTGTCTTTGAAAACACATTAACTACACGCGCTGATAAAGCAAGCTGTCATTTATAATTAACCTCTCACCTTCGCTCCCCCAACAAGTAAGGAGGGAGCGCGTACGACATGGTCGCGCGCGAACGCGGACACACACGCGCGCGCACACGCATACATTTAGCTTAAAGTAAACAGTTATTCTATTACGAACCGTAGGCCTATCTGTTTTTCTTCATTTATTCCATTATGAGTCCGTTTATTCAGACACCGTGAATACAGCCCATAAATTCTCTCCCGGTAGTTAAAGAAGTGATGTCGGTGCAGTTAGGCCTGCTACTGTACTTCTGTAAACTTAATGCATTTACTTGAAGGTTACACGGATACATGTATATACTTAGACAAATGTAAACATGTAACATCAATTGTTTCTCTTTGTCTACAAAAGCCGCGCAGCAGAGGTTTTGTCACGACTAACAGACAACAAACACTAAAACAGGCTATGGTAGAGAAAGTCATAGCTCAACGATATTGTCTCTCGCATTATTGAGGATACTCTGTGCTTAAATAGAATTTCTCAATGACGTGTGACGCACGATCTGAATATTAAAAATCAGAAGAGAAACCTACAACCATATGTCACTATAATCCCCGTAAAATACGTCTTTAAATTGCCAAACGCTTACCTCTTGGAGTAGTACTGGTGTGTGAACTCAATTCTGCAATGAAAGGAGACATTGAGTCTTCGTGTGAGAATACATAAAAATATCTGTATGCATTAAAAAAAATACCAAATCGTATCTTGTTTGACAGTCAGAGCAGAGGCTGCACAACAGATGATTGACGGGAGGGTTTTTGCTGTTTCTGTCTGCGGTGGGATCTCTCATTGGCTGACTTCATCCCCGGCTATGAATGCAGCTATTAGATTGGCTGCGCGTCCTCGCCAGCTGTACTTCAAAGAACACGCTCTCTACAACTAGGTAGTGTTGGAAGGCGCGAGCCGAGAGAGAGAAACCGTGTGACTTGAGTAAGGCACCGTGTATCACAATCAAATTGGAAACGTATACGCCATTGCAATCGCGAACAGTTTCACCATAGCACAGACCCTGGATATGGCTACGTCTATACTTGGGGTGAGTCTGCTTTTGCATTCGTGCGTAAAAGTTGTGCGTAAAGTTATTCCAGTGTGCTTTCCGCTGCCATGAAAAAAAGTGTTTGCTACTTTTGTAGACGCGTGCTTTCACGTTTGTCGCCGAGCGTTTACTGCTGGTGTTATTTCTGATTTGTGAAGTTGTTTCTGTCGTTGTAAAAAAGTAAAAAAAAAGCTTTTCGACGCTGAAAAGGCTTAAACATGGACAAACTTTGGACTCAGCATTCTGTATTTGTCAATCCATTGTCAATTATATTTGATTCCGTTGGTATTTTGTAGAAATTAGCCCGGAAATAACATTTGCTAAACTTGCTAAACTAAATTAGTTCTTCTTCTCTGTGTATTTTTATACACGACTAGCATGCGCTTGTTAAAACAAACAGCTACGATCTGTATGCAATTGACAGTCCTCTCTTTCAAAACAACATGTTTATTTCTAATTTTACACTTAACCTAATAGTTTAAGGTGAGTTAGAATATATTAGTTGCAGTCCCGGTTTGTCGAGCACAGAGTAACCAATCCTGCGTTAGCCAGAGCGGCAAACTTTTCAGCTCCAGTGTTGTTGTATAATGCGTGGTTTTAAGTCCAACTTCTGTCGTTTGCAGGAAGAGCCACGTTTTGGAACTACCCCTCTAGCTATGCTGGCTGCAACTTGCAACAAAATTGGCAACACCAGTCCTCTTACCACTTTACCTGATTCGAGCGCTTTCTCAAAAGGTGGATTTCATCCGTGGAAGAGGTCCTCCTCCAGCTGTAACTTGGGATCCAGCCTCCCCGGGTTCACGGTGGCAACAAGCCGCGCATCCACAGGACTAACGCCGACCAGTGGCACAGGCAACAGCGCCTTCTGCTTAGCCTCCACCTCCCCGACCTCGTCTGCATTTTCCACAGAGTACAGCGGTCTGTTTTCCAACTCTGCCAGTGTCACGTCCCAAGAGTCTGGACAGTCGGCTTTTATCTCCAAAGTCCACACATCAGCAGAGACTCTTTACCCGAGGGTGGGAATGGCACACCCGTACGAGTCGTGGTACAAGTCCGGCTTCCATTCAACCATCTCTGGTGATGTGGCCAACGGGGCGTCCTCGTGGTGGGACGTTCACACTAACCCCGGGTCGTGGCTCGATGTCCAGAATCCGGCGAGCACCCTCCAGACGTCCCTGCACTCCGGGACCCCCCAGGCCATCCACTCCCAGCTCAGTGGCTACAACCCAGACTTCTCCACGCTGACCCACTCGGCGTTCAGCTCCACTGGAATCAGCCCCACCGCATCGCATCTTCTGTCGACCAGTCAGCACCTGTTAACACAGGAGGGTTTCAAAACGGTCATCCCCTCTTACACAGACGCGTCTGCCGCCAACGCCATGATTTCAGGGGCCAGTTCAGGAATAAGTAGCTCTTCGAGGTCATCCAGGAGGTACTCCGGCAGAGCAACATGTGACTGTCCGAACTGCCAGGAGGCTGAGCGGCTGGGACCCGCGGGGGCCAGCCTCCGGAGGAAAGGACTTCACAGTTGCCATATTCCCGGCTGCGGTAAAGTGTACGGGAAAACATCTCACCTCAAAGCTCATTTGAGGTGGCACACCGGCGAGCGGCCTTTTGTCTGCAACTGGCTATTCTGTGGCAAAAGATTCACTAGATCCGATGAACTCCAGAGACACCTTCGCACCCACACCGGGGAGAAACGGTTTGCTTGCCCGGTGTGCAACAAGCGCTTTATGAGGAGTGACCATTTGAGCAAGCACATCAAAACGCACACTGCCGGCGGAGGAGGCAAAAAAGGGAAGCGACAGTGACACCGACACCAGTAACCTGGAGACCCCGAGATCCGAGTCGCCAGAACTTATTTTAGAAGGGGTAAATCCCAGGATCACTGTTAAGGATCCATCTCCTCACGACGAGCCCTAATAGATCTATATAAGATCACCCAAACATAGAAACCATGATTCAAAACTGCACAGCATTGAAAACGGGTCTCGTTTGAAAGACAATAACGGAGAAAATATTTCAGGCGTTTAAAAAAAAAAAGAAAAAGTTCTTTCTTCACACGCATAACGAATATTTGATTCGCAAAACCATTTAAAGAAAAAACAGACTGATAAGGCCTATGGACATTTTTAAGACAACTTGAAAATGAAATGGATGTTTGCTAAGGGTGCGCGAAACCTGTTGAACTTGGTTGGACAATGTGAGTTACATCTTGTATATGACGGCTGACTATGTGTTATTTTCATGTAAATGTTATGATTGTTTTATTCGTGTTTGGTATCCTGAAAATCAGGGAGTTTACTTTCGACGCACTTTGTGGAAATGTATGTACACAGCTTTTTAAACTTTGGTTAACCATTTTATTTCTTTGCTAAAAAAAATATATATATAAATGTTTACCTGTATAAAGTCACACGTATAAGCCTTTCATTTTATCATAATTAAAACATCTTTAAAAAAAAACAAAAAAACAACCGAGGCTGTAATTGTGTGATGTAGATTTTTATCTTTTTTTGCGAAATTATTTTTCTTCAGACCATAATCAAATAAAAATAAATTGCAGCTTATTCAGAAATTTACTTGACCAAAAAAACGGAATATTGTTCAGGAATTGTATATTTGTGAAAGTCTATCACGTAATCGCACCTTGACTTTGACTATTTCCTCTATGGAATAAATCAATGGTTAATGCCCCGGAAAAAAACATTTCATGCCTAAATGAAAATCTTGTTAAATGGTATTAATTATGACTTGGAGCACATCGCAGCCCCATGTGTCTTGTATTTGCGATTAGGGATTCGTGTCTTATCAAATATCTAATTAATCTCCGAGACATCTTTTGTTCAGTTTCACTTTATCTGGAGGTTTCCAAGGGGGTTTGATGACAAAGGTCCCTGAATATTTATTCTAATTGTCCAAATTAACTGCTTTCATTTGCATACCAAACGGTGGGCCGAGAAAAAAGGATAAGGCATCTTTCTCCTCGCCAGAAACCACTAGATGTTATGGGAACACTTTTTTAAACTTTTGAAAAAGAAAGGGCAAAGAGCCACATGCAAATGTTGAATTTGAAATGCTCTTTGCTCGGCGCAGTCAAATGGTGCCTGCATGTTATTTGAATATCAGTGGCCCCGTATTGAAAGGGTTCAAGGATGCTCTCTGACTTCTTTGTGCTTACCCAGTGCAGCGTCCGACTCTCAAAGAAAAACCCGGGGAATAATTACAGCGTGAGTCCAGGCCTGGGAATACGTCAGGGAGTAGCATCTCATCCAGACACCCTCTTTTTTTGAAGAGGAAGTTAAATTGACCAGAAGGCAATAGAGGGAAATTATTTTCATTTCCTTTTGTGCAACCGGCTTCGAGGAAACGGTCAGATAGCCTAGTGAAAACTATCAAATTAGAATGACAATTTGAATTTCATCAATAAATAAAAAGACAAACTAGCAGCAACACTTGAATAAAAATGTTTAATTTTAATCTTGTATACGCGTAATCAACACAGGATACAATAGTTTATTCTGACAGAAATTAAGAATAATAGACACTAAATTACAACACTAAATTATTTTATAATTTTAGATCAGCCAATTAATGTGAATGTAAACATCTACAATTAAATATAAAATTAAATTCTCAAAAATAAGTTTTTAATATATATAAATAATATTTTAGATTCAATTTCAGGTCGCTTAAAATGAGAGAAAAATCCAATGACTATTGTTTACTTTCTTAGCGCTCTTCGCCAACTGGCTGCTGGTTGTTGATAGTGTAGCCTGAGTCAAATGCATTGAGGTGTTTGCGCCAGTGGACAGTAGCTATGCGATTAGTGGTTGTTTCCTTTCTTTTGTATGCCCACTCGCTGGCATTTGGACAGAAATCATATTTGCTTTCGGCCCAAATTAAGCGTTTGACACTCGCAGGCCACATGTCACTGCTTTAGGCTCACGCGGTTCTCTTGTCATCATGTCATGCCATCCAGTCCAACAAATCAGGAATCCTTAACATGAGCTAAACTCAAATTTAGCAGCATGCACACTCACGGTAATACTTCAAAAACAAAAAAGGTACAGACTGGTACCTTTAGTAAGTGGGGCAAAACTGTAGGAAAACTCCCCATTATTATTTTCATTAGGCATGTGATGTTAATGTCCATTTCATCCGAGGCAAATACAAGTACTGAGTTGAGAGGGTTACAAATTTAATCAGCAAATAAATTCTTCAGGAATCCACAAATGTCTGGCATTATGTCGATATTTGGTTAAAAGACAATTGTAGTATAACAATGGAAACATGGGATGAATATTACAGCATCAAAAACACTCTAAACTCGCTAGTAGCCAACACTTGAACCCATCAAGGGGCCAGAGGTGCAAATTACTTATAGTAGTAATCAATTCATTTAGACACAACCACACAAGGGAACATAGAAGTGTAGCGGCCTGTGTCAAGTTATTTTCTGTCGACTGCTTCCCTCTACTGGAAGGAAATGAGAGCTGCATACACCAGCTGCCAAATCCAGGGGAAATAATGAGGGACAAGTCCATTTTTGATTGCCAAGGTAAAATATCTCTTGAAAGTCAACCCAAATAATAATCAAAACCTGAAACATGGCGTCCAAAAATGCAAGTGAAAAACAAAGGGCATGGGAAAGTCATAGAGCAAGTCAGTGTTTTCTCTCTGCTCTGTCCTGGCTCCTCTCTCTTTTCTCCCTACTCCTGCTTCTTTCTCTACCCTCCCTATCATTCCTTTTCTCCCTACTCCTACCTGTGCTCCTACTCCTGCTTCTTTCCCTACCCTCCCTATCATTCCTTTTCTCCCTACTCCTACCTGTGCTCCTACTCCTGCTTCTTTCTCTACCCTCCCTATCATTCCTTTTTTCCCTGCTCCTGCTCCTCCCAGTTGCTGCTCTATCCCTCCGTCCATCTGCGCTACTTCTGTCCCTCTCCCCGTCTCTCCTGTGATGTCTATCTTTACCTCGGTCCTCCCTGACTCTCTCGTGGCTCCTGCTTCTGTCCGGAGCAGACCTGGAGCTCCCGGGCCTCTGCCTGTCCCTGCTGTCGCGTCTCTTTCTCTCTTGACCTCCCTCCAGCTTGATCTTCTTCTCCGGGCTGTGCTTTCGAGTCTCGCTCTTTCCCCTCTCCGTCCTTGTTTGGCTGTCATCTCCGACCTCCTCCTTGGGCCGCTTGTGTCCAGCGTGGGGGCTCCGTGACCTGCTCCTGTGTGAAGAGCCCTTTTTTTGACTCTTGACTCGTCTCTCGCCCTCAGCGCTGTTATCCCGGCAGGATTCTCTTTTCTTGTTCTTCTTCTTTCTCTTTTGGCTCTTTGACTTGCCATGGCTGCTTGAGTCTGAGTCACTATCGCTACTGCTGCTATTGGAGGAGTCACTTGAGCTGTCACTACTCTCGTGCTTTTTCTTGTGCTTCCTTTTGTTTTTCTTTTTCCCTTTTTTGCTCTTTTTCTTCTCCTGCTTTTCCAGGCGATCGAGTTTCCTGTAAAATAAGAACACAAAACATTTCCTATGCAATTAACCTTTACCATTAAAAACAGCCGTCAAATATTAGTATTGTATGTTCTGTGTGCAACACCCAGGTTTAAGAAAACAGAGCATCATATAATGGAAAGTAATGCAATTGTATGTATTATCCAATGTTCTTTGATGTCCGATTCAAAAGTTTTTTGTGTACACACTTCTCTCAAAACGTGCTTTCTTCAGAACCAGTCATTACACAAAACATAATTTTTTTGTAAATAAATATTGTTCCAGCATTTAAAAATAACCATTTACAGTATCAAAATACAATTAAAATGCCCACTTTCAATGGTAATCCTTATATCTTAAGCTCACTACATCAATTGATTAAAATGATAGAATTGTGTTGCACTTCTACCTGAGGAGCTTCTGTTTTTGCTTGGTAGACAGTGACTTCAGGAATTCCACCTCAGGATCCTCCTCTTCCTCACTGGCAACATATTCCTATTAACGTATCACAGCAAATCAACAGGCAACATTGAAACTAAAAAGACATGGTATACCATCGTATGGGAGCAAATCTATATATCATTATATCAAAGCAATACCTTTCACCAGTGCTAAAACTTCAACATCAAATCTTATCACTTGACTTAAGTTGCTTAGACTGGAATAGCTCAGTGTTTCACCCCAATAAATGGCCACTTTGTAGCAATCACATATAGGCAAGGAACATACCAAGGATATTGTTAGTCTTTTTTTTTTTCAAGCGGAGTGTATGTGTGTGCTGGTATATCAGTCTATGTGTGTGAAGATGTGAGGGTGAGAGAGACGATTACCTCCGATGGATCACAAACAGTAGAGATTCTACCAAGGACACATTTTTTCAGGGCAAACCCACTGTTTCGCATCTCCGCCATTAACTCCGAGGGGTGCATCGATGGACCTGTTAGCACAAATCACAGCCTCAGAGTTCCTTTGATGTCAGCCCATGCCAACCACTACCTCCACAGTGGGAATTTCAGGGGCGGCTTTGTTAACAGAATGGGACATCAAATCAACTCACTCCACTTCCGGCTGAGCAAATCATACAATATCATTCACTGCCAAAGCAGCAGTTAGGAGAATCAGAATACACAATAATTGCATTTTTTCTCCCGGCACAGGAGGGGCACCATTACAGCACTCCACCATCAACATCATGCACTGGACTCTCCCAGAGTAAACATATTACTTTACTACTCAACTCCCTGATTGCAGGAGTCAGAATCAGCTCAAGACTGAGCGCTCCAGCTGAAACCTGAGCAGCGATACAGTAGCTGTACCTGCTGCAACGTCTGTGACAGACAAACTGGCCATGGTTTCAAACAGCAAAGGCAATGTTCTTTTTCCCCATCATTCTTTTGTACCGTACTTCATTACTCTAAAGTTTTACCAGTGCAAAATTAAACAATAACCTTTCTATAAAATAAATATGCATTTCTTGGGAACAAAATATCACTGTATTAATTATACTTAGTAATACTGACATAATGTAGATAATGCATTCATAATTAATACGATGGCTTTATCAACAAAAGCCTATAATATCTGCACCAATGCTAATTTGAGAGCATCGTTGGAGCGAGTTATAATAAACTGAATATAAGAGAATATTAAGACTTAAATTGCAGATTACCATGTAATGTATGTACCATGTAACCCAGAGACACAGCAGGGCAAAATGTCATTTTTGATGACAGTGTTAATGTTAGTTATTATGTGTACTCTACCTGCTGCTTCCTCCGAAGCCACAGAGCTGGCATTGATACCCGACAGCCCGAACAGAGGACACTCTCTATCGGTGTTCACGTGGCCCCATTTGTGACATTTGATACATCTCACGTTGCGCACCTGAGATTTAAAAAGGTCAACATTAATATCTCATTTATAATATCTCTATAATATCTGAATTTCACAATGATATGTCTGATGTTTGATATGTAATCACATTCTGCAATGTATGGTCATTGAATAAAATATGATGAACATGTCAACACCTTAAGACAAAGAATAAACAGCGAAGAGCCGGGGAATTTATGCATTTAATAAATAAAATGGAACTTCAACTTCATCATTCCTTTTTAAATTTTGAAGATGCATAATATACAGTATATATGGTTAAAATGTCAATCATTTTTCAAATTTGAATGGTGCATGCTTCGCAACTGATGATGAGGTTAAAACATTAATGTCAATAACCCTTGAAAAATCACCACTCACCTGGATCCCAAATGGCTGATCTCTAATATTCATGTCATCCTTTGCATACCTACATAAGAAAATAAATATATTACCAACTCTGGGCTATATACTGCCATGGTTTTAATGGTCCAAGTGTGTGTGTAAAAATCAAGTATTTACTTCTCTCGTGGAGCCACCTTCTGCCACTCAAACTTGTACTCTGATTCCCCATCCTGAGGAAGAGACACATTCTAGTTAGAAAATATAATTTAGAATCCGTTGAGGTTATACATGTAAGTAAACCTATGTAAACAACATCAAATATAGAGAACATGGATTCATATTCCCTAAAATGTAAAAGGTAAGGACTACATATTGTGCAATTGTGTTGAATGGCAATGTGATTTACCTCTTTTGTTTCCTCTTCAAAATAGGACAATAACAAAGGGAAAGATTGAAGAATAAACATGAGGGTTTGCATGACTTTCTCAACAATCAGATGTTTGAAATTGGGAATAATATTCATTTTGTAAGAGTCAAATATGCTCAGTTTAAGTGACTGTAATGATTTACCTTTGGATGCTCCAGGTGGAGCCTCATACATGAAATTGAGACCATTTTTAACACGGTCATCGCCCATCAACAATCTAGAGGAGCGCAAACAATGATAAGTTAAAAATCAGTACAAAGTGAAAGATAAAAGCTTACCCATACAATATGTGAAGTAGGAGGGGGTCTTTAGAAAAGGCCTCCTGACTCCATAGCCTCCTGACTAGCGAGGAGCAAACAGCCCCATGCTTAAGTTAATGGTAAACAAAGACATTTAAGACTTTTTAAGATTTTTTTTAATGCCAGTTAGAATGGCATATAAGACCAGTTTCTCAAGTGAGATAAAACAACTGTAGACCTATCAGAATACAGGTCCTCATGACTGGGCTGATTTCTCATTGTAAAAACAGCTCACTAAAACTTAATTTAAGAATTAAAATGCTTTATTTAAATGTATTTAACACATGCTAAGGCCTTGAGTTTAGAGGGTATGAGTTAAGGTATTGTATGGCTTTTTCAGGACTTGCAGGCACCCTGATATATTGTTTCATTAACCTGAAGTGGAAACTATTACCCTCCATTTGCTGATTAACCTGTTACTCTAGAAAAACCATTCAGTGTATGTATCATTTAAAAAATTATGGCCGTCACTTTGAAAATAAGGCTGTTATTCAGAAAGCAGTTTTTTGAGAAACACAGTTTTATCCTGCAGCAGAGATGTGCAATATTTATCTAACCTGTTGTTGTAAGTATCCTGTTCTTTCATATACGCCTGCATAAGATCCTCTTGCTTCTTCTTCTCGAAAGTCAATTTCTGTTCTGCTATCCATACCTGTAAATAAAAATTAAAAAAATGAAGAGGATTACAGGATACATTCTCCCCATCCCCGAAGTCATGCATTTCTAAAACCCCAAATTACTGCTGTTTGGGGTCTGATTACTTGCCTTGTGAGTTGATATTGATATTATCTTATATTTCACAGGTAAATCATATTTCTAGATACAGCAAAACTAACTATGAAATATAATTTAACGGGCATTTGAAGTATTTTATGCAAAACGGCAAAGTTTTAGTGGATAGGGCCACCTTATTTTGAAATATAGAAATTTGAATGAAACGTGAAACGTGACGCTTCTTAAATGTTATAGTTATTGTATTGTTATTAAGAATATTGAGCCTGGCTCTCCTTCTAAAGGAGATATAGAGAACATTATGGTAGACTGATGTTAACGTTAAGAAAAGTTTTAGCAATGGAGTGAGAGAGAACATGCGATTCTTAACCTAAACTTAGGAAGTTAAAGGTTAGACGGTTAGCTCATATCGCTGCCATTAAAGTAGGCTAATATTGCTATCGATTAAAACATGCCAGCTAGCTTAATTATTTAAATTGGTTGTAAAGCAAATTGGTTGCTTTACTTGAACATTTTCTTCCCCTTGATTAGCTGTCTAACTAGATAACGTCGGCTGTATTGCCATGAAACAAGACAGGCTAGCTTAGTTAGCTTGGCCGTGCAATAACGACAACATTAACTTAGCTGGCTAACTTGTTCTCCTGTAGCGTTAAGCAGTCACACTCACCTTTTTGATATTTGACTTCGACGCAGGGTGAAAGTCTTTCTTGCACATAAAATTTGCAAATGATTTCCCCATGACTGAAGAAGCTGAAGTCTAGTATTAGATGAACGTAAACGGTGAGTGAATTAGCTAGCTGAACCGCTAGCTATTAGCTCCCTTGCTACCTCCGCAACAACGTAAACAACCGCCGTTCACCAAGAGGAAGCTGGCTCCTTATTGTAGTGCCCTGCTACAGTCAAGGGAAGACTTAAGGGGAAACTGTTGTTTTACAGAAGTAATGTCAAATGTCATATATTCACGTTAATTATATAAATGTAAATATGTATCGTTATTCTGAAAACGAACGAATAATGTGTATCGATAAACACATTATTCAGTTACTCCGGTCTAAAAACATTTCCACTTGGGTAGTGAATTTATATCAAACGGCCAAATCTGAACACACTAATTATATAACATATAATATATATAATATAATATAATAATACAACATAAATAGTAATTATTTCTATTAGTGCAAAATCTGAAATGACCACTATTGTAACCGTTATGCATTTTTTTTTGCGTTATGATTTTAAGTCAGACACCTTGTGGTCCAGGCTGGAATATATCTGGGGGCAAATCGTTGGAGCTTCTGATCATTTGCTGCATAAGTGTCCCAATAACTCTACGAAGCTGGCTTGAAAACATTTGTAAGGTAGGGCATAAGAAGAAAATCAGTCTTGAATGACGAGTTGTGTGTGTTTTGACGTGATTGTCGTGCCTTATCTTTCCACTTAACTTAACGAATACAAAACCAACTTCGGCTCCGTCAGCTGACAGTACTGTTTCCGGTGGCAGCACTGCGCGAACTGTGACCTGCGGCCTCTTGTGTATGCAACGATATGTGGGCTCTGAAATGAGAATTGAAAGTAGGAGTGCTTGATAAGACTGGTAAGTATAACTCCTTCCATTGATAAGCATTATTCTAACACTTAACGGGGCTACAGATGTTAGTTGCGTTTCCTAGCCTGTGAGGCAGTGGGTGACTGGTGGTGAAGGCATCAACAAATCTGAGCTCAAATCAACGAGTTATATAAAAGTTGCAGTCCTGTTATTGCTTATGGTGTGGTAATCACTCTCAATATTTCTGATCAGACATCAGATATTGCCATTTGAATCGCCTCAGTAGTGTTTGCTCTTACTCTTACAGCTTGTTTATCTCTGACCATGTACCCATGTTCCTGTGACACCTTTGTGGCTCTGCCCCCCTCCACTGAGGGCCAACGCATAGTCTTTGGGAAGAACTCTGACAGGCCTTGTGATGAAGTCCAGGAAGTGGTGTATTTCCCTGCCACAGACCACGATGCAGGGGATAAGGTGGAGGTAGGCAACAGACGGCTTGTTATCACCTTCCTTCCTTCATTTTCCTGCATTGTTCTCTGCTGGTCGTGCTATTAAACATGCAGTAACAGTCCTCTTTCTTGCTCCTGTGACAAGTGCACATACATGGAGATTGAGCAGGCTGCCCACACTTACGCTGTTGTATTGAGCAGACCGGCTTGGCTGTGGGGGGCAGAAATGGGAGCGAATGAACATCAAGTGTGTATTGGAAATGAAGCAGTGTGGGGCAGAGAGAGTGCCGACGATGAGGAGGCTCTTCTTGGCATGGATCTCGTTAGGTAACTAGTGTATTAAAACATAAATGTAAAAAATATGTATCAGCTAACTAGCCTGGTTAGCTGATATATATTTTTTACATTTATGTTACACTTGAATTTGGAGAGCAAAGTGAGGGAAGCTCACGGACAAGGCAAAGCCTGACTTTATGTATTTATTGACTCTTATCATTTACAGACTTGGGCTTGAGAGAGCCGATACAGCCGAGAAAGCTGTGGATGTTATTACTGAGCTGCTGGAAAAATATGGCCAGGGAGGATCTTGCATGGAGGATGAGGGTGGCTTCACTTACCATAACAGCTTCCTTATCTCAGACAGAAAGGAGGCATGGCTGCTGGAAACGTCAGGGAAGTATTGGGCGGCGGAGAGGGTGGAAGGTAATCAGAAATCCAAAATGAAGGATAATTAATTACCTTAATTTGCCATATAACATGGATAAGGGACAAGGATCATATAGCGTGTCATTGCTTACCCTGTATATTTTAAGCCAAATATGAAGCAGAAATGCCCTCCAAGAGTCTCAATAGTGTAAATGAATAGACACAGAATCGCATGGACACTGGTTGTTTTTTTAATATGTTTTTCCCTGCTCTAGATGGATATCGCAACATCTCAAATCAGTATGGCATAACAACCAAGGTAGACAAGGAACATCCGGGGATGAGGGAGTATGCTCGGAGCCAAGGGTGGTGGGACGGAAAGGCACAGTTCAACTTTGCTGAAACCTATTCCTTCTTGACCACGGCCAGAATAGAGGCCTCTGGCAGCCGATACTGTGAAGGAAAGAATTTGTTGGCAAAAAGCAACGGTTAGTCAACCCGCACTTCCATGTGGAGAAACGGGGATCACTTTTGAGCAAGAGAAAAATGGTTAAATGCATGTGTCCATTTCATGTACTGAAGGTCACATCACTGCTGAGACCATGATGGATATCCTGAGGGATAAGGATAGTGGCATCAACATGGAGGGAATGTTCCTGACAACAGGAAGTATGGTGTCTGTGATACCCAAGGATCCTGCTTTGCCCGGGGTTCACTACTTTACTGCAACTCCTGACCCTGAAAGGTACAGCACTTGATCTTGTAATATGTCGCAAATCTTCAATTTCACAGCAAAGCAGATTTACTGAGCGATCCTTTTGTGTGACAGGTCTGTTTTCAAACCCTTCGTCTTTGTGAATGACATTGAACAGTTGAAGCAGACCTGCTCTCCCAGCTATGGCCCCGATGACCCCGTAAAGAAGAAGCCCCGCTTCCAGAACAAGCCTGATCGCAAACACCCGTTGTTTCTCAAGCATGAAGCGGTGGCTGCCATCATTGAAACCACCAAGGTAGAAAAACTAGCAACTCATACCTTAATGATCAGGAGGATCAGACAAATTGGATTTTAAATTTTCTTTTCTTTTTCTTTTACAAAATCATTGTTTTTTGTTATTCTCTTCAGGACAGAGGAAGGAAAATTGTGCAAAACATGAGGCAGCTGGAAAAAGAGAAGATGGCTGAGATGGAGAAGCTTCTTTCTACTGGTGTTCAGGACTCCACGCTGGTGGTGAATCTGTTCTCAGACTCAGTCCAGGAGGAGATGAGTGTCTACAGCAAAAGATGAGCCTTGAACCTGTCTGGAGCACAAAATAGACTTTGAGTTTAAGCTCCTTCATTTCTCCCAAAGTAAAACAATTTTTTGGTTTACCTTTTAGTCAGGTTCAGGTACATGTTCACTACTGAAATGACTTTAACTCTTTATATATCGAATTGTGGTCCAGAGAGGGGAGAGATCATCATCACAATCCGCTAATCAAACATAATTAAATAATGAAGTGTTCAGTCATACAATTTATTAAAAACATATATATATACAGACAATGTGTTAGACATCTGTTAGTAATTTCAATAAAAATAAATCAAGCCATTGTTGAACAAGGTGATTCAATACTGTATATCCAACATTGCTAACACTGTGCTAGAGATAACAATATAAATCCTTTATACTTTAACACAAATGCAAAAAACACAAAGAACTCTTGCTGTAGCATCAGGAGTTCCCTACTTATATTCCCAAGTAACCTGAGCGATAAAATGAATTACAGCAGATAAGGTAGTACTTTCCAACAGTCCAGAAAATGCCAGTTAAGAAGATAGTTATTAAATAATACCTTCTTTTTTTCAAGTCAAACGTAAGATAAAATAATTGAGATTACATTCAGGCGAACTGGTGCGTTTACATTCCCTGAGCTTTGACAGACTCATTTTTCAGGCATTCAAGCGGTTTTTAAGGCCATGCTACCACAATATGATAATTTATTAAAATTTTCACAATGGCAATTCACCTGTGTTCTAAAACGCATGACGGCATAAAAGAAAACTAACAAGGTCTTAGTGCATAATTCTGATTGCGTAGCAATATGTGCAAAAACTTTTAAAAAGCAGCAAACATTGCTTTTTAGTACTTAGCTACCAGGCAGAGCTACTAGGAAGCACTAAGACCGTATGTTGCTGTACTGCCTTAAAGGTCAATGTTGTTTATAGCTGGTCGCTTCATCAGATACATCAGATGATGTATCTGACGTCTGCCTATGCCTTACGTACTGCAACGTCAATTGCCCACTTTGGGCTAAATAAACTGATAAGCTGAACCTTGAGCTTTGAAACCTGGACTTCATGTGGTGAAGCGGTAATATAAGCTACTGTCCTGGAAGCCGTATTCCTGCTTGATGTGCTGCAGCACGCCACCCTGCTGTAGCCGAGTCCCGTAGAGCACCGCCTCACCACGGTCCTGAGCCAGCCCCACCTGCTGGAGCCAGTCCACAAGCTCACAGCCTAGAAAAGTGTCCACCATAGTCCTCTCCCCACACCTGTGAGTTAAAGGAAGTATTCACCCAAGGGCCCGTTAACATCTCATGCATTCGCTAGCTCCGAAAAGTAGCAGAGTGGGACAGAGAAAGACATTGCACCAACAGAGGCCCACTCAGCCATGCACATGCACCAAAATGTGAGAAATGGTATTCAAATAGTATTTTTAAGTTTTGTGTAATGTGCATCAGGCTGTTTCCTAACACGCAACTATACAGTAGATCAACTCATGGCACACATTCAGTGGTGTGAACTGGTGAGTAAGACTGAGGTCTCACCTTCTCTTTTGAACAATGTCCTGAAAGCACTGGTCCTTGTGATATTTGGTGAATTGGGTGCAGGTCATCCTGATCTCGTCAGGTAAATCAGTCTGTGGCTGCTCTTCTCGCTCCTTTCCGTACCACAAGCTGTATATCCTAAACACCGTCCACAAAAATATGTATCTCAACGCTTTGAATGTGTTAAAGAGTGCGGTATTGTTTCATGACATGTTCTTTACCTCCTCTTAAATGGCAGTATGATCAAGTGCTTGTCCAGCCCAAATAGCCCAAAGGAAAGAATTCCCTGGAGACAGAAAACATGAGCTGTCACAACAATGCTGAGTGAAAATAACTGCTCCCAATCTTGGTACTTTTGAGAAGACCTACCTGTCCATAGTTGGCCACAGCACAGAAGAACTGCAGCTCTATGTAAAGCCTACCAGGAACACGGTTGAACAGCAACCACAGGCAGCTGGACAAATTCTGGTAAAATGGTAAGATAAAAAAAGCAGGGGTTTAATATTTGACCTGGGTAGTATTAGCAAATATCTGACCAGATAGTACGAGCAAAGAATTCTTAGTGCTTGTTTTAACCTGCTTGTAGGTGAGTGAATGATGGTGGTTTACTCACAGCAAGCGAGCTGACAGTCAGAAGCAGACATAGGAGCACATGGCGGGCCAGTTGTCTGTCTGCGACCTCCTGGAGCTGCTCCACTTCGATGAGCAGACAGTCTGATGACTCACATCTAGTCCCACACTGACCTGAGGGGGGCAGCAAAGCACAGCGCTTCAATATACTGCAGCTGATGTATTGTGGGCCGTTAAAAAGCAGGGAGCCAAGTTTAAGAGTAATTTATCAGTAAAAATGATATTTAGGATTCCTCAAAACACGGACTCAAACACAAGGATACATGGTCAAGGTTATTCTGTACCATTTTGATTTCTTTCATTCGGAAAGAAATCGTAAAATAACTCAAACTAAGGCATTGTGACATTTTACAACATCAGCCAAGTCAAAGATATCTCTGTCACTGTGGGTTTAACGAAAATGTGGTCAGTTAACAATACAGTACCTGTTGGCATGGGTGGTGTGCCATTCATGTTTGTGCTGATAATCATATCAGGCATGGGCTGGGGTGGGGCACAGTCGCATATGAGGCAGTCTGATAACAGAGTAACAAAAGTGATAAAGAGATTTTTGTGCAACTTGGTTTGTTGCACAGCACAAGAATTTGTTCAGGAAGCTCCCAGAGGAAAGCGAAATCCCAGAAGAGATCTCATATTTCTACCTTTTATACCTCTTTGAAAGACTAAGATGAGACTAAAGGCATTTTCTCCTCTTTCTCAAATTCAGGTCAGGAGAAACCACAGCTCACGTTGATCTTACACTGATCTCAACAACAGATCTCCAAATGATCTCAAATAAGTGTAATTTAACTCCTGAATATGAAACCATAAGATTAGAGAAAGATCTCAAAGAAAACGCGGTACTGTTGCATTTCCCAGGACCTATGTCACATGTCATCCCTCCTCTCTCACCTGATCTTTCATGTCTCTCTACTGCCAACTAACATTTCAGATTTCTCGGGAGACAAAGAAAAAAACAACTCAGCAAAATATTTTTCCTCTGGGCTGCCTTAAACACATTTCCCTCTAAGAAAAAAATGTAGCTTGTTGCTTTAACTTTAAATATTGTGATTTGAATATTTTTTTGGTATTTCCTGTGCAGCCCTGATCCTATTTGCCACTCATTGTTTTGACAGTGTCTTTTCTGTCTTGAGTTTTATCAATGTGTTTACTTTGACCTGCAGCGCTACGTTGGGATCATGTGATTTAATCCTATGGCGATGACCTGTGACCTTCACATGTGACTTGAATGCAAAAGCCTGCAATGTTTTCTTAGAGGTAAACGTGTTTCAGACAACTTCTTATTTGGGCTGATGGGTTCATGCAATTGAAACCTGTCATGTTTTATACATGGCTGTCATTTTGGTGTGGTATCTAAATGGCTTATTGATTTCACTTCCCCTTTCCTTTCCAACTGTGGACTTGATTGAAGAAAGCCATTAGAGCTGTTACCATTACCACTGTCTATCCCTGACTCTGATGAAGGCGTCATCATTTTGCAATGCTAGTCTGTTTTTGCACTATAATAAAAGCGTAAACTGATCCATGTGCTCCAGTTATCATCCCCTTCTATTGTGATCCTAAAAGGAAAAATCAACCCTCTGGTGCAATCTGTGTTGTTCTCTCAATACACTCCAGGAGTTACTTTGTGATGAAATGTTATTTACCCTGTTGGTCTACCCACTTCCCTCAACCTGACTCGTCTAATTCTACTTCAGGTAGTGATTTCCTACATTTCCCAGAACGACTTTCAACAACCCCCAGAGAATGGGCCTGGACTTGTTGTATTGAGCTTTGGGTTATACGTGTTGGTGGAGAGAGCAAGGTTTTCTGGTTGGGAAAAAGCAAGAGCTGCGCCCCTTGTGTGAAACAACACGTCTTGTGGCTGCATTGAATTCTGGTCTATTGAGGCTGCTGTCAGTGGAGAAATTGTTATCTCCGCCTCTTCTACAATGGATTCATTAGTTCTCAATAAGAGAACAGCAAGTACCTCCGTTGACGTTTCCAGAGGAGGTCGCTGGCTCAAACAGGGTCTGGCACTCTGGATCACCTTCAGGCGACAGATCCTCTGCAGGATCACATGACAAGTCTCTCTCCGGGACTTGGTCAGTTGAGGCCCAGCTCCCTCTGCTGAGGCCCACAAAAGAGGCCCCCTCCCAGCAGTATGCTGAGGGCAAGTACAACGGTGGTGCAGATGATCTGTCAAAGAACACGTATATAGACGTTTAGGTCATTCACAGTGGGCTCAAAGACAGTACCCTAAGGGCCACTGATTCCTCTTTTCCACCAGGGCATTTAGAGGGCCGGTTCGGAGCCGGTGCCTAATCTTGAACGAGTTCTTTGCGTTTCGACAGCAAAAGAACCGGCTCTCGGCCAGGAAAACAGGTTCAACACGAGGCACCAACACTTTGCTGGTCTAGAACCAAGAACCACTTATGTCAGGGGCTGGGGGCGAGATTATTGTGACCAACCAAGACCAACATTTTTTTTAAAAGTGGCTTAAGATAGATAGATGGAAACGTTATTTATCCCGAGGGAAATTGCATAAATGGACATACATGCGATGTAGTCCGCCATTGTTATTGTTGTGCTTGAAGTAGGCGCTAGCGGTTCTTAGAAGGTTCGCAAGTTGAACCAACTCCGAACCGGCACTAGCACCAGCCCAGATCCAGAACTAGGTTCGCGTTGGTGGAAAGGGGGTATGTGAATACACTAGATTAATGTCAGCAGAGGACAGGAAAATGACTTCTCATATTGTTACCTGTGATCTGCCGTAAAAGAAAGCTGAGTCAATCGTGTCAGGCATTTTTTCCCCAGACACGAGCAATACTGCGGTTACTAAGGCTGGAACCCTGTTCATATAGAGAACAAGCAAGACTTAAAAACTTTAAAATCCTAAATCATGCCATTATCAAAAGCTCAATCACTATTTCGTCACCCTCTTAAAATAATGGCCTACGTCATTTTTGAGGACATTTTTTTTTCTTCCATAAGTCATCTCTTCATGATGCTGGCCACCTCTGGTAAAATTGCCTACATCCTTAATTGAAAAGATCAGCTGTTCCTACCCTGGTAGTATAATGGCCTACGTCAAGAGTGTGACTTCGGCAATTTTAATCCTGACTTAGGCCAAATTACTTCTGGAGTAAGTGACTTAGGCAAACATTTTACAAGCTTTCAAGATGGCGGCTGCTTCAAGAAGAAAGAAATACTACCAGATAAATGAAGTTATTTCCATGATTCAGGGCTCGTCCCCTATTGGTAAGTGATAAGATTTACTATAATACAGGCTAGGCTATAAATGTTGCGTAGTTATTTAGTCTTTTACTTTCACAATTTATAGTTTAATTACGAAGCCTCCCAGTGGGTTACAGACACGAAATAGCTCTGTGAAGCTGGTGTACTGGTTACTACTACAGTTGCTGGTTAAAGTTACTGCTGGTGACTAGTAGTTACTAGTAACTGGTAGTAACTAGTTACTACTACAGTTACTGGTAATCTAATCCTCTCATGTTAAATAATTGACAGACAGCGTTATTTGTATGTCAATAGTCATATATTGTCATAACCTTTTTGTGTGAAATGATTAAGAAATATCATATAGTCTATATTTGGTTCAGTTTATTCTGTTTTTTGAAAAACTTGAAAATATGACGTAGGCCATTATTTTAAGAGGGTGACGATTTGCAAACATGTCATTACAGTGTTAGCTGTTATGAGAACTTGGGAGTGGTGATCTGAATCTTCATGACATCTTGAGTCAAGCTTTGGGACATATTTTCTCATGCTCACAAAAGGCTCTCCTATCTAGAACTAAAACAATATAGGAATGTCGTAACAAGAATAACAGATGCAAATTCTGCTTCAGGGTGTATATGCACTGTAAGCCGCAATCAGTATAGGATCCGGGACAAACCTGTTCACCGTCATTTCTTCTTCCAACCTGTGAAACTGACTCACCCCCAGCCTGCAATCATCAAGACGCCTGGTGAAACTTTGAGGTCCTCGACCCGCTCCGTAAGCACGAGAGAGAGAGCTATTAAGCCTAAAACAACAAAATGTGTATGGTGAGATTAGAAATCGCTCTACTTCACATCTTAAGAGTCCATTAGGATAAATTGCACATGGGGAGCATACCTGGCCATACATAAGTACTGTAGAGTGAAGTATACAACAGCGTGAACGTCAGGACCTGCCCGATGAAGCTGTTGTTTCTCACCACAAAGTTCCACAGGATCATTCCAACACAAGTCAGAAACTGGAGGCGGACAGGCGTGAAGATGGACACGTCATACATATATATTTCTTGCTTCACAGTGTAATCAATGCATGTTATAACAAGAGTTTGAGTCTGCATTCAATAATGTGCATATGGTGTAAGTGTGCTCACCTGTGCCAAGAAAAGGTTGATTGTGAACATGTGAGGTAGTCTGTTGAATTTCTTACTTAAAAACATGACCGCTATGGTCCACACCTGTCACACAAGCACAGATGATTCTCTATTAGAAATGATGACAGTTCATCCACACAATGAGCAATGAATGAAAGGATAGTTGTTAGGATGAGGATGACAGGTTTAATGGAAAACTCCTGTAGGAAACCCATGGGAGTTAATGGGATCTCTCTGGGTCACCATGGAAACCCCCACGGTGGTTGAGACAAGTCCTGTCTTTGTTTTGATTCACATTCCTTAGTTATCTTGGCATCTAAACGATCCCTGTTGCTATTTCTAATTTGATTTTTATTTCTCTTTCAGCATATGTCAAGGAACGATTCAAGAATTTGGGTCTTTCCTCCATCGAAATAGTCATGGCATACAAATTAAACGATGCCGCCCAATTACGAAAATCAATGTGAATGAAATGGAAAGTTGATGAGAACCCAATGGGGAACGTAGTGGAACCCTGTTACAAGTCACATTGAGAATCTCATACCAAATTTTCCATTAGGGAAACCAAAACCAAAAACCTTTTTTAAAAAAAAACCAAGAGTCTGTGTCTGGTTCCTTAAATGAGACTGAGTGAGGAAACGAATCTAAAGCATCTGTTCCCCCACACATCCTCCTGGTGACTTGAGTTGTGCTAATGATACAGCCTGTGAATGTGTCACCCTGCTACGGGTTGTTTCAGTTCTTATACTAAGCTGTATCTCTCTATTACTGCTTCCAAATGCAATTCAATTGATGCAAACATTTCTCAGTGTGGTCTCTTGACAGTATTACAGTATGATAAGATACTGTTCAACTTGAGACTCTAAATCCCCTGTCCCAAACACTACAGCATTAATGAAATGCAGGTGTACAGGAGTTCTAATAATTTACTGAAATTCAGAATACTGGTATTAAGCTTTGAAAATGAAAATGAAAGATTGGGAGGCAGATTCATTAGTCTGTCATTTTTAAATGAGCCTTTATACTATGGATAATTTGCCTGGTTTTACAATTATAGCTGTGATTTTTAGTCATCTTTTGTACTTTGTTATGTTGTCTGTGTGAAACGTTTTGTGCTGCTGCCTGTCTCATCTCAATGGGACTTCCTTAAGTCCAAACTAAACAAACAGATGAAACAATATCCAACACAGAGGCAGTTAATGATTAGAGGGCGGTTATCACTCACCAGGGCGACTAAGCTCACAATGCTTACGTCGAAGCTAACATTCTCCAGTGAATTCATCAAAAGCTCAGGATCCATCCAAGGGATTGTAAGCAGCCAGGCAGAAACATACATAATCGGAGCCGAGAGAAAGGTGCTTATTACCATCCCAGAAGTAACCTATTAGGAAGCACAACAACACACTCATATGTATTGGGGAAAAACACGAAGGTGGAGAATCTGAATGTGAGGTAGAAGGCTGGCAGGTAGATCAACAACTCACAACTTCTAGCTCCATGTTATAATGGGCAGCGTAGATAGCCACACTTGGTGCCGTGGGGAAGACACCATAAAGAAAGGCATAGTTGGAGAGGCTCGACTGATTGAGAGAGCTGGTGTGGCTACTGTCCAACAGATCCACCATGTCCTTACAAATCAGGGGCATCAGCAACCTAAAGAGGAAACCAATGGAAATCCCAATGAAATGATGGTTGTCATGTGGCCATTATTTTAGCTAGTGAACCAGCAGTGTGTGTAGGATTTAATTAAATAATTACACCCAGTAACCATTAGCACATCCACACCCCTGAGGCTTTGTTGCTACATGTCAGCCATGTTGTAAAACACTTGTGGTCTAAGAGACGTCTGACTCATCCACAGCCTCGGGCAAAAAATACATGTTTGTAGCACTACCCAAGGCCCAGACCTGCTGACTTGCAACACCCTCCCAGGGAACATCTAATTATACATGTATGATATCACAAAACAAGAAAAAGTGAATTGTGCATACATACAAAAAATATGTCTAAGTAGAAGAATTTGTCTTTTCCACTCACAGTTTTGCTGTGGTGAGCAATATCAGTGTTACAACTGTGGACCTGGTTAATTTCCTCAGCTGGCCCACCATGGACAGACCCAAGTAGAACAGAGCCGCTCCCCCAAAAGAGTTGGCCAGGCCATCCACGAATTCAACCATGAAGGCTGGAATTCTCTGGCCCAGGACGAAGTGGGCGATGATGCCAATGACGACCATGAACACTATAGGGTTCTTCAGGACCTGCCAAATGACATGTCCCACGATCACAAGCTTGCTCTGCTGCTGGTTTCCCTGATTTTTCCACTTCTGGATCTCACAGAAGGCAAAGCCAATGGGATTCAGTAGCATAAGGGACACGGGCGCCACCAGGTAGATGTATTGGAGGTACTCTGGATGTGTCTGACTGTACAGGGCCTCAACTGTGGAGAAGATAGAGAGAAACAGATGAAGGATCAACAGCAGAAAACCACAAAGAAGGTAAGAACAAATTACACACAACACCTGCTTTGTAAATACAGAGATCTCATTTTACCAAACCAATAATTACACTTTTTTTTAAAGATGAATGGACAAACACATGATTACACAGAAACACAGCCTGGCTACAGATATAATAGTGAAGACATATTCTTTGCTTTGTTTTACTCACCGATGGGGTATCCCAAAGCAAAATCATTGCTTTGAGTGGCAAATATTGAGAAGAGCCCAGCCTTACTAAAGCGACTGTCCGGACTGGCAACTATCAGTGTGAGGACGCAGACAATGAAAAACACAGACACTTTGGCGATGAGGATGCTCCACACAAACGACCAGATGACATTACCCAAGTCCAGCAGCACCATGTTCTTGAACAGCAGCGCCGGAAGGGCAAACTTTGACACAAAACTGCCCAGTCCTTTGGCTTGTGTGGCGGTGATGATGTTTGCTCTCCCCGCGAAGTATCCGCACAGTATTATCCCAAAGCACTCCAACAGGGCCGGGAAGAGCTTGTCGAGGGACATGGTGGAGGGGACGGCGGGGGAGCCCGGGTCATCCCCATGCGACGGGCTGCTGGTTGGTACCTCCATGCTGCTGAGCCTCCCAACAGCAGCTCTCACGCCTGGTTGGTGGCCATGTTAATGTCGAGGTCGCCTGCTCGTCACTAGATATCAGAAGGTAGGGGAGCATGAGTTAGAGATTTGTAACGTTTCAAAAGACTGGTACACAGTGGTAGCTAGTTAGCACGCTAGCTGCCAAACCAGTTAACACTAATTAGCTGAATGGCCTCTAGCAACATTACAAAACGGCGCGTGCTGCTAGCCTACAATGCTCGCTTAATTCCAAATCATTCATTTCCTCCCGTCCTATGAGCAATACGTAACTTAGCGGTTCAATGCCGTAACAACACACGGTAGTCAGCCCTACTGATTAAATGTTAAAAAGTGCGTTATTTCCGCTTAACTAAAATAATGACACACGTTATTACACTCACTGTGATCTCCAACTGTTGTTTTGGTTTCTGACGTCCAAGTGTCACACAGGCACGACTGATCTAGCTACGTGGGACGCGAGCTGCTGTTTCGTCGAGAATAAAATCGTGAAGGTTGTTGAACGTGATTTGCCTCCAGGTTAAGAAACATTATCCACTTACTGCACTTGTTTTACTTCAGATGCATTACCACCAACACCACTTCTCGTGCCCACCCGAACCTGATTCACCAGGACGACCAATCCTGATTTGGAGGAGTAGACGTGGGCGGGGCTATGTGCGCATGGACAATCTGGGTTTGAGTTCAACGTCATTTGACTTCCTAATGCATTGTTTTAAATAATTTTGCCTAAGTCTGCTGTAGAATCACGCAGATGTTAGGCAATAGAATCACACTCACGTTTCTGTATATGTCTTGAATACACTCCACACACACTAACAACCATAACAACCACTTTTAATGCCACTTAGACCGATGCACTTAATCCATAAATAGATTTAAAGTGTCCCAAATGGCAGAATCAAATGTGGTTTCTCATCTCCCAGGTAGAATTCCATGTATGTATAAGATTGTCACCATCTTGCAGAAAATTGCTGATAAAGACTGGTAAAACGAACAAGTTCAGCAACACTACCCGGTTACCTTCTGCCTGTGTTGCAAGGTTAATGCACTTCATATTCTAATATATATATATATGCATGTAACACATACACACACATACTATCTCTCCCTCCCTCTTTTCCATTGTTTAGAAGTAATATTTAACAATGCCCTCCATAACTGGTGACATTCCCGACATAATAAAATAATTTGAAAGAGAATCATGGGACTCAGCAACAACCGTGTCAACATCACCCCCCTTTGCAAACCTGCATGGCCAAACTCTTTTTATTTTAATTTTATAAACACGTCAAACATAACTGTTATCATATTCTAAAACAGAACATTTTAGAGTAGAAGAAGATACAGGATTTAAAAGTACAAAGTATATCAACAAATATTATTTTTCTTCAAATATCTAAAAGCAACCAGACAAGGAACTTCTACCACGCATCTTACTGCAGCCTGGAAACTGTACAGAAGGTCACACCGCAAAAGCAACAAACAGGCGATCTGAAAAGTCCCCTAAAGCATGCGCAGCTCAATGAGACGGCTTGCAAACACGGCCAATGTGCCAATGAGACACACTGCCATGAACACGCACAGTAGGATATGATCCAACACCATGGCCACAAACTTCCACTCCTCAGCAGCCTGCGAAAAGAAAAAGAGGAGGGAGAATATGTCACTCACAAAGACAGGAAGCAACTGAGCAAGTGCATTCAGGCTTTCCTGTGAGAAACCTTACGTTGTTGGATTCCTCGTCTGATTTCATGGTTTCTGCGATGTACTTGACTCCCTCTATGGCGCTGCGCACGTCGGGGTTCTTGGTGATGGGTGACTGGTAGGGGGTAGCAGCAGGGACGGGCTTGCCAGAAATGTCCGAGATGTCAAAATCGGGGCCGTAGATGTTTCTGCCCTGCTTTTGTATGCTCGGACGCTTCATTGTTGAGAAGAACATGATGTTGGGAATGGTTTCAATAAAAATCTGCCACAAAAAGAAGAGAAATGCACAATAATGTCAAAGTTGAATACTTAGAATAAAAAACAATTCAGCGTATTACCACTAGATGGCAGTACAGTGCAAATAATCGATTTGGATGACACCATCTCCCGTCTCCAGACAACTAACAGTGATAAAAACCCTCCATTTGCTCCCCTTTCTGCCCACCTGGCGGACCCAGTCAGGCATGGTGTGAGTGCTTGGGGAGCGGTGGTGAGTGTTGATGACGATGACTGTGATGATGATGGAGGCAATGACGAAGACCATGGTGAAGAGCATGTACTTCCCGATGAGCGGCACGGCGCTGGAGGTGGAGGGGATGAGCTCCACGATGACCAGCAGGAACACAGTCAGAGACAGCAGGACAGAGATGCTGAGAGTCATCTTCTCACCTGGTTGAAATAACATAGGATGGGTTGTTTTTCTAATTGAACGCATACAAGTGTGCTTAAACCATTTAACCCATGTGTTGTCATTTTTCAACACCATCTATTCAGGAGTGTATGTTAAAGTCTTGCTGGCACCAAGGGCGGGGGTGTGAAAGGGGTGTGAAAGTACTGTCAGCTCATGATAGCCTCAATATGCAATCTCAATGCGGCCACGAGGGGAGCTGTTTCGCTGAGCCCTGTCCAATATTTCAGCCCTTTTTAATCCTATTTCTAGTCCACTTCTAGTGTTGACATGTAACTGAGTCCGTGTTATTTGGTATTAGAACAATAATTGGACCCTTCACTAATCCAAGCAAATTCTATCAAAGGAATGAGAGGCAACCTTTTTTCTGATAACATAAAATAGAGCAACCATTTCACACCAATCGAATGCAAAACATGTTGTTTTTGTTGTTCAGCGAAACCAATTAATCCAAGGGACACCCCTTTGGCACCAGCGTCGCCTCCCCACAGTATCACAGTCAGCAGCCATATCAGAAACAGGCATCCAGTGATGTATTATACATTAAAGCAAAGGCCCGCTTCCAGACATGACAGCACAGAGGGACCCTGGGTAATGAGGCAGTCCTGCACACTGGGAACATGGCCAGATGTGCACAGGAGCACTGTAGTTTCTGTCCCAGCCAATATCGAAATACCGCAGACCGAAAGTCAGACTTGAGGACTAGCACTTGGCCGAGAGAAGTGTCTGCTGATAAAGATGATTCATGTGAAAATATTGAAGTATATATGATACACATTTTATTGGACAATTTGCACGACTTGAGCTTTTCTTTCAGCATATCCCCTCTAGTGTACACACACACACACACAGTGCCCTTTGAAATACCTCTAAGGTTGCAGTGGACTAGCTTAAGGGCCCAGTGCTTTGCTCAAGGGCATAGCAGTGATGGTGGACATCATAGAGTCCACTCACTAGCTCCCTCCCATCAATGCCAGGGATGAAACTGACGATTCTCTAGTCATTAGCCAGCCTCTCCACAACTAGGCCAAGCTAATGTCGCTTCACGTTTTTCATAATAAAACGACATATCACTGAAAAATGAAACAGTGTGGAAAAAGTACCATACCGGAGTCCGTGGGAAGGTAGAAGACGAGGCCAGTCAAGAAGGAGAAGAGCATGCAGGGGATGATAACATTGACGATGAAGTAGAGGGGCAGGCGCAGCATGAGGAAGTGATAGGTGATGTCCAGGTAGGGGGTCTCTGGGCAGCAGGCGTAGTACACCCAGTGCTTCCAGCCGCGGTAGTCCTTCATCACCCACTCACCACTCTCCATAAAGTTACTCAGATCGGGGCGGTCGCTGTCCTAATGAAGAGCAATGGAAGCAATAAAGAGGTGTAACAAAGGCCTAGAGGAGTTTGTTTTCATACGTTTAATGATGTAACGTGGATTTGGTCTATTCGTATGAACAGCCGATGCTCAAGGGGGTTTTATTAGAGAAAACGTCTGATTGGTTTTACCGGATTGACGACGACCAAGTTGCCATCGTAGGTCCAGGTGCCCAGCTTCATGGTGCAGTTCTGGAGGTCGAAGGGGAAATGCAGCACGACAATTTCACAGTAGCTCTTGAAGATGGCAGGCGGGTTCCATGTGATCATGCCAGTGTGATCCAGCAGCACTTTGGTCTCGTGAACGATGGCAAAGGCACCGTCGGCACTGGGGGCGCAGATAAACACAGGCAGCATCAACATGGGAGATAATGTTAACACAGGGGGACATCAGTGCCCGGGGCTCGGCGTGGCCCGGGCCGTCACCGCGGTCGCACGGTCCAACCAACCAGAGCGCAGCCTGGCACAGGTTGTTGTGGCAGTGGAGCTGGTTGTCAGGGAAAAACAGCAGTGTGTCAGACACAGCATATGGTGTGTGTGTGTGTATGTGGGGGGGGGACCTGTGATACAGACGCCAGATTTAGCCTGATGAATTCCTAGCTTTCACACTCCGCACAAAGGGGTAAAGGAAAGTGGGATTTGAAACCGTCACTGACAGGATTTTTCAGTCTGGATGCATTAGATCAGGTGAAGCAGATCAAGATGAAATTAAAAAGGATTTTCGGATTGATGGATCACATATGGCCTCATAACATACTTGTTGTAGAGAACCAGATCAGGTCGCCAAATATCAGTGGAGGGAACTCTGATCTTTTTGATTCCCCCATAATCCTCTGGATCCCACTGCAAGTTCACATCTTTCCATTGCTGGAAAAACAAACAGAGAGTAGAAGGAGCACTCAGACCAATGGAAAGTATTTCCACAACATGTCTTTGAAATCCATAGATATAACTACTCCTAATTATTTTATAATTTATATTTAACAAATATGGGAAAAAATCATCATGTAATTTGTAACATTGGAAGATTTTGCAATTTAAAAGTACTGGAACCTTTTTGTTAGAGATCACAGTCTAAAAGGAAAATGACCTATTTCCATAAATAGGGGAAATTGAATAGTTGATGAATAATGATGTCAGGCAGATGAGACTATTCAACAATAAAAACTAACAGCTGAACACATCGGTACTGAAGACCTAAATCAACTCAGATGGAACCAGATCACAGGATCCAGTACAAGGCCAAGCTGGGAAACAGTTGGGGTCGTTACCACCAATCCCACAAAGCTGCGTACACGCTAGTGATAATATTACTGGGCTATGAAACAAGCAGAACTTGGTAAATATAGTCAGACAGCCTCCCCCATACAAAAAACTGTACTGTATTTGTGCAGTATATTTGCCAATGTGCCTAGCTTCCTGGTGTAATACCTTTATTTGTTTTTAGATATTTATATATACAGTGGTGGCCAAAATTGTTAGAACACCTGACAGATCTGAAAATATTGACCTTTTCTTGCCTCCAAAACATGATTTCATTTCATAATGTTCATGAAACATGCAGATGGTTGCTCTGAGCACAACAAATATCAGATGAAGTGAGTCCTACTGTTTTTATCCACTTTTAACTTTAATATTTGGTATGTCCACCTTTTGCAGCAATTCAAAAGAATCACACAGCTGTGTCCTAAGACTCTTGCATCACCATCAATTTAACCACGATGACACCTGACAATGATTACACAAGTAATTTGGCTTCTTCTGTGAAGGAACATGATTGTGTGACATTGGCAGTGAAATAGGCCTAGCTTGTTTTTTGTAAGGAAAATGACGTAAATCTCCTTATGATGGCTCTATTCTATGGTTTATAGAGCATAATGATGACTTTGTATATATTTCATTCGTTTTATGGGTATTTTAATGGCCAATTGAACAAAAACAACTGAAACCTCTTAAATATGCCAAGTGTTCTAATAATTTTGGCCACCACTGTATATATATATATATATATTTTTTTTTTATTTCCCCCATTTTATTTGTTCATAACCATACAGATCTCTCTGTTTCAAACTGTATTGTAGACATTTGGAGAATAACATTTTTAAATAAATGCATTTCTTGGCATCAGTATTTTATTTTCTACATTAATAAATTAAGTATTTCTAATTGTCTTATTCATACGAAATCTACAAAGATACAGTACATTCTTCTCAGAATATCAACTCATATAAATGAATGTAATATAATTCCAACTGTATTTGCTATGGCTTTCTACAATATCGCGGTGTTGTCTCATTCATGATCATATTCCAAAAACCACAAACCTGCTTCAATCGCACATTGCTGCTGACAATCTGGTTGACCTCATCCTGTGGATGGAGACAAAGCTGTTTAGATTCTTGTTGACAGTGAGCGCTAGTACACATGATGTGATGTAGCATGACGTGACACCTCACCACACTGATGAGCTGGATGAGCTGAAGGCCAACAGTCACCACCACCGGGTCCTTGAAGTCATTGACAGGACGAACGATCTTGTTGTAGCCGGTAAAGAGGGTTTTCACCAGGCGTGTTTCATCCGTGGAGGCCAAGGCAGCACCTTCAACAAACAGTACGCAGGCTTATAACAGTTTATGACTCCAATGGTTCCCAATGGAAGCAATATTTACATTTTCTTTGGGGGGGTAGATGTGACTATTGGTTCCCAGTGGTGATGTCACTCGTTTGCTTTCAGTTTAGCTTCTATTAGTCTGAAAAGTATAGGCCTACCTTTATTTTGACACACGTATTGATTAAAGGGCAGCCAATTAGATTATCTTTCAGTTCTTTATTCCGAAAATGTTTTTTCCTGTGTTCACAAAGAGAGTTGGAAAAAAACAACAGTGCTGGTATGGTTAGATCATGTTGGTTGTTGACTGTTCATGGAAATGCTGAGGTGAGTGTACTGGAAAATCGGCACAGATTTTGGAGGAGACGGGGACAATATTAGAAGAATAGCAACCAATTATTTCTGCTTCAAACACATATGATGTATACTCGCTCTGTGGTTTAAAAACACACTTTTATATTTTATGATTGGCTTTGGTCACAACACAACTTCCCCTTTAAAAAAAAACAGAGCCCTTCCACTAATTGTTTTACTGCATTTAAATGCATTTCAACAACAAATCAGACTGCCTCGTTTCATATGTTGATTCATATTTTACTGTATTTTCACATTGGCCAATAATCCCCTCCACTCTCTCTCATACCTGCAGACTTTTCTCTCAGGTAAATTTGTATCTTTTGCTTGAATCTTGCCAAGCGAGGGGCAACAGAGTTGTATTTAGCCTACTACTATCCCATAGCACGTCAGTGTGTTTTGCTGCCCAGAGTTTGATCCAGAGTGTGTCCCTCGAAAAGCTGAAATGAAATCTATACGCCCTTGGTGCCAAAGTAGAATATTGCTTTAAGAACATGTGATACCTGATAGTAGTAGAGTTGAAAATAGACTCCTCCAGTGACACATAAAATGTCTAAAGTAGCCAGATAGTCTTCAACTTTAATTTTTATTGAAAACTCATTTAAAACTAGCGAGGCACGGCGTCAGATGCTCGAGGTGAGAAATGCGTGAGGATCAGAGATAGTGTTTCATCTCCGCTCGTGCTATTTCTGTTCCCATATTTGACACGTGCCTGAGCAGTGTCCCCTTTCATTTTCCACCTGACCTTGAAACCAACGAAAGGCCATTTTACAGCAAAATGTTCTTTGAACGGTTGAATGATTCGCTGAGACGTTCATACTCAGCACATGTAGGAATCTCCCACACACAATTATGCAGGTAAGCTCTTGAACAAAAGACAGCCAGAGGTCGAAAAACAAAAACAAAACAGTACACATGTCCCTGTCAATCAAAGAGCCGGTTTGCCAGACGTTGAACATTTTCCCAGATTTTTGTTGTTTAAACCAAATCATCTTACTATGACTGCATCTTACTACAGCAGTTGGACTGTTTAGTGAGGAAAAGGCTAATAATTGTTAGTTTAGTTTAAGCTAACATAAAGTGAATATGTTGGTTAATGATACAACTTATTTAAGTAAAAAGTACATTTATTTCTACCAACACACACTTCAGTTTACATTCTTACCTGCAAGAATTACGAGATGAAAAATGAAAAATAAAGGATTCATTCTTGCTAATATTTTTCTCATACACCCAGACATCCGAAATGAAGATCCAACTGGAAGACGTTGCCCGTCGGTCACTTGAGAATTCAAGAGGTTCAATCCCCTTAAAGCATTTCTTGCAGCGCTGACAAATGACTTACAGCTTCCAGTCTCTCCGGTGGCAGCAGTATTGTTATTGTCTGACAGCGTATATGTGAGTGACTGCCAATGCTTGTCATTTGAGAGGGCCACATTCTTTGTTTCCTCTGTTACAAGATCAACATGCCAGAGTATTCTACCGCTGAAATACCCCGTCGGGATACAGGCCACACGCAGCCCTGCCACACAGTGACATCTCCTGGCTGCTTTAAAAGGAAGGGCAAGATGATCTCTACTGTCACTGATGTTCTTCTACCAATTTTAAACGATTCATGAAGGCACACATACGTCCATGAGTCGTTTTTGACTTAGTTCAATTCAGAATAAGCATCTGCAACACTTAAAACACTTAAAATCTGGTGTGGTTCTGTCAGTCTGGCCCTTTAAGATTGAAGATTGTTCAGAAAGCTAAGTAGTAGCCTCAGTCAAACAGTGTGTTTTAACACTACTGAATAGAAGGCTCCAAAAAAACCAGGTGGGCAACTTGAAAAAACACGTGTAGCAACTGATAAAGTAATAACTGCCGGGTAATGTAATAAGTTGAAATGTAATAATAGTCACTTTAACTGGATCAAAGGCTTGTTAAGCTAATACATTGCTGGATGATGTAATAACATCACATTATTACTTTAACGGACAATTATGTCTTCATAAGGGGTATAACACAGCTTTATTGAGTAGTATTGTAATAACTTGACTACTTTATTAGTTATTATTGTTACTACAGCATCAGTTAGAAATACCCTCTGTAAAACACTGTTTTTAATAATCCAGATTTTCACTCTCCCCAATATTGTGACAGCCTTTTATGTTTGCAGAAGGCCAGGCGTTCCACCCCTGTGCCCCCTCTTTACTCTGCACCTACCCTACCCTGCCAAGCTGTGATGGGTCAGGCAACTCAATTTCCTCACATCCCCAATCTGTTCAATCAGCCAGTCACTCAACCACCAGCCTCATTCATCTCACTTAGAGACAAATGACCATTTTGGCAATGTCTGAATTAAGAGAGATTTGTCTCAGCCCTCTCCACAGTTACTCCAACCCACCCCTCTCTCTCTCCAGTCGCTCGGACCACCTGAATTCACACCATGTAAGCACCCGTTTCCCGTCCTCCAACTCTGTCATGTGACACGGGACGAGCCGTCGCCAAATCTGCTCCGTCAACCTATAGTCCCAGGCGGACACTTCTGGTGCTCCCTCCCTGTTAATTACAACACTTTCCATTCACAAACTGTGGTTCTGGTCTCTGGAGGAGTACGAGCTATTTGTTTTACCTCTGTTCTATATGTGATTAATGAATCAAATGAATTAAATGAATCTGAATGCAGCATGCAGTGTGCAGCATCTGCAGGGGATGGATGAGAATTGGCAACATGCTGCCTGTTTTTTTTTTTTTTATGAGGATTAGGGTTTTCATGGAAGAGATTATTATGTGTATTGTGTGATACATTTTATAAATCCAAAATAGCAACATCTGACATTGGGCAGTGCTGTTTATATTCCTCTGAAGATGATATTGTATTTGTTTGGCATTCAGGTATATATAACTGTCTGTGATGTTTTAAAATTTCCTTTCCATTTGACATTTATCAATAATCTTTAAAATATTGATGTAATCGTACCCCATAAGTACAAGGGGAGTACTGGGGCATTGATTAAATAAAAAAAATATGGAATTAAATACAATTTCACAAAATTTCACAGTATTTATGGTAATACTATTCACACATTTTCCCATAATACTGATGCATCTCCTATGTGTAATATCAAAGTAACTAATATATACATATATGGCATAAAAAAGGCAATGCTATAAATAAACAACATTTCCACTTCACATGGGTGAACTGAATATTTCATTATGTTTTAACATTTGGAGATTCAGGTCAGCCTTCTGCAGGAGGAAATCAGTAGCATCTCATCAACAGAGAAAGGTCAGCTATCTAACGGATCACAGACACTTTCAAATTTAGACTCATTACTGTGAATAAGGCACATCCACTACACAATACATTTAGCAAACATTATTTGATGTGCATGAGCAGACTTCTGTCATGGCATTATCACAGCAGCTGACTGAGCGGTAGATAGCTTTTGTTGGTGTGGTCTACTTCCTTTCACCACCAGCGCCTAATGTAGATGAATGTATTATATATTTGAAAAACGCTTGATTATGGCTGGGGGAGGCTAAATGGTTGGATGGAATTCCAATTTTGCTTCACAATCACCACAGACAGGTCTGAATCCTGCATGCATTAACTCAATGTGATGCGGTCACAAAAACCAAGTGATTAAATGTCAAGCGATGACTGCTTTTGAATTGTAATGTAGGTCAAGTTGGGGCACAAAAACTTCAAAGTAAAGTGCAACAAAAGCACAGAGCAGTAATGGCTGAACGTGAACCTACAGACATGAGGTGCCAAATATAGTAGTATTGATATATACCATATAGTATTAGAGATATAATACCATATAGTATTGATATATACCGTGTTGTATTAGATATATAGTACCATATAGTATTGAATAGTACCATATAGTATTAGATATATAATACCATACAGTATTATACCATATAGTAGTGGCTATATATAGTACGGTATAGTAGTGCATATATATACATAAATATACATATATATATATATATATATTACCATATAGTATTAGATATATAGTATCATATAGTAGTGGATATATATAGTACCATATAGCATTGATATATAGTATAGTATTAGATATATAGTACCATATATTAGTGGATATATATATAGTACCATATAGTATTAGACATATAGTACCATATATTAGTGGATATATATATAGTACCATATAGTATTGATATATAGTATCATATAGTATTAGCTATATAATACCATATAGTATTAGATATATAGTACCATAGTATTGATATCATATAGTATTAGATATATAGTACCATATAGTATTGATATATAGTATCACATAGTATTAGATATATAGTACCATATAGTATTGATATATAGTGTCATATAGTATTGATATATAGTATCATATAGTATTAGATATATAGTACCATATAGTATTGATATATAGTGTCATATAGTATTAGATATATAGTACCATATAGTATTGATATATAGTATAATATAGTATTAGATATATAGTACTATATAGTAGTAGATATATATAGTACCATATAGTATTGATATATAGTATCATATAGTATTAGATATATAATACCATATAGTAGTGGATATATACACTCACCGGACACTTTATTAAGTACACCTATGTACGTATAGTCCTACAGAACTGCCTGAATTGGTGGCATGGATTCAACAAGGTGTCCTTCTGCACTCCACTGTTGTAAAGAGCTGTTATTGGAGCATTTGAACAAGTCTGCCCATTCCCCTCTGACCTCTCTCATTAACAAGGTGTTTTTGACTCACTGGATGTTTTTTGTTTATCGCACCATTCTCTGTAAACTCTAGAGACTGTAGTGGTGAAAATCCCAGGAGGGCAGCTGTTTCTGAGATGCTGGAACCACCATGTCTGGCAAATCACATCACAGGCAATGTGACTTGGATCAGCATCTTTCCCATTCTGATGTTTGGTCAAAAAACGAATCCACTTCACCATGTCTGCATGCTTTATATACTGAGTTGCAGCCACACGATTTGCTGTTTGAAGGAGCAGGCTATTTGAGAACCTAATAAAGTGGCTAGTAAGTGTATAGTACCATATAGTATTAGATATATAGTACCATATAGTATTGATATATAGTAACATAGTAACATAGAATATTGGATATATATAGTAGTGGATATATATGATACCATTTAGTATCAGATATATAGTACTATATAGTAATGAATGTACAGTATACTGCCATATAATAATGGATATACACTACCATATGGTACCAGATAGATAGTACTATATAGTATAGTAATGTATAAATAGTACTATTTAGTATAGTACCATCCAATCCATGTATTTATAAAGAGCCTTTGTTCCCTTGGATCTCATGATGACCAATGAGCTCTAGGCTGGTTCTTGGAAACTGAAGATGTGGCTTGTGGGTAATTACATCTAAAATGCGCAGATTCCAAGTGACATAGTTTGCATATATATCCAGCAATTAAAAATCTCCAGGATGCACGGAGGGGTGACGCCTTAGGTATTGTGGGTTTTATTTTAATCTCGGGATGAATCAGTGTGACTGATGTGTCGTTAGAGGGGTTTCATGCAGGCACGGCCTGTCACTCTCAATATGCAGATGGAAGGACTAAAAGCCCCATTTGCCAGGGTGATCTTGTGGGTGCAAACAATTACAGCAGTCCATTCACCTTTAGTAATTTTTATTTTATTATTCTTTATTTTAAAAAAAAAGAAAGAAAAGGAAAATAGAGAGGAAGGAAGAGTAGGGGAGCCACAGGAGAGGATCTGGCGGGATTTCATCCAAGGCCAGTGGAGCCACAAATGTGATTCAAGAGGCGACGGACTTCCCTGTCTCCGGGCAGAGTATGCATGCTCTCTCTGACTGTCGTTTGCAATTGAAATGCACTGTACAAAATAGTGACACTCAAAGGCTTAATTGAACACTAATTTAATGTAGTAGATTTTCATCATGGCAATTGCGATGACTCATACAGCAGTGCATTTTCAGAGCGAGGTTTAATAAATTAAAGTCTTCATGCACAAGTTATGTACAAAAACATTACAGTAGAAAACATTAACTGCACAAAAAAATGCTGTTTAAACACAACAAAAAAATGTTTAGGTCAGGCTAACGTACCAAAACACACATTGATTTCTCATTTTCAGATATGGAAAGGAAAGGATTTAAAAGGTCATTTGACTAACAACTGTAGGTTACATAAAAAGAGTTGAGGGGGTAAAAAAATACAGGATCATAAAAAGTACCCCCAAAAAATCAGCAGCTTATTTCATATCCAACAATACAATGTTTTCACAGAAATAACTAGGAATCTGGACTACAGCTACTACAGGACAGGATAAAAGCAAAGTCACAATGCTCCACGATCTTTAACACATGCTTGGGTTACTACTACAAAGCAATAGAAAACAAAGACCCTGCACCGGGCATGCTGGTCTGATCAGTTTGTGAAAATTCCCCCGACAAAAATGGGGAGACATACATACTAGTGTAAGGTACATCGTCCATCACCCAATACAGGGGCGGACAAAATGTTAGGTTCAGCACTGGTCCATACACTGGGCATAGAAAAACTGTATTAAATAATGTAATACAAAGATTCATTCAAGTCTTTACACAAGAGAATGATTAGATAGCTGTTCTAACAAAAATGCCGTCCATCTGCCTGATCTGTTTTTCAGAGGAGCGCCTCTTCATTCTTGATGAGCACCTCCACCACTTGCCTCTGGTAGCGGATGTCGTTGAGCGCCGTTATGGCGTCCAGGTTTGGGGAACGCATGAGGGTGGGTCCAAAGACAATGGCGAGGTTTTCTGCGTTCATCAGGTTGTCTTTCTCATTCTGCGTCACCCTGAAAAACACACATATAACTTAGCAACATATCTATATATCTATATACATATAGGGTTAACCATGGAAACAAGGGAGTTTCAGCTCTAGCTGGTTTCGGTCGGTCACCTTTTTAAGTGTGCCATGAGGTACTTGAGAGTTTCACTGTGCGACGGGGGCAGCAGTGCGAGAGCTTCGCGGAAGGCTTCCAGTTTCTTTTCCGGGTCTGTGAGCTCTGGGAAGCAGAAAGGAACACGCTATTAAGAAGAGGCGTCACACACACCGAGACACTATGACCAAAACAAATACATGTGAGGAATCAAAGAAACTATTTACCACGATGTGATCAAAGACATTATTCTCTGGGGGGAGGGGGGGATCTTGAGCCTTGAGATATGTTAACGCTAATGAACTCCGCGACTGTCTCCTTGACTGCACGGTTTTTGTTTTTCTTGCTAATTATCTGGAGAATTGGAGCCGGATGTTTATTCAGGACTTAAGGCCAAGCATTAACCTAAAATCTAGAGAAGTCAAATCCCTGCTGCAGCGGAAATCTCAGTGAGGGAAAGTGAACGGCAAATACTTTCCCCTCCCTCAACAGCTGCCATTAAAATGTACTTAAGCAAAGCCCTTTTCCAACGGTGCAGCCAACAATAGAGGACTCTGGTTTGTACTGGGCAGCTCCCAGTTGCCAATCTGGTGCGTGCAAGTGTGAAGATGCATCGCTGAGCATTGCTGAACTAGGGCGTGTGTGATCAGCAAGGCATTCTCTGGGTAGGTAGGAACTTAAACAAGATCAAATAAATTGAAAAAACATGAGAATTGGATGATAAAAATATAGTGAAGTGTTCCTAATGTATTTGAGCTTGGTGTTCTGAAAGAAAAATCAGTCTACTTTGGACTCACTTGCAGCCTCGATGAACCTGGGGTAAGCATCGTATGAGATAACAGGAACAGGCAAATCTCTGAGGTACAGTTTCAGTGCGCCCGTGATGATGTTGATGTCTTCATAGGCATTCATTGAGATGTCTGTCTTCTCGCCATCTGTGAAGATATGTGATGGAATGAAGGAGAGAACAAAAAACAACAACTGAGCTTTTTACGCAGGAAAGAAAGCTGTCCACATCAGCAGTTTCACATCACAGTGTGGAAGCGAGGAATGAAGAGATTGCGTTACCTCGGGGGAGAAATCTAGACTCGGCTCTGAATCTTGCAAAGTGGCTGCTATCACTCGCCTGGCCTGTTTTATTCTGACTTTCCCCCAGTTACGCGTGGTATCCAGAGCAGCCCGTGGCCTACTTGTGCTGGCGGACTGAACATCACAGTGCTGTGAGCTGGAATGACACTCTGTCATGGGTGATCTCCCGCATGCAGCTCCGGCTAAGGCTTCAGCCCCACAGCTCCGGGGTTTTCCTCCAGTTAAAATTCATACTCCACTCGGCCAAGACAAGGCTCATTCTCACTAAGTCCGCTACTGAATCGCAACACAGTGGAAGGTTGTTTTTTTTTCCTCCACACTGCTGTTATAGTTATGTTTGCTCACCCCTGGCCACACTGTAAAAGCCACGTCAGGATAGAGTCTGCTCTCCCAGATGGACGACTAATCCCTCACAAATGTGTCACTTTTCTGCTTAATCTGAAATGTTCTGCGCGCCTTTACGTAAAGGCATCACGGCGTTAGCGTGTACAGTCACCCGTCACGTTGAGCGCTAGCCGGCTAAAGCGCTACCCTGACTAGGGAAAGAGTGAAAAGAAGTCACACCTCTGTCAAACGCCATTTTGACGTCTTCGACCGAATCGCTGAATCCAGATATTCTGTAGAGGCCTTCGGACTTCAGACCTTGAGGCAGAAACAAATAATGTGAGTCAATTCACCTCCACACGTCCTCCTGCCATTAAAGACTTCTTAAATATGCATCGGAAATTAGGGATGAAACGTCCACTACATCACGCACGGCGATAACGTGGCAGATGCAAATAGTTTTCTGCATCACTGGACAAAATAATAAAGACATAAATCAAACTTAGTTGCAGACATACATTAGAGGGCAGACAATGAGGGAGCGACGAGTTTCCTACATAGTTGAATGATTTAACTGAAATGCAATCAACTGGGGCAGCAGGAAACAGAGTAATCTATTCCTCATTACACATGTACAATTACCAGTCCTCCCATCAGTCCTCAATCATGCTACCACATAAGACTAATAACTCGGTTATTAATATAACCCTCTCACCACCTCAAACAGAGTAGGTGTGTAGCTTAGCATGCAATGGTGATGGAAAAAACAACGGAATTTGTCATTGCTATTTTTTCTTTTCACAATAAAAGCACAGCTGTATTGCCACATGCATGATACATATAAAAAAATAAAATAATAATGTCATTTTTAAGGCAGAGGAGAACACTGCTCCAGTCCTAAACTTACCTCTCGACTCAATCTCTCGTATGCACATGTCCACCACCATGGGCCGCGCTGTGTTGCGAGCTTTCACCAAGGTCGTGAGGTCGCAGCTGTAGACTTTGCGGACGTGTTTCAGGTCCGGCTTGCAGTCGCTGGGTACCGCGGCGGAGCATTGTTTGTGGACGTTCAAGCCACAATCTGCAGAGAGAGAGAGAGAGGTACACGTGCGGGGTGAGAGGCATACAGGTATCATCAAATAGAAGCGATGGAGAGTTGGTGGAGTGGTGAACGTAACGTGATGAAGTCTGTGAGCCAAAATGATCTAGGAATCATGAAAGGTCAACAAAATGTTTTCTTCTAGGTAAATCATTTTAAATTGACATTCAACTCCCGTGCCTCCGCTTGGCTGTTTTAATTTGTCGTTTGGCTTGCTGAGGTCTAAATCCCCTTGATCAATATTTGCTTGCAGAATGTCACCGGACCACCAGAGAGCTACTCTGAAAAAGCTGATCACATCACTCTGCCGGGGCGTGGAGCTCAAGGAGTCACCTTGAGCACTGGAGCACATCCAGAAACCTCTGTCACCTCTAGATGGCCAATTTATCATCAGAACAGCGACTAGAACAAGAATGAGCTACAAGACAGGACGTTAACCCAGGGTTAGGTTGTGGGTAGCTTAGCTGTTTGGCAATTTCTACAAAAAAACATGTTGGTAGTCCACATGATGGACAAATACCATTTAATAATTAGATAACTAACTGAGGAAAACCCCTTATTGATGTGTTCGTTCCACTATAAAATATTTTGTGGAGGGGGGTACACCTCACCGGGTGTTCAAGCATATTAGTCACGATGTTAATGTGAGTATCCCACATTGCTTTTTGTCTTTAGTCAAAGTGGATGGGGCATGAGGCGCAGCTGTTGCAGGGCAGGTTTCACCTTGCAGGGAGCAGAGCAGCCCGCAGAGAGCAGATGCAGAGCAAGACTCCAGCCCTGCTTTGTAACAGAGGCTCTTAGAGAGAATTAGAGGCACACTGAAAAACAGTGTGGCCCGGAGCAGGGACAGCCAGCGCTGCTGCATGCTCCTTTCTTTTCCAAATCCCAGCTCACACATACAATGGCTGTGGAAGCAGCAATTCAGGCGCTGCGGGCTACACTAGACCTAGTTTCCCAGACTTAAATGGGGCAGCTCTTCAAGCTCGTAGATCTTTTGAGCCGTCTCCAAATTCTGAAAGGGATTTTTTGACAAAATGCTTTATGCTTTTGATTCCCCAAAAAAGTGAAATATGACATTTTGATCCCCAGCCTTTTAATTTTGCAACAATTTCCTAAAGCATAGACTGTGTGCTTCTAGAGGCCAGAGACATTTTGATTAATATGGGTCCCTGGAGAAATGTATGCAGCCTGCATTTATATGCATTGAGGCAGAAATGTAATTACTTTAAGAGATGATTCTCTTAAGGATATGAGACAGGCAGCATAATAGAGCAGGGCCTGTCATCAGACACAGGTCTGCTGTGCTAGTGTTGTCCATGGCCCTGGGTCTCAGGTGGGGGTGAGGGTGAGGGAGAGGCATGGCCCCAGGGACCCCAGGGACCCCAGGAGCCTGGAGACAGAGGATGCTGCTCTACTGCTGAAGACAGGCTCAGCCCTGTTTTAGCTAAAAGCTTCTGACACTGATGAGAAGTGGTTCAAGGGTGGCTGGTCGCTAGTGGCTCATCATCACATTATCACAGTGCCTAACCTCTAGTAGGACACACTCAAAGCCTCTCCTCTCTGACAGGAACAGAAGTAAAAAAAAAAAAAGCATCTGTCCTATTGCTTTTTTATTTTGGAGGGTTTGGTTTCCCCACCGAGCATTGAAGTTGAATAGCGGTTGAGCTGTGTGACCCAGCTCTTTGGTTGAAGCCGCTGAATTTTAATGTGTGTGGAAACAGAGCTCCTTCCCCACGCTCCGAGCCCTGCTCCTCATTAAAGAGACATGCCAGCTTTGTTTTCCTTCACGGGCATGATGGGATGAGGCTGGGGGTGGCGGGGGGGGGCGTACTCTGATGAGGAAATGTGGCACAACAAGCGTCGGCAGAGGCTGGCTCCCTGGCACTCGGCCAAAAACAGTTCACACATACAAAAACAAAAAGGGGGTGGGAGAACATTTTCGGAATGCAAATTCGGGGCATCATATGAGACTTCACTGTCCTAGATTCTGGTCGCCACAGTTCAACTCTGAAGGAGAGGCGATACAAAGACAAGCTGCAAACGTATGTGCCTTTTTTCTTCCGATTGTTGTCTGCTTTCTACAACAAGACATCAATAATTAATAATTAATGCCAGAGCAGTGTGGCACACTTTGTTTCATCAATAAATCATCAAATACACACATCAGACCCCATTACTGCACTATTTGAGGGATGAAATCCACTTTCAGCAACATCTACAGTGAAATGGAAATCTCATCCCAGTAATAGAAGCAAAGAGCCAAAAATGTAAAAGAAGCGTTTTTTTGTCAGTATGATCGTCGAATTGTATCTATATTAAATCAATCAAATAAAAAGATGAAAGGAATTTTCATGATGGTATTTCCCATTAAATTGCGGGATAAATACGATTAAAGACAAAGAACCGTCACACTGCAGGACTGGATCTCGCTGAGGAAAGTCAGTGAATATGTTCCAACATGGTAGCTGCTGGTGGAGAACGTATGAATACAGAGAGACACGGAGAATCCCAGGAGAAGCCCAAAACCCCCACGCTGGGATGAATGTTATGTATGACGGCTACTGTACTACTACTAACTCAGTTATAATGGGGCTAATGTTTAGGTTATGAAAACACACAGATACTACTCTAGAGGAGCCTACATTAAGACATTAATGACAGATTATTATAATTTTTTTCAGCACTGACAGCAAAGCAATCTCATCCACGCACTGAATCTATTCACTAATCCAATGAGAAGCAATCCGGTCAAAACTAAGACTTACATTACTGACATTAGTGTTAAAGTATCTATTACGTCACAGCAAATCCCACATTTCGATCTATTATACAACCCTTAATCTATGGTGGTGGGATTTTAGATTACACCTCAATAATAGCTTTACTTGCACTGAAGAAAACAGCACACCCACATACAGAAATGAGCACAGTATCGTTCTAATGCAGCCAATTAAAGCTAGAGAACAAAATGTACCTGCACATTTGACTCCCTGAGCCATCAGTCCCCACATGAAGCTGGCACAGTGTTCACACCAGTGAGGTCCCCGGAAGGTGTGGACCTAAAATGTGGAGAGAGAACGGTGAGAGGATATTAGCGATGAAGAGAGAGGAAAAGACAGAGGGGGACATCCCACCTTCTTTAGGTTGGCCGGGAGCCTCCTAGATGCTGCCATCTTAGATGAGGCAGCCTAGGGGGGGATTATCTCTGTGGTGAAGAGGATTGCTGTTTAAATAGCCACTCAAATTGACAATGATTGGGCTTGGGGCAGCAGGGGACTCAGAGCAGGGGAGGCTTTGCGGTAATGGTACAGTAAGGATTTAATGCCAGACCAATGTAAGGGTGCAAGTTGTCATGGAAATGTGCTATGGAAACGGCAGAAGGCCGCCTCGCTCAGAGGGAGTCCCGCACTTCGCCAGGTAACAACAGCCCAGCCAATCAGGAAAGCCCCACACCACACTGGGAACGAGAGGGAGCCACATCTTCGCCTAGTTTCCCTGCATCATGACAACAGTGGCTACAGTAGGAAAGCTCTTGGAAAGCTGTGAGGAACTAAATTATGTTATGTTATGAGTTCTTGGACAGTCAAACATCGGTATTCGGTATTGGTTGTCCCCATTTACCCGTAGTGATGTCACTCGCTTTCTTTTGGTGTCTTTTTTTTAATGCTTGTCCCAGGATTATGCTCATCGTCCTAACAATTGCGTCTGAGATGATGCTATTTTCTGTGTTCTTTGTTGTTGTACGACAGATAAATAGGCCTATTTGCGGCTTTGGATTAGATTAGATTAGATTAGATACAAAAGAAGACATTATGGCGCCCATTGTTAAAGATCTCAGTCCATCAGATCCCGTCATTTAAAAATAAAAAACATAGCAGAAGATACTTTTGCAACAACCCTTTTTGAATGAGAATGGCTTTACAGGAAAGAGGGAAATAAATCTCATCAATGTGTCTTTTGAAAGTTTTGTAATATGTCTATATCAGCTCTGAGAGGTCGCTGCACTGCATTTAACATTTGGTATGAATAAATTCAAATACTCTGCCTATTATGAATTCACACAAATATTATACCCTGTGGTGAACATTTCCCCTCCTGTGTTGGTTGCAGGAGCTTAATGCATAACATACCCACAACATGGTGAAATAGTAGATTCAGCAAAAAAACGGCAGAACAAGGACGCAGGAAGAGACTGGCGAGCGTCAGCAGTTTGAAAGCCTTTAAGGGAGCGCTTGCTCTCCCTGCTCTCCATTCCATTAACTAACCAAAACAGGAGCGCGGGACTAGTGCTGACAAGCGCCAAACGGGGATGCACTCCTCCACCGTTCCCCCATCCGTTGGCCTAATCTCCCCATCTGGTGCTCAAAACCCAACAGCAGCGCTCCAACAGACCACCTAACAGATTTTCTTTTGATGAAGGCTCACCGGACAGACCAAAACAGCTTTTTTTGATTTATCGTTCTCCCACTCAGTATTACTACCCCCCCCCCCCTCACCTCCCCCCTGCCCTCCCGCCATCACCAGAAAAGCATGAAAAGCTGTCCTCAGGTCTCGGCGTGATGAAACGAAGGCATTGTAACAGCTGGCAATGGCCGACAACGATGTTCAGCTCTGTAAGTTCAGTCGAGTCTCACCTTGAAGTTGTGGACTTTCTCGTACTTGGGCGCCCGGTCGCTCTCCTTCAGAGTGGCTCTGCGCACCAGCGAGGTGAGCTGTGAATAGGCAAACAGTTTGAGCGGCTGCCAGATAGTGGCCGGAGGTTTCTGTGGCCCCATCCTCATCCCCAGCGCCGCCGCCAGGATATCCTCCTGGTTGGCCTCTCGCTTGGCCTTTTGCACCAGGGACTTCTCTCCCTTGAGGACCTCGTAGGACTCCCTAGATGGCATTCTGGTACTGTGGTCTACCGAACCCGGATGAAGAAGCAAAACCCTGCGGAACCGTCCGAAAAGTTGGTCCCCCCTGGCTGTGAAAGGAAAACTCCTTGATGCTCAGAGCAAGTCTACATCAAGCGATGTTACTTGCATTGCTCCTATGGAACGATAAAGACGGTAAGAAAGCAAGTACAAACTGTGGAAAGAGTCAGAAAACCATCAAAAAGAGTCCAGAAGAAGAAAAGTGCATCCTCTGTTAAATCCTCTCACCACAGTGACAGTAGATTGAATGGTGCCTCTGTGATCGGAGTGTCAAGTCTTATGATGGCTAGATACAAAAGAGGTGCAGCCCTGGGTTGCTCATGTGGTTCCCTGGGAATGTGCATGCAGATGGGCTGAGTGGTTGCGCTAATCCTCTCCTCCCTGTGCAGAGCTGATATTCTCTCTGGAACAGAGACAGCACACTGTGTTTGGATGCTGCCAGGGCTGGCAGAGTGAGGGGGAGGAGTACGGGGGCGGATCCCTGTAGTAGTCACCAGCGGATTAAGTGGATCCCGCCGGCCAATCACAGCACTGCCTCGCACCGCTTTATAGTCGCCTCTACCCCGCCCCCCACACACACACAGCCACCTCCATCAGATATCCAAGCAAAAGGGAGCCTCGGTAGGAGAGTGGGTTGATAATGAGCAATGAATGAGTCATGCGTCAAGAGTGGGCTGCTGTCTGCAGGACTCGCGACAGCAGTGGGCCGTTGGAGAGAGAGAGAGGGGCTATTTTCAAAATCATGTTGCCACAGAAACTGGTTACGCCAGGAACTACAAAGACCTGTCCCGAAAGCACCATACATAAAAGATGAGATCATTGCTGTTGACGTAGGCTTTGACACATGGGCTCTAGCCTCCAAACAAATGAAAAAAAGAAGATAGTTATTTTTTTCTAAGACCAACACGTCCTGAAAAAGAATGCAGTGTTCCATTTTATTGTTTACATTGTATTTAAGCCACCCAACCACACAGTGATGAAACAGCTTACTATCTGTGCTCACTAGCTAAAAGGCACCTTATAAAAATGTGGCTTCAAATACAGAAACAGATTAAAGTCACATGCCAATAAACAATGTGGTTATCAAACATCACCCCAAATATAACATGAAATACAATTCAGATCTTACAAAATCACAATTCATTGTTACCAAGTAATTCATTTCACCTCATTCGTTTCATGATCTATACGGTAAGGAATTACAGGATGTATGTCTGTACGAGAGAGACGTAATGTGAAGAGATGGGGAAGATGGGAGGCTTGTACTGATTGAAGTGTTGTGGTACATGCAGATGAAGTATCAAATATAGCTCGGTGACAGCACCGTGGGAGAGAGGCTCCGCAACCTGCTTCCTCCAACTCGCACTGCAAGTCAAATGCGATTATACTCCCACATCTCGGAGGCTAACTCAGACGGCATCTGTTAGAAACGCTTTCTTCTACACCTCTTGGAGGGCGAAGGGAGAGGGAGCGACTGCACAGACTGTAGCCTCACCTTCAGAAATCAATAAGGACTGTTCTCTTATTGACAGTTACCCCCCCCCCTCTCCCCCTCCTCTCCCCCACCAGCAGAGAGGTTGCAAAACAGAACAGCAGAGGCCAGCAAAAAAAATGAGAAATGCTTTGAAGATCAATGTAGGTGTGCACAGTGACGTCCCAAAACTGTGGTGTCTGTAACTGACAGCAACGTGAAGCTCAACATGAAAGATGAAACAAGAGGGCTTCCGATTCAACTCCCCCCTCTCCCGTACTCAGTGAAGGTCTCTGCTCGGGGAGGGAGGGTTACCCAGAACCGGTAGATGAAAGCCACTTAGGTCCTTTTATATGCGCCGGTTCATCCTCTCAGACCCTGAGCACTTTAGAGGGGCTTTTGCGGTGTAATTGCATCGCCCGCTGTTAAGTGCAGAACGAGTATCTGGCGCTCAGGATGTGGCTTACTTTGAACGCAGCTCTAATTGACACTGATTGATTTGCCTGTTTCCCAAACATGTCCCAAGATGGGACTGTTGAGGAAGGATGCACACAGAGCCGTTAATATAGTAGCATTTTACTTTACTTCTGTGTTGAAATGTCCGTCTGTGACCAGCCTGAACGTCTGACTCTTTTTAGGGTCCGGATAGCAAACCAGCACAATATCAAATCCTTTTTCACAATTTTGACGCCATATGTTTCTGTTGTGTTGCCCTTTTCCACCCTCAGAAAGAGGTCGAGCCATTAGGTTCTGGTGGAAAAGCTGACTTTGTCTGCGGGGTAGAGAGGTTGTTACGTAAGGAAATGTTTTTCAAATGCATTGCTGACCTAGCAACGGCATGACGACCCATTACATCATGTGAACAGCAGCATTCACTTTCATGACTCAGAGTGCTACAATCTCAATTCAATGATCTGAATCTGTAATATGGTATACTTTATTTTAAAATCAACAAGCACTAATTCATGATCTCCCTTCTCCATGGAAAATTCCCATGGGAAGTTTCCACTGTGAATTGGCACCCGTGGAACATGTGATTGTATTGGGCATCCAACAGGTTCCCCGTTGGGTTCTCACTGGCTTTCCTATTCATTCTCATCGTTTTCTGAATTGGGTTGCAACGTCTTTTAACTTGTATGCCAAAGCCATTTTGATAGAGGAAGGATCAACACCCTTGAATATGCTGAAAGAGAAAAAACAACAACAGTGAAATGGAAGCAGCAATCATTTCGATGTACACATGAAAATCCGGTAGAAGTGGATATCAAAATGTAAGATTGGAAATGTAAACCAAAACACACAACGGGGGTTCCTTGGTGACCCCGAGATCCCATTAACCCATTAGATCATGAGTGTCCAATGAGATAGTGTTTTAGTGACGTCCTCACCAGCGAAACCAGTGAAAAGTGCATATGAAGCAGAAAGTACACTGATCCAATAATCTCATCCTTGAGCAAACCGGAGGATCAGTTACATAATGTTACGTAACCTTGGATACATAACCCTGGCCCAATGTGACACTGAAGTCAGAGAATACAGAGCATTGATCTCAGAACTAGGACACCCGGTTACGTAGCATCCTCTCTGAAGGAACCATAAGAAATCTGAGTCTTATCGTGCACACTAAATAACTTTATATAGAACAAATAAAATATTACACAGAACATCCTTCACCATTTGATAAGAGAGGGGTTCGATTTCAATCACAGGCACAGAAAGCCTATAGCCCATATATGGTTAAGCCACCGTTGCCAGGAAGCACCACATCACCATAAGAATGCAGTTAAGAGCGATGCAATTTTTTGCTAGCCTTGCAAGAAAGCCGGAAACAAATTACACCACCATTGCACCAGGACAAATAGATTACCTGCATGTGGCTGCAGCAGTCTGTGCGTTGACAGTGATGTATGGTAGGCTGCTATCACGCTTTGCTATCCAAACAGCAAGGTCACAACGCTGAGACACTGGTTATAATGCATAGGCGCAATATGTGGTGCGATATAGCCTCACGTGCATCTTCAACTGGTATGTGGGTTCGTTCTCCCGCAAAAAAAAAATATCGACATGGATGCAATACAGTGGCAAAAAACTGTAAAGCCCTTGCTGTTTGTCCATGAGGGAAGAATGGTGTACTACGCCTCCCTACAGAGCATGAGCTCAGTGATTGACTCAATGCTCTGGTGATGAGTAAGCAAAGCAGCCCACAGCGACCACCCTGCTGCCCTCATGCTTCACACTCATAATGAACACAGACCATAACAGAAACCACACGGAGCCATTCTGCCATTAAGCTGTGACCAGTATATTCAGTCAGCTATTGGAAAATGGTTTTACATTCATCATATGGATACGTTTTGCCCACCCAAACATAAGGCCAGTACGGTCCTAGTAGTCCTAAAGAACAACCCGTTTTAAAATCATTCTGGAAACACATACAGGCCCCACACCCAAAGTAAATGTAGTCATTAATACCAGAATACCATTCACTGAGGAATCGCATGCTCCTATTTACAACCACTAGGTATTATATGGATTGAGGAACCATAAAAAGGTTTGAGTGGTTCTTTATCAGGGCGTGGTCCAATAAACAATGATTTTTTATCACGGCAAACCTGTATTTAACAGCACAGCAGCCAGAAGCATAAAAGGTTTACATTGTTCACCACTAAATATTTAATTCTCAAAACATACTAGGCTATTTGCACAGAATAACTCGAAGTGCAGGATATTACATGCTGTTCTTGGAATAACACTGACGCCGCTCTGTCCATCATTCCTTTCAAAGAGCTCTTATGCAACTGCACTGTGCGAAACTCCCCCGCATCGGAAGAGGGACTCAGATTAGAAGCCCCCCCCCCCCCCCCCAGGATCCTGATTAATGATCACGTCTTCTCCTATCCAGCCTCCATCAGCGTTGGCCTCATCAACAACTGACATTGGGGCAGAGGGCTTGTTTATTACAAATGCTATTTCAAGCACAAAGGAATATCGGAATCAGAATCATGTTTATTGCCAAGTATGTTTTCGCATACAAGGAATTTGACTTTTTTGGTGTTTTGGTGCATTACAATAAACATAGAATAAAAAAACAAGAAGAAAAGGAAAAGGAAAAGAAGAATACAAAATAAAATAGAAAAATTCACACTAAATATATGATATTTATATCATAATGTGTGTGAAATATGTGTGTGAGACGGTTATATTGACACATTTTGGACTGTATTTTGTACATTGTGAACATTTTGAACGTTATCCCTAGTTGGGTCTACAGTCTGAATAGATTCAAAGTCCCAAACACATTATGACCACTAGCAAGTCTATTGGGCATACTGTATACTATCATAAAGATGAAGAGTCCAGAGTCACATCTCGACTAGCAGTGGGCCTGATCAGTGTAAGACGCTCTCTGTCTGATACAAACCTGTGGAGTATTGACCATATTGTATCCTCTCAAGTTTCACCGGGTGTACTGTAACAGCATCTGCTGTGTAGCGCCAGGCTCCCATGAGAGCAGAGCTGATGTCTCTGAGCTGGTGTACTTCCTTTATACACCGGTGGTTATCTCACTTGCTGAATTAAGCTGACTAGTCCCGCGAGGTGGCAATAATAAGAGACGTTTTAGAGGTGCTGATGTATGAATAATTTGATCGGTGTGTTTTATAGCGGGCTACACCGAACAGATATTGCATCCTGCGAGCAACAGTTTCACTTGACTGCTTTAGAACAAAAGAGCATTTGCTTCGTGGTTGTAAAGCGTGCTGGGTGATGCTGGGGAGGAGGGAGTGAGAGTCATCATTAGGATGTCAAAAATAGACCTAACGGTGTAATGCTGCGAGGGCTGCAGCAGCAGGGTTTCTCCAACACGACAACAAAGTCTGTTGAGTTTACATTAGTCTACTATATACTACTGTACTGTAATACTACTGTTATGTCGCTCTGATGTACACTTCTATCAGCTCCATCATTACTCTACAAGTAAACATTGTTAGTACCTTGTTTGGACCTGTAATTGTTGCACCCTCCTTGGTAATCAGTGCAGTTCTGACACTGCTGGCCTGCAGGTGAGATGCACGCTGGTGGAGATGCATCATCCCCTCCACGTTTCATCAAAATCCAATCAGCAGTGTTGTGTTGTGTTGAGATATCAAGTGTGACAAAAGCAGACAGGTTTATTGTCCTCCGCCCGATTTAAAAACTGAGCCACATGAGTGCATAAAGCCAATCTCCCATTAATTGTTCATTCATTCATTTCCTCTAGCTGAATAATCCTCTGTGGGACAGGCAGATAGGTCCAGGGATCAAACTCAGGTCCTTCTTGCTGTGAGGCATCATTACTCACCACTGAGTCGCCATGCTGCCCCTAATTAGCTGTCAAAGGAGCAAATCCAGGTTTTACATTTTGATGGCATCGCAAACAGGCTGTTTGGTCTGTAGTTTCTGCTTATGTTGACATTTTTCCGATACTGATTGAATGAATCCATAAGCTGATTGGTATTTCCCTTTGATTAGCAGAAATACATTTGGTTGAAATCAAGAACTATATGGTGTTTCTGGCAGTAGCTCACATTTCACGGCTGTTTTCAATTTCTGCCATGCTCAAATTAAACCAGGGTATTTTTAGAACAGCCTGATGCTGAGGTTTAGCTCACTGTTCACTGCACATTTTGTGATTCCCTCCTTCCTCATTTTCGCAGGAATTGGAAGTTCATCATAACCGTCAGACTCCATGTCATGCTGCAGGATTAAAGAATACCAACATATTAAAATTAGCCCTACAGGGAACACTAAAACAAAACTCTGCATCGGTAGGGTAGTGGGGTCCAACACCCCCTTTAAGAAACATGTCTGTGTTGTGAAAATGAATAATAGAATGTATATATATATATATCACAGTATTTAAAGAAATTCAACAAATTGACTTGTACCCTCTAAAACCAGCTGAGCCAAGTGCATTTCATTTCTCATTCCAGGTGGTTTTAGGAAGCTATAACCACAATCTGATTTCATTTTCTAAGCCCATTGTAACACAAACATTGGTGGCCCTTATGCCTTTTACACCCAAAGGTTATGTTAGAAATTGGACGTTTTGTCTGTTGTCATAAAACAACAGCAACTACCAAAAAAACAAACAGATATTGCCTCAAAACTAATGGGTAATCCTCCTCAGTGATAGCTATTTGTTATTACAAAAGTGAATTCATTTGTACACTTTCCTAGAAAAGCAGAGAGAAGAAACAGAGATCAAAATTGTTGTTCAGTGCATCATGAATGAAATACACCAAGCTATAATGTTATAGATAGATATCACCTCCGGTAGATGCTCACCCATAATCAGCTGTGTGTGTGTGATGCTTGCCTTATTGTCAACATTGCCATTGTGAACATTGTTTAGTGAATACTCAATGGTCTTCACACAAGTCAAGTCAGACACCGTGCTTTAAAGCTCTATTGCTTGTGATGGTAACAAACCCAAATCATAGTGTATCTGCTTTTACTGCAGTATTGCAGTAACATGACAGCCGGCAAACATGATTGACATTCATTAGTGTATAAATAGCATACAAGCAGATCTGCTGCTGCAGTTATATATATCTCTCTCTATATGTATATATATATATAAATATCCAATCTGTGACAGCAGTGTGAGTTATTTGGCTTGAGGCAGTGCTCCAATCAGCAGGACATGAATATCAAATCATTCAGATTTACAAATAACGGAGCGGCTGGTGGACATCTGGTCAGCCAATGTCTGTGGCTGATGCTCGGCCCGTGTTGCCTGCTTGTTAGCATATCAAAGACACTGATGCATTTAAACAGACGGAAAGAGAAATGAGGAAAAAATGCCAGCAAATCTTGAAGGAGAAATTGAAAAATAGAAACATGAGAATTTAAAATGAACTGGGATAAGAGGACTGTGCCTGCTTCCAGTCCCTACTGCATTTCAATCTATCAAATGACTTATACATCACACAACCAATGGGCTGTTGCATTTAATCTGCCCATGTTTTCTGCATCAGATTTGCAGATTGGTTTGGTCTGGAAGGCCTAAACAGGGTTGCTCTTTGTTTTTAACGGCTGAGGTTGAACCCCGCGGCACCACCACGGCTCCCCAACCTAGTTTATGAGTTGCCTGCACCGTGAGACTACACAACACACACAGGGGGGGGGGAAGAGAAAAGTTTGCTGTACAAGTAATTCTGCTGTAAAGATCCTGATCCAACCCTTTCAAAGCCATGCGTGATTGTCAGTTACTACGTAATCTCTTCCTGCGCTGTTTAACGAGGACAATCTCTCTCATTGTGGGATGTGCTGCACCTCTGGCCCCTGGCTGGTAGTCCATTTTCACAAGGATTGGATGTCCCTCCAGTGGCCCGTCTCTTTGAGAGTCAGCACTCATTTACCAGCCTTTGTGTCCATCGGAGGAGTAAACAAGTTGCTTTCACGAGTGGTCTGGGAATCTTGTGATTTGCCTCAAAGCCTTTTTTTCACTGGCGTGGTTCAGCTATTCTAAAATACTTTGCTGTGGATAAATGAACAGTTGAAATACAAAACAAGTAACAATTATACTGCTGGAATTTAAGGACCCCCAACGCACTGTATCACATCATTACCGTATGATGCCTAACCCTGCCATCTTCACATAATATCCAAAAACAACTTAATACTTAAATTGTACTTTTGCTCCAACCGTGAGATCACTGCAGCTTTTCTGAAGCGAAAGACTATAATTGATGATGGATCTTCATGTGAACACGATGCAAGTGCAACCACACAGGAAGCTCTAATTTGAGCATAGCTTTGAGCCTTTATGGATTATGTGAACTCATGCACAAATGGCTGCCCAACCCCTACCAACCAATAATGATGAATTTTTCATTTAGATCGGAGCATCTTTTTTTCTTTTTTATCAAACTATGATGAACAGAATGGACACCAACTGCAGCTGATCGCATTCAGATTATTTGCCGAGCACGAAGCTCAAGGTTTAGTAGGTCAAATGGGAAATGCAGGAATGCAGTAGATTAAAATTGCTGTTCTAACCAAATGCCAAATGTAACGTACAGCTTTTTTTTTTCTTCTCCCTGCTGCATAAAGAGATCCTCCTCCACTGCTGCATGCCCTAAGCAGACCACGCTTCACCCTGTAATGGTATGGAGCATCGCGGCAGCGCCGTGACCACAATGCACGCCCCGGTTAACTAGTCAGACATAAAGGGCTGGCTGACTTTCTTTTTCTTTTTTTTTTGCCCAGGTGGATACAATGTGTGCGGTTGAAATGACCCTAATCCTCCATTATTGCCTCTCTGACCGGGGAATAGAATCGCAATTTTTAGATTTCACCCACTATGGAAAGGCATTAGGTTTGTTTGCACAGAGATATATATGTAATAAAAGTGTGACAATTTCATCTTGGGTCCAGACCGATCAATACAGGTCACGACTCACATGTACCAAATGCCGATAGCTTCATCTTTAAACGTGTCAGTCATCAGTCGCTGATGATAAATGAGATTGGAACTTAAATGGAGACTAGCAGATGATGTTCAGAAATTCATCGGCCCCATACAATTTAATTTGCAGCTATTGGATACTTATGAGTATGAATCAAAGTAGTTATTTTTAAGCAATAATAAGCAATGCTATAACTAATTGCTAATAATTAAATGATAAGTATAATTGTTTATTGTTTAACCACTAGTGAAGCCTGAGCAATGACTGTTAAAACCACATTGTAGGTTTATATTAGCAAGGGACAAATCAACGTCATGTCAGTCTAGTCATGTCATGTCACCATCCATATAAATCACACACGTAAATACACATGAATACATACATAGATGAAATAGATGGTATGAAAAATTGCAATTCTTACAAAATTTTCCCCTTCATCTCAGTGCACAAACATTAAAACAGAAAAACACTTTTAACATTAGTCGAAGGTTAGTTCAAGGTTCTCGTACAGAAATCAATCAAACAAGATATTTGACATGAAACCAATTTTTTTTTAAAACCCTGAAAGCCTGAAAAATGGTCTCGCAGCACAAACAGTAATTAGCCATCACTTCATTTAATGGAGGAATGTTAAAACAGTGATTAGCTTGTCTTTGTTGTCTTGATTAATTCATTTGCTGCCATGAAAGCTAGCAGCTGCATGTCTGCTAATCAGTGGAAACAATCAACACGATACTGTAATCTTCATCACTGTCTGCTGTGAGGGGAGAGATATGGTGGTCTGCAAAAAACGCTGGTCTTTATTTCAGGACAAACACGGGCAAGAAGAAGAAGAAGAAGAACACAAAAACACTTTTACATGAAAAAAGGTAAAGAGTGAAGAACATGTGAAATGAGGGAGGGAGAAATAAGACGATTTATGGAGTATCCAGTAGAGTAAGTGATTGGTTTTGCTGCTGCTGTGCTTCCTGGATATTTTCCTGAGAAGCCAATTCTCCACGCGCTCCCTGAAAGGAGTCATTTGAATCACTGAGGGGTTTTAGACTGGAGGCTCATCTAGGATGGTTTGATTTCTTTGACGTCATTTAAAACAAAGGCCCTCTCACTTCACAGGTTATCTGAGGCAGAAACAGCCCTGGGCTCCTGCTGCCATCATCACAAATTTGCCTCTTTGAAAAGATTAGATCTAATTCTATCTTATCATTTATTGCACACAGTGTTGTGAGTGGCTCCTTAAAGTTGCATGTAAAATATTATTTGTAAACTAATAAGGTTAGGTTATGTCAATTCTAGGAATATATATAGAGCTTCACTGCAGGACTCATCAACTCAACACACAGGTCCATTTTGCGCCGGTATTTACAAAAAATAGAAACAAAAAAACAAAGCATTTACAGCTTTCTGGATGTTAATAAATACATTGTTCTTGTATTGATAGCACAGTGTCATTTGAGTAAAAGCTGAGTATTATTGCGGATATCTAACCTCGACTTCCAATATTTACGCTCTAGCTGAGACTTTAATCTCCCATAATCCTCTCTGCATGCAAGTGAGTTTCAATGATGTCACGCGACAGGACAAAACAGAAAGTATAGCGATAAATACCTCTGGCATGCGTTAGTGTATAAGCATCCTTCTATGTGTACATGTAATATGTTTGCTAACATTAACTAGCAAGCCACGTAGCCTCACACTGTATTCTCTCACAGAAGAGATGAAGGCAGCTAGGGAGCCAGAGAGCTGGGATCAGATTAAAATAAACAGATAAACATTAGGGCCGTGACTGTGCTGTGGGATTGTGCAGAATCTGCATTTATTGATTGACTTGAGACAGTCGAACCGGTGCGAACAGCGCGTCTGCTGAAAGTCACGACTACCCCCACTTGCACAGCTCACGTTGGGGCCCCGCAGCCATGTCAACAACCGGTAGAGCACGGCTGTCCTCCGCGCCGGGGCCCCGTACAGGCAGACTTAATGGATCCCCCGTTTGACCTCGATGATAGAGTTTATGAGCACGAGAAGCATCAGACAGACTTTAATGCGGGCGGTAAAACCGGCGACTCTGGTGACTCTCAGATGACTCTCTGGTGTCATCTGAGAGAAGGGTGAAGTCACGCTCTCCTTCATGTGTGATGAGAGGAGCCCTCGTTAACTCAACGCCGCTCTTAAACATTTGATAGTTAAATCCTGGGTGAGCAAGTCGTCTCTGTAATCCCATTAACTCCGCCGAGCTCAACCCCCCCCCCCCCCCCCCCCCTGCTTAATTAATAGAGAAATTGGGTGTGGGACCAGGAGCTCACTGACAAAGACCATTTCTGCCTAACTGTGTGCATCTTGAACACATTTTCAAAATCCACATCAGGATTTTTTTTGAAATCCACATCAGGGCAATGCCGTTTTTTAAATCCACTTACTGAATTTATGGAGATTCCATTAAAGGGTGACTGACTGGAGTTAGTGGTGTGAAAATTGAAAGTTACAGCTTGCTGTGACAAAATGAACTGGTTTGTTTTCCCCGGCTCACAGTGAATGTTATGACAGTGAGAGTGTGAGGTGGGAATGGAGATGCCGTCACGTCGTGGCCCCATTCATATGACTCGTTACGGCTGTTGACTCAACTCAACTTCTTCTTCTTCAAGGTTGTTTCGATGGGAAAATAAAACAGCGCAGGTTGTTGTGATGGATTTGATAGGCCACACTTTTTGGAAAGAGCACGTTTTCAGAGATTTAAATCATCAAATCGTACAGAGTGACACTAGGAGTTATTTTACTCACATGACCTTTTACATGTATACATCCCACCAAGGTCACTTCAAGAATGACGGTGATTTTAACCTGAGATCTTCATGTTCAGTGATGTCTCTAACCACCAGCCCACTCAATAATAATCTGTGGTGTCAATATTGACAATAAATCCAAACACTGAAACAGGCTAACCAAGAGAAGAGCGCTGTTTGTTTGTCCACTTTAAAGGCCCGATGCTATCACAGAACGTGGGACCTTGCATTTAACCTTGAATCTGGTGCACAGTGTGTTGTTGCTGATAATAAGTCAACAAATGAATAGAGAACAGCGGCAGGCACCGGGTCATCTGCAAATGTTTTGAAAGCTGCTTACTTTGCACATCACATTAGAAAGTAAAAGCCCCTCCCCCCCTCCCAGTCCATACCATGCCCAACTGTAAACGATTAGCAGAACGGACACTGAATGGGATTTGGTCCTCAGTTAATGGTGCAACGGATGTGGGAGTTCTCACGGGGAAATGCATTATACCAGCAAGGACAAAACCTTGCCTCAAATTCAAAGAAATGACCTTTACTGTAAAGAGAATTTTTTTTTTTTTTTTTAAATTGACAGCAATATGAGTAAAAATTGTAGATCAAATAGGAGAAAATAAGAAACCTAACATTGTGGCCACCAGCCCCAAAAATGTTCTCAGACCCAGCTCAATGAAACTCAATGTACAATATGGCACACCATGAAATGATCGACGGGGTAATGAAGAACCTAATGAGGGGAATCAGGATTGCTGCAGAGCCAATAAATCAACACAACTGTGCCTACAACGATATAGGAATCAGCAATCAGTAACAATGGCCAGAGCTCAGGGAACAGAGGGGGATGGGGGTCGACGCTGCTGCGAGTCAAGAGCACATTCATGGGGTTTTATGGCTTTTCACAGAGCCCAAGCCTCATTTTATGTAGGATACTAAATCAAAAGTATTTCATAAAACATCCATGAAAAAAGAAAAACTTCGTAGTGAATGCATGATTATTTAACTGTATATTAATTGTAGATGACGCCGCTCTAGACAAAATCAATCTGGAGATCCCTGCTGAAAATCAATAAGCCCTTGCACTGATCAGCATTTAGCCAAGATTCCCTCTTGTTGAGGGTGTTAATGCAAGGTCAATCAACACTTCAGTTGGGAGGCGGGCACCCCTCCGTTTAAACCACTTAAAAGTACTCTTCATGCTGAGATGAGAAGATAATTCACCTGCAGCCATGATCTGCTAATCAATATCTGTTTGTGGATCGTGAATACTGAAATAGGAACAAACTTATCCACTTATCTTCCACGGGGGGGGAACAAAAGAAAGCGAGAGACATCAGCTTCTGCCTCCGGTGTTCATCTGGAGGCGGCGCAAGAAAGACAAGCCCACCTGAACGACTTGTTTGTAAAGGTTTGCAGTAAGATCCAGACCCAGCAGGGCCTATAGGGGAGGGATCGGCAGGGTCGCGCTCAGTCCGCGCACGTGCACATGCCCACCGGGGATTGCCTTCCACTGGTGCGCTTGGCGACGGCTGAGCTGATACACCCTGGCTAATACCATTAAAGAGATGCACGTCCCCGGTGACAGAGCCAGATGCCATGCCCAGTCACCCTCTAATCAGTAATCAGAGTAAAAGGCAAACAGACCCAGTATGGCGGCGCGTGCTGCTTGCCCACTGAAAATAATACGGGGTTATCGCTAAATGTAATAAAGAGCGTGGATTTCATCAGGAGTAGGAGTACTTTTAATAAAAAAAAAAGCTATTTGAATAACAATGGAGGCTATCCCGGCCGGCGCTGCAGGCACGGTGCCGGTTGTGTCTCGGTTTGTGTCTCGCGTTTGGTTTGGGACACAAACCGGCGTATTTACATAATCTGAATTAAATGTAAATCAAGCTGTTTGATCTCTCAGTCTCTCTGGATTTAAGAGGTTAAAGCCTGTGCTCAAAAAAACAGCACACCTCTCCAGGGGGAATAGCTTTTCATTGTATAAAAACCTCAAGCCTACAGGCCTGGAGCATCTTTTTTCTTTTTCTTTTTTAGCAACCCAGACATTTTTTGAATTTAATACTGATGCCCCTTCCAGGGAGGGGGGAAGCCAGTACGTATTTATGATACAATTCACGTAAACGAGGCTGTTTGGCCTTAATCCTTGCCTAATTAAGTGCCAATCTGCTGAGGCAGACTGCTACGGGCCAAGACGTAATACCTGCCGAATTATGGGAACAGCAGGAGCAGCCTCCCTGTCAGCAGATCAGCCCGCGTTATTATCCCACTCATTTACCGAGAGGGCAAAAGAAAGACTCCCCGCAAATATATGAGCCATCTTTATTTTCTGTTGCCCTTCTTTCCCAATTAGGCTTTGCTGCATGTGATGGTTCCACATCCACGTGCAGTTTGTAATTTGGTGAGATATACGCATTGTGCTGCTGGGTGTTGGAGCTGCAATTGGCAAGCGATGCAAGTCCACTGATATGGGTTGTTGTCTCACGAAGAGAATGAGCGGGTCTAGTCCCCCCCCCCCCCCCAACCGCTCCATCTTTACCACGCTGCTGTCTGTGAGGTGGGTCTTCCTGCCACTATAGCCAACTATACAGGTAAAACCCAGGCATCTGTGAGCATTGACAGAAGCCTCGTCAAATTAACATTTAACATCATTATGGGATGGATAATGAATAATGCACAACCTTTGCTTCTGGGTATTTAATTAATCTACCATAATTAATGGGTTGTAGTTGGTGGAGGAGAAGAGTGGAAAGAGTCAGTTTTTCCTTTGATTTTTGTGCAGGGAGTTACTACAGTATTGAGTCTCGGCTTTATAAATAAGTAGCATTAAGGTGCAGAGAAATCTTATTCGCCAGTGTGACCTACATATTAACATTTACAATTCTCGGCTCATCAAGGCTGCCCTAGTTAGGCGCTGTTCGGGGGGTGCCAGTGTGCAGTTTGGGAGAGAAGAAAAAAAAATTCAGTTCCCACAACAGAGAGAATATTATTTTCTCAACCTTGTTGACTCCACGGTGTGACGCCACCAGCCTCGCTGCTGCCAGTCGTTTCAGTCTCATGTTGAAATGAGACAGGTTGAGTTAGTAAATAATTCAGAATGTGTTGCAGTGTTAATCTTCAATTTGAAAAGGCTATTTCTCTCCCCAAATAGAAACGCACTGGATTAAGATTCCCCGGAACACGGTTTTAAATAACGTTACCGTGAATACAAGCAGTACGGTAGCTTACATTTGAGGCTTAGGTGTGGATGTGGCGCCTCCTGCTGGATAGCTAGAGCTGGTGCTGCTGAACTCACCAGACAAATGGTCAATTGTGATAGATAGATAGATGGGTGGGTAGGTAGGTAGGTAGGTAGGTAGATACTCCCCGGAGTATCAGCAACAGTATCAGCAAGAATGTACAAAATACAAGGCAAGGTGCAAAATACAAAATACAAAGTACTAAAAAACTAAATACTAAAAAAAGTCATGAGTATCATCAACAAACTTAGCTGAGAGTACATATGTAACATCATTGTCCACAAAAGAGGAGACCATAATAGATTAGCATTGCTGAGTGCAAACACCAGGCTGACATGCACAAATAATTACTATGAAACCAATGTTGTTTTTAATTTGAATAGGTGTTGAATAGAAGATATTACAATACAATATTACAATATAAAATAATAAAAACTGTGCAAAAGTCTATAGGCATTTGGCCTTAGATGTTTATTTTTTTGTTTTCTACATTAGTGTTTTACATTACTGCTCTTTATAGGAAATGTTTTGATATTTAGAAACTTTTCATTTCATTATTTTTGAAAGCATCTTCGCTTTACAGATTTTTTTAACATGTGACTAAGACCTTTGCACAGTACTGTATGTTATGCCTGGAAAATTAGCAGATTAGTTTAGTGCCCTGAAATACATTTGGATACATCTAAGATCACTTTTTGGGAAATAATTTCTTATTCTTGCAGAAATGTCTTTTCAAATGACTTGAAAACTATTGTATATTTTGCTTGATAAAAATCAGACTAAAACAATTCAAATCTAAGTTTGAATTAACAATACTCTGTTTGAACTTGATAACATGTTTGCTAAGCTTGACCCACGTTTTCATTAGTAAAACTAGAAAACCTGCCAAAAATAGAAATCAAGCTTGAATATTATGAAGCTTTCATTCCATTACTATACTCACACCAAGTCTCAACACTTTTTAATGGTGCAGTGATTTCCAGGGGCCTCCAGGGGTCCTTGAGCAGAGCCAAAGGGAGCAGAATGACGATTATTTTAACATTTGACATTTGTACAATGAAAGGACAACTTTTCTGATCAGAGGTTTTAATCTGTCCACTGCTGTCACCCCACCTACAGTACAGTTATGTACTTATATACCAAATAATAGTTAACAGATGGGGTTACTTAGGACAACATCTTACCAAATGGGGGGGGGGCCTCTATATATAGTTTAGTAAAAACGGTCTATTGTGCTAACTAGTATCTTCTGATTGCAAATGGCACTCACTCGAAGCGATGCTGATGCTATGTAGCTACAGTCAGACTGCACTTGGCTGACACTCTCATAGAAAAACATTTGGGAAAGCTGTTTACTGAATTCAATATTTTGATGTAATCACAATCACTCATGTTCTCCACTTACTGAATGGGACAGACTGATGTCTCGAAAATATTGTCTACCCCAAATATCCCACAAGGTGGCAGAATACACCACAAGAAATATTTCTGCTCAGCAGCAGCAAGTGATAGTCAGGGTTACAATATATCTACACTTCAACCAATCAGCATCAGCGGTTTGATCTCAAATGCTAAAGTTCCAGTCAGACTTTGCCCTATTGTAGTAGCTAATACAGCACATGGCGAGTAAGCTACTTGTCGTACCTTTGACCTTTGGATCTTGTTTAGAATGTATAAAATGTTGCAGTGACTTTTTAAACATAGAACTCAGTTTCATTACATCTGTAATTTATTTTGATGGAATCGAACCGAAGGGAGAATCAAAAGGAGGCAATAATGGATTTAAAGAGATATTAAAAGGTTTATTACAACATCTTATCAATTCATTGTATTTTGTACAGAACTTTCACAAGTTACAAGTTCACTTCCGACACAGAACCACACCCCTTTAAGCAGTTAATCTGAGGTAAAACAAATAACAAAGGCTTTCATAAACTTAAGAGTCACAAGTCAAGTTGAAAAGACTTGTTCAATGATATTTATCTGACTGAGAAATTATTGGATAAACAGTTAAATTCTCGCAGAGAATTATTATCCCATGCAGATAGCACATAACAGTAATAGGATAAAAAAACAAACAGCTAATCATATTTTAAGAGAACTATGTGTTAGCTTCTCATCAAACTACACAGTAGTAAGCCAGTACAGTCTAAGAGAAAAGGCAAATTGATTTTTATCCTACAGTTATTTCAATGATCAAATGTCCATGATGCTTACAAGCAGAAGTAGTGTTACTTTAATATACATCCCCTTTAGGTTACTTGTTGAAGGTGGAGCAGCACCTGATTCCAGTTCACATTTGAATGCTTCTACAGGTTTAACATGACAATGCTTGGAGTCTGGGAGAGGCCTATCTTGATGATTGAATGATTCTTAATTTTTAATCGCTAAGAGAATAAATCTGATCAATAGGGCTCAGCTACAGAATCCAGACTATTCTATAAAAAACAATGTACATAACACCTAGAAAGATCAAGTACAGTGTATCATTAATGATGTTATTTATAATGTTTTCTAAAAATGTCACCTAGAACTGCAATCAAGGAAATAAAAACACAATATGCCCTCAAGTGTTCTGGGTCAAACGCTAAAGCAATAAACAGTTACTTAATAAGCAGAGACAGTATACAAAAAGCAAGATATTTCCTCTATCAAGCAGTTATGTACATGAGACCCTTATTTTGAAGGAATAGCAATCAACTCCAACTAACCTGCATTGAAAACGTAAGCGCGATTTATACAAAACATTAATGGCACGGAGTTAAGTCAACACCGACATGGTTGAGTAATGGAAAACGCACTGCAATCCTACAATCACTTGTTCAGGAACAATCAGACTACAGGTGGAATGTTAATGAAATAACACAATGCTAGCCGCGCTACCTCCTTAACACTACGTTACAGGCAGAGGTAACCTTGGACATTCAAACTGCACGATGCAAACTACTCACTCACAGAAAAGTTGTCGGTTAGTTTAAAATCGGATTCAGCCATTTTACATTTGTGGAACGTGACAGTATTTCAAAACCTGCCTCTAAAAGCTGCCGGTACTTAACACGTGAAACAGTCAAACTCTGAAAAAGGTAAACCCGTCATCTCTCAAAATGTGCAAAAAACGGAAAATAATAAAAAAAGTGCCATTTTCATCGTAAAGATTTAGTGCTTAGAAATGCAATGAAAGTAAACAAGCAAACAAAACCCAAATGAGCCACAACACTTTGGTAAGGTCTCGGGAACAATTCATGGATGAACCTTTACGCCGGTCATAACAGTCAAATAAAATAAAAACATAGAAGATAAATAAATAAGTCACGTAAAGACGAAGCATTTTCGAGTCGTGTGTTTACACTTAAAGTGGCTTTTTCCTCTCGTCTTCAATTGTAGAGAAAACATTTTCAAGACCGTTGCCTTTCGGACCGAAACGTAAACAAAAACAAACAAGAAAAGAGTGGTGCGGTCCCAGCTGAAGCCGAGTGAGACTTCCTTTCCCCCCCTCTTATCGGGGAGCTCGAAAGAGGCGGGGGCGTTCAAAAGGCATGGTGAGGGGGGAGGGGAGGTGGGAGGTGGGATGGGGGGGTGATCAGCTCCCCGAAGGCTGGGACTGGGTGGCGCCCCTCTGTGGCTGGCTCTCCTCTGTGCTCTGGTTCGACGTGGCGATGGAGCTGGCCGGGGCGGAGACGGCGGGGGTCGCCGAGGAGACGGAGGAGACGGAGGAGGAGGAGCTGACCCCGTTGGAGGTGCTGACGGAGCTGTGCTGGATGGCCTCGCTCTGGGGGCTGCCGGGGACCGACATCTCCTCACAGCTCTCCTCTTTCTCAGAGACTGTGGGGGGGATAACATGCAAGCAATTCATACCAGGAGACACGTTTTCATCGTCTTGTACTGCTACTACTGTGAACGAGCCATTTTAAGAAGCTACACTCTACCTGATACATCCCAGCAAAGCTTAGCGGAGTGTTCTCATCGAGGCCTAATTGGACGTAAAGCAGCTAGTTGCATGCGGTGTATGCAAAGCGTTTCATTAATCCCCATAATGCTCCTCCCGCACTCCTTCCTTTAATTAAAGTTCCAATGTCAATTTAAACCCACATCATAAGGGTGCATTACATTCTGGGGCATGTGGCAGTGTTTCCCATCCCTAACTGCGTTCTCATTTGTTTTTTGTTACCTTGCCAACTACTGCAGCGACAGATGATTACAGCACCTGATTTTAATGATGCTCACACTGGAGAGCAGGGAAGACTTGGAGTCGAAATGCCACCAGCTGTTAGGCAGTTGCATTGAATTAATTGGATCCTGATGGAAAAATAAATAAATAAAAAAAATCCTCCACTCTCATGCTCTGATTCATAAAGGAATAAGGAGCACTATGATAATTAATATTGCTAATGATACGAAGTCACTTCAAATGGCACTTTGTAATTAATGACTGGGTTTGGTATTTGAGGAATGTGAAATACAGATTCCATAGTAAGAGCTGCAATAAAGCTGCGTTTAAAATGTCTTCACGCGTGGAGGCTTCCTCTGTCTTCTTGTTGACTGGACTTTGACCATGTGATTTACTGTAAGTGAATGTCAGAGCGCTATAAACTGCCTTGCCATTTCTTCCCGCAGAAGGTCGGCCTCGGAGTAAATCAGCTCGGGGTTTTGTCCCATGTTCAAGTGCATATTATTACTCCTAATGGCATTAAGGGGTGGCTGGCTGATATATCATAATACACAGTATTTCTGGTCCCATCAGCAAGCCAGAGCTGCTTTCTGCTCTCTTGCTTTCTGATGTGGTTTTCACCAGCAGATGGACAACTTGATCTGCCAAGTCAAAGCATGTCCTGGCTTGTTTGTGGGGCAGGCTGGGTAATTTCCTCCCACCTGCCATTGCTGTGCCTGGGCAGGACGATGAAGGGTATTACCAGACAGGTCTGGAGGGCACTGGAGCCTCAGGGATATATAACACTAAGAAAATAGAGGGTTTGATGAGGCCTTTACACAGTAAGGGCCACGGAGCAGTCAGTATAACATAATCTACCATACTAAAAGATACAACTCCTCCATCCCTGTTCTCTCACACATTAGCAAGTTGGCTTTCCATCTAGGCTCCTCTAAAATGTACCTCACCTGTCACCAGCAGGCCAAACTGATGTACTAGGGTATCTGGATGAGGTTTTATTTCCCTCACCAGGGTAAAAAGAGCTCCAAATGTCATCCTTCACAAAGGTCTAGTAAGGGAGGATAGATATCCTCAGCAAATACATGAGAAGGATGACCCAATTCATCGGTGGATCCCGCTAAAACAATCCAGACAACACCAAATGAGGCCTGGCTATGACAGCCCACTCCAGCCTGGAAGCCATCAGTCCCATAATGCACATGACGTGTGTCAGTGGGATGGTTAGCAATAGGGGCTGCATAATGAACAGCCCAGCCTGGTGGCCACCCCACAATGAGAGCGCTCTGCAGTCTTGTCAAGCCCGCCGCTTTAATGGACTCATTTCGGAGGCAATCATTGTCAATACAAGTCAGCAGTGGCGTTTAGAGCACAGCGGATACGTGGCGTCGAGCGCACTTGTTCTGCATACCAGCTCATCTGAGGGATGGTGAGTTATGAGCTGACAGAGCCCAGTCTTGGCAACACAGAAATAGAGACAGTGGGACATATTTCTAAAATGAAAACATGTGAGCAACAAGCACCGGCGGGGCGACTACGCCAGTTTGACGACGGGAAATTTAAATTGAGAGGGTACATATGGCAGATTCTCCTCATGCATTCAAACGTTTGAAGTCATTACATTTCAACGAATATAAGGGAAAGACATGAAACGTTAATTGCAGATACCCGTATAGGGCTGTCACTAAAAACAGGATAGTGCTACAAGCCGACCTTTGGTTTCCTGATCAGTCTTGTTGGATACAGCAGACATACTTTTATCTATCAAATGCTTATTTAGGTGCAAAACTGGGCGAGAAAAATGACTTGTTTGTGTATACCACCTGTGGCCTCTTGAAAGAACAGAGACATCGCAGTCACAATGGTGAGAATTTGTCTCCAACAATGTTGCCTATAAATATCTAAACTTCAGCAAAGTTTTTTTGAAAAAAAAAGGGGCCTAATATGTCCATAGCTCTTTTGGGTCGGCCATAAGCAAGACATGTCCTGCTAGTGGTTAGCTGGGGCTCATTTTAGAAGTATTTCACTGGCAGCCCCGGGCTGAGAATAATGGAGCATTACTCACTGTGATAGCCAGATTTCTTTTGCATGGCGGTTACAGGGCAATCTTTATGAGCCAGAAGAAGCTGCTTCAGCTGAGCCACTTCGTTTCTCAGCAGGGTGACTTCATTCTTTGAGAGAGAGGAGAGACAAGACAACAGCAGTCAATAAAATGGTCACTTTGGAAGATATGTTAGATTATAAACGCAAATACACACAGAGAATATGTGCATGCAGTACAAATACGCCAAAATATGTTTTTCCCAAACCAACAATAATATGGGAAAATTACATTTCAACCCCTCTTGCATCCATTTATGTCTATTTTAACTTTTACCTAGATTGGGATTTTACTAACAAGGTGATAAAGAGCCTCTCCTATCGGCCCTGTTGTACACGCAATATATTTATAGACCATGTATCAAGACTTTGTCTGGACAGGACCCCGAGCCACATGTAGAAGCAAAAATGTGCAGGCTAAATCATTAGATGGTTTAGGGAAGTCAGTTTGGGTGGATTTACACTTGCACTCGAATGTGGCTGCATCCTTTATCTACGATGGGACTTTAATGCCAGTTATAAACGGGGTCGTAGGGTTAAATTCTCTAGACCTCCTTTGTACAAGAAGCCCACATGACGACTACATCGCTGCAGATAAACTCCTCTTTTCCCCCGGCGGACGCAGGGAGAGGTAACGGCATAATGAACGAATGCAGGGTGCAAGAAGTGCGATGCGCTTTTTTTCAATTACGCCGTTCCCGCGCAATAATTACGGGCCTTCACTGGCTACCGACCAGCACATTTGTCAGAGGTGAGCTGTTCCGATTGTCAGCGCAACTTTGTGGATGCTGCAGAGATTTACACTCTTGTGTCGTTACAGGTCCTGGGGGAGCCAGGGATTTCTGCATGTCGTAAAAAGGAGAGCCACATTACGCTGAAGGTGACTTTAACTGGATTTAGAGCAGCCGGGGGCCCACGGAGCACCCTATGGCAGATTTAAGCTCTTTCTCTTCTCCTTTAAAAGGACTATGGGCGGCTTAATCTATTAGTCTAAAAGCAGCCAATTTATTTGATTCCATCTGTTTAGCCTTGCTGGCGTTGGCAGGGCCGAGCTGCTGTGAGAGAGATATAAACACAGCTGGAAGGGCTGGGTGTATCACACGTACCCGACGCCGCGCTCGCTTGCACTTGCACCGTGATTGCTACCACTGCTGCAGTGTGCAGCCAGTACAAACACAGGCTTTCCTTTCAAGGCTCTCCTACTCAGACTCTCCACTCTAGGAGGGTCACACATATTCTGCAGGCTCCAAACTCACTTCCAAAAAGGACATTACATTGGGTAGAGGCTATAGAAAACTGAATTAATACACAGTTAAAAGGTCTACTTAGAAACGCAGAAATAAAATAAAATCAAACTTCGACATAGACAGTTATATGCAATGCATTTAAAAGCATTTATTAGGAAACTGAAGACAGGGATCCGCGAGTGCGCTCCGTCTACAGCAGCATAAACATAAAGCAGAAAAAAATAAAGCTAACCTGGACTGCTGGGAGTTCAACTTGTTCCTAAGTTTATGAATTAACAGAAATTGAGCAAATGGGCCTTGGGTGATGCCGGGAGCCCCCGTGTGCCGCCTGGTCTGACACCTCATTAAAAAGCCAGTTAAGGATGATGTTAAAGTAATTGTGCATCATTAGAGGCAGTTCCGCTGATCAGCTGGGCCACGTCACCATGGGGGTTCCAACAAAAACTGTGGCGCTGATTAATGCCTTCATATAGAGAACACTTTCATTCTTTAACGTTTTTTTTTGGTTTTTTTTTGCCACATGTTGTTCCCTTAGTTAACAGTGGCGCCCTCTCTGCTTGTGACCCCTTTCACTCACCTATCAGCTCCCCCGTCTCACCTAGCTACATTTATTTAAACCGTAGCCGGTGCACCCCGTGACAAGCGGTGATAACTTGTTTTTGAACCAGATATTAATGACGTGAACCCATTTCCTTCCACCGCTGTCTAATCCCCTCCCCCCACC